>JAOWCC010000237.1:4807886-5407886 GCA_030867875.1 Actinernus sp. WN-2022
TGTTGTCGGCATGTCACCGTCTAGAAACAGGTGTTGGAGGCACGCCGACAGTAGCAGATAGTGGAGCAAACAATCGTCACCAGCTCCTAATACATAATAATAATAATAATGTGTGAACTTCTAGAGCGCCATAATCCTAAAAAGTTCTATGGCGCTTTACAATTTATAAGCTTAAAATAATATAAATACAACTTTAATTTACAATTCATGATATACAACCCTACTAATTATTATAAAAAATATGAATAATTTAAAAAAAATATTAACTTCAGACTAATAATAGTAGACAATATCAATTAAAAATTATTAAAAACTCGATTAAATAAAAATGTCTTTAAACTAGATTTAAACTGACTAACGATGAACTTAATCTAATATGAAGTGGGAGTTCATTCCACAGTCTTGGTGCAGCGACTGAAAAAGCTCTATCGCCATAACTCTTAAGATTGCAAGTAGTAACTTTCAAAAGACACTTAGAGGACGACCTAAGCATACGAACAGGAATATAAATATCTAACATATCTCCGATATAAAGAGGAGCCTGGTTATTAAGTGCTTTATATGTAAGAAATAAGATTTTAAAAATAATTATTTCTTCAACTGGCAGCCAGTGAAGTTGCTTAAGGACTGGGGTAATATGGTCATATTTGTGCTTGCCTACAACAAGACGTGCTGCGCAGTTCTGCACAAGTTGCAATTTCTGAATAAGATATTTGGGCAGGCCGTAGAGTAGTGAATTGCAATTATCCAATTTACATGTGACAAACGCATGTACTAATGTCTTGATATTATCCTCAGATAGGTACTTTCTAATTCTGGCAATGTTTCTGATGTGAAAAAATGAAGATTTGCAGATAGCAGCAACCTGTCGTTCAAAGGTCAAGCTATTATCAAAAACAAAACCGAGGTTTCTGGCAAATGCTGATGGTGGAACGCGCTCATCTCCAACTGACATGACATCACCCGTGGTTACGAATCCTACCAGAAGTACCTGTGCACAAGAAGATTGAGTTGGCGATTGCCGGATTGGGTGAAAAAAAAAAATCAGTTTTGACAGAGAAGGCGACAGTGGGCACGTCCACCAGAAACTAATTGAAGAATTTCCTAAACTAGAGAATGATTGTAGGTACGAGATAATGCATTCGACAGACAGAAGAGGAACTCTTTCTGTCATCTATGGTGGCCCATACACGCAATGCACAAAACAACATTCTTAGTGCATCAAACTATTTCTCAGTGCACAAGACAACATTCCAGTGCACAAAACAACGTTCTTAGTGCACAAATCAGTTTCTTAGTGTATAAAACTATTTTCGGTTCACAAAAGAAAATCTCGATTCACAAAAGAAAATCTCAGTGCACAAAAGAAAATCTCAGTGCACAAGAGCAAAAGGAGGTCTGGGTTCCAAAGAGGATATTGGGGCCTGGTTACCACTTGCACTTAGGAAGGTGGGAAAGAACACAGACTAATGAAAGCCATCTTTGCCGAAGATGTTCTGCCAGTTTTGTGGAGGTGTTGTCGAGGATTCGTTTGTATACTGTCCATCGTGTGGCAAGATGAGGCAGACACAAACAGCCGAAAAACGACCACCTAATCCCCTGCTAGGCGAACCCACAAAGAAGAAGGTAGTTGGTATTGTGACGCAATCTCGCTTCCAGGGACAGGGATCATTGCCAACCTACAAATTCTTTGCATCGAAGAAGTCCACCGAACGACGCGAAGTGACCATCAACATTGGTTTCATGGAGTATGGGTTTGATGATCTAAAGCAAGAGGAAGCTTGCTTCCTTTAAAAATTGCCGTTGATGCCAATTACGAAACTCTCTTCGATGCAGCCATTAAGCGGGAAGTATATGGTCGCACATTTAATGGCAAAGGGGATTATGTACTCGCCTATCCCGATACAACAATTGCAAAGTGGATTCCTGGATCATCAGAGCAAGTAGAATTCACTCTGGAAAAGTATAAAGAGAGCTTCGGGAGGCCATATTCGAGAATAACTAGTTTTCAGTTGTGCACTATTTTGTGAGACACAAGTGTGATCTTAACACAATAGTTAAAATCAGGGTTCCAGTTTATAGAGATAATTAATACAGTTAGTTAGTATATTAAGCAAATGTACATGTGTATGTAATAAAATGTGGGCCTGATTGGTTTCAAACATTTTCACAACTTTATTTTCTTTAAAGCTTCTTGATATGAAGAAGGGGGAACCCATTCCAGTGCAGCTGGAGAAAGACCTGGTGGAGTACCAACTAGAAGCAAATTTGCCTGTACTGAGTACAGATAATGCCCGTCTTATTGCTTATGCGCTTATCCTGTACAATGTCATTGAAAAGAGAAAGGGGAACTTCATGATATAACCAAAGGAATGGAAAGCTTAAGTCTGATAACTTACTTGCGCCAGAACAGACAATCGGTAGTCTACTTTTTCCAAGATCAACAGAGAAAGTTGTGGATGTTGGTACATTAAAGACAAGAATCAGGAAGGATACAAAACTGAGCACCAGCTCAGAACAAAGGGCAGAGAGTGTCCTACTTAATTACATTGATGACTTGGGCAAGAGGAATCCCACAGGTTATACACATTTTTAAATGCTCTATCAGTGTTTTGTGTGTTGTTGTTTTGGATGGGGGCTAAGGGTAATTGGCCAGAAAGGCATTCCTTATCTGCAGTTAGGTGGTGATAATCTTTCTATCTACCCTTAATTCTGCTTTTGAAGAGCAGGCACTATTATTGTTGTGGAAGTATCTGTGATGATGCTCCAAGGTTATGGAAAACCTTTTATTTTTTACTAATTTTTTCATCATCACATTTCAATTGAAACTGGATGCTTCATTTAGAGTTTTGGTCATACAGTAGACCATAAAAATTGGAATTTTAGTCTCTTAACTATTACACTATTTTTGTTTAATGTTTCAGAACATGGAGGAGCTCTTCTACAGGATTTGATTTCTTTCTGGACTTCAAGCCAAAAACTACCAGCAGCACATGAAAGCCTTGTACTTCTCTTTCCCAGTAGCAAGTCAGATTTTCCGTTTCCAGTTGCCAATACCTGCTTTTATCAACTAACTATTCATGTCCAATATGAAACATATGCAGACTTATCGGCCAAGATGGATATTGCCCTGAAGTATGGCTCCAAGGGGTTCTCAGAGGTGTAAGTGGAAAATTCACCTGAAGACAGGGACATGCACGTCATCATTCCTGTTTCCAATGTTGTATTTATAGTCCATTATCATTGTTATGGCATTTTGAGAGTTCTTTAACCCACTTCATTATTATGAAGTTTATTACTCAAAAAACATATTTCCTTCTTCGTTTAGAACTTCCACTGTTGAAAAGGAACCGTTATTCCCAAACGGACTTCAACAGTGCTATAGGAAAAAATGAATTAAAGCTCCACGACATCAGTAATGATTTAATATTTTGGGCACACCACGCACTGTGACCTTCAAATCAGTTAACGTTTGCTTTGTGCTGAAACCTTGGTTGTATAATTCAGGTATGTGTTTTCCCAAAGGTGAATAAAGTGAATAAAGTTTGAACGTAGAATGAAATCAATTTTCGATTAATGAACTTTATTTCTTGCTCTAGGGAGGAACATGTGACATGGTTTGACGGTAAATGCAGATTTTAAATTACATTTAAGGCACCCATGAGCATAGTTATTTTGTTGTTAGCATAAAACGTTTCTTCTGACACTCTATGACCTATATTGTACATTACAGTATAGGAAAATATTACAACACTCAACTAACTGTACTTCAGTGCTCTGACATTAACTTGCCCAAAATGATAGAACTGTATATAAACACCCACCCCCCCCCAAAAAAAAACAATGGCAATGGGGCATTTGAAAATTTACAAGCCTGCATATTTTGGAATTTGAACAAAATAAAAGTGCAACAAATGAAATGCCCAGGGGTATGGCGCACATGTGGGACCGCTCTTCGAATTGACTCCTACTGAGTCCTAGATACTATTAAACTCTTTTATCTCGTGTTAATTGTAATGTACAAATAAACAATTTACCTCTTCACTTTAGTTCTCACAAAGAACGTCTGTAACCGCAATTCGGAAAATCTATCAATCTATCTTGTAATATCTTGTCTAACTCCTCTTCGGTTATCTTGCTATAAAGATCTTTCACCGATACATTGAACTCCCGCATTCGTCGCCTCACCGTGGACCACGACACTTACAGCATCTCAGCAATTTTTGTTCCAGATAATCCATTTTGCAACAGGTATTCCAGCTGCGGTCTCGATACCCCAAATCGAGGTCTTCCACACGTCCATCGTTCCCTAATGGCAATTCGTAGCCACCGTGATGACTCAAACTTTCGAAAGCTCTTAGCGATCTTGCTGCTTCGCAAATGAAAGGCTCCATTTCTCTTAAGTTGGGTTCGGCTGCTGTTAGTCGAAGGACATGGCTATACAACTGCTCCAGCCTGAAAGCAGTAATCTGCCATGTCTTCAGTGACATCCCCATTGTCCAACTGTCTGGTAATACTTATAATGGAGTCTCTTACAAGTAGTGCCAAGGTTGCCTCGTCGTCCACCATGTTTCCATTGACATACAGCAAGGGTTATTGGGATGTAGGCGGGCGCAGTGGCGCTTGGGTAATATCATCAAAAAATGAGACCACTGTAATTATTAAAAGGTCAGCAGATTGGAAAACGGGAACCGAGAAGACAAGTGCTATGGAAAACGAGAGAGAAACAGGTAAAATTATAAAGAACTTATAACGCTATCCTACTGCTATCCTATACAAATCTACACTGAAATAATAATAGCATGGCAAAACTAATTTATTCCCCGACCATGACGTCACAAATTACCAGACTTGAGCCGTCTGTTCATAGCGGTGTGAGGAAGGTCTTCGGATTTTCTCTTCCTGGACGCGAAACACAGAAAAATAAAACAGCAGAACCTATTTATTTTGAATACATGTTCGTACAGACGTTGGGTTCATTTTAGGATTCAGTTCCCCTTTAAACACCTGCATGGTCAGTGGTGATTGACTAGCACAGCAAATCCAGTGACCAGCCAACAAAATTAATGTTAGTTGCCAAAAATAATGTTTTAGTGGTGACCATAATCAGCAACAATCTTAGTCCCTGCATTAGTGTTCTGTGACAGTAAGTTTATGCTGTGAGTTCATTGGTCTTCTTTAACAGAAGGAGTGACAGCATTTATGGAAGATCTTTATGCTGTGAGTTCATTGGTGTTCTGTAAAAGAAAGAGTGACAGCATTTATCCAAGATATTTTTGCTGTGAGGTCATTGGTGTTCCGACAGTAAGAGTGCTGCAGCATTTTTGTTGATTTTGTTAGCAGTCTCCTTATGTGTGAGTCAAGTGAAAAAATACCCTCCTATTTGAGATCCCTCTCGCATTATTTTGATTTTTGTGTGGTACTTTTGTAGTGACATAATATGCCTTTTGCAACAGACGGTCACGTGACTTGTTGGCCCATAGTAACGCCATACTGGGTTGCAAGCTAACCAGCTCTACCTTGACAACCAACAGAGATTGACTGAGCCGTGGTATCATAGCTGGACTTCGAAGCGTTTGTTCGTCTTACTTACTAAATTCATCTCGAAATCAGTCTTATACAGAACAAAAGTAAAGGTTTTTCTTTACTCTTGATCCGGTATTTTGTCAAATATGCTGCGCAAAATTTTTGGGTTGCAAGCTAACCAGCTCTACCTTGACAACCAACAGAGATTGACTGAGCCGTGGTATCATAGCTGGACTTCGAAGCGTTTGTTCGTCTTACTTACTAAATTCATCTCGAAATCAGTCTTATACAGAACAAAAGTAAAGGTTTTTCTTTACTCTTGATCCGGTATTTTGTCAAATATGCTGCGCAAAATAGAGTTTGGACGCTCAAACGAACTCACCTCGAATCTCAGGCATGGCAAACATGGCGGCCGCTAAACACAACTTAGTGAACTCTTTCGATTGCTTGTTTTAATGCTAGTGAATTATCGGTCAAACACAATAAGCTTTTGCTCAGGACTCAAAAGAATATTGGGATAAATACTGTTTACTCTAGGCGCTCGTTCATGTACTTAAAACAAATCCTGTGTTTAACTTTAATTAAGCTCCGAAAATATTCATAAATGTTGTATTATTTAAAATTAAATGTTCGTTTCCTTTGCCTTAACTTAGAAAGGGACAGGCTATGGCTAGCTACATGTACTTGAGGAGATGCAGAAATTATCTTAGAATATTATTTTAGTTTGATACTGAATCTGTGGGTGTTACATGTCCAGTTTTGAAGCAAAGAAAAATATCAGGATTTGATAAGTTTTATATATCCCTACTTAGTCATTGGAGAGAATGTTATATATTTTGTTTCTTATTTTGCTATTAGACAGTAACAGGCATACATTATTAACCACTCGCTATAACATTTTAATATTATTAAAGGAACACTGTCAATTAACCCAAAAATGATAAACATTCTCATGACTAAAGACAAAAATATTACCCTGCAAGCAGAGGTTTCTCATCTCTGCCAGGCAGAGAGATGAGAAACCTCTGCTCGCAGGGTACAAAAATATCTACTCAGATTACCAGAGTATGCAGTGTACTAGCCGAGAAAATTTGAGACAATTTTGATAAAGGATGGCAAAGATTTGAGTGGATGAAAAATACTGCTTTTAAGAGAAATTTAGAGCAACTTGAAATATGTTCACTGTAACCGAAATCAAGTTTATATGTTATCCCTTATCCCTATATTTTTCAGGATAGTTAATCACTTATCCCTGAGATACAGATGCCTGTTATCTATTTTCCCGATGGACTTTGGTTATCCCTTATCCCTACTGTTTTCTGGTTTGTTATCCCTTATCCCAGTCATTATTTTGCTAGTTATCCCTTATCCCCAATACCCCTAACCAGGCGTCTTTATAGAATTAGCTTTTGTAATCCACTTTGTCATCCTTTATTGAAAAAATTTGAAAACCATATCCGGGCATTCACATAGTATTACTCTTCGAATTCAGGGTGTTATTTTTGTAGTTTTGTTTTAAAGAAACTTGAAGATTCAATTCCAATGACAGTGCCCCTTTGACATCCACTAGACCATGTAAACATATATATTAGATTAATAAACACTATCAGATATATTTCTTATTTTTTTGGTTTTATATGCCTTGCTTCTTCCTGGGGGTACTCCCATATATGGACTATACAGGGATGATCCACTGGATAGGGTATGGTTTTTCGAGTTTCTGGTCTTAGACGGGGTATCCATTTTCACATTGACAGATCTTGAACAGGGTATGGTATTTATCACTTTTGACATGACATTTATCTGATGTAAACATCATACTCATTACCAGATATCGATTTGTAATCAGTTTATCCCTGACCTCTAAATAAAACAGTCGACTTTATAGACACTTCTTGTGGATTCTTGTTGTATTTTCGTCTTATAGAAGGGTATAAAATTTTAACACTTTGTCTTGAACAAGGTATGGAAATTTGAGGTTTTTTGTCTTAAACAGGGTAAGGGTTTCAGAGCTCCAGCGGCACACCATTACCCAACTTTGGGTAGAGTACCCCCACCTCCCTGGGCCCTGACTGTATGAAGTATGATTGATATCCAGATTAACGATGCCTAATTTGCACTTAAAGAAAAACACCAAGTCTAAGTATTCCAGCCAGTTAAGCTTAATTAATTTAATAATTAGATTAAATAAAATAAATTAAATTCTTAAGTTCTTTATCATTTTCTAGCATGTCACTTTTTGAAACATTAGAGTTGATGTGTTTGCTGCAGGAAGCTTACAAGATGTTTAATAAGTTCTCAATATTTCATGTCACCACACCAAACATAGGAAAAATATAGTTGAGAAAAACTGACTCCCTCTTTAATATTAAAGAAAAAGAGCTAGCCAGAAAACATACCGATTTACAGGTGCCAGAGCACTAACTGATTGCTATATGGTTAATTATAGACACATGATAACACAAGACCAGTTCTTCAAAGTTAAATATTTTATTTATTTTTCATTTTTTCTTCTAGAACTCAGTTCACAGTGCAAATACAGAGCTTGGCCTTCCTGTATGTGGTCATATCGACCATTGCATTTTAATACTGACACTGTCACTGTTCGTCAATGTTTCGTGTACTCTCCAAAGTTATAAACCTGAGAAATTAACGCCGTAATTACTGGTTTATAAAACATAGTATAAAAGGAAGAAGGAATCTGCTCAACTATTACAATATTATTCGTTTAATTATGACTATACTTTACCTTGTTGAGCGGCCGCCATGTTTGCCATGCCTGAGATTCGAGGTGAGTTCGTTTGAGCGTCCAAACTCTATTTTGCGCCGCATATTTGACAAAATACCGGATCAAAAGTAAAGAAAAACCTTTACTTTTGTTCTGTATAAGACTGATTTCGAGATGAATTTAGTAAGTAAGACGAAAAAATGCTTCGAAGTCCAGCTATGATACCACGGCTCAGTCAATCTCTGTTGGTTGTCAAGGTAATTGCAGTTTTTCTAATGAACACATACGATAAGTCATGAAATTGTCTGGCACTGTCTTTTACATGTAGGCACATGCGTAAAAAATAAATAATGAAAGGTGCTTAGCCAATGAGCGTACATGCATCTCTTCCTTATTTTTTATATAGAGTGATTTTACTTGATCTCTGAAAGAAATTATATTAAGTGAGTGTATATTGGACTAAAAAAAAAGAAAACAAATGGTTTAGAGAGGCCGTATCAAATGTATGGAGTTGAGATCCATACAAGGGTTAGGTCTGTGAACAACGTCAATATTTTTTGCATCAATATCTTTCGACGACCGATCTGTCAAATGCTTTTTAAGAATATCTGTTTAACAATTATCCTGCAAGATCGCGAGATAATTAGCCGATGAGAGCCGAAGGCTGACTTGTACCCAGTTATTTAATCTAAGAAAGAAAGAACAACAAAGAAAAACAGCTGGCCAAGGGGACCCGGAACGAGTACGATTAACAGGCGCGTGGAGAATTTTATTTTACAA
Organism: Actinernus sp. WN-2022; assembly: GCA_030867875.1. Taxonomy (NCBI): domain Eukaryota; kingdom Metazoa; phylum Cnidaria; class Anthozoa; order Actiniaria; family Actinernidae; genus Actinernus; species Actinernus sp. WN-2022. The sequence continues at coordinate 4,816,921 of JAOWCC010000237.1, forward strand.
AAATACCCCACAAGCCTCGAAATCTAACATCAGGCGATATTCCGTAAGATCGAACAGGACAATTGTTTTATTAGTCAACACATACACAACAAAACCAACATCACTTGATTTCATTAAACTATTTTGCTATTTTGGCGTTTTTTTCACTTTATATACGAACAGAAAGAGCCCTCAAGTTATATTTTATTCGGATCCAAAGTATATTTTATTTCGTTAAGTTAGTTTAAATGTTAAACATATACAAGCAAAAGGGTAACCTAGTCGCATGAGGTTGAACTTGACTCGGACTTTCTTAAAAGCTAAAAGCTGTTCAACTTTGAGCGTATAATTGAGGGTGAAATGACCAAATTTGGGCAATGTTACGATGTGTTGAATAATGAAGTATATTTACTAATGTTATGTTTGCTAATTGTCTTTTATGTAAAAGCAAATTATAAATGTTTTAAATTGTTCATGTATATGTTGTGGTTGGAAATTTTTTTTGGTTCAAAATTTTTAAACCAGTTCAAAAATTTTAAACCAGTTCAAAAAATTTAAACCAGTTCAAAAAATTTACACCAGTTCAAATTTTGAAAACTGGTTTATCTTTTTCAAAAGAAAAAAAAAAAACGAAGCAAACAATAACATCTAGTAGTCACTAATTTAGGATCCCAAATCCAGCATTTAAAATAACCCTAACATCAGTTAACATAACTTCCCTTTTAGAATGTTAAAAAATAAACTGGTTTTATAACTCATAAGTTTTCATAACTCGGAAATAAGGTGGCACAAAGGTCTCATGTCGTCTTATACCGTGGAACATAACACGGTCAAGAATAAATCGGTATTAAACACAATTCGTGCACGTAACGTGTCGTTAAATGTCTAAAATTTACTTTCATATCAAACCATAAGTGTTCATAGAAATCACGACATTGACGGCGTATTACAACAAATATTAGGTGAAACAAAGGGCGAACACGTTGCATTTCCCTCACCTGAATCAAACTAAAATCAATACCGTGGAATATAACTCGTACTACATTTCAAGAATAAATCAGTATCAATCACGTATCCTTTTCTGCACTTAACGTATCATTACGTTTCGGGACATGATTCTAGAGGATACCTCGAGTATTACTAGCAATCACGACATTTACGGATTATGACACGGCGAGTTACAACGACGTGTTAAGATCCCGAATTTCCCTGACAGGGAAAAAGTCCGAATCTGGACGTATACGGATATGACACTTGGATGACATGTAACGTGTTTGGGAACACAACATGTCCGGAAACGCGCGTATTCTTTAAGAATACGGGTACGAATCGGCTAGTATCGTGGCCCGTATACCTTCCTTTTCACACAATGTCACAGTTCACTCGTTTGTTGGAATCGGAACGACTCAGTCACCATTCGATACTGTAGTTGGGCACTCACTTAGAGAGACTTGCAAGGCACAGAAACCTTTATTTGAGACGAATGCTCGATGGGAAACGCGAGATTGCTAGAGCTTTTTCTCTAAGGCAAGACAACGCATTCGTGCATTTGGTGGTATACAAGGTATTATCGTAAAGAGACTGGCTGTACCTGAAGCCAGTTGGCAATAGCTATTTTGACACAGGAAGAATGATGCATTCTTCTGCTTTTGAGTCGACCTTTTCCTCATATTGTAGAATTGAAGATGATTCACCGCCAAAAAGCATAACAGGGGTAATCAAAGCTGCTTTGCAGGGACATCGAAAAGGTATATGCACTATTGAAACAGCACAGTACATCACAAGTCGTCAAATGCCTTTATTGGTGGACACAATGGGCTACGCGCCTCCACGAGCACGAAGTGGAAATAGTTGAGCTTACTGGAATAGCTTCTGGGGACACAGTGAGCATGAAATATCAGGCGCCGATGACCGCCTTTTTCAAGCCTGACGCCCCCGTTGTTTACCTGTTTAACGTAAATACTCGTTGTTTACATAACGGTACTATTGGATCCTTTGTGAGAAAGAACGACGATGGCTCCACCGTGCTGCAGGTTGATTGTGTTAAACAAATATTGACAAAGACGGCGTACCATGTGGTGCTTTTATACAGATACCATTAAAACTCATACGGGCATCAACCGTTGACAAGGACCAGGGTCAGAAATATCCGTCAGTTGTTTTGCAATCGTCATTCGAATTCTCTGGAGGTCTTTTGTACACTGCACTTACAAGAGTCAAGTCTGACAGTGTCATCCAAGTGTTGGAGTTTAATCCATTACAGGTTATATCACGAGATGATAAGTGAATGAGATTGGAGGTTTAGTACGAGACTGTTATGCAGTTGATTTATCTTGCTGCTCTAAGCCTGTTCCGAAAGATGTGGAACCAAACGAAGGCTTCCCAGCTTGTACATTCCTAGTGCATATGATTCAGAAGAAGAACGTTCTGGGAATGGCGACGATGAAGATGTTAGTCAGGAAAGTGCCGACTTTGAAATTTTAAGATCGTTATTATATGTGGAGACTGCAGATTCTGATGATCAGGTGGATCAGGGATTTTTAACCTTAGAAGACGCCCTGTAAAGTATGGAGAGATTCGAATCCTTTTTAAGTGATCTCCTGAATACTTTGATTTTGAATCATTTTGAATATCTTTAAAGATAACAGTGAGTTAATGTATAATTCATTCTCATCTGCTGAGAATAGTTTAATCGACAAGGCACTGCAATTCATCCCTCATTTCATCTTACTTTTGAAGGTTCCACAGACATCTTAGTGCAAACGTATCCGAGTCAAATCTATCTAAGGCTGTTTTAGGAGAGGAAGGATCGCAAGTTTATGGACTTGCCAATAATGAAGATGTGAAAGATTCACTGAAACCATTTTATGGAATTTTAGCTAACGGAAACAGAAAAGAAAATGGCCTTTCGCGAACAGAAGTCAGCCTGGGTACGAGTATCGCAATAGGAGTTTTCCAGAACTTTATGCACGTACTTGCAGGTACGATAGTTAAAAAGGAAGGCGAGGCCGTCGCAGAATTTTCTGTGAAGGGAATGGATGATGCTGGCAAGGAAGCAGTTAGATACATGAGTGGTTGGGCTGTATCTCATCTATTAAAGACAGGAAGGAATAACATTGCCAAAAACATGTACTCTTTTTCACGAAAGGTACTGTTGAAATTAAGAAAGAGATGTCAAAAATACGAGTAATAGAACAGCAACTCGTTCTTCCTCATGGAATCCTTTGTATGGTAACAAAGCATCCAGAAACGTCACCGAGTCTAGACAGTGGGGGAGGAGGGATATAATTTTAGTACACAAAATAATGGCTAGACTAGTTCAAAAACGTTTTCCTAGTTAAAAAAATATCCCAGTTCATTCTTTTTAAACTGAGATGAAATTTGAACTACAACATATATACACAATTAAAATATTGTAAATTATGTCCCAGAATACGATGATGCAGCTCCCTGGATATACACCATGTCCACTTCTGGTAGTAACGCTATATACGTCTGGTAATTTTAAATGGCTTTTTCGAATTCTGTTTCTTTATAAGTATTATTTTAATTATCCAAAGTGCTTCATTCAAGATGGGCGACAACACTGATAATATAAACATTATTATATGTCCTGTTATACATATGTGGCAAAACAAATCGTTTTAACTCCCTTGCAATTCAGTGCATATACATGTATAGTCGTATATTATGATGTAACTGATAATGTATCTGAAATATTTATATATGCACATGCAATTATTGTCTAGAATTACCTTGCAGTCAGCCATTACCACCAATTCACCTCCTGTGTGTATATTGTAGGTTACAAATTTAGACTTAGAGTACCTTTCTACAGTTTATTGGATTAATAAGCGCAATACAAGCGCTTACAAACAAACCGCAAGGACCTAGTGAGAAGACAGCACCAAAATGGTTTACTAGCGCACAAACAATTACGGCGAAAAAGGTGCCCCGACAGCCCAATTAACAATTAGAGATCGGAAAATCTCAAACAAATCTACACACTTCCTTTTACTGTCAAGAAAGAGATTACAATAAGCTGATGGTTACAATAAGTAATACATGTATATCTGCCAAATTTCATTTATTTGTGTATAATTATGTTACGTTTCTGCATGCTGAATTGCAATTTTGTCATCCACTTATAATAGGCGACATTGAAGTTTCCAATGTCATTTTGACGCAGTTACCCAATTATTCCCAAGCAAACATTTCTAGTCCGTCAAGTTAAGTCATGCAAAGCTTTCAGTACACAATCGGTATGCAAGATTTGCATTGACCAAACTCGATGGACTTCAAAGGTTTGTATGGGAAGTGGGTAAACTACGCCAGCAATTTTTTCATAATTTTCAAAATAGCATTGGAAACTTCCGAGGTGGTCTCAGTGCTCAACCTTAACTTTTATACTCACTGGCCCTAATTTTGAACTAGTGATGCTAAAAAGTTACTAGCCCAAAGTCAACTTCTGCATATCATACTACAATCAAACCTTTTTTTTTTCCTTATCATAACAATTACCTTAAACTCAACATCTACTAGCCCTACAGCTAAACTTTACTAATCAAAACATTTTTTTACTAGACGCGGGCTAGTGGACTCTATTAAAACACTGCGTCTATTAAAGTTTGCATTGAATCAAACTGCTTTAATATTGGGAGCTTTGGCCATACATATTTATATACTCATAATCAGTCCAATACGTGCATTCCACTTTTCTGTACCAAAACATCAGTGTGCGCAACCAAAACAAGACAATAACAAATTAATGTTGTACCATTTAATTCTTCTTCAAAATTATCAACATCGCATACAGGAACTGGTATATATGTCCAAGGCAATCAACATTTTGAAATGTTTCTCAGCATTTTAACCCCACAATACAAAGTTAACCCTATTCGGCCTGGGGGAAGCGGCACAAAGTATCTACCGAGTTACGCCACTCATCTCCAAATACTCTGGCTTGTGGCATGTATTTTTGTTTTTGTCATTATAAGTTTTGACGTTAATTCTGTGCACCTACCTTATGCACCTTATTTGCCAGATAAAGCGTTATTAATATAATACCATATGGAATGACTATACCTTCTAAGCTCATACAGAGTATACTTATTAAGTCTTAATTTGTGTTAAAGTATAACATAGTTATGCGGTAAATATATTAATATGCCGGCCTGTTGTTCTCTTACAGGACGTCATAGCATAGAGATGGGAGATACCACCCCCACCAAGTACATCAACTTCTTCTGATGATTCGATCGATGTGATAGCTCCAGCAAATCAACCTAAATCAACTTTGCCTGCAGGTGCTGGGAAAGTGACAAGCATATCCCAGAACCTGAATTCAAAAGCTGCTGGTATGAAGGTTTTTAAAAAGGCAGCACGCTTTTTGACAGTGTCACTCATCCGGTTGCTGAAAGAAAAACCTCAATTTTGACTGGGACAGCCACTTTAAAAAAATATGATCGACACAGGATCTCCTTGATACATGGTATGTACATCCTTTTTTTCTAAACTGAAACCACACAACGAACTGCCCAATGATGTATCAACATACTTTGCATACCTTGACATGACATATACGATTAATGGAGGTTATCCATGCAATATTCACAGCATATATTGGCTACCAGTCCTTAAATAATAGATACATTAATCTCCATGTCGCATAATGTCCATGAAGGTAATGTGAATAATTTGACATCGCTTTGATCGTGCTCAGTAACAGCACAATTAATGTATCGAAATATACATGACAATACAGTATATAGAATATACATTTGTATAAACATTTCAGTCCAACTTGCAAAAGTTTGCTAAGTGAAGCTTACTACAAATTAAAAGTTTCCTATATTATACATGCATCAACTTTTGTCCATCATTAGAATAATTTGAATATTTATTAAAATTGTATTTCTCTTCATTGCCTGGACACATTGTTTTGTTTCATATCTTTCCGATTTTATTCGAGGCGTGTATCCAAAAAGCTACAACCCATATGATGTTAACCGTGTGGTGGGCCAAGTCACAATAGAAAACAGGTGGGGGCACCATTCCAACAATGACAGCATTGTTGAATTTTATCACACATAATAACAACTACAAATACCTACAATTTAGCACCCTGCACTCTTCATGATCAAATTTTGTTGAAATTAACTTGGACCTTTACAGGCAACTATAAATATATTGATTGTCTGACTGTAATTTATTATAATATTAGCACTAAAATGATTTCAAAACAATTATGACGTGAATAAGCAATATTGAAAGTGTACTGGGTATATTATTTCATTGAACTTATGACTTATTTAGATATAAATACAGGTAAACACTAATTTTTGTGACAATTTAAACGTGTTAAGATTAAGAGTGGAAATGATCATTCATTCATGTTGTGAACATTTGCATGTATGTAGATTGCATGCATGCAGTTGTAGATCAACATCAAATATACCATTTGCATGCATGCAATATATATATATGCATGCATTTTCTGAAAGGGAAACACAGCTGACAATAAAGTCTGCATATCAAAGACAAATGAGAAAAAATGTAACTGCCAAAGAAAATTAACACGATTGGCTAAGAGGTGTGCATATGAAAAAGAGAAACAAGCAAATGAAAGCGCTAATGCAAAATTGCCTCGCCTTGAAAAAATATCAGCTTATGAAAAACTAAAGCGAATAAGTGAAAGTGCTGATCAAAAATCAACACAACTAGAAAAAAAATCTTTTTTATAGTAAAGAAAAACGAATCGATGAAACTGTTGGAAAAAAACAGACTGGAGAAAAGAAGGTTGGCATACAAAAAAAGCCAACGAACAAGTGAAGATACCGTATTTTCGCGAAAAAACGCCCCTCTCAAATAAACGCCTCCCCAAGTGGTCCTAGTTTCAAAAAAATGCCCCAGGCATTTAATGGAGGGGCCTTTATTGGGAACATACTGGATTTTTTAAGGAAAAACAGTTTTTGGGTACGACTCGTTTACATTATTCTTCAAGCACTGGTGTAACGGCAATGTGTGCCGTATCACCGGACTTTACGACACTTTGTTAATGTTTACCTAATAACGTAAGTAGTCACCAAATTAGATACGCGATTCTTGTAGAGTACCGCCCAAAACCGCAAGTTTTCTGGTTGCCTTGAGCGGCGTTCGTGATCAGTTTGTAGTTTCTCCAGTCTGTTGAAGATCGTAGGTTTTTGGATCATAATCGGCAAAGCGGGACTGTTATGTGAGTGATTACTATTATTCTTTATATTTTATAGTGTTTGTGATTGAATTAGACATTTAGCCACGTATTACGCTGGATTTGTTGTTAATTTGTATGCTTAGCATCACTTTAGAACATGCTATTTTGTAATAGAATGATCGGAATGTTCAATACCTTTTAGCTTAGTTTTCCTTTGTATTATTGATTTCAGTTTACGATATGATCTTGGATTCATAATAAATACATCAAGTGACTCAAGTGATTGTCCGTAAAAGTATATCCCCGCGTTATTGGTGTGTCGAAACTCGAATGAAGTTAGTCGTCGTTATTAGCTTGAGTGCCGACCGCTACAAATGGGAACCGTACTGTAGTCGTTTATCTACCAGCGGATGTAAGATTTGAGACAATAATAAAGCTATAGTTATCAAAAAATATTGGTTATTCTAGAGCTTTCACACACTATCACCCTATTTGCCAGCTAAAGAATCGTTTATGACGCAAAATAAAATACTCATTTCAAGTCCAAGTTTAACACCCGAAACAATAAACGCCTCTCTTCAATGACCCCCAAACTAAGGGACCAGGTTTGAAATAAAAGCCCCGGGCGTTTATTCGCGAAAATACGGTATGCTTACAGGAAAATGAGAGCCAAACAATGAAATATCAAGTAACATTAAAGAAACCAATAAGTTATGTATAGAGAAGCATATTAATAAATTTCATTCTCTCGTTTCACAAGGACCAATTTGCACATATATTTGTTGTGATCAAATATGGTATAAACACAATGTGCTTTCAGTAAACAACCTTCTAAAAGACACAAATGATGTAGTACAATAGTGTTTATGGTAAAAACAACTGCAAAATATTGGCGTTGAAAACTTATTTCTGGTCTGAGAAGGCCAATGAATTCATTTTTTTAAATATTAGCATGCATATGAAGGAGTTTCATTTTTAGTGTTTTTATTGTTCTATGTGATTTTATGTTCCCTCACAATTACACAGTTCTATTTGCCAGACCATGTTCACTACGTGGACCTATTTTTGAAGCTTATCAGCAAATTAATACTTATTAAGTTAAATTATAGTAAAGTATTTCATTAGTGAATCTAGCTAATGGAACCCTTGTAATTAAAGCTAGCACTACAATACCTTCTAAAACTCCCTTTACAAATTCCCAAATATGTAAAACAGATTATAGAATTTGTGAATGAAATAGAGAATTCACGAGAAATAGAGAATTCACAAGAAATTGAGAAGGAGTTTCAGGAATCAGAGAGGAAGAAAGAAAAATATTTGTCAGATAGAGCAGTCCAGTTGAGGAAGAAGTCATTATCATGCTTTAAAGAAGGAAACGTACAAGGTAGTGACTCAGTAGCCAGGCAGCGCAGAAATTAAACGTTTGAGGCAGCTATGGGAATTCATGGAGGCAGTGTTTATTCTTCAGTTCCAACAGAAGTTGGTTTGGTTGATACTGTAGTAAATAAATGTGGTCCAGATGTTTAGTTAAGTTCCTGTCAAATAGTAAGAAAGTTACTAAAAAGGTCATTCCTAAGATTTGCAATAATAATTTAAAAAAGTATAAAATGTCTGAGGAAAATATGATTAGAAGTGTAGTAGTGTATTATAGTGGTGAGATAATGGAGAAAAATAAGTACAGGAAGATATATAGAGATAGTGATTATAGGAGAAATTCTAACAGTAAGCAGACTGTGCATGAATCAATTTCTCATTGGCCATTTCCTAGGCTTGTACAATACAACCAGCTCATTCCAATTATTAAGTCCATACCGGTAGGTACAATGTACAGCGTGTATGACACCGTGTGATGGTGATGGCATGAAGAGGAATGAGAAAGTACGTGGCTGTTACCGTAATCTAAAGGGGTAACTGTTGAACCTTGCACAGTTCTACCTATATAAGAATAGTGGTTATGATCTGGTATGCTTTGATGAGCCATACACTTTCTGTTTCTCCCTAACACTTCATGTGCCAGACTGATCAGGATATTGAATATCTCAGCAGCAATGAAAACTTCTCAATTTTTGGAGGTAATTGTAGTAAGAATTGTCTCCCTGTGAAAAGTTACATCAACATTCTCTTGAAAGACATCCACTTGATTGATAATGATATATTTACTCTGCAGCAAGAGGGAACCACTATAAACGTGAAATTTCGTATTGGGGAACTACCCAATCACATAAAGAGGCTTGCTTCCCTTGCCTGGGAACTCAGTAACAATGCAAAGTTGTTTTCTTCTTTTGCAGATGTCAATGATGAAATTGGTCATAACATCAATTGGAAATTTGGAAAAGAAGATAAAAACACATGGAAGCCATGGAAGTATTCTCAACGATTGGCAGTCGTGAAAAAGTGTTGAAGTGATGAAAAAGAAAGCTGACTGAATCAACAATGCGTGGAAAAATCACCTCCTTTATTGCTAAGCAGAACAGTAGACAGGAGTTTGTACCTCGTTTGGGTAAAATCATTTACAGAGTCCATGTTGACCCTCTTCATTAAAAAAAATATTACTTGTGCCCTTGCACACCGTTATCTTTTAAATGAAGCTATTGCTTTTTCTAACCTGTCTGGGGCAATCAATTCTTTTTCACACGTGCAATCAAACTCTCCACTTGCCAATCATGTATAGATCATGACAACATAATGTCATCTCTTGCCACTTGCAAATAAAATTCTAGAGTTCCTAAATATTATCCATCAAAGTCTGACATCTGTAGAGATTCCCTCAAACCCTTTGGAAGCAAGCAAATGATCGCGGTTGGATAATTTCTTCAATGGCCACCCGTTTGGAGCTACCACGATGCTGGCCACTTAATGTACGCGTCCAAGATTTTTGAACATGAATTTACTCATAGATATGAGTTGAAGTCAGTGCTGCGCCAAGATGAGGCTCAATCGGCTGTTGTAGATTGTTTATGTGAGTTACGCCTTGCGAACTAGTATAGGAGCCAATGGAGAGGCGGTCACAAGTCTTCTTGGCTTGAAATGAGTTATCCGTATTTTCAAACCTCGCTTCATCGTCAACAACATTGTCAGGTAAATGGCTATCCTCGAAACAGAAATGGCTTTTCTCGTTTCTTCGCATCTGTTAAAAATAGTTAGAGAGGTTTTCCCTGAGACCTCGTGTCCGTGAATTTGTCACAACTAGTGTGGGGTCGGGATATGAATTTTCGGGTCAACAATTGTGCTACACCTCCCAGTGGTGATCAATAATGCTCCTTGGCTCCATGAACGACGGCGGATATGGGTGAATCGCATGAAAAATGGCTGCTATGAGAACGTTTAGCTGAGTTTGTTTGAGCTTCGCTTCGCAAGTAGCTGTGATGTTACCGCTTCATATGCATACAAAAAATATTTTCGCGCACTAAAAGCTGATTAGCTGTTACTCAAACATCTCCATTTCGATTGGCCCGCATGCTTATAAAAAATGAAAATTGAATAGACATGTGCAAACCTGTTTGTGAACCTTATAACTTGCACTCGAAAACACCCAGTCGTATAATAATGTACGGTATTTCCATATTCAGCCTTCCATTGGAGTTCTTTGATATCTTTCAAAGTACTTTTAGAGACATAGGTTCCATTGTTGTAGATTGGACTTCGCCAATCCCGTGCACAAGTGCGGCAAAGCTATCAAAGAAGCTGATAGTTATGGACCACTCAAATAACCATTTGAGTGGTCCATGTTTCTTCAGTCGAACATCATGAGGAGCAACGCAGAAATGTTGAAGGGAAGGATAGAGTCGCAATGGGGTAAGAAAACCAGTTTGAATGTGTTAGACAATGCATTAATTCAGTTTCATTATCCATTGTACTATTTGTTTCTTGTAGAAAAGTTACACCACTATTTCCTTTATGCTTTAAAATTCAATTCAGTATTTTTCTGTGTTTCTTATACTCTCTCTGAAACCTCGTACATTGAAATGTCTGTTCAATCGAAAATCACGAGGAACAACGCAGAAATGTTGAAGGTAAGGATAGAGTCGCAATGGGGTAAGAAAACCAGTTTGAACGTGTTAGACAATGTAATACATTGTAAAGTATTTAGAATTACCGCCTGGTTAAGTTATTCTATTTACATCAAGCAATAACATACGCATGAGCATTAACATAAACTGTAAGAGCTGTACGTTTTGAATTAACCTTAATTGAAGTGGAAAGATTGAACTCTCCCCTCTTCCTTTTTATTCTGTAGCTACGTTCAAGGAAGCGAAACAACAGGAAGATAAACTGTTGCGTAGGACAACGGAACTGGTTGTATCCAATGAACATCCAAGGAGCCCGAAAAGGAAAGTACATCTCAGAGCAAAGAACGTCTTGAGAAGTTTAATGTAGGGGAAGGATTGTTGTTCGCGAGACGTCGAAAACGTTGTCAGTTGCAAATGATAACAGCTAATAAGTGTTGTATTATTGACGAAACAATAACATGTAGGTTGTTTACTCCAGGCTGTGCCCAAGAAAAAGAAAGCCAAATATTCCAACAACGAATCTGCCAAAGGCAAAGTTAACCGAAGGCCAGCATCGCGAGATACTTTACTTCAAATTTTGGCAGATGGTGTGAATTACAAGGTATGAATTAATTTAGTAATGAACGTGTACTAATTTAGTGATGAACGTGTACTAATTTAGTAATGAACGTGTTAGTTCATGTAGAATCTAGACAAAAGAGAAATTTCGGAAAGACACAAGCTATCAACAAAATGATACAGCAATGAAGCTTGCATGGATGAATGTAAAAGTTCCCAATGTTTTTGTTTTTATTTCGCGCCCTTAAAATGATTCAATACTCTTGAAATTTACAGGGCCAGGGTAGTACATGCTGAACGTCGTTTTTATATATTACTCTGTAAAAAGAACTAAATAAATTCACTATTGCTTAAAGAGATTTGAACTGGATACAAACATGTTATGCAGCCTTTCCTTCTAGTTTACATCCAACCATCAATTCTTAACTTCAGATGCGATCCATTCTTCTCAAAAGAGTACATGTCAACTCATAATCACCCAATCCTCAAATCGTACCTTATCTATTCGAACGCACTCCACTAATCTATGATTACTTCTAGTTTTATATTGAAACTAGATAAACAGTTCTTGCAACCAATGTTCCACTTATGTGGCTTTCTGTTGTTGTTAATCATTTTTTATATATTTTTACTTTGATTTTATTTCAGGTCTCGCAGATACAGGGAACTGGAAAATGTGAAGAACCAAAAACCACATCGAAGGAAAAGGTAAAATATACTTATAAAAATGCAAGCATCTCATCTTAGTCCTCCCAGTAACAATCTTACAGCCATTTACGGTAATGTCTTGCATCAATTTACTAATAATATTCCTTGCATCTTAATTGTCAGGGAAATGTAAAATGGAAGAACTTGGTAAATGTGTTTGACATGAAGAACACTACCGGTATCCAAGAACTGGAAGAAGCCCTGAAAGAGAGTGAAACCATAATCGAATTACTACAAAAGCAACTTTCTTCAGCTTCAGGTAGTGTATAATGTATAACATTAGTTACTGTCTATATTTTATTGTTATTTTGAGAAGGAATTTAAATCTTGCAGATATCTATGAAATACTATATATAATAATGTATAAGACTTAAAGTGCAATTTACATTTACAGGAACAGATCACAAATACCATTTTTTTCCAGGTCCTACCTTTGATGAACTTGTCAGTCAGTGTCAGGTTGCCATGTTCCACCATGATGATCAACACCCAGATAAACCACTCTATCAACCCACTGACATGAGGGATTTCTGTGAGAAACATGCACCAGGATTGTTCCAGCTTCTACTGAAAACAATTTCAAGAGACGACAGCCGGGTATCAGCAGAGAGAGCATTGCTACAACAAAGAACAGTGTCATTAATACATATTCTGTCATACTTTAGGTATGTTTTGTATACAAAAAACACAATTATATATATCAGTGTTATCCAAAGTTCATCTATTCTACTAGACCTGTGCTATTTGTTCAAGCACACAAAATATGTAAACAGTATGTATCACCTCTGAACAAAAACCAGATCTGTGGACCTATTCTCAATGTAACGGTAGTAACAAAATAAAAGTTATTTTATGCTATAAACTACAGTGTTTTACAAGGATTTCCAGCACTGAGAAATATTGTATCTGATTTCCACGTCACATGCTTACCCTTGCTATGAACAGGGCCCAGGTCCAAGTATTGTTTATAAAATGAATAAAATAATACATGGGCATATGGAGATATGAAATATCTTCTTGTGTTCAACTTGATATCCCCACTTGTTCGCTGCGCTCACTTGTGAGATATTGAGTTAAACACTCGAAGATAAATTCCATATCTCTGCGCACTCATGTATTATTCTCTATATAGACAATATTAAGTATGTCTGAAATAGAGAATAATTACTTATTAAAGTTAATAAATTCATTTTTGTTAATAGAGTATTCCTGTATTTTACATTCCATGTACATTTCAGCATATTAATTATCTTGCAGATCACAAAACACCTGCCAGCTACAAAAAGATAGTGGCCTCTATTCTTCATTAAGTGGAACATCCCTGCAGGGCCTTGCTCCAGGACAAATTGTTGGATATTCAGTAAACCCAAGAACCATTCAGAACCTTAAGAAGAACATGGCAAAAAAATCATAGTAACTTCATTGCAAAAGAACTACAGCAAGCTCTTGCTGTAAGTAACTATTTACACTCTGTATATTATAGGAAAATTACATGCCTGACGAGGTAATTCCACGTTAAATTGCACGAGAAAACCGATACTCGGGGACGACTCGAGAGACTCGAGGATCCAAAACCTTGGTCAGACCAACACTCAAAGGTCGTTATTAAAATATAACTGAGTAAAAGGTGCTTTCTTTGACTGAAACAATCTTGTTTAGACCTTCATGTCTTTTCAGATAAGGATGTAAAATCATAGGTCCCACATCCACCTCTAGTTTAATTCAGTCTCACCAGACTGTCAAGAGCTACATTGTACATGTACCAATGTTAAATACATGTAAGGCTGCTTGACCTTTATGTTGTTGATATCAAAAATTCTAAAGAATTAGAAACTCAAACAGAGCTGGCTTTGAAATTATGTCTAATCTAAAAACCTGTTATTTATACAATTTTCATTTCAGTGCAACTGCTTGATGATATATTTCTTAGATGATTACCATAACATTCATGTAAAAAAAGTCCCCACTGACCTTGAGAAGAACAAAATTGCCCACATGGCTTCCTCCATGGTGGATGTGCATCCAGCAATACCTGCAATACCAAGAACAGACATCAGTCCCCACAGACCAGTTTACATTGTGTTTGAAGGGGAAAATAAGCTGTGCCTTGGAGGTGCTGACAGTGTTGCTGTAAATAGCTATATCATAAGAGGTCTTCAGGACATGAGAAATCACTTCTTGGATCAGCTACCCGAGCAAATGAGAAAAATCAACCCAGGAAACGTTCATAAATTTGTACAAAATTTTAGGTGAGTATATAAGTAATAGATATACACAACGAGTGGCCATGTCTTATCGGATTTACAAACTCGAGCAGGAGGTGAGAGTTTGTTAATCCAAAAAAAACATGGAAACAAACCAGTAATTATTAAGGGTATTCAAATGTACTAATAAATGTATGAAATGAAATTTAAAAAGACTGACACATTGTTTTCAATTTGTCAGAATATACTCTCAACCAGATGGGGAAGATCTGGAGAGCCTTCAAACATGCAATCTACTGGATGAGTACGAGCAAGACCTTAAAAGTGTCGCTAATTACAGGCAAAGTCTTAAAAGAATGACATCAAAGTACCCAGATTTAGGACAGTACTTGAAGAAAAACCTTCTGCCTTTCCCTGCAGACTGGCCTGGTTGGTACTTTCCAAAAAAACATTATTGCTAACAACATCACTGGGGAATTCAGATCACTTATCCCTGAGCAAGGCCAATTTCATGTAGCTCTCAATGCTGTAGAAGATACAGTCCTTGTATATAAACACTTTTTTGATGACTTTTTCTCATTTGTGTTTGGGGGACTCCTACCAAAAAAGCCTCAGCCATATCAATCCTCCCTTTGTGTGACCTCTGCCTTACTTGGATGGCTTATGGTGAGGAAAAAATTATAAAGAGATTTGGATTGTGTAAGGAGCATGAATTTGTGTCTACTTCTATCTCTTAGAAGATGTTATACCACTCGTATTCTTCCAGTACCACATCTTCCGTACAGGAGCTCTGAATCTCTACATGTCAGTTATGTCTCAGTTGGCCATCATTTTTATAATTTGAAGACGGAAACACTATGACAAATCGATGTTGTCATTCCTTAGTGATTGCGACTATCAGAAAAACTTCCTTCCTACTTATTGGCAAAGAAACTTTCATGGCTCTATTTGTTTGTTGAAAAGAAAATAGAAATTTGGCACTCAGTCCTCAGAAAGTCATGATGATGGGGCTATGATTGAACAGATTGCAAAAACAGTTGCATGCAGTGGGTTCTTAGCAAACTTCCTTGCAGCATTTGTACCTGGCTATGCACGTGGCTAGTCTAATTTTGATTTCTGGCTTATTGCTGGTAAGTCAGCTGAGTTTATTCTCCAGGTGTTCAAGAAGATCGCCCAAAATAGTCATACAGCTAACCAGGTTCAGACTGAATTTTACCAAAATGGAAAGCCAAAGGGTTACCCAAAATACCATCTTCCATCATTTGATGTAACTGTTGACAATAAGTGCTTCCATTATCATATCATTTGGGCAAGGGCAAGGTCAAAACAGGTCTGGAACCAAACCCTGATGTCTGCTGTGATTTACCTACCTGCTGCACTCTCCAAACTCACAACTTTGTCCGACTTGCTTGTTTCCACACCTTCCATGTAACATGTCTACCTGCTGACCACTGCTGTGTACTTTGCAAAGGACCTTTGAAGGAAATAATTAATGATAGAGTACAGAAATTCAATGAAGGCCTTCTTAGAAATGGAAAAAGGGATTGGATGATGAATCACATGACTCTAATTCCCAGTGTGAAAATGCTGAAGATGCTGAAGAGTCCACAACCACACCACAGAAAAATGCAGAGGAATACTACAAATCAGCTGGCTGGGAAAACAATATAGATACCATCATTTCCAACTTTAAAGACATTACACAACCAAACCATCCAAACTCTCAAGCCTCTGTCTCACGCTCCCACACCCAGTCATCAACAATACAAGTACAGTCCCTGGTTCAACAGGTTGCAGTCATGCCACAAACAAACAGAAACATCACTAGCTGGCATTTACCACCCCAGTACTCCCAATCAACCATTAATGGTAGGATGGGCAGCAGTGGGTGCACTTTTATTGCCTTAACATTTAGCAAATCATATACAAGCTCACAAGAAATACCCAATGTACACCAACAACTAAGCCATGCACACATGGGTCTATAGAGTTTTAACATCAATTTTAATTGGAAACAATTTTTAAGAGCTCCAGAGGCACAGGGCAGCTTTATGGAGTGAGAGAGGCTGTTGCAGAGCTGAACAAGTTTTCAGCTTTGGGGCAAGTTCAGGTGGGGATAGAAATTCCTGCAAGTCTCATTCAAGAACGAACACCATCAGCTAGCCTGCCATTTTACATAAACCAGGACAGAAGTATCCCAAACACAGCCTGTATTTATGTCATCAATGGCAGGTCAGTGGCCTTCGTGCCAACACAGCACAAAGTTCTGTTATTTGATAGCCACTTCCATGGAGACTGTGGTGCATTTCTGGCCATGGCACCATCAAATAACATCTGGGAACTTCTAGCATGGTTCAAGACCTACAATAAGATTCCCTATGATCTGGGCACTGTCCCATGCATTACTTTCAAGCATTAATTAAAGCGGATTTCTATGGAAATTATAATAATCATTATGATAATTAAAACTTAATACTTTTAATGTATTATGTGGTGGGAAAGAAAAGTGATGCAAGTCAGCCAAGGGTTATTTGCAGTTGGGTGTCACTTATATACTAGTCAGTGGAAACCCCCACATGACACCCCCCTCCCCTACCCAGGGAATAGTGGGGCATTTGGTATGCACAGCTTTAGACCACATTTTGCCCCGATACATAAACAGGTGGAGAACATTAGTGGGGCTTGGATGGAGCTATGCCAGCCACGTTGCAAAATCCAAATTGGGGTGTACATTAAATCCTAATTATTGTGCAGGTTCTGTTAACACCAAAATAATGTCTGTGATACTTTCTTTGCATGTGTTGGCTTTGTACAATTGTATACAATTGTACAGCCTGTGACTGCATTGTTTCCTGTCTGAAAACAAAAGTGAGGTTTAATTTAGACTTGAAAAACTGCCACACATGCATAGCAGAGAATTAGCATTATTTAGTAAACAACTCAAATCTAATGCCCCGCTATTTCCTGGGTAGGTGATGCTGGGCTTTCCACTGACTAGTGCATTTTTATTTTCTACCCAAACTACAAAATGAAACAAATAAGGCTACAAAAACCTTAATTATCTTGAGCAGGACGCAAAAGTAAACTGTCAAACTCTCACTCACCTGGGGCAATTTTGCGGGTAAGCATTACTTGCAAGAGGATGAAAAGCGTCATTCATGACTTCAAATCATGAGGCATGTACTCCTACATGTTTGTACGAAGTTGTGAATTTCTATTGAATTTTCCACTGTTTCAAATTTCGTTTAAATGTATACGTGCATATATAGAGCGACCACTAAAAGTAAGCTTTACCCTGATAGCAAAGGTTTATCATCTTCTCGGCCTTTTCCCATTCTTAAGATCTTGTAATAACTTTCTCTCGGGAGATGCTACCGAGCTAACTCCCTAAGCTAATTAAGACTCGAAGAGAGGGTGTGGGTGTGCTCGTATTATTAAGCCCGGTATTAAGGAAGAAGAATCAAGAACAATAAAAGCCAAACAGAATGCCCCGTCGAAAGGCCAAGAAAAGATGATAATTCGAAACCTATCCTATAGCTCGCTATCGGAGTAAGTCAGTTTCAACGTTTCAGCAAAATCTTAACACATGCAACAGCACATATTTCACGAATATTTTCATTTTGGGTAAAAATATCGGATTTGCACGCGTGAGCAAGCGTAAGCCGTGCATTCGATGAATTTTAAATTTACGCCATCACTTGTTTACAATGTCTACAATGTTTACATACATTTATAAAAATAAATGAAATCGAAGTATTACAATTACCTTTCGTTGTGTGTCTTGAATTTTAAAAAAATACATGAAGATATAGCAAGACTCGCCACGACTCCATGAGGCAATGATGAGGTCGTTTTATAGTTCCTTTCCTTCAGCGTTTAAACTTGCTTCGTCTTTCATTTATCTTTTGTGAACAACTTTAGGAGATATATGCTGGTAGATAATTGCAGGAACTATCCAAGAACCTTACGGCGGGTACTAGCAGTTTTTATACGTAAAAATGTATAAAATTTCAGCTTCCTCTTCCTGCTGTCGTTCAGAACTTCTCATCAACACTTGTATGTTCGCGCCAACTACAATTTGTGTGGTCACATGCGTGAGCATGCGCAGACGTTATTCAGCGCTGTCGTGCTAGACAGTAATTCACAAATCATCAGTTTGTCACACATGCGCAGTACCGTGATATAGCGCCTTTAAAGGAAGCTGAGCATTTGAGTTTGGAATATCTCACCCTTATACCTAAAACTGAACATCAGAAAGTACTTGAGTGGTATGATGTAGAGTTTAGCCGAGTTAACAATGCATTTGAAAAATGCATTTGAAAAATGGATTCAAGCTCAAGCTGATATTCACAAATAATTTCGTGTAAGGGTAAATTAAAGACACCGCAGATCACTCAATCTGACGTCAAGCTTAGAGGAAGATATGGCACTAGTCGAGGATAATATTTCCATAGCTCATAGACTGCCTGATTCAAGACGTGTAAAGGACAGAATCATTGTGAAATTAGACCAAAAAGATAAGCGAGATGAAATATACAAAAGAAGAAAACTACTCGTGGGTAAAACTACAAAAAAAACATCCCTTCTGTCGATCAAGAACTCGGTAACAGCATTAGGAATTCTTCGAAAATATACATAAATGAGTCTCTAACCACGTACAGGAAAAAGCTCATCTGGACCTCGAATGGCAAGATATTTCTCAGAGAGAATGACATATCACAGACATATGGATTCACAACCCACGATGCTTTTGAAGAGTTTCTGGAACACTGTTCCCAATAATTGTAACGTGCAAGACAACATCACATAGCGATGAGTGACAATCAAGTAAGTGATATTCTACCATTTTCCTCGCTAGATGATAGACAGTTTAGTATATTAACTGAGACTCGGTCGTGTGATCTGAACTCTGACCTCGATTTATTTAATATCATAACTAATCCTGACAAATTTGATGAATGTGACTCTAAACTAATGCTTAATACTCCTGTCTCTCAATATTTCTCGGCCTCCAAAATTAATAACATACTAGATAAATCAGGAAGTAAAACGTTTTCCTTATTTCATTGTAATATTATAAGTTTACCAAAAAATATTGATCTCTTACATGACTTTTTGTACTGCCTAAACGTCTAACCAGAAATAGTTGCCATAACACAAACACGAATCAATGACCATACTATTTCCAATATTGATGTACCAAACTATAATTTTGTTCACACCGATTCCCCAACGATGGCTGGTGGTGCAGCTATATACACAGCCAACCGTCTGAATGCAATTCCCCATCCTGACTTACCAGTAAATCTGCATATGGAATTACTAGAAACTTGCTGGGTAGAAATAGTTCATCTTACAATAGGTAGAATAATCCATATTGGTCATGTAGATGAAGTTCATTGTTTCTACTATGCATTGTATTGTAGATCAGCCGATGTCTAGAACGACAGGGGAAAACAGTGGTAGAGACCAGGATAAACATAACCAAACACCCGTACATTCTGAGACCACACAGGCCAATGAAAGGCTTTGCTCTTGTAAACAGTGTTGTGCCATATCATTTTATTCTCTTTGCTTCTCTACCATAAAGACCATTATCAGTAATTGGAATTCTGATACACTAGATGCAGTAATAGAGAATGGGATTATGACAAATTAAACTGTAATTATGCTGTGCTTGGACTTAACAGTAGTGAACAGAGTGCATGTACCTTTCATGTTGTCTATGATATTAACAACCTCATTGATGCCCTTCATGAAGTCCTTGTGAAAAATGTTAAGCTTGATCGAAACACAGTTTATCAAGTGCACATGCATTCAGACAAGGACAAAAAGACAAGTAATATTGAGGAAACATAAATCTGTATCATGTAAAGAATTAATTGCTAAACGCCGGATGGAAAGTTATGCTATAATAGAGCCAGCAAAGAAAAGACAGCACTTGAATAACCAAGCTAAAACATATCAGTCAAGAAATCCTGATAAAAAGAAAGAATTGCTTTCTAAAAACACTGAAAAATACAGATCAATGGATCTAGAGAAAAACAGGTAGTTTACAAAACGAGGAGAAGCAACTGATAATAGAAGGAAGTCTGCTAAATCATCGCAGGATTTAGAACATAATATTACATTGTTCAATAAATCTATAAGGGAAGGTCCATACTATATTTCCTCAGTGTGTAATAGAATGCTCTACAGGAAATCTGTAGTAGAGATAAAAAATATGGCACAAAACACCTACAGTACCATTTGTCAAAACTGTCATTAGAAGATTTAAAAAAGTGTGATTCCTTGCCAGGCTGTATACAATAATCTTGGCGTTGATGACGTTCCTTCTGAACTTGTATTAGGAAAACTGGAACGTATATTGACAGCTCAACGAATAGTTTTTGAAAATAATAGTAATAATGCCAAGGCCAACAAAGGACGATCAATGGTGCAATGTGTCAGTTAGCTGCAAACAAGTATGCGATATGTTGCCACGCCCATCTGAAAGTTCTGGAATCATAATCTGAAGCTAAAACGATGAACACATAGCAGCAACTAGTGAAACCTGTACGTAATTTCAGATTACCCTATACTCGTTGAGCAAGAAAACAACAACTCTTCGTCAGCTGGCAATGAAATATATAATATTGCCCCTCGGAAAAGAAACATCCTGTCTCATTAATGACTGACAAACACTGTGAAGAATTGGCATTTCCAACACTATTTGGATATAAAGCAGAGAGAGATAATACACCAGTTAAATATTTCAATGTACAGTTTTTTATTTTTTTATTTAAACATATTTACTCTCTGCATTTGCTTCAAAAGCTAAAGGCTTATCGAGGGAGCTCATACAGAAAAAAATACAACAAGTATAAGGGCAGTTTCAGACACACAAAAGGAAACATAAAATTACAATTTAAATTAATTAAAATAAGTGCATAA
Organism: Actinernus sp. WN-2022; assembly: GCA_030867875.1. NCBI lineage: Eukaryota > Metazoa > Cnidaria > Anthozoa > Actiniaria > Actinernidae > Actinernus > Actinernus sp. WN-2022. Next base: position 4,838,505 of record JAOWCC010000237.1, read on the forward strand.
CTTTAAGTTTAGAAAACAAAAAGAGAAAAATATATATACAAGTCAGACTGTAGCGATGGAAAATCGATTGGTATTTAAGATATAATTTTGAACTAACTCAAAGAATTTAGAATTTAAATTATAGTTTTTGTCCTTTATACCATTCAAAATATACAAAATTTTCTTTTTGTCGCCACTGTTTGACCAGATATTACCAAAGAGTTGTGCAGCAGAGGTAAAAAAGATATCGTACAGTTATTGCATTACAGTGGTAGATTTGTTACAAATCCAGAGTACCTCTTTTTTACTCAGTTCATTATTATGGGGCGCCGTTTTGGACATTATTATGAGCAGTATAAATAGATCCGTAACTTCAAATATTAATGGAAAACCTTTTATTGCGTGTAGTTAGATTTCGTTTTTAATGCCAAACGTAAAAATTATATATATATTTTCGTTCACTTAAATTTTCTTGTATAACAATGACAAACTTAAAAGAAACGTGCTATACTAAACTGTCATAACACATATTCGGAACATAATACAAATATACGTGGTCTTTCTCAAATATGCTAAACTTTTCATTCCGTATGGTATGATGCACTGCGCACTTCACATTCAAATATACTAGTACCTATGCCTCACGCGGCTATCTCGCCTCGTGATCTTTCTTGTTCTGTGGCTGCTTCAAGATCAAAGTGATTGATCGTCCAGAGAATTTCAGAGAAGCACTAAGCAACATCGCCCGCCAAGTCAGATTACTGCTGGATACTATTTATAGCGATAGGAATGTACTGCCGATCGAGCAGAGGCTTAGTGAGTCATATCATTTTGTTCCAGTATTAGCAGTACCATGTCCAACGACAAGACCGGCTAGAGCAGCAGCTGCAGAGCTAGTTCGCTCATTTCCGACATTAAATAGTCGACTGGGCAGGAGAGCCTCAGCTAGAACTGTTACGTATACAAAGAATCCGCCTGCGAAGAATCCAAAGAAGGACAGCATAGACCCTATGCATTAGTCCTGGTGACTTGCATGTCAACGAGGCTGGTATAGCATAGCAAATTAATGGCACTGTTTCACTGAACATTCGTTCAGTGCATCTCACACATCTCCCTGGGCGCTTCAATTTCAATATACCAGCATACATACAAGTCAACAGGAATTATGCATAAGGTCTATAGTATATCAATATTTTGTGCGACTTCCCTCTTCCTGCACAAAAGCTATGCCGACACATCAAACCTATTGTCACCTCGAAAATGACGGGTTTGTTGTGCACTGATTTCTCCTGGACAAGTCAATGGATGAGGAAGATCTTGGAGCAAACATGAGGCAGCTGTTCCCTGATTTACAGGGTACAGGGTTCCATTTCGTCAAGTCCTGCTATGGACAAATAGTTACACGAAAGCTTGCAACTGATGTGAGTTTCTCTGCTGCATGCGTACTTGGCATTTCCGGCCAGCAGCAATTGGCAGCTTGGTGGGAGATGTTGCTTAGTGCTTCTCTGAAATTCTCTGGACGATCAGCCATCTTGAAGCAGCCACAGAACAAGAAAGATCACGAGGAGAGATAGCCGCGCGAGACCTAGTGTGTTTGCATGTGAAGCGCGTGGTGCATCATACCATACGGAATGAAACGTTTAGCATGTATCTTTGAGAAATACCACGTATATTTGTTTTGTGTTCCGAATGTGTGTCATAGTTTAGTTTTCCATGGTTGGTTCCAAGAAAATTAAGTGTACGAAAAAATGTTTAGCATGTTATTTTACGTTTGGCATTAAAAACGAATTCTAATTACACGCAATAAAACGTTTGCCATGAATATTTGAAGTTACGGATCTATTTATACTGTTCGTAAATGTCCAAAACGGCGGCCCATAGATTATTGAACAAAAAAAGTATCAGACAGTATTAGTATTGCTTTGAAAAAAGTTCATGTCATTGACAAATTCCAGGCTCTCCACCATACTGGCAGAAATTTATCTATGAAGTTGTTGCAATGGTACAGCAACTTGGTACTCCTACATGGTTTATGACTTTATCATGTGCTGATCTTAGGTGGCCTGAACTTTTTCAAATTATTACTCGTACAAAGGGAAGAAATATGACAGATGATGCAGTCGAACCTCTTTCTAATAATGAGAACTGTTCTTTGCTTAAACCTAACCCTGATATTGTTGCTAAGCACTTCCAATATAGAGTTGAAATATTCTTCAAAGATGTTTTACTAAGCAATGCTAATCCCATTGGTAAGATAATCTATTATGCTTTTCGAATTGAGTTTCAAATGAGAGGATCACCACATCTACATTCATTAATTTGGACTTCAGACTGTCCCGCACTAACAGCTGATAATTAAGATGCCAACATAAAGTTTATAGACCAGCATTTACAAGCAAACCTACCAAATGAAGAAACTGAACCAGAATTACATCATTTAGTGAAAACCTATCAAAAGCACACTCATTCTAAAACTCGTAGAAAGTATAAAAATATTCCATGTAGGTTTAACTTTGGTCAATTCTTTAAAGATCAAACAGTTGTTGCAAAACAAGTGTCAGATGATGTTGCTGATAATGAAAGAGTGAATATAATAAACTGAACAAATGAAATTCTCACTTCTGTAAAAATGAAAATAAATGAAACTTTAAATCCAAACACATTAGAATATGATCCAAAAAGGAGTACAATATTACTGGGCCTTGTCTATTTCTGCTGATTCTGACTTGCATCTAAAGAGGCCACTTGATAGTTGCTTTATAAATGAAACACGTTCCAGAGCAACGCTGGATATTCCAAAGTACCGTTTTTTGGCACGATTTAGTAAAATATGTTATATTTTTCTAAATTCCACGCAAAATTCCAATTCGATCTGTGGATTAGCCGGGTCCTAGCTTTGATCATCCATCCCCTATGGTTGTTTCAGGTCCTGTTAGAAATTCAGTCTTCGAGTGAGATTTAGTCGGCTGTTCACGTCTTCGAACTCGACACAACAATTGCCTGAAACTTCGCAATATCTATCTGATGAATGTTTTGCCAACATAATTTCTAGTACAAACATCTGTTCCAAAACATACCAGTGTTAGCTAAAAGCCATCCGCTGATACAATCCTGTAGATGTGAAGCAGAATATTATAAAGATTCTCAGTACATTACGTAGTTGACAATTTCGGGGCTGTAGGGAGTCACGCTTAATACAACTGAAACATCACTCGCCAGAAATCGGACTTCTTCTTGTTCTTTTGTCACCCGATGACTTGGAAAGGTCGAAAGGCGAAGTGATAAGAATATGGGTGCTTTCTTGAATAAATTTTGAAATCAGAGCTTGTTCGTCGGTCGGCTAACACGTAGATGTGAATGGAATTGAATGTCCCGCTATCTGCGAAGTGTCAAGTTTAACCAATCGGATCACGGTTACTGTTATTTAATATGCGCTAAAAAATAATATTGGCACAAACCGCACTATCTGCTTTTATAACTTCGTAAGCCTTGTTCTTCATAGAAATGTTCATAATTACACGCACTTTGAAGGTAAGTATGCGTAGCTTTTCAGGATGTTGCATGTCATATGATAGTGAGAAACACAGATTGCGAATTACTTAAAAGAAGGCATTTCAGATACATCACGATTACTTTCACTGTATACAATATCTGTAGCGTGTGAATTGTTTGTCATTTGTAACTCGACCGGTAACTTAAATTTCTCTCAAAAGCAAACTAACAAAACCAAACTGAGTCACATCATGTTTCGAAGCCCGGTTCTACTGATATATTTTGGTTCTGAAAGTAGCTTGTAAACTGCTTGTAAACCACAATGACTTCAATAAACTGACTTTATTCGTGCAAAAGTTAAGTACATGAATCATGAGTTGAAATGTTATAACCCTAGCTAAGGTTATAACACTAAACGAAAGCTACATGTGGTAATTGTCGCTCTTAATTGAAAAGATAATTAAAACATAGAACCTTCGGACTCTTGTTTTTAAATCTATAAGTGTAGTCCACAGTTTATGCCGTCTGTCTAAATATTATTCTCTTTCAGAAATTGTTGCTGTAGAGCAGAGAAGAAAAAGGAAAATATAATCAAGCAGAGATGAAACTAATGAAAAGCGTGGGATTGGTCTTGTCGTGTGACTTGGACATTTTCGTGCCACACTTTCGGATAACCTGGAAATTTCAGTGCCACATGTTCGGATTGGTCTTGTAGTGTAACTTGGAAATTTCCAAGCCATACTTTGTGATTGGTCTTGTAGTGTGACTTGGAAATTTCCGTGACATACTTTGCGATCGATCTTTTGGTATGACTTGCAAATTTTCATGCCACACTTCCATGCCACATTTTGGAATTGGTCTTGTGGTGTGACTTGGAAATTTCTAAGGAAATTAGGACTTCGTGGCAATTTCCAACGGCTGACCAATTTTTGGTACATATTGCTCAAGTGAGGCGAGTTCTTTCTCGGAACACTGGTCTTTGCAGATTTTACGCAAATGTTGGTATTTCTGACACAGAAATTTGTAATTTACTTGAACAAATTAATTCATTATTTAGTTTTTTTCCAACTGCGAGTAATGTGTGCATTTTTGGAAATTATGTGCTGATTTATTATTATCTTAGAAACCCATCATTTGGGAATATTTTCGATTTATCCAATATTTTTCTAACTCATTTAAGAAATAGTTAGACAAATGGTCATATCAGAACATTTTACCAGTTTTAGGAAGGCTAAGGGTAATTTTTAACAGTTTTTATTAAATATTTCCAGAATGAGCAACTTTCGAATCTCCAGCGTTGCTCTGGAACGTGTTATAACTACTTTATTGCTGGAATAAAAGGGTTTAGAGCAAATGTAGATTTGCAAACTGTTTAAATCATTACAAATGCATAACTTATGTTTGTTCCTACTTCTCCAAAGATGAAACTGAATGCTCGCAGGCCATTGGAAATGCAGCAAAAGGAAACAAGGAACCTTAACTTGAACGTCAGAGAAAACTTGGGAAAAGTTGGTGCCACTTTTCTCTCCTCTCGAGAAGTCAGTGCACAAGAGTATGTTTACAGATGCATGCCTGAACTTTGGTTAAGGAAAACATTTCCAGGAACAATCTATGCGAGTACCGATTTACCAGAAAACAGATTACGCATGCGAAAAAGCCAAGAAGAGTTGGAAGCACTTGATAATGACAGTACTGACAGTTATAAATCAAATATTATTGAACGATACTGTAACAGACCTTAGTTCAACTCCACTGTTGATCAATTATGCTTAGCTGAATTTCCTGCCAACTACTACAAAGATTACAAAGCTAATCCTGATGAAATCAATGATGATCAGCCAGATGTGCTTTCTGATGATGTCATTTAATCACAGCATGCAAATAATAATAATAATGAATCACCACTTCCTCATCAGATTAAATTGCTGAATACCAATGCGATTATGAAGTGTAGAAAAGTTAGGGTTGTAATACGATTCCACACACCAAGCAAAAATAAGCAGCCTGATAGGGGTTTTCATCATTTACTCATGCTATATTTTCCATGGGGAGATGAGTCTACTGATCTCATTGGCTTATATAAAACTTATTTAATGAAATTCCATTTACATTCAGTACAAGCTTTGGTTGAAAAGAACAGATGAATATTTGAACCTAATGCAGAAGAAGTAAATATTGCACTACAAATGCTGAGAGACAACCCAGTCAGTAGAAACCTACACACACATGATTCTATCAATGATCAAGAAAATCAAGATTTACATTCTGAAATGGACAATGATGTAACACCGGATAATCCATTTAATGAACATTTAACCCTAAGTTCAAAATCACAACAAAGAATACCAGCACTTCTGACTCAGACATCAAGTATCACTGATGACGTATTATGTGAGTGTGTTAGATCTTTGAAGGCCGAACAGCGTTCTGCATATGATATTGTTCTCTCATGGTGTAGAAATAAAGTTAATAACTTTAATTGCTTGAAGCCAGAGGAAGTGAAGCCTATACACCCATTTCTCACAGGAGGTGCTGGTGCTGGCAAAAGTCATCCGATCAGAGCAATTTATCACACTGCAGTGAAAACATTCAAATATCGACCACTAAATCCTGAGTTACCTACAGTGCTTTTAATATAAATAAAGTGCTATTAATATAAATGGCACGACTATCAACACTGCTTTGGCCATCCCAAAAGAAATTGGAGATAATTTACCTCCATTATCACATCAGAAGAAAACATTACTGAGAATGTCATTATCTGAACTGAAGCTTATTCTATCCACGGTTGTATAGATGGCTGGAGCAGGAAGATTTTATGGCTGTATGTAACCCGTTCAAATAACAATCCAAATGACGTAGCTACCTTCTACCTGGATGCTGTTGAGGAATTTGGTGGCTGTCCATTGAATCTGATTACAGACCTGGGAACAGAAAATGGTACCATGGCAGCTATCCACTCTTTTTTTCAGGGATGATCAGAGCTGCCACAGATATGTGCCATCTCCGAGAAATCAGATAATTGAATCTTGGTGGGGAAGCTTTAGGAAAACTTGTTCAACGTGGTGGATAAACTTTTTTAAAGATCTAATTGAGCATAAAAAGCTAAACACAGCATCAACAGTTGAAATGGAGTGCCTCTGGTTCTGCTTTTCAGGATTGCTTCAGAATACCCTGAATGAAGTTAAGGAACATTGGAACACCCATTACATCCGGGGCTCACGGCGTTGATACTGTTAAAGGCATTGTACTTTATTTCAGAACTGCATGGGGCAGTCTCTGATTGTTTTGCCATTACCAGAAGAGGAGACGAGAAATGCACGTTCTGAGATCATTGAGAGGATTGAGGACAATGACTACGTAGAGTATTTCAACTATGTGATGAAGGAACGTAATTTGTCTCTTCCAGTTCACTGGCGAGATGCACTAGAGTTGTATTCAGTACTCTTGCATTATGCTGAAAATGGGGCATGACAGCTGCAGCTGATTCATTATGTAGAGGTTATTTGTTGGCCATACACCAACCAGAGGTTATGCAATGGTACAGTTATGAATGATATTTTCCAGCACGGAAGCTACAAGGTTGCGTTAGCGCCTGCACAGAAGGTCATTGCTAAATTTGCAGAGAATTGATACATAGAGCTCCCTGGGGGGTTATTAGAGCATTAAGAGTGTGCAGTTGGCTCTTTAAAACTTAAATCTCGAATAACAAAATTGTTAGGTCATGCCATTGGAATAAAACTAACAACATATTTTTTTCAAACTTATTTAATTGCCCATTTATAGTTGTTCATCATATGAAAATTTCAATTTAGAAATTAAAAGGGGGTGCCTATACTAGTCAAGGAGCTGTGATGCTTAAAATATGCCCCTTTTAAAGGGAAAGTGCATAGGGCGATTTTTTTAATCAGCTTCTGAAGTACATGTACATGTACATTATGTAGCATGGACAACCCTCTTAAGTTTTAATTTTGAAGTTCCCTCATGATGAACCAATAACAATATTGGCAAAGTTTGACCAAAAATCTATCGTACAGTGTAGCTTTTAGTTCATTGAAATAACTATCAAATACCTATATAGTTATGGGCAGTTTTTCTTCAAGGTTTGAAAACTTTTGCCAGAGCCATTTAGGTGAAATGTAAGAAAAATCTATGTTTTGAGACATTGAAACTTTAGGAGTCGGTTACCCTAGTGGTACATTTTTATGTATGGGGCACACCATGCCCATCCAAAATGAGTCCCATGGATTTATATATCCCACCATGCTTATTGAGCTCCACTATAAGTAAAACAACTGTTCACGACTTGTGCAAAGGCTAACAGAACATGGACCAATTTTAATTTTAAATTTCTGGTTTGCTTCGCAAATCATTAATCATCTTTCTCACCACACTTGTTTTCAAGGAAAACTTATCCAGGGTACACTTAATCACAACTCCATAGAGCCTACATGTATGCAAAAAGCCTAATTAGCATACATTTTGAATTTAAACAAATACAGAAAAATAGATACAGACTCCTGAAAGAGCAGTAAGAAGTTGTTGACAGTATGTAGTTTAACAGTTTTATAACAATTTGTTCCAAAGTTATTAGCATTTAAACCTTTGGGAAAACATGAACACGAGGCTGGTAAGGCCATGGCTGACTTATTCCATACAAAGCTCTCTTAACTTTAACCCTAATTACTCTGTAGCAATGAAAGCTATGACACTCAAATTTCACAGGATTACTTATTTTTGCATGCTGTTATATCTGACAAGGTTGATTTCCTCATGTGATCATTGTTGTCCAATGAAATAAAAACAGTATTATTGCATAAGGTCTATACGCCAACATTAATTTGTAACGTGATTTATTTGTAATATAAATTTTCAATATTATAGTGGGCTAATTTTGTGTATTGTACAAAATAAAATAAACATTTCTATCAAATATATAAAATCATTTTATTATTATTAATTATTTATCATATTATCCAACAATCACAGCATTCAAATTATATAAAAACTTTCAAAACTATAAAAATATATATAAAATAATACAGATTTATTTCTCACATCTTTGTATAATTATTATGTTCATAGTCATAATGTTGAAATTATTAAATACATGCTTAACATCAACTTTCAAACAAATTTATACTAACAATAACAGTAAAGGTTAGGTCACAAATCATTAAATCACGACTAGAAAAGTGGCATCAAATCTCTAAGAAATACAGTAGAACCCTGCCTTACGGATACCATTAATATGGACAGTGTTCCGTGATGATCATACATTTGCGTATACTGATAAACCTGTTTATACTGACATTTTGGGGACCCCTGGATGTACGTATTAACAGGGTTCCAATGTACTTATAATTTTGAATGAAACCTTTTGCTTAGTATACTTACTATTACTGTGCCAGTGATGTCCTTTACATGCTCGGCATCAATGATGCCTGTATAACCATGGTCAAATATTATGTCCTGGTTACTTATTGGGTCATTTTTTATGTTTTCTAGTAGGCTTTTCTCTTGTTTGGTGAGATGTTCCTCAGCACTTAGTTGATTGACATCCACGTCTGGGTTGACCATCATTTCATACACACACTCTTCTAAAAAGGTAGGCGGTGCCCCCCCCCCCCCCCCCTGTATAATACTGACAGCTGCAATTTGGCCGCATGCATAAAATGTGCCATTGTGAACATTCAACATGGAATCAATGGGGCTGCCATGAGAAAATAAATTGCTTTCTATGTCACTAATGGCTGTGGTTAAAAATTCCTTTGCCATTGCTCCCGTATCTATTCCATCTTCACCAGCAAAGTGTACCCTTAGTACGTTCTCTGGTGAGATTTTCGTTGCTTCTCTCTTCCAAATATTCAAAACCCTCTGCAGTGCTGCTCCCCTTCTTATAACAATAAAGAACTGTTTGCTCTTGTTCACTGCTGTTTGCAATGACAATATTAGGTTTGCACAATTGTTGAATTTGTTTCCTTCTTGATTGTTAATTGATGAGGTAGACTGAGGTAGACTGAGGTAGACTCTTACACCCAGATAGGAGATTTTGACTTTCACAATCAGACTCATTATATAATTCTGACTGGAGCTGTTGTGCTAATATTTCATCACTTTCAACTGTTGATTGCGAAACTAACCAAGAGGAACAAACCAAGATGGCGGTCGCACGTGCGTGATCATTAACCGCTGACCGCTCTATGATACGACATAGCCCCCGTACCCAGTCTCTCTCAAACAGTCTGCCGTGAAACGGCGTGAGGTTTTTTGCGTTTTGCTTTTGCCGTGAGGTTTTTTGCTTTTGCCGTGAGGTTTTTGCTTTTGCCGTGAGGTTTTTTGCATTTGCCGTGAGGTTTTTGCTTTTGCCGTGAGGCTTTTTGCTTTTGCCGTGAGGTTTTTGCTTTTGCCGTAGCACTTGTGGGCCACCGTAATTTAGAATATACATGTTAAACTTTGGCAACCTTTTATATATGCTACTTAATTTTGTTTTAACTTCATGTCAACCATGCAAATATTTGTTTTTAATAAGTCATATGTCAGGTCAGGGACATGGTTTGACTGGACATGCAGCCAGTCTGGTTGGACAAAGGTTGTATCTTGAGTGGAAATATATTATTTCTATATGTTCCACACCGTAACAGAACAACCTGTTCAGTGTGCCCGGCCAGACTGAGAGTTTGCTAGTCAAAATCTCAAATTCACTGGCTGTTATTTGTTGGCTTGCATGTCTCAAATAAAGCAAATTAGCATTTAGTAATTCGCATTCCGTTCAGCAGCAAATAATCAAACAGAATTGAAAATTTATTTGTAAGTGTCTTGTGCACAGGCAGCAATTTCCAAAGCCAGATGAATTTAGTGACCAAGAAATGATAGCAGTGTCAATGTGATAGATTCAATTATATATAAGATTTTTTTAGGTTGAGGGAAGGCCTTTCCACACTTGGGCTACTGGATGCTATGATCTAGCATCGAAATGTGTTCCATAAAATATTCTGCCATAATGAAGCTAAACTGACTGCCCTTCAGATGGAGAAGATCTTCAGAATCTGCAGATCTGAAAAGGGATCCAACATATTTCAGGTGGAGGATGTTGTTGTTTCGTACTGGTTCGACTACCTTCAGGACACTGAAGGTTTGTATAGGAAATCATATGGTTTCAAGTTCAATTCGGGATAAATTCGAACTCGTGAGTTTTCAAAGAGTGTCAAAATTGCACGAGCCTGCAGGGCAAGTGCAATTTGAGCTCTTTGAAAACTCACGAGTTCGAATTTATCCCGAATGCATGAGAATACCATATGATTTCTTTTTAATAATACAGACACAAAAATTCGAACAAAATTGGTATATTAAATATTCATGAGGTGAAAAGCGTGTGAGTTTCATTGGACCACACATAAACAACAGCTCATAATAAAGATTACGCTGTGCTCAAAGGAAGAAGTTTCATCGTGCAAATGTTGATTTTTTTTTGTGCCAAATGTATGGCAGTTTGAAAGACCTGCAAGTACAAAGAACTCTTTCAATGCTTGTGGTTGAGGCTGAACATCAAAACATGGCCAGTTGACTCCAACTAAAATTGAAAGAAAATTGAAGGAAACTCGACATGAAGCATGGTTTGGTTGGCTTTGGCTAGTTACAAGTGTGCCCTCGCGCTATTAGTTCTGTTAAGTTGATTTGTTTAATCACGGCATATTGATAAAAGCACACTCATGCATGAACGTGCTGCTCAAAGACTCATTGTCGTTTCATGACTTCATGTTAAGAGTATCCACGCTATTTCGATTTGAATTGTTAGAGCTTATTGATAGCTTTCTAGATAACCGCAATTTTTATAACCAGTTTTGATTGGACAATATTATTAGTCTAGTGTTTTCTTGGTCCTAAGGTCATCATTCTAATTTTAGTAGTTTTGGTTCGAATCAGAGTTTGCATCGTGTACAGCTTAATAAGTTCATTCCGTTTTTATCAACATAAATAAATCTGTTAGAGTATCGACGGGTTCAGTTTGGTTATACTGCCCTATCGGAGCCACAAGTATCGGCCGAGGTGGAGGAACAGTAAAAACGGAGACTTTGTTAAGTTCAGGACGCATGAGGACTTAGGGTGGAAACGCGATGGCCAGCACCCAAGGGGCCATAGACACGGAACAGCAGTTACAGAGGGATCCTGAACCAAGCACCGCTGCTGGACCTACTGCGGAGCCCACGGCCGCCGCTGCAATCATACAGCACCCTAAGGAGGAGAACTCGAGTGAAGGTGGGACAAGCGCGGAGGATCGCGCAGAGCTGAACCGGGAGGACACACGCCCCAAACGTATTCGTAAGCCGACAAATAGAAAATATCCTAATAGAAACAGGCATTGGGGAAAATATGGAAGAGGTACCTGAACGAGCCGCTCACGAGGCTACGGCTGGCTCCTGACCAATCGGTGGAGGAGATCAATAAAGGTATCGCAGAGGCGAGGGGATTGTTTAATACGTACCAATTAAAATTATTAGCAATGCTAGAGTCAACTGCTGGCCTCTAGCTTGGACGTGGTTCTCCAGTCACGTAAAGAACTAGAAGAAACGTCAGCGTCACGAAAGGCATATCTGAATATCGTAATTAGTTACGCACATGATCAAATAAAGACGCTGATACGAAAACGCCCGGCGAAGGCAATGACCTTAAAAACTGGTGCTTCATACATGAAAAGCCCCACCCGTTGAGAAAATGCCCCTTTTTCAAAGCAAAAACCATACCGGGAACGAATAAATTTGCTTGCTCAGCATCGCGTTTGCTTTCACTGCCTCGCCTCTTGCGCGCATTTCGCTAGAAACTGCACCATCACCGTTGAGTGCGCGGAGTGTCATAGCGACAGTCACGTAACAGCTCTCCATGAGGAGAGAAAAGATAGACCGGTAGCGAGACTGAGCACGCTGCATGGCGAGGAGCGTGGAACGGAAAGGACGGAGCGGACGGAACCCGGCACAATCACAGCCAGATGCATCAAGGTGTGCAGTGCAAGCGGAATCGAGAAATCTTGCTCCAATAACTGATTGGCCAACATCTACGCCGATGGATCACCCGACAATAAGGTCAAGGCATATGTCCTTATCGACGACCAGAGCAACTACTCCCTCGCTAAGTCCGAGCTCTTTGGGAAGTTGAACATAAAAAGCCAAGCCACCACCTACACCCTAAAGACAACCATACCTCGTCTGGAGCTTTGCGCAGCCGTCCTAGGAGTCGAGATAACCGAGTTGATCACCGACAAACTCGAGGTAAAGCCAAAGTCAGTAACGTACTATTCAGATAGCAAAGTAGTACTCGGATACATCACCAACGACTCGCGCCGTTTTTATGTCTATGTTAGCAACCGCGTGGAACGAATCCGCAGGTCCTCAGCTCCAGTCCAATGGCATTACGTTCCCACCCACCTTAATCCTGCAGATTTAGCAACGCGATCTGTAGAAGCAAGCAACCTAAGCGAGAGCGTATGGCATACAGGACCGAGGTTTCTCTACAACAAGGACGAAGCCACCTACAGTCAGGAGGAAAGCGCCGCTGCAGAGCTCCTACCATAAGACCCCGAAGTTCACCAGCACGATGTACAAGTACTAGCCACTCAGGTAGAAGCTAATACACACCTTAGGTCAGAGCGCTTCTCAAAGTTCTCACAATGGTCAAATTTGCATCTAGATCAGGCATTCCAACAGAATTGTGTGGATGAGAATCAAATACATTAATATTATTTGCAACTTTCATCAGAGCCATTACATAGCCCTCTAGTATTATTAATGCATTGGAATCGTCTGCAAAAGTATTCATCAGAACCGACTGCATAGTGTAGTATGGTTCTGACTCATTTTTAGGTAAAGTCATTCCAACATGACCCTGGTAAAACTCTTTATATTTCATTGAGCAAATTTGTTTCTAATTTGATGTCATTTGATGTCAGTTCATTTTTGTTTGCCTCCATGGGCAGTTCATTTTTGTTTGCCTCCATGGGCAGTTCATTTGTGTTTGCCTCAATGGGCAGTTCATTTGTGTTTGCCTCAACAGGCAAATAGTTTGAATTAGCGACCATTGGCCAACACGCCTCAACCGGTAGGTAGTTAAGGGAGATTGTTTCTGTATCTGGAATACCTCCACTTTCAAGAGCATCGAGATATAACCTGTCTCCTTGGCGGAGAATTTCATCGATTTGTCGGAAGTCCATTGGTCGACTGAACACGAGTGATCAAACAACATCGCTGAAAAACTCATGAAAGCACATTGCCTTCCTCTAGATACGTCACTAAAACATTCGTGACCCTGATGAATACTTCCCGCTTTAAATAAAGTGGAATTTTACATGATAATAAGTAGAAATGATAAAGCTTACCTCGAATAATTGTCCAAAAATCGAAAATACTTGAACGACCGACTGAAAGAACATATTATGAGTTGTAACCGGTTGTAACCATTCGCTACCAGTTTCCTCGCGGAAAAGTGGACATCCATACCGACAAAAAAGCTCAAACGATCTTGGCATCTGACTCACCACATGCCTTCTGCCCAAATTAGTGTGCTGCTCCGGTAATGCTGCCCAGCAATAAATATGGGATTCGAGGAACCACGTTTTATTGGTTTTTCAAATGGAAAACATTATGTAAAAATTATTGATGAAAAGTCCAGTGTGCTCAATATTATATGTGGAGTTCCACAGATATCAACCCTTGGCCCATTACTATTGCTTTTGTTTGTCAATGACAAGAATGTTTGTACATTATAGTAATTTGTTCTATTCCTGTGATGACCCAAAAGTTATAAATGAGGAATTCCAACATCTAATAGAATATTAATAAACTGTCTGTTAATTTTAAGAAAAATAAATACATGATAATCTCATCACCTCCTAAAAACGTTCAAATTAATATAGTTAACATTGAACAGAAAAACTATATTAAATATTTAGGAATATATATATAGATAAAAACTTCAACTGGGAACATCAAATTCTACATATAAATAACAAAATATTAAAAAAACAGAAATTATTAATAAGTAAGAGTTTCATACCGAGAACCGAGGTTCTAAGCCCTAAACATCCCGAGGGCCGTAGGCCCCGAGAGATGTTTAGGGATTAGAACCGAAGGTTCGAGGTATGAAACTTATATCACATTTGGCGAGGTTTTCTCAAATAGAACAATTGCTCTGACAAAGTAATTCCTAGGTTTATAAATCAAACAAAGCGCCCTGATTCAGACTCTTTGCAGGGTTATAAAGTAAATAATGGACAATGCATTGGTTTAGATTATGTAACTCATGAGACATGACGTGATAACAAACTATTCAAACATTTTTGGTTCCTATTGAACAGTATTCATGAAAACAATGTTCTAGAATCGTAGTGAAAGGCGAAGAATAATTATGAGTATAATTAAGATGTTAGCACGGTAACGTATAGAAATCGGTTTCAAAAAGGGAGCTGTGATTTTAAAAGCATGCAAACATGGCAAGCTTATAAATGTAGACGATGTGAACTGCACATTTCCACGCGTTTTAGTAATAACAAATTAAACGCTTTTGTAGGTTTTAGTTGGTAAAATGTTAATTAATGGAAGATTCTAAAAATTTATCGCAACTTGCCATTTCGAAACGTCTTCGAAGATGGCGGACTGTTCTAATAGTGACAACGATAATGAAATGTTTCTAACACAGAACGTGTTTAGTTCACGGCAGCCGGTATTGGATGATTTTGAGGATATACTGGACATAATAAGTGGAGAGTCGACTAAAACGGAACGAAATATTATAGTTTCTGACACCGAATTACAGAAACGCAACGAAGAACGATTTCCCGAAGGCACCAGATCATGCACATCTTGGTGTGCTAGAGTGTGGAGCAGAGGGCGGCTGAACGAAATATTCGAAATGTGCCATCAAATGATGATTTGTACCGAAGTGTTCAGTCCAATGTGTTACAGTTAAACGACGAAGAATTGAATTACTGAATTACTCGGGAAATTCGTTGTGGAAGTGAGACAGAAGAAACGTGCCGGAGAATCCTACACTCCTAATACACTGTACCAGATATGCTGTGGAATACAGAGGCATTTCAGGGAGAATGGTCGGCCTGAGAATAACTTGTTTGACAATTCCTTTTTCAAACATTTTGAAGACTCGCTTGATACTGAAATGAAGCGACTAACTACACTGGGCATTGGAGCCGTAGAGAAAGAGAAGAGAAGCAGGAGGAATCATTATGGGCTCTCAGACTTCTTGATGATCACTCTCCTCAAGTTCTTCTCAACACCATGGTCTTTCTGATAGGCAAGAACTTTTCCCTTCGAAGTGGCAAAGAACATCGTACACTACGATTCGGACAGCTAACTCTTTTGCCCGCGTTCGAGAAGGAACCAGAAAGGCTGGTGTATACTTCTTTCTATATGGGTGGTTTGAAGCATCGCTCTGTGAAAGGCAAAAGCATCGAGCATTACGCAAATGATGATGTGCCGGAGAGATGTCTTGTTCAGCTGTACAAAAAGTACGTAGCCAAATGCCCAAAGTCTATCAAAGACTGCTTCTACCTAGCCCCAAGGCGAAAAGTATAAGGATACTAATGAAGGTATTTTTTGTATTTATCAATACATAATTATAAATGGTACATGTATCTTAGTGTACGAAATATTCGACTAATTTAAAAATTCCTGAAAACCTGATAGTCAGTCGCCTTTGCATTTAGAATTTGTGGAATTTTGAAGCTTAAATTTTCAAAACATATTGTCATAAGAGTTTAAAAGAAAGATGTTAAGTGAAACTATGGCGGGGTGTTCTACAGTTCTTCCCGAAATAGACATTAACTAATTTATTTATTTAATTATTTAATTCTAGAGTGGTTTACGGGTAATCCAGTTGGCCATAACAGTCTGGGGCAAACAGTGCGGAAACTGTGTAAAGAAGCTGGCATTGAGGGTAACTTTACTAATCACAGCTTAAGAGCCACTACCGTGACAAGGGGTTTGGAAAAAGGCGTGCCCGAGAAATTCATAATGAAAAGGACGGGCCATTGAGACGTAAGATCTCTGCAAAAATATCAAAGGCCAGACGTAAAGACGAAGGAAGCAATTTCCGAAGCGTTCGAATGTGGAAGTACTGCGTATGGTGACTTGGTTCAGGCAAGAGCATGCGCAAGGGAGGAAGAGAAAATCAAACCTAAGAGGGAGACCAGTGTGGACGGCGAAGATGAGTGGCGACTCAAGAAAATGTCTAGATCCAACAATATTTCATTTAACAATTGTAGTTTTTTTCTTTAAGTAAAGTAAGTTTGCATGTTTGTCCGTGTAATAAATAGTTCTCCGGACGAGTTACTGTCGGTGCTCCCATTTTCGACCGCGCACCACAGGTAACCCAAAAACAGTAACTCGTCTGGAGAGGAGGTTTATAACTGTTACAGGGAGGTTTATAACGGAGTTATAAATCTCAAATTTATGAGTTTATTCATTAATCAACCCCACATTTCCCTGCCTGAACATCAAATCCCTCCCCGGGCTTTTAATTAGTCTATTGTTCACCGGGTTTATACCAGAGTTTCACCCCTATGAAGAACAAAGAAAACCGTGTCAAGTGTGATATAAGCTCAGATATTTCCTTAAGTATGAAATGCTTAGACAGCTTTACAATACACTTACATATCCATATTTACAATATGGAATTATGAGCGGGGGTAATAGTATAATTAGTACGTAGTGATAATGGATAATTGCCACGTACGGAAGTATCACGCAGCGCATAGACTTGTAGGCGGGAGAGAGAGAGGTGCGGTCTCAGATTGCCTCTCGGTGTGACAGCGACCAGTCCGTTTCTCCACTTGCTCATCATGTCCTCGAAAAAGACCAGCCCTGGAGCGCGTAAGCGCACGTCTTATCCTACACTCACAATCACAATGGAGTCAGAGCCGAACGAACTTTTCTCTCAGCTATTGAAGTTGGAGCAAGACGAACAAGCTACTCCAATAACTCAGCCACCAAGACAACAACCCAGTCGGCTTAGACAAACAGCTAGAGCTAGCGAAGCTTGAAACAGAAAAGCTAGCTCTAGAACTTCAAGTCTTACGTTTAAAAGGCGCAGCAGGAACACTTGTGAATGACTCTTCCACGACCTCGGCGGATTCAACAGCGCAGAGGCACACCATTGAATGGCCACAGGATTTCGTGCCTTGCTCATCAGGCAAAGCGGAATTTTCGAAGTTAGAGATATTGGAATTTGTTGCCGGTTCTATGCGTATGATTCGCACTTACGATGACGCTCGTAAGGGCCACATGCATTCGTTACTCGAACTATTGATGATTAAGGCCATCGATTATTCGTGGACGAGTGGACGCGCCTTTTACGGGCATCTTTCCAGGCTTGTTGAGTTGCGCCGCTTGGAGTGAGATGCGCTGTCTGACATTCGCGAAATGTCCACAACGTTTTTTTTAACTCTCCGCGCACAAAACAAGCCAGCTAGCTCGGCATCAAACTTTACGAGAAGCAACTCAGAGAAAACTCCGACTTCAGCTACAAATTCTTCCAACTCCAATGAGCAGAACAAGGGCTGCCAGACGTGGAATTGCACGGGGTCATGTCAATGCGACTCTTCCACACCCACCTACGCTCAACAACACGCTTGTAGGGTTTGTAAATCCACGGAATACCCCATGCTGCATTGCCCTAAGCTGCGAATGCCCATCCCAGGGCAGTGACTCGCAACAGTTAGCACTAAATATTCATGTACACATTCTCTGATATCAGACTTGCCCACGGATACGAAATTGGACATGGCTTTCAAAGCGCATTCAATAAAAGCGGTGATAACACAACGAATTTGGTGCGAAAATCCGGGTTTGTACCCAACTTAATATCCCAGTTTGGCGGAAATACCTGGAAAACTACTCAGATCAAGTTGTTGTGGACTTTCTAACTTATGGTTGGCCGATAAACTACAGCGCGAATGTCGTGCCACAGTCGTCCCACAAATCACGGGTCAGCACGCGATTACGCCGACCACGTTCAACATTATGTGGACACAGAACTGGAGTTTGAGGTGATCGCTGGTCATTTCCACTCGAATCCTCTCAATCATACTTTAACTATTTCTCCGTTGCAGACGGTTCATAAGCGTGGCTCGGACAAACGCCGAGTAGTGATGGATTTAAGTTTCCCTAAGCTAGCATTGGCTAACGAAGGGATTCTAAGAACTCACTATTTGGATCGCGAATACCATTTGCGTCTCCCAGGCATTGACAGACTTTGCGAGTTCATCATTGTTAAGGACAAGGGCTGTCATATTTACACAAAAGATTTGCGACATGCATTTCGCCAGCTCGCCATTGACCCCAACGATTATTGCTATTTGGGTTTTCAGTGGGATAGCTCATTGCATTTCGATCTCAGATGTCCTTTTGGATTACGCTCTTCTGCGTTATCTGCCAGAGAACAACGCAGGCAGTTATTTGGCTGATGTATATCTGGACGATTTTTATGGCGCAGAACTAGTTACCTTGGCTAAGGAAGCATTTCAACGTTTACAATCTTTGTTCGACAAATTTGGTCTCCAGTCTTCCCCAGAAAAGGATTGTCCACCGACCACGAGAATGCTATGTTTGGGCATTTTGGTTGATACAGATCAATTGACGTTGCAAGTCCTGCCCGAAAGGATCATGAAACTACACACAGAACTAACTAACTGGTTGAAACGTCACGTATTTTACTAAGGGACAACTACAATCCCTACTCGAGAAACTTTAATTCATTACTGCTTGTGTACGGCCAGGCAGATTATTTGTCTCGTTTGCTTAACCGTCTTCGTTCATTAGCATCAAACCAGTCACGTTTTGAGTAACACAGGATATGCATCTAGACATTATTTGGTGGCTCGAATTTCTACCCCAGTTTAATGGCAATTCATTAATCAAGTTACATACATGTGAGTTTCAGGACTTCATGTTTACGACTGATGAATCCCTGCTTCGAGGTGGCAACGTGTTTCGATGAATGTTTGTCGTTTGCTTTCCCATCTGATCTGGCGGCGCAGGGCTTACATATCAATGCACTCCAACTGTTCGTGGTTGTGATGGCAGTTCAGAAGTGGGCTTCAAAGCTCCGAGGGCTTCGCTTTCGATTATCATGCGATAACGAAGCGGCCGTGACTGTAATAACTTCTGGTAGAACCCACAATGTTTTTATGCAGCGATGTTTGCGCCAACTTTGGTTTACGTCCGCTAAATTCGACTTGGAGATACTCGTGAGTCATATCGCAGGAATCCACAATACTTTGTCGGATTGCTTGAGTCGGTGGGATTCTCATCCTTCCATGCCGATTAAGTTCAGAGAACTAACGCGGGAAGGGCGGTGCCGTACCAGATGTTCACTATCGATAACCAAGATTTGCAGTTTGCGGTACTTTAAACTATGTTTTTATGCTCAGAATCCACGCCACACGCCTGATGTTGAGGAGCTCGATCGCTTGGTACGAGCATTAATCAGTGCAGCATATGCAGATTCCAGACAAAGGAACGTGAACTCACACGTCAAGATTTACACGTTATTCTGTAACACTGTTTCGTTTCCACGTTTTCCTGTCTCGATAGAGGTGATTGCTTATTTGGTCTCTCTGGGCCGAGCTTACGGCACCATTTTAAAGCATATGCACAAGCTATTGGGTCACCAGTTAACCTGGGATAGTTATTATCGCTTCAAATTATTCATGCGGGGCGCTAAGCGGCATTTAGGAACGTTCACGTTGCAAAA
Organism: Actinernus sp. WN-2022; assembly: GCA_030867875.1. Taxonomy (NCBI): domain Eukaryota; kingdom Metazoa; phylum Cnidaria; class Anthozoa; order Actiniaria; family Actinernidae; genus Actinernus; species Actinernus sp. WN-2022. Next base: position 4,858,734 of record JAOWCC010000237.1, read on the forward strand.
AGCGGCTATTACGCCCCGGTTGCTCGAATATATTTTACCACGTTTGGAGTTATCAAATCCATTACAGGCCGCTATGTGGGCTCACTTTTTGGTGGCCTTTTTCTATATTTTTTTTGTGAAAATCTAATCTAGTCATGGACACAGCTGTCGGCAACTCGCCTAAGTTGTTGTTACATTCAGATTTATCTTTCGGGACAGCCTTTGCTTATCTCACAGTGCGCGCTTCTAAGAATATCCAATGCAAGGAGTGCGGCTAGATATTCCTCTTCCACGCATACCAGGTAGCGTGTTGTGTCCCATTAAGGCTTTAACAAATCATCTACGTGTTAACGACATGCCTCTTCACGCACCGCTTTTCTCGGTTAAATCTTCAGGCAGTTTCGAGGCTATTTCTGCCGCCCAGTTCAGTTCCTTCATCTCTAAGGTTACTAAAGCTCAAGAATTAAATTCCTCTAAATTTGCGGCGCATAGCTTCAGGCGAGGCGGCGCTACATTTGCCTTTGAATCAGGAGTACCATCCGAGCTAATTAGAGTTCAGGGCGACTGGCATAGCGATGCCTATTTAATTTATTTAGGTATGACTGATAAGCAAAAGCACGCAGCAGTTTCACTAATGGCCGCCCAGATTTCGAAAGCGTATATCATATTTTATTTCATTAATCAATTTTCTTACATTCCGATTTACTTCTACTCACAAAGCCTACTACCTGTTTGGGGACTTCTTGGGCCTCCGCAGCTATTTTATTAACTAGTGCGGTCACGCAGTTCTTGTATCTTTATCGCCGTCAATAAACGTTTGTCCCCAAACAATGCAGTCTGTCTTTGATTAGTAGTAGTAAGTAATTCTTATAAAACTAAAGAAACTAAAATTAAGACGAAACAAAACAGGAAAAACGTAGGAAAAACTAGTTAAAGTAAAAGAGTTTGGATTGGGTTTTCGTTGCTTTGGAGCACATTGGTCAGACAAATGCAGATCTATCAACACAATTAATTGTTACATAGGGTCGCGCCCTCCAAGGATAGCCTCACAAGTCCTGATGAGACACCTACTCATCCATGCTCTGAACCAGAAGCTATAGCTGAAAGCTCACATGTTATGCAAGCAAGAAGTAATTCCAAGGTCTTACTTCAAGTTATTCCTGTAACTTTGTCTGGACCGGGTGAACAACTCAATACTTACGAGTGGCAAACATATGTATCGGCCGGAATAGCGGACAGTTATGCAGCGTGTCAAAAATAAACGGCGGGTAAACCTGGAGGAAGATATCTTTAAAAATATTCAGAGAGAAGTGGCCACGAAAGAATTTCAAAGTGTCTTACGATCACCCAAACCCCAAGACGACGATGAGGCAAATGAAGTAAAGCCGCAAGAAGAACCCACTAAATTAACCGAAATCCAAAGGCAATAGAATTGACTGCGAATATAACGGTCACGATAGCCGTTAAGAAGAGTTCCTAAATCTTCTCAAACAACAAAGAGAGTTCAATGATGAAGAGCTAGAGCAGAATATTACCCGGATAAGCATCGAAATAAGCGAGCAAGCGAGATGAGAACGTATTGAGACAAAAACATGGATGAACTACAACAACAATTTGCAACAGAACTGAAATATTCAGTAAAAGACCTCTCGAATGCGAAATTGGGAATAAAAATAGAAATAAAAATGATTAAAGGAAAGTTCACAAGTCAAGAAGAGACTACCTGAGTTAGAGCAACTGCGTGATCAAGCAAAAATTCTCACCGTAGTTGAGGAAGGAAAAGATAGTCAGAATTCAAATAAAGAACCCTCAGATGATGAAGAATCCGATACTGTGTACAATGTCGAAGTGTCCAACTCATTCACGTCTTCTCTACCACACCAGGACACAGAACCAAACGAGGATAAAGGAAGCCAAACAGCAGCACCGAGAAACAAATCTAGCGAGGCTGAGAATAAAACTGGTCAGGGTCATATTTTAATATTATCGGATTCGCACCATACAGGTACAATGTATGTGAACAAACAGTGTATCTCTGAAGGTAGCACTGAACAGTACGAATATATTTTATTACACGCTGGAACCAACGACATCTACAGGATATCTAATGAAGAAATATGCCAAAATACAGACATGATAAGGATCGTAGAACAGAAATGGCCAAATTCGAGCGTTACGATATCAGGAGTAATACTACGTAGATGCTCGAGGTTTGTGTGAAGAAAGGAGATACCAACTAGGTTTCTGCTCCTGAATGCTGCATCTGCCTTGATAGGATAATTACAACCAGTGCTGCAACTCCATGCAATTGTGAGGATGTCTTTCGTGAAGAGTGCATCAAAGAGTGGCTTAGGAATGTTGATGGGTCAAGTGCAAAATGCCCTACTTGTGAGATACTGTTCTCTGAAGTAGTCTCTCTTAAATATCAGTACTCAAACAGCAGGTATGCCTTCACCATTAAAATCTGAATTAACAGTTCAGCCATCACAAGTTGAATTAGCTGCCCAGCCATCTAGTAGTTTTGACTACATGTATGTTCATCAACAATATGGAAACATACTGCATGTTCGTAGTTCAGATGACTCTGACAATGAAGACTCGGATGTCATTGAAATATCTGGAAGTGATGTGGTGGAACAACCTCAATCTGAAACAACACTTACTGAAGATCTTGGAAGCTGTGCAATGAGAAGCTAAAGCCATCAGAAGGATCTTATTTCAGGTTAAGGACTGAAGAAATGCTGTCTGGCAAGATGTCAAACTTGGATCATGATAATGCTGGCCGTAAACACATGCAGTACTATATTGCATTTACAAGTTAGTGAAGTATTAATTTAAAGAGGAGTTTCTGTACTGTATGCTCAACTCGCCCGGATTTGGTTGTGTGTAATGCATCTGACACCTTTGCAATGGTATAAACAGCTGTAGCATGGGTTCTTTTTATGAAAGAAATTATTAGTCCCAATCCTTTGATGTAAATCCTCTGAAAAATACTTCATATTGTTTTAACTGAACACATGTAAAACAGATATTTCTGATGAAGTAAAGCTGTAAATGAACAAAGCAACAGGGAAAGTTTCTCGTGATCTTAGATCAAAATCCACATGTACAAGTCTTTATTTGGCTTATTGCTAATGTCAGGGAGTCTTTTCCTGAGCTGAGAGGGATTCTCGTAGAGCTTGTAGCGACAACAACTAAGGTTGGATCTTCAACGTACTTTTATTTACTGGTCTCAATGACTGGCCATGACTAAGCCATTGAGGCTGATCATGAAGAATCATGGACGCACCATGGTTTCTGCTTCTTCGACTATCTGCTCCTATCTTCTCTCTGTTACAAGATATTCGTTCTGTATTTATGTCATTTTCAAACAATAGTTATTGAGAACCAAAGCAGGTGTCCTTGACCAGAATAGTTATCAGCTATCTTGGTCTATGTGGTAGACAGATGTCCTTGACCAGATTCTCAAGCAATCCAGCAATCAATGGATTTGGTACTTGACAAAGTACGGAACTGTAATTAGGAATACTCAAATGTTATTGGCTTGTTGTCGGGATCGCTTGGTACCGATAGCTTAAGATATAATCAATACTTAATTAGTTCCCTGTAACAAACAGGTTATTGGAAAATGAGTTCTATTCAATGTTGTCAATGGATCGAAAGCGACCTTAGTCAATACAGGCTCGTGACCAAACCGAGATTAACAAAAGAACGTTTTAATTAAAGTAACTCAACTTTGGATGTGTCGAGCGTGAGCTAAACTAGAACTTGTTAATTTATTATATGTTTTTCCTAGAGTAGGATTTTGTCTAAAATCGTAAGATCCTTTTCCTTAACACTAATACCCAAAAAACTCATTTTGTAACTATCGAAAAAAGCAGTTGCGATCTGATGGCAATGAGGCCATTTGCATACTATAAAGGCGAAGTGACCATAATAGGGAGCTTAAGCACCCACGACGAGTACAAGTTTAGTCCGTACTCGTACTCGCATGTTATCGCAAAACGCCAAAAGGCTACGCCGTATGAAAATGAAAACAAAATCGTCCAAACACTTTATGAACAAACAAAGAGATGAAACTCTAAAGAAGTAATTCATGAAAAGTAAGTGAAAATACCTCAACAGTGAACTCATTGTGACAGTACCAGTTTTCACAGAAATATCGTACTACAAGCGCCACGACTACGACTTCTCCATGTGGCATGTGGCATGTCCAGAAATATTTTTCGGAAAACTTGTAATGGTCCTCGTCCTCGATGCTCTATTGTTAACTTCTACACATTGGGTTGTTTATTACTAAGCTATTTTATGGGCACTTTATCCCTTTTCCAAAACATTTAAAAACTGATATTCATGCCAAAAAAATAACCTAATTTTAAAACGAGTTTTTTGTTTTGTTTTGTTAACATGTCAAAATGACATGGGTTTCGTCCAAATAAACTTATTGAGTCAGAAGTTATGATGGTGAGAGGAATTGGAAAGACACTTTAAGTGCTACACCCAAAACTACATAGCACCCTTAGCATACTTAGATTTTTTCATACTCAAAATCTTTTTGCAATTGGCGATTCCAGAGAATATTCTTACTCCTACCATATGTGGCATCATTGTTGTGCCTCCTCCAAATCTAACTGGGATTATAAATCAACAACCACCCTCCCCTCCTCACAGACTTGGAATTACAAAATTTGGGTTGGTTAACACCCCAGAAAATACCCTGGGCCCAGTTGTCCAAAGCCCGATTAAGCTAATGTAGGATAAGGGTAATGATTGGTTTAAATTATTAACTTGAGGAGTGGATATTTTGGGTTAAAACGTATTGTTAGATAGGAATGAGTTGTACAAAGTCATGTCCTTGTAATTAACGTAGATTGGAATAACATATTTTACTAAGAGAACCAGAATCCCACGGTTGAAATTTAATCATTGGGCTTCGACCTGAAGCACAAATCTCACTGACTCACGTTTCACAACTTACAGCTACTGCACACTATTGCTCAAGACATTTTCTCTTGCAAGTTTATAAAGCTTTAGTTTGTCTTCATTTCTTGAATACTCTTTAAGCTGAATAGTTTGCACTTCGAGCTCTTGAAGTTGTGCCTCTGTTAAAAGTGGAGTGGAAGTAGTAGTGGGAACTCCAAGAGGAGAATTTTCAAACCAAATTCGGTCACTAGCCATGAAATACGGTCATGGCGAAACCGTGAGTGCAGTTCATCTCGACAATAAAATCCGTCGTAACAACGGGGTCGGCGACCAGACAAGAAAGGAACTGTGGTCGAATACACGAGCCACACTGTTACCCAGCAATGTCATGACTGTAAGAAACTCAACCACTTCGCTGCTGTATGCCGTGGAGGAAAAAAGGCAAGCAAAACAGTACGAGTCGTCGATGAGTAAATCGATTCTGACGAAACCGAGTTGTATGTTGTCAGCAATATCACCGCAGTCACGGTTGATGACTCGCAGCTCGTGAAACTTGAGTCAGGGAACTGTTTACGTTTCCAGCCCGATACAGGAGCTCAATGCAATGTCGTCCCGCTTCGCCTCTACAAGAAGGCCTCTAAAGACTACGGCCTGAAGCAAGTCCAACCAGTCAAGACGGCAATCACAGCATACGGTGGATCGGTACTTCCGGTTGTTGGCCAAATAATTATGTTTGGCATGACAAGTTTAAGTGTCGATTGGATTGCAAACTCGTCGATTGCACTGACATGCGTCCAATTTTAGGCAGGAAAGCGTGCATCGGCATGATCATAATTAAATATACGGACAATGACGCGATAAAGAAGACGCAAACAGGAAACTTTCCGGTCTACGCCGAAGAGAATGCAGTAAACAACACAGAAAACACTGCCCCGTTTGTCAAAAGAAAGGCTGGTGGGAAAGTTTTCGAAAGTCTTCACAGAGGAGGTCGGACAGTTAGAGGGCGAGTACCACATCAAACTCGACGCCGCCATTAATCCTGTCCAGCATGCACCGCGCCGAGTGCCAGTCGCACTGAGGGCCAGACTGAAGCTCGAGCTGGAGAATATGGAACAGCAGGGGATCATCGCCTTGGTTACAACATCCACAGCATGGGTCAGCTCGATAGTAGTCGTACGTAAGAAGAACGGGAAACTTCGGATATGTCTGGATCTGAAAGACCTCAACCAGGCGATCCAGTGTGAACACTATCCCCTGCCGACCATCGAGGACGTAGCTACGCGTATACATGGAGCCAAGGTTTTCACAAAGCTTGATCTCAGAAACGGCTTCTAGCATGTGAAACTGGATGAGGAATCCTCGTATCTCACCACTTTCAACACGCCTTTCAACACTAGCCAAGCAAATGACGTGACCAGATCCTGTCCGCGAAATTTTCTGTCTCAAGATGCAGACGTCTCGCTCGGTTGCCACGTTTTGATTGTGGTTCCCGATACGAGACGGCTGTATTCGCAGGCTAAAGCTTAGTGCGCATGTAACCAACTATCATATTCCATACAATAATGATAAACAAATCTTTTTTTATTTTACATTTACTTAACACTTGCATTTCGGTATCCACTCTTTTTGGTTATGTACAAAGTGTATCTCCCCTGAAGACCAGTCAAATAACAATCCATATTTTGACTTGAACATCCAAAAGTAAAGAAACACACATACAGGGCAGTATGTTTCTCACCTGATACGCATAATGCCTTCAAGACCCGTGCAGAATCTGCATCTCCAGTAAAGCTCTCCAATTTCCAAATGAAAACCAATTCGTGAAATAAACAGGACGAAATCCATGTAAATAAAATAACCAAATTAAGTAAGCCAGAACACTCGGAAACTGACTTCGATTTCACGGAAATCCCTACTGAAGAACACAATCACATTGAACATACGTCAGATCAGTGTCAAAGCCCTGCAAGCCAACTCTCTAGTGAAAGTGAATGGGAGAGTAACCTTTGTAGAAAAAGAAGAAACTGTATATACAAAACAGAAACGCTTAAAGAAAGAGGAAACTTTCACAGATGAAAGTGGTCCAATCCGCCTTGTACTATGGGAAGGAGACATTCAGAAAATACAGTCAGGCCAGTCCTACAACCTTGACGGAATAATGGTCCGTTCATAAAGACACTACTTGATCCTCAACAAGCAAACAAAGATCACAAGTAACAAACAATCAGTTACAAAACAAGACGAGGATGTAACGCAAACCATGAAGCTAAACTCGGTCACATGTCCTGCTGAAGGAATCCAGTCCATTAAAAAATTCGTCTAAAGAATTATCGCTTCTGCTATCTGTAATTATCGATTACAAGGCGGAAAAGTCGTCTCTCAGGGTCTAGATTGGGCTACCGTTAAAACTAAATATGGCGATATTCTGGACCAATTTATCGAGAGACATCAAAGATGACGATGACTCAACGAATTTCGGTTTTCCGAAAAAGGAAACGTTAAGTGTTTTTACAAAGAACAGAATAATAGCAAAATCGTATCCCAACTTTTCTCTTATTTCTTGTACGGTGATGCGATGTGCGTTTTCTGTTAACTGCATGATAACTGCCCAAGTTTAACACAAGTATACATCTTTGTCTCCTTGTTCGATAAATTGTCGTTTTCAGCGCCTTCTGCAGTACATTAACCTGCATCAAACCCGTTAAACCTAAAATCAAGGCAAGCATAACAACCGCTAGTTGGGATCTCATAGTTTTCCTTGTCAAGCCGTCCTCTTTTGATGAAAATACAGCTGAAAATATATAATCACTCGAACTGTAGAAGCTGTAGTACCTAAGCTAGTTAGGCAGGCCAAATTTAACTTGGTCACAAGCCTAAACTGCGCAGTCGGTACAAAATTAAACCGGTCAAAGTGTTTATACGATATCGGTACAATTTGTATCCGGTACAGGACCGAAACTGTACGTGTTTTTTTTAGGTTTGAAACTTGTACGGTTAGGCGGTCTAAAATTCGTCCGGATAGCAGGTATCAGTGTAAACGAAAGGCCTAACCGTACGAATTTTGATACGGATCCACATTCGTCCGGTACTGTGTAACCGTAGCCTTAGCCTTCGTATGTCATACTTCGCACCCTACCCTACTTATGGATGCGATGCCAAATATTTGGATTATATTAGCACTCAAGAAGAAGAGGCCTAGCTTTGCTTGGCACTGGTTTTTTTACACTTCTAATTTGCATAACAATGATTACCGTATGGCTCAGAGAATTACAATTATCCAGTAATGTAAGTGTTCCTCTTGTCTAATTTAAAAGTTTCCTTGAAAAAATGTTATTTCCCCTCCCAGTTATAAACACCCCGGATTTAAGCCCCATAAACCCTTTCCGATTTTGTATAAGCCCAGAGGTTATAACCAGAATTTTACGGTGACTTATTGTATGATGTTTTATCTCCAAATAGGGACCAATCGTTTATTGATTTTAGAGGAGGGGTACAATAATTTTTAAAAATTATTCCAAAGTGGGGGAAATGTTTCAGTATAACCAATGCTTCCATTCAGGTTGGATATAAAACTAATCCAATATCACTTTTAAATACAAGTTTGGACTGATTGATAGCTCTAGTTTTAATTTACCTTTGCCTTTAGAATACGTCACAGCTTCAGAAGTGCAAAGAGCTGTTGGCAGATTTGTCAAGGCAAATTTCAGAATTATCTACTGCTGGGCCATCTGGTGCTGGGCAATCTACTGCTGGCCCCTCTGTTGCTGGGCCATCTGGTTCGCATGACACCTCGTGTTTTTTTTTCTCTCTTTTTCTTTTTTGGACACGACCTCAGTTAGCGCCAGGCCACACCACATTATATCTACACATAATTTTTTGTTATCGTTGGTTTGTTGTTTCGTATTTTTATTTAGTATTTTATTTTGTTTTGCAGTAATGTAGTAAATTTTCTTCCGGGGGGGGGGGGGGGGGAAGGAGTGACACTGGGACAAATATATCAATATCAATGTATCATTAAAGACCCTGTGTCCGAGCCCATGGTGCTTTGCGCCAATGTTATGATTAGTTTGTTTATCAACGGCCGCATAAATTAAAGGCCAGCTTTTAGGCGAACTAAAATGTTCTCGATTGTTTATAAGTTTCATAAAAGAAGTACACATACACTTTGGATAACGAATTTCATAATTTCTACCGGAATAAAAACCCAATCGAGCCCACGAATTTTCCCTGGATGTTTCGAATATGATTTAAACTGTTACAGTACTCGGCAGGAAGCCAGGATTCTAATTAGGTTTAGGAGTGCGACTTTTCACAACTCTACAAGCAAACACATACTCTTGCTACCTTGTTTTCGTGTCTCCAGTAGTAGCTGTATTTGAAGATCTCTTCTTTCCTTGCGAATGATATATTTTGAGTGCAAAATGAAATGTACTCGCACTCGAGTCAAACTCACTGCGAAGTAACAGCTGAACTCGGCAGATTGGAGTTTGACCCGCGATCGTAGTTTTGGTAGCAAGACTTCAGGAGGATGAAAAAAAGGTTAAGGGCATTGCTTTCTCTGCTAATAAAAATGCAAAACAGATACAGATAAGTCGTAACACCTCAGTGGAGCTTAGCCGTGCGAAACTATAATTACGAATCAGTGACGAATGATCATGATGCCAGAAGTGGTTGCTTTGTGCTTTGTATTTCCAACGAAGCCCGCCGGTCCCGTTAGTACATCAAATCCCCGGGAAACTCACGTAGTAGTCCTTTTGAATCACAAGTGTCCTCTCGTAGATCTAGAGAAAGTAAAATGTGGACTGCTGAAGGATTATTTGTCGACTCGCTTCGCCTCGCTGTCTCGGAATTCCTCTACTCGCCACTCTAGACCGGGATTCGAAGAAATGTTCGAACTAAAGTTTCATTTTAAAAAGTATGTATACAAATGTTAAGATAAAAGAAAGTCAGTTAAGCATATATACCTATGAATAATTACACGATGGCCCAAACTAGGGATGGATTTCGAAAGATTCCGGAGTCACATAACAACAACAACGATCTTTCTGATTTTCGTAGCCTGCGAAAATGATTTGCGCGCGCAAAGCACCATGGGCTCGGACACAGGGTCTTTAAAATATCATTCAAAAACTCATGAATAATTAATGAGCATTTTGTCCAATCAGATGAAGCAAATCAGTCACGTGCATGCTCCTTTATACCTGATAAAATCTCATCATTCTAAAAGGTCCGCGGAGGGATTTGAATTCTGTCCCAGAGGGAAACGGGGTTAATGATTGAGACAATGGAATTTCTATTGATGTTTCAGCTTTCTCACTGAATTGCTAATTAGGATGAACGTTTTATATAAAGAATATTAATGAACATGAAATTTTATATAAAGTTTCATCCTAATTAAGAATTCACTGATAAAGACCCAAAGATAGCAAAAAGTACACGGAACATAAGGTACCTATATAGATAATAAATTTTGCACTAAATTTACTAATATCAGCAGACTACCGAGATACACAGATAATATTTTTAAAATGAAGTTATCCAACTACCATTACTTGTTTACCGAGCCACTGTTTAGTTCCAATTATTAAACCAAACTCAAAGCCGTAAAATTATAAAAACGTGCATTAAACTTACATATTTTGTGCCGGAGTCAAAAATTTAGAGTCTGCCGTCATGTCAGTCACATCGCTTTCCAGGTCTTGAACTTTATAGAGGTAAACCACGACACCAAATCCTTCAAGTGCATATTCTTCTTGCCGATTGCGAAACGCCGCTTCAAACAACATAGTATGGTAATTTCTTCATGTCATTTCCTTGAGATGTTCGTAATTGCAGGCGGTGATTACTCGAATATTTTGCATGGCGTTGTGAATACAAAGGTTCAATGGTTCATTAAGTAACCATTCCCTTGAGATGTGCGTCTTTCTTTCATTGCATTCTTAAAGCGTTTTTGAAGCCGTTTAAAACACTCACAGCACGTGTTTTATCAAGTCTAAAAATTCTCGGGCTTCGCCCTAGAATTTTTAAACTTGATAAAACACTGCTGTTCGTGTTTTAAACAGTACATAAAATATCAATAAAATATCAATTAAAAAAAATCTGGTTCGCATGCACCAAATTATGCAGCAGTCATGGGGCAACAAACAGTATTTGGTTGCACCCCTCGTGCTGCGTGTAAACAAAGCCATGGACAAAGGTGACATGGACGAAATAGTAACCCACAGCCAACCTAAAAGCCAAGACAAACCAACGTGGACAAGAACAATTGTGTGCCTTAGTAGCACTGAAAAAGAGCGGATGCCATCCTCAAATGAGTACAGGTGCCTGAAGAAGGCATCCCTTGGAGAGAGAAAGATCACCTTCAATCTCGATGATACATCACTTGATTTTGATTTTAAACTCAAAAAGGAAAACCCAAAACTGGAAGGAGCTGGTGGTTATGTTCTCATGTGTGGCGAGAATTCTACACGCATACACCAAATTGCATCGGATCTTGCATCGGATATTGCATCGGATGTTCAAGAATTTGCTAGCAATAACAACATGCAGCTTAATCCGAAAAAGTGCAAGGAGATGCGTGTTAGCTTTCTTCATTACAATAGCTGCGAACTTCAGCCCATTGCCATCGGCGGCACATATATCAAGGAAGTGACGTCATTCAAGCTACTCGGAGTGTTCATTTCTAATGATCTCTCATGGGCTGATCACTGCGGGTACGTGGTGAAGAGGGCTAACAGGCGCCTCTACGCAATTAGACAACTTAAGAAATGTCGTGTTCCACCAGTAGACCTGGTCAGCATCTACTGCTCTCTAGTGCGTTCTATTCTAGAATACGCCTGTGTCGTGTTCGCCAACCTTCCTAAATACTTATCACAAGATCTTGAAAGGGTACAGAGGCGCGCTTTAGCAATCATATTCCCTTCCCTGCCATATGCAAGCGCGATGGCTAAGGCTGGGATCACCACCCTAGAGGAGCGCAGGGATATGGCATGCGCCAAGTTTATAAGAAAAATCACTCCTGGAAACCCCCTGTATTCTCTTATACATTCTCGGATCACCGGACAGTCTTCTCACTATAATATGAGACCAAAAGCGCATACCACTATGGCGACAAAAACCGACCGCTTTGGCGGTTTTGTCAGCACAAAATATGCGTCCAGAGCGCTCATTAACTAGTTCTCGGTTATATCTCATAAATATAGATATGTATATCTATTAGTATTATTTATTATATAGTAACTTACTAGGAAGTTGTCTGTTCGTTAGTATATATGTATAGTTGACCTACACTGTAATTCAGCCACTGGCTGCGAGAGTGATTAATAAACGAATTATTATTATTATTATTATTATTATACCTATGGCCATTAACCTCCCTATAATGTGAAAAGGCTAAAGGAAATATTTGGCCAGGAAAAACTCTTCGTGAGACCAGTACAGAGGGCCCTGGACCTCTCACCTGATGTGTGTGAAGAAGAGGAGGTAAATAGTAATAAATTAAATTACTGACATGTTACAGTCATTTCGAAAAAGTCTTGCACATTATATTAATATATTGACTGTCACCGTTGACAACATATTTAGTAACTCATGCTGCGTTTCGTTGCATCAGTAGAGGAATACAGCGCATACAGTGTTAATTCCTAAATGTATAAATGCCTGTGCACCTGTATTATGGCTAGGGATGAATGGTGCTTCAACATGTTTTAAAGTAAACTTCATGTTATCTTTTTAGAAAATTGTTTTTCTACTATTCCAACCATCACCCTTAATATCAAATGCATTCACCTGTAACACGTTACATGTAACAGCCTTTAAAGTGCCACTACGATCAAATTATCTTACAATATGCTCTGCATTATGGGCTTAATCTGCATACTTCCCTAAATGCTAACTGGTCAGTGATCACATTTCAAAGTTATTCAAATGCAAATTACGTCATGTACAAAACCCCAGGACCGTGGTATGATAATCAGTTCTTCCTTTTGTGCTTACACAAACAAGATCAGTGATTCGAGGTCATTTTCTTTTTGAGGTCTTTCTTGTATCTTCTCTCTTTATCAGTTCTGATAAAGCGCTGATATACATGTATTACGTTTTTCTCTCCTTTTCATGTGTCCTAGCTATACAAGATGTCTGAGAAAAGCCTAGAGTGAAGTAAACCGAGCGAAATTCAATGTCAACCGATACCGTTGCAAGTTGAAGCAGTGGTTCGAACAGTCAACAACACCGATACCGACGCTGACAGGGACAATATAGAGTTTGACGTTAAAAAAGAAATGAAGTCTCAGTTGGGGATAGACAAGATACTTGAAGCAATAAGCTCCTTAAGTAACGAAGTTACGAAAAGGAAAGCGAGCGAACCCGAATGGGGGTTATACAAACAGTCTGATGTAGTACTCGAAGAGTTTGACCCGACCGTACCAATATTTTCGGTGGACGAAACGTACGTCTCTGGAAAAGAGAGAGAAGCCGAGTATGTCTGCGAGGAGACCGATTCATTCGGTCCTCCCGTTAATGAGATGCTCGCTAGTCGAGTAAATGCTGCATGGGTGCCGAAACCAATCGAGGGAAAGATAAAAGAAATTGAGGACAAATACCAAACACCTCAAAACTGCGAACTGCTGGGAGTGCCAAAAGTAAACCAGGAACTCTGGTTTGACCTCCAGAAAAACGTGAGGGTCAAGGACCTCTCCCTACAGGAGATTCAGAGGTATATCATGAAGACTAACCAGATGTTAGTAATTATTTTGGACTAGATTAGGCCAGATAAAAAAAACACTTGTTTAGCGTCCACCCATTTCAATTTTCCAGGTAGGGAGCGAGTTTTTTTTTTTGTGAAGTTTATTTTGTCTTGACTAGACATTATTCACTTACCTCGTGTTCATGACCTCGTGTTGTAGAAATAAAATGGCGTTAGTGTTAAAATATTTAATGCGCCGCACATATTTAAGTGGTACATGTAGGGGTCTGGGGTACAAGAATTGGTGTTCGCGGGCGCATTTACACTTTCTAAAGTTTTTTTATGAAAATTTTTTTTAGAGGTCGGGGACATTTCTCAGGTCGGGCGGGGGCGCTAATCAAGTATTTTTTTTATCTGGCCTTATTACCGCCAAAAACAAAAAGGAAAAGATTAGTCCATCGGAACTGCTTCCAGGTTTAGCAGACGCGTTAAGTGTAACTGGACATGCCGTTTACCAGACCTCTCTAAAGTACGGAGCCCGATTAGTGCCATTTGATCTTTGCACTACTTTTCCGTTTTCTCGACATTTACCCCCCTACTTTTCCCCCGACTTTTTTCTCGCCTTTTGGTACCATAAATTGTTGTCCAAGTAGAAGATGTGTACGACATTGAGTTGAAGACTTGAAATGCTGCAAAGTTCCACGTGTAAAGAGGAAGCTATGCGGGTCATCAACAATACATGTAGCAACTTGCTGACTATTCTTGACCTCGCTGGAACCCTGCAACCAGTTCCAACAACATTGCCAGGATTGTGAATGCAACAGCAAGGTGGTTTGTCCTGGGACGAGCACAGCCAGCACTCGAGAGTTTCCAAAAACGCCTCTCAGCACTTGGAGTTCTTGATGCTCCGAAGGCAAATCCAGATGCCTTTCACCCTGTTTTTTTGTTATTCACATATAGAGTTAAGTGCAGAAGGCCTCGAAAGCCTATTCCCAGTTAAAGTAAGTCCATTGGCTCAACCAAAGCAACTGATCACAGAGAGCTTAGTCCTCGGCTCACGTTGGCATGATTATCTACAGGATATCGAAGAGGGTGAGGAGTCCTTGTTCTTTGCAACAGGGTGTAAAGCCTTACCGCCACGTACGATCTACCCTAGTATTGAATTCCTACATGAGCCTGAAGCATGGGGAGTACAATCGAAGTTTCCCAAAGCAGACACTTGCTCGAACACACTACGCCTTCCTGTGGTTCATGCAACATATGACGGCTTCAAAGCTGACATAACCTTCGGAATACAAAATGGACGGGGCTTTGGTATAGCTTAAAACATATTTCTTCAGGCTCTGTGCATACACTATGTAATGTTGTTGCACTGTTACATCAAGGCTACCTGCCTGGTTGCACACAGTATGTAGGCTGTACATATCATTTATTATCTCGTTCAAGTTGACACCTAGTGTAGTCGAGTCATATACATGCATCAGGAGTTCCGGACTTCCGGTTGGATCACACTGCATTCTGGGTAGGTGGGCTCAGAAAAGTGGGCATCAACTTCTAGATCGGCCATATTGGATTTGAGTGCAGTCAATTTTTGCTCCTTTGCAAGTTCAAAAACTTACTACCTAATACACGGAATATCTTACCTTTACAGATTCTTCAGTTGGGAGTTCTAAGTCGATGTTTAAGCTTTAGAACGGGATTAATAAAGTTTCCAAGTTGACTGCGCTCAAATCCAATATGGCCGCTCTGGAAGTTGATGCCCACTTTTCTGAGCCCACCTACCCAGAATGCAGTGTGATCTAACCGGAAGTCCGGAACTCCTGATGCATGTATACACTGCCAAATTACGGTGGTAAATTGTTGCACTGTTATATAAAGACTACCTGCCTGGTGCACACAGAATATATATCTTTTTTTGTTGTTGTTCAAGTTGACAATGACTATTATTCCATTGTTTTCAAGGCTACAGCCCTGGTGTCATACGTATATTAACACTAGATTTATGTCAATATTTAATGATTTCATTTTGTGAAAAATCAAGTACATGTAGTCTCTGATACGTTGAGATAATGTGTGTAGTGCATGTACTATATATATATAGAGAGAGTACCGAAGTGTGACGTCATCAATATACAAATTTTAAGTTTCATACCAGGAGCGTTCATATATACTATATCCGTGAGTCAGCATATGACCGGATTGAGCTATTTTTAGGATATTTCCTGGGTTACTGCCTTCCGACTCCACTGCGATCCGTGCACGCTTGACGTAATTATCTTTAAATGTTTGCCATCTAGTACTTCAATAAAGTTGTTGTTGCTGTTGTTGTTATCGAGATTGAGAATGGATTAGATTGAGAATGGATACGTAATGGATTAGTTGACAGAAGTTCAAAATACTCTTATTTAATTAGCACTGGACCCTATCTGGTACGATCCTATTAACAAATGGAAGATGGTTTTCTATGTTCTGTACTCTGACAACATATGACTAGAGTTTTAGAGCATGGGAAAAGCCGGAGGCGAGTGATTTATCAAGCTTTTGTAATCTACAACTTTACGAGTGGTTTAATCAGAGTACAGAACATAGAAAACCATCTTCTATTATATTTTATTTCATAGATTTTGACGGAAATGTCTTGATGAGTGCGCACTCGGAGCGAACAAATTAAAGTGCGCGCTCCACCCCATGATCTACATGTACGCTCTCTAAAAGTAATGGCTTTCAACAGAAGTGCACAAACATTAAGGACTTCTGGTTTCAACCATTCAGAGCGCGCGTTACTGAAAATCTGGTGAGATTTCTACCTTCGTTGATCCACATCTCAGCTGTTTCTTACTCTATTGATCCCGGTTTTTATGTCAGCTATACTTTGACTAGCAGTTCTGGAAAATTAATTGAAGTCCAATTTTCTGGATCTAAAACTTTTTTCTGACGTCATCATTGCGGTACTCTATTGTTTCCAACATTCAAATAAAGTTTGTTCAGTTTTTTTTACAGTGGGGTATCTTGTTTCTTTTTGTTTGAAGTGAAACATAGCGATGTGCACCGTAAATACCAATAGATAAGCCGCACCGTTTACCTTTAATTTGCGTTAACGAATCTGGGGTAGGGCTAGCCTGCGTAACGGCGGTCAGTGCATGGAAGTTGTTTTTCGCGATCTTCTTGGACATTTCGGAGCCTGTACAGTGACTGGAAAGCGACATCCAAAGGGAAATAAAGAAGGAAGGCAAAGATTACATAGAAATGGAAATTGCCATGAAATAAGAGACAACAATTAGCGACAAATTGACGAAATAGAATTTCACAACTCGAGGAAATGAAAACAGACGAAGGAATTTCTCCCAGGACAGTTAGACAGTGGAAAAAAGAGGGTAAATCCAAGTATGCCAGCTGGATTCAATAGAAAGATAAGCTATCAGAAGTACTTGGGGCAAAACATGCAGAAGTTAAAGATGAAAAGGAGCGACGAGAGTGGCGGGCAAAAAAAAACCAGCTAAACGCACCAGACAGGAAAAACAACAGCAAGAGAAAGAGGTGTAAGGAAGAAAAATTGAAAGCTGAATTGAAAATGGCGGAGAAAAAGCTATAAATACAAAGAGTCGCCAAGTCGACGCTAGCTAAACTTCCCAAGTTGAAGATTGATTTTTGGCCAAGTTGACAGCAAATCGATATCCGACGAGGACAATTTCGGATACTTGTCTGAGATGGTGAATGCGAAGGTATTGATATAATTTCAAACCTTAAACCTAGTACAGCGGGATATAAAATCACATTGGAGAGTTAAAGAAAGAATATGGACAAACGAAAGTTGTCATAAACGCCCATATGGACGAAATAATAAACTTACCACTGATACAGGGTAGCAATTGGGACAAAGTAAAGAGCAGTAAGCACGAATTATGATGCTTTGGATACCCTGGGTGAGGCTAATACGCTTAAAGGGTTTGTCATGACAACACTTAACAAATTACCCCAGGTTAAACCCTATATTGTGATGATCGACGACAATTGGGAAGAGTGGGACATGGGTGGACTTATCGATAATCTCCAAAACTACACGCTGGGCATGCGCATGGCCTAAATCGCCAGGATTCTTTCTGACCATTCTGCCATCTTGGACGGGAAGAATCTTTTGAGAAACTGGTAACGAAATTAACGCACATGCTACGTCGTTATTTGGGTTTTTAATCCGGTAGAAATTATGAAATTCATTATCCATAGTGTATGTGTACTTTTTTATGAAACTTATAAACAATCCAGAGCATTTTAGTTCGCCTAAAAGCTGGCTTTTAATTTATGCCGCCGTTGATAAACAAACCAATCATAACATTGGCGCAAAGCACCATGGGCTCGGACACAGGGTCTTTAATGAAACCTCTTACTCGGAGGTTATTCTAAGATCAATTTCATGTTCAAGATATCAATGTTATGACGTGAATTGTGCATCAGAACCTCTTACGCGTGACACCGACCTGGATGACTACAACCCTTTGGAGAACGGGTTTACCGTTATCTAAAATACTAGAGGAGGGAAATGTTTTCTCGAGAAGAATTACAAATGTGATAACGATAACCCTGACGTCGAGAAGTTCAAGTACGGCTTTCCTCAAGCCCAACCGAATAATTCAAGCAGTCTCCTTCTTCATCCTCCCTCTGAAATTTGGGGTTACGATGGCAACAAGCTAATCATTGGAGTAGTGGCGTCATGCCATATGGCTACAAATGCGATTTATGTTGGTATCGAAATGGGTCCATGATTAAGCAAGGAAGCAACTTTTGTTGCCTAGAAATTAATGAGCTCGGTCTGTACAGTGTGGAGGTGCGGTGTGGGGAAAAAAGGGATATGTCTGAGCCTGTTGGAACGTTCCCAACACAAATGCAAAGAAAAGTAAATGAGAAGAGGGCAATGCTTCCCTCCAGCAAACATGTGACGCTCTTTTGCCAGTAGTTGACAAGGAAAATATAACATTATCCGCTATAGGACGAAATTGGCACAGGCTCGTTTGGCATTGTCTGTGAAGGGTTGTGGGCCGGTACTGAGGTAGCAGCGAACTATTGTGTGCGATTCATTCGTGATTTTTCAACTATCACTGACCCACTCGGAGAGCTTACGATAAAAGGGGTTAAGTACGTGTGGACGTAAATTCACCAGAAGTCCTTTTATGAAGTCAAGGATGCAATCGAATAAGATTGCATTATGGATTATTATAACCCTAAGCACCCAACTGTGCTGACAGTGGACGCTAGTCCGGTCAATTTTGGCCAACGTTGATTCAGATGGAAATACCAGAAATGTAGCGTTTGGAAGTCGGTCCCTCAGTCAGTGGAACAAGGATACTATCAGACGGAGCGTGAAGCGTTAGCAGTTGTCCGGGGGTGCGAGACGTTTCACATGTATCTAATAGGAGTTTTACTGTCTACATGGATCACAAACCACTTGAGGTCGTGTATTCGCCAAAATCCAAACCACCACCAAGAATCTAGCGCTGGGCAATGCGCTTACAACAGTATAATTTCTTAATTAAGTACTGGAAAGGAGAAGGCAACCCAGCTGATGTTTCGTCAATAATGCCTTTACAAAGTCAGCACGAGAAAATGAATGTAGCCGATCAGTACGTCAATTTTCTTGCGGGGCATGCCGTGCCTAAAAACATGACCCTGAAAGAGGTCCACGACGCCACTGGTGAGGATCGTGAAATCCATCACACTGAAAAATGGGTGGGCACCGAGTTCAATGTTTATCACAAGATTGGAGACGAACTCACGGTCACAACGGAGGGCATTGTTTTACGTGGGAGTAGGATTGCTGTGCGAAATCGTACATTGCGTTTGGCTCATCAAGGCCATCAAGGGATTGCAAAAACTAAACAACCACTACGAAAGTATGGTGGCCACAGATTTATAAGATGGTGGAGGATGTGCGAGGAAATGTCTTTCGTGTAAAGCCACAGGAAAAGGAGATCCGCCTGAGCCTATGAATCTAAGCGAAATGCTAACAGAACCATGGAGTTCGTTATATATGGACTTCTGTGGGCCTTTTGCCACTGGGGAAACGTTGTTAGTGGTGATCGATGGCTATTCTAAATTGCCAGAAGTAGAAATCATGAACTCAACTCAAGCGAGTTGTGTCATAAAACGCCTGGATAGAATATTCGCAACGCATTGTCGGAAAATCACTTCTGACAATGGACCAACATTTTCAAGCCATGAACTCAAGCGGTACATGGAACAATCGGGTACCATACACCACAGAATAACACCATTATGGCCCCAACCTAATGGAGAAGCTGAGTCTTTCATGAAACCTTTGAGCAAAGGAATTCGGGCAGCTAGAGCTGAATACCGAGAGTGGTGTACGTGTTGTTTTAGTAACAATACATCATTAGTGGTACACTATTATATAGTCGGATATGCGTAATGTACAGTCATTCGAGTCCTACGTCCGCCGCTTCGCCTTCCAAATTAAATACCCAATGAGCATAAGATTATATATTTTCATAAATCCGTATATGGTTCTAGTTAGAAACGAAGTTATGGTTTCAGTTACTAGATGCTTTTTGTAGCAGTTTTATTATTTAATACACTAGATAATACTGTCATTATTTGCAAGGCAGCGTTTACTGAGTTTATTTGAATTTGCCAAGTGTTACTCTATTTTCACGATATACTGATAAATCAACGCTGTATTACTGTTATGTACATAGAAGTGTAACCAGTTTATTGGTTTAAACCGGTATAAGTTGTATATTTACTCTATTTTCATATTACACTAAACACTGTTTATTGTCAACTATAAAAAAAATAGTGCATGTTCATGAGCTCAAATTGCTCTAGATTATCACCATGTATATTGAGCGTAATTTATGATAGTTAATAAAGAGGGCGCATGCGGTTCGTGTGGACATACGCCTATAAGTAGTTGCTTATTACATGATAAATGTTTTATGTTCGGTTGAGCGGGTAGCGAATTAGAACATAAGTACAAATTCCTGCTGAGCTACAGAACAACCCCTCATATGACAGGCGTTCCGCCAGCTCAGTTGCTGTTCAACCGAGAAATTCGAGGCGCAATTCCATCTTGTACACCTACCGAAATCTAAGTACACCAGAAAGCCTGTGAAAACACTGAGAAACGCAAGGAGAAGATGAAACCATATACTGACTCCAAACGTCACGCAAAGATCGCAGACATCCGTTTAGGAGACATTGTGTTAGAAAAACAACAGAAAACGAACAAGTTTTCTACGCCTTTTGATACTAAGCCTCTACAAGTAATTCCGCTCAAAGGAAGCATGGTCACGACACAACCACTACGAACGAGAAGGACTGATTTTAAGTATCCAGTTCCAGCAGTTCCCTGGAAGATTGACGCCAAAGACATAGACCCCTTTATGCGAATTCTCAAGATCTACGTAACGAAGGATCAGTTCTTCATGTCGGAGCCGCGAGATATCTTACTAGGGCTGGGGTTCGATTTTCCTACTGACACCATTAACGACAACGACGACGATGACAAAGACGATAAATCCAAGAAAGCGACAGAATGGTTAGATGCTCTACCAATGAGGCATTGGCAGCAACAATTCTGTTTCGTAGTTTGGTGCGCAACGGCTGGCTGCGGAGTGTCGTTCGATGACCATCTTTCAGATGACGCACCAATCACTGATTACATCCGTAGCTTTTACCGCTTCCACGTATACTACACAATCATGCGATTACTGTTCGAATTGGGAGTCCCCCTCCCCAGAGAAAACATCTTTAATAAGAACGACAACGTCCCATGGAACTCCGTCGTATACGACAGGCTCAGGAGAGAGTTTGGAGTCATTAAAGTTAACTTCGCCCTGCGCCGAGCAAGATTTACTGATAAGTCGTGGGGGTTCGATACGAGTGGGCCACTCGATATTCCGACGCGGTTCTATCGCGACGAAATGGCGAAAAAGCAGCACAATTGGTTCGTTCCGCAGCAGAGCAAGGGGCTGACTAAGGCTGGGGTAGTCCGAATTAATGCATCTGTAAAGGTCTACGTGTTTTGTATCCTAGGAGCCCAGGGTGTGGGAACTGTCCCGATCGTAGGGTCGCCAGGCTTGTCCCCCGGTGTCCAAGAAGACTTCAAAAAACTGCTGAGAGATACCATCATGGAAAAGGATTGGGATAGTTTAGTGCAATATAACAAAGCTCTGAATGACACGAACTCTCGTCTCGACCTAGCAATTGCTAAGGGTTGTATGTTAATACCCAGCAATATGAATATCAATAAAAAGAGTATAGTCGGTTATAACAACTACCTGAAAATGTCGAATAAGCCAGGCCTAAGTTTAGGAATAAATGATAGTATCAACCTCGATGAAAAACCACCACCACCAGTTCACATGGAAGGACCAGCACCAAAAGGGCAACCAGGTACTTCGCAACTGCCAGTAACGCATAAGCGATAGCCTCACCAACTCCCTTAGTGATGGATTTCAAGCCTTTTGTTAATATACTAACGACAGTACCAATTACGGCACCAGCGACAGCTAACACTCCAATCACCGTAAATCCATGTTTCTTGAAGATGGCTTTTATGCGGTCTCGTAGCGCCATACGATCTTCGATGGCTTCGATTTCTTTCTCGATCTCCTGTTTCTGATCCTCTAGTGCTACTACTTTATTCTTTGCCACTTCATATTCTGGAGTTCCCTTAGTTAATGAATCCATCTTTTTTATTTCCTCGGCCTTTTGTTTATCTTTTTCAGTGGCCATATCCTCTTTCATACTAATCTCCTTTTCCGCAGTAGGTCCAAGAGCGTTTTTAAGCGTTTTCGGTAATACGTTGGGAGTGTCTACGGCATCCGACAGTAAGTATGATCCAGCATTTTTACGATTGAGTTTTATCACGACCCTATCATAGTCATCCAAACTAGCAGTGAACTTCGTTAGATCTGCTTTTGGAAACTTTATAGTGATTTGGTCCTGTGCATTTTCAGTCCGTCTTTCCAGTCTTTCAAATGGCGTTTCCGCAGTACTACTGCCTGCCGTAAACTGCGTTTCCGCATCATCACCTTGATTGACTAATTCTATATACTCAGCTGAACTGGTTCCCCAGTTACTACGATTTTTCCATAACCTATCGCGTATGCTTTTCGTCGTATTTTTGAAGCTATGCTTAGCTCTATTCCACCAATCCATTTCTGCCTCGCCATCATCAGGTCTAATCTCCGCCCATTCTTCGGCAGTAAGATCATTCACATCGGCTCTACCTTCTTCAGATATAGGATCGAAGTCTATCGTTTCTTCCATATTGAACACTTGATATGTGATATACTATTAGTATTGGCGAT
Organism: Actinernus sp. WN-2022; assembly: GCA_030867875.1. Lineage (NCBI taxonomy): Eukaryota > Metazoa > Cnidaria > Anthozoa > Actiniaria > Actinernidae > Actinernus > Actinernus sp. WN-2022. Next base: position 4,881,645 of record JAOWCC010000237.1, read on the forward strand.
ATATTCAATTGTGGAACAAACATGATATCAACGAAGCTCCATCCTGACTATTCTCCTAGAGAAGGTAGATCTCTTAAAGCCAGTCGTGTGTTCCATCGTGTAACTTTCACTCCTTCATCAGCCAATCCGGGGGAAACTTTAATTGTTAATGTTCCTACGTTATGTGAAAATAGACTTCTAGTACCTGGTAGTCTAGCCCTTAGTGCCAAAATCACTCTATCCGGGGTTCTATCCGGGGGTCATGCCGACAACTATTTGGTGGCCAACGTTGGACGTTGCATAGTCTCAAAGCGAGTCGTATGGATGGGAACTACTAGATTAGAAGATTTAAGTCGACCCGATCTACTACAGGTATATAGCGATCTATACCTATCTGATGTAGAACGAGAAAATAGCGTAGAGCGGGGCATTCAATCTCCTAATGTGAACAAACTTCGTTCAAAGGCTAGCAACGCAGTTAAGTCTAATGCGGCTGATAATGCGACACTAGCGGCATACGGTAGCGTATATAAGATACCTATTGATCATGAAGTTATCACAACCTATGGCGTCTTTTATCCACATGCGATTCGAGATAAGATGTCATTTCATTTGACACTGGCACCGGCCATAGACGTCATAGTCGGATCCGACAGTACGAAAGTAGGAACGTACAAACTATCGAACATTGAACTAGAATATGAAGTCATCGAAAGTCTCGATCTTGCGTCGCAGGCCAATAGTACCTACGCCAGCGGTAAAGCCTTTCTGTATAACCATTATGAGTACTTCAAAACCGTCTCAATCAATCTAGACACCGATACACTAGTATCTGAAAGCATAAACGTACTTCGTCTCTCTCTCAATGGCATTCTTCTTCTATTTGTGGATCCTCATGTGGCAGGCACTAGAGATAGTGAGAAGTTTGTAAATCCAGGAATCACCAAGGTCGAGGTACACGTCAATGGCATTCCTAACGCTCTATATTCTTTTGGGATGCTACCAAAGGATTTATGGAAGTCCGCAAAGAATTGGTTTGTCCCGCGTTTCGGAGAGGCTGCCGCCGCTACATCCATGACACATAAGAAGTTCTTTGAGAACAAGTTCGCCGTACTCATCGATTGTCGCACCTCGCAAACCAGTATAGTTCATGGAGATGGTTTAGCCCAACAAGATGCTGGAGCATCCATTCGCCTTAGGATTCATCGCAGTGGAGGCTCAGGTAAGGTGAACATGCACATATTCGTGCTTTCTGATGCACAAGCAACTATTGAACAGGGAATGCTACAAAATGTTTATCACTAACGTATTCGTTGACGTATTCGTTAATGTACTCATTAACATGGACACATTGACAGAACAAATTCCCTTTAACGCACTCATAATTGGCCCCACAAACTGCGGAAAGACTCAGTTCATAGTTGATCAATTGAGAGGTCCATTTCGTTTTAAGTTTGAATATATCGTATTAATTTGTCCCACCTATGCTAACAATAAAACCTATAAAGGTGTTGGTAAGGGAGATCCTCGCTTCATTGTCCTAGCGCCTTCTCAGAACGATGTTGTTGCAACCCTAGGCGACTGTGCATGTTTTTTCGAAGGAACAAATACACTTATTATCCTTGATGATTGTGCGGCAAGCAAGGATGTTAAGGGAAGGACCAATAAGATATCCGATTTAGCCTTTTCTGCACGCCACATTGGTATTTCGATTTGGGCCTCATCACAAACACAAAAGAGTATATGTAAGAACTTTCGCGAGAATTGCGCAATCGTTGTGGCATTTCGCATCGCAAGCGCACCGGGATTAAAGGATCTATTCGATGACTACGGCGCTAGCATATCCTTAGATGATAAGAAGCTATTCATTTCAGAACTTGAGACTAAGTTCGCACATATATGTTTCTGTTTGCGACATCCATTTTCCACATTATTAGAGATACCTTCACCTATGGTATGTCACAATACGTTGAAGTAAGATGGATAAAGATTTGGATGACGCATTAATGAACATACTAGCTGAATCCGGCAAAATAGATGTGACAGGTCCTCCACCAAGGGCCGAATGCGGCTACCGCAGTAGAGACATGCGAAGATTGCCATGCAAAGATTGCCATGCAGTACACTGCGCTACCACCGATGAAGATCGTAGCATAAAAATCAGCGACCATAGGGAAGATCTTTCTACTCTAGCCGTGACTGGTACGACAAAAGAATATCTGGGGAAGGATTTTTCTCTTGGGGACATTTCTAAGTTACCTGATAAAGACATAGAACGCCTACATCGTAGATACCAAGCCGTCTTAGCAAAGCAAATAAATAACTGCTTAGTGGATAGAGCACTAAGTATAGCAACTCGTGTAGTCACATGTGTATTGTCTATGGGTTCTCGACAACGAGTACTGTTGAAAGATCTACAAGAAGACCGATTAGTCCGAAACGAGATATCTGCCAAGGCTGGATTATTGGCCTACAAAGCAGGCCCACTCGTAGCACTAACTAGTGCCCTTTGTCACATTGGTGGCCATTACGTGGCCGCTAAACAGGACTCCGAGGCGCAAGTATTGCCGAGCGAAAACGAAGTTGATGAAGTACTTGAGGTATATTCAAATTTAAAAGAATCTTAAACGTAATTAACGTATTGAAGTTACCTCAACTACTAAGTAATTACTCTTAACAAGATGGAAGTTGATACCCATTCCGAAGATCGAAATGATCCCATCACGAAAGAACCAGTAAAACCCCCACCAAATCCAAAACGAGTCGCTGCAGGCAAACTCATAGCACAAAGAAGGAAAGAAAATATCGCCAATGTGCCGGCAACGCAGGCGCAGGTAGACAGTCATACCGATAAGCCAAGTTTGATATCAACTAATACCACACTTGCTGTAATTGGGGTAAGCATAGCATTTATGGGTTTGTACTATCAGTATAAGCAATACAAACAAACGCAACGAGTTAACCACAGCTCCGCTGAAGCCACAGACAGCTCAGCTGCCGCTACCAAAGAAACCCCAAAAGGTCGTAACCTAAAAACTCAAGGCATGATATAGCATTTGAAGCCACGCCGTAGACACATATTATCTGCGATGTAAACGTTGTTCCAACAAGATGGTTAACGAACTTATGAACACAATACAGGAAGCTACTATATTGACTGGACTTGCGGCAGGTATCGGTTGGGTCGGAAAAAAAGCAATCAAAGAGCCTTTGACTAACGATCCTTCATCTAGTATTTTGAACTTCGTGAAGTGGATAGCGGCTCTATCTGGTGGCCTTGCAGCTAAGAAATACCTAAAGGACAAAGGGTATTGGAAGCCTGTTGAGTAGGGCGACTCTACCTCGCCTTCGAAGCTATGGCATCAATAATATTTATGGGATTTGTCTTCGCCATAACTAGTGCTGCCGCTAGTATTGCCGCACACGAAATAGAAAAAGCGACTAGCGGGCCGAATGCGGCTGCCGCAGAGATGGTAAGACATGATAAGGCCCAGGAGAAGGCAAATGCCGCTATGGCAACCTATGAGAAAAATCGAGAAAAACGACTAGAAGCACAAGCCACCTGGAACCACTGGAAAGAAAATAACGCACACGTTGGACTTAAAGATAGAATCGATGCAATGCGAAAACTCCATATATATCACATATTGCAAATGAAACTGGAAAAGCCTAAACTCTCAGATTATTATCGACCATCTAATTCGAGGAAAACTGCCGAATTGGTGGCCTTAGGTGGTAGTGTATTCGCGACTGGATACGTTGCCACTCGATTCTTATAAGAATTGGTTATAGCTATGCTTTTAAAAAACGAGCTTTTTTACGTTTAACGTAATTACTAGATCACTTACTAGATTACTAGAGTATTACTAGAGTATTACTAGAGTATTACTATAAGATTACTAAACGAATCTACATAAAAAAAGAAGGATAAGAACTTGTCAGCTAGACAAGTCTTTATCTTTTTTTTTTGTCTTCGTATTAGAGTCTAGTCGTTATGCATAGATATCAAATGCGTTGAGGTTCAGATGGATTCTCGTCTTGCGAATATCTTCTATGGTCCTGAGGGTTATTGGAAAGGACTAGCAGCTATTAAACATCTTGCCAATTCGGCAAACGTATCTGAAGATGTGACTCGGATGTGGCTAGAAAAACAAGCTATATGGCAGATCTATTTACCACCCCCCAAATACGTTCCACGACCTAAATTCGATGTATCTACACCAAATGAGGTCCATCAAGCCGATTTGATATTTCTACCTCACGATCGACCTGGACGTGGAAGAAAGCTATATAAGTATGCGCTGACGATCGTGGATGTAGCATCCAGATACAAAGAAGCCGAACCATTAAAGAATCTAAAGAAGTTGCTGCGGCATTCGAACGAATATATAAGCGAAGTCCACTAACATGGCCAAAACTTTTACAAGTCGATCCAGGACGTGAATTTATGGGTGCAATGTCTTCGCTACTAGATAAACATGAAGTTTCTGTACGTCGTGGTCGTGTGGATATTCACCGGGATCAAGCAATCGTCGAACGATTTAATCGTACTTTAGCTGAGAGATTGTTTGGATACCAATATGCTCAGGAGATGGTACTTACTTCACAGGGAAAGGATGATAGATCTGTCGAATGGGTGTCTCGTCTATCTGCGGTCGTAAAAGCTTTAAACAACGAAGCTACGCGTTTGACAGGAAAACAACCATCCATAGCAATTACCAAAGATGAAATCGAATCGAACCCAGCAGAACCCGTGCCGGTTCGGGACGAACGGATACGTCTAGTTGGGCTCAAAGAGGAAAGACTTCCATTCGATGTCAGTGTTCGATATCTATATGCTCCTGGTGAGCTAGAAGGTGGACGAAAGCGTGCTACCGATCCTATATGGAGTTTGAAAACGTATAGCATTTCGCGTAGTATTGTTTCTTCGGGTCAGCCAGTCCTATATTATTTGTACGCCCCACAAGTTTCGAATGTTGCTCCGCAGGTTTCGAAGAAACAGCCAACGCGTGGATTCGTGCGTGAAGAGATACAAGTCGTACCACTTGATACCGAACTACCTCCGAATGGGATCCTAAGCTAGTTCGTCTTGGGGCAAACAGATATCTTTATGCCCATGGGCTAATGTATCGATTCCATTTTCAGAAATCCAACGTTTTGTGTCCAGTGGTGAAAGGGAGATTTTATTAACTCGCAGACCATAGATCTTATGTCCAATGCTTCGCAGCATATTCATTCCATGTCTGAAGGTCTTCCTATCGAAAAGAGACTCCTTATACTGCTCGTGGCGCATGTGCTTCTTCACAACATATTTCCGTACTCCTTTAGCCTTGCGAATCTCCTTAGTGTCTGCACATACGATCGAATACATCTTAGGTCGAAGTCCAACGTACTCTACGATGGCAACGCCTGCACACTCATCCTTCATCTTTCCAAGAACCTTTTTATTGGTAGTGTCATATAGTGGATGGTTTTTTGGGTAATCACTTGTATCGTATAGGTCTGCATTTTTGGCTACGTCGTCGTAGACGTCTTCTGTTTGGATCTCAAGCAATAGCGAATCTGTGTCTGTGTAGAGCAGTTCGCATTTATTACCATATTGGAGCTTAAGTTGGTTGTAATAGAAATCATACATCAGGTGTTTGGATAGGTCTAGGATGCTCATACCAACGTAAACTGGGCGGTTAAGTACGAGCCTGCTTTTATGCATGTGTAGTGCTACGAGGCCATCATCAAAGATATTTGATCTAGCAAACATTGGGCTTGATATCAGCCGTCGAAGCTTGTCGCCCTCTATCGCACGCACCAGCTTAACATCTACGCGCTTACGCAGATTCTCCATTGTCTTACCAAATACTGAGTTGTTCATCAGTTTGTAGAGGTCTTTCTCGAAATTGCTCGTAACCAATTTACGAAGGTCCGTATTCATACGTATATATGGCTCCATCCAAGGACTTTGGTCGAATCTGAGTGCTCGGTGCACCTTTTTCAATTTCATACCAAGAGAAAGATATAATTGTAGATTTCTATAGTGTAGGACGTAGCGTTCTTTGTCGAATAGATTGGGCACAAGCTTTTCAACTTCGATTGGAAACGCTCTTTCACCTAGTAGTCCGCATTGGTACTCTGACATCCATTTTTTCTGTACTTTCATACGCTCTGGGGCTAGTGGATACGAGTTGTGAGCGTTGTGGAGTTCTAGAGGATACTCAAGGTCTACCTCAAGGATATAACCTTTATCCGCATCTTTCTCGATATCGAGGATACTCAAGGTTCGTAGCTTTTCTACGTCGCACCACTCAAATCCTCCTGTTGGTAGCGCTTGGCTCATAGCCCATCCGTATAGGTTGTTTGCATCCAGATACTGTATGTACGTAGTGGGCTTGATTGGGTCGTATTCTGCCGCATATGGATTGTTGGCCTTTGCATGGCGTCGACTGACCATCGAAATGCCGCCTCGCATCCCTTTCTCGATGAAAAGATGCATATCGTAGTCTGTGAGCAGCTCAAGCTCTACACCAGTCTTCTTTAGCAATGCATCCCACGATAGACCAGGACTCGTATAATAGTGAGCTGGGTCCAAGCCATAATTTTGCATACATGTCGCTCGAAAGCCTTCAAACACATCTGCGAGTAAAAGTACGTCAGTTTTAAGATATAGGTCGTGGTAGTTTCCCATAGTTTGACAACCAAATGCAGCCCAAACCTTCTGTGCGTGAGTATAGTCCTCATCTGAGATTCCTTCATCAGAAAGCTTGCTATAGAAAGCATCGCGCGGCGGTAGCTCATCATGAAACCTCTCCCAACTGTCCATGTATTCGTATGGGTAGACGCCCTTGCGCCCAAGAAGATGTGCATTGAGGGGTGTATGCGAAACGGTTATCGGAAGGCGAGACGGGTCGAGTTGCTTTATGCTCCCTTCTCCACACTGGGGGCAAGTCCCCACTAGCTTCCAAGCCTCGTTAATGACAACCAGCTCATCCTTATCGCATCGTTTACATTTGCCCGCTGCCTCTATAGTACTACAAACCAATTTGTCTAGCGACCCCAAGAGAAATTGCGCGCTATCAATGAACCGGAGGTTACCAAGTGAGAATGAAATGTACTTTTCCATGTTATTGGGTATGCAATTTATCTGCCCCTCTACTTTGGAAATAGACTGCATTAAGAGATGAGAATCGTATCCCCGCAAATTATGGAAGACTACTGGTATTATGGTCTTCTTTGGGTCTATCCGCAGGAGTAGATTACAAGCATTGTGTGCTGCTCCACGGTACTTTCCAGTAATGTGACAGTGATCGCGAACCGAGTCTCCATTAAGAGATTTCTGACAAATGTGGCAAATGGTTGCACCGCGGTGGGCTATAATGTCATCTCGAGTCATGCGTAGGACTTTACATTTAGATAGGGCTGTCTTAACTTTCTGTTCTTCTTGTCGTATTGCCTCCAGGAACATTTCCGTAGCGTTGGGCCCTCAATAGACGACTGGAGTCTCCGTATGACCATCACATCTCACCACGATGTAGCCGAATCCGCAAGCCTCATGTAGTTGAGCTTTCTGGGTGTTGCTTTGCCCCGGATCAAGCTCTGGTCCTTCGATCTTGGTTGTCAGCGCCTCGAAATCGGCGTAAATGATGTAAGGAACCTTCATCTGTTTGTGCCAGTTCTGGAAGGATAGCTTGTTCTTACCCTCTTCGAGCATTTCCACTCTCACTGCTGTTTGTCCTACACCTTTACATTCTGGAATGTGTTTTTCGAGGAGATCTTTTCGGCAGTATCCATGTAAACACCTCTCGCAGAAGTGCTTCCTTTCGCGGTGTTTGCTCTGATCATAGAGAAGTCGATTCAAATCCTTGATCCAAGTATAGTGATACTTTCCGGATTTCTGTATTAGCAATAGGTTGATGCGTTTGGTGTCCCCACATTGCTTGCTAATCCTATAGACAATCACACCTTTCTCCCATCCGAAGACATTGATCGCAAGGTTGTTTCGCTTCTCAACTCTGCAAATCTGTGATATGGGCGTTGGTGCATCGATTCCTGTAAAGTCTAGGCCATCGTCTATAGGATACTTGGATGGTCTTTGGGTATTAATCTCGACTGGAAAGAGCGCTGATCGTAGTGCCCATCGTAGGCAGTTATCATCCTTATTTTGAACAATAATTACAGCCTTCTTGTTTTGGACTTCTTTAGGAAGTGAAATGTATGAGCCTCCTCGTAGTGGTTGGTATCGCGCTATGTCGAGCCAAAGCAGAACTACTCGGTCTACCACCCATCCTGAGCCTCTATGTATCCATCTCTCTAGTTGTTCTTGGATCGCAGGAAAAGACTTGTCTAGCGCGGAATTGATTTCGTTGGACTGCAATAGAACCTCCTGGTAATGACGAAATACTACGTCGATGGATTCTTTGCTACCATCAAGGTTGTACTTTATTAGATCTACTCTCAGGGCGAGCTGGAACTTCACGCCTTTTAGATCGACAATCTCTTCCTCTAGTTTTTCGTGGATTATGTGGCGTACACCATCTAAGAATGCCATTGGGTCTGCACCAAGTTCGTGGCCCTCTGGAACATCCATCTGCCAGCCTCGTAAGAAATTACCAATGACCCATTTAGTTTGTTTGAATACTAGTGGGACAATTTTTGGGAGAATTAATGGTCGTATTAAACGTCTTTCTATCGTTTCGGGGATCGGTTCATCAAGTATGTTGCGCGCCCGTTCGTATACATCTAGTACGTCTCTCTGATAATTAACGTATGCCATATTTACTACGATTATAATACTAGTATATCTATTCTCTAATAGGTAAATTCTTTGTAACGAGTTCAGTCAATACAGCGTTGAAATCCTTTCTAGCCCTCTTACCTTTACGCATCATGTTTATCTGTGCGTTTACATTACCACACGGGCGACAAAGTCGCGTCTCTGCTTGAGTCCCAACTCCACACGAACGACAGGGGTATGGCTCAAACGATCCTTCTCTGATCTGGTGTCGGTGTTGCTTACAGCACTCGAATAAACAACTCTTACCACAAATAGTTCTCCTGCCAACCGTTAACCATCGGCACTGATTTTGTCCTCGCATCTTATGGCTGATAATATAATGGTGCCATTTCTCTAATAGGGATTTATTAATGGTTGCATAAAATTGGCCGGTTTTTTTTCAAGTACTAGTATATATGACGTACGATGGGCTGACCATCTCGGGGATGGTGAACGGGGTGCCTATTTTACAAGCATCGAATGATTTATAACGTATAATAAATACAGTCACACTCTATGGTGAGATGTCTCATTTTCGTAGACATCGAATAATGTATAATACATACGGTCACACTCTATGGTGAGGTGTCTTATTTTTTCGTAGACATCGAATAATGTATAATAAATACAGTCACACTCTATGGTGAGGTGTCTTACTTTTCGTAGACATCGAGTAATGAACAATCGAAATATTAGTCCTCTACGGCGAAGCTGGAAGAAATGCCCTATAGTAGGCATAACTTAGTGCGCAATCGTAGATATCATATATGTCGAGATCGAAGTGCTCAACGATACACTTAAAGATATCACGATAATCGTTATCGTAGGCATAACGTAGTGCGAAACTGGTGTCTCTATCATATGAGCAGATATTAATGTGTTTAAGGATCCACTTAACGACGTCAAGAAAACCGTTTCTACTGGCCTTAGATAGCGTACCATCATAGAACATATCTTCATCCACTATTGGGATTTGGATCTGAGAGTGCTTAACGAGCAACTTAACGATATCGATACGACCATTTTCACATGCATAGCATAGTGCACATGCAATGTATATCTCGTATCTGTTGAACTTGACGCGCTCAATGAGCCACTTAACTATATCAAAATTACCATTCCTACAGGCATTGACTAGTATGTCCCCATCGCAGTCATACTCGGTGTCGTCGTCGACATCGTTATCGTCGTAGTAGTATGCCTTAAAGTCACCACTATCAAATCTATATCCTATGGGACTATATTCGTCGTCTTCGTCGTATTCGAGTACTTCATTTACGGAAATACCAAATTTCCTAACCAAACTATCTCTCCCATCGTCATTATGAGCAGACGTGAGCCCGAATAGGATTACTCGTACATAAAACTTTGGATCTACGTTTTTGTAGCGTGCCATAGATGCGGCATTTCTTTGACTTCAAAACAGCTCAATGATAGCGGCAAATGATGTGGGACCTGCATACTCTACGATCTTAGTCAAGATTTCTATAGGAAGGTATAATATGTTAGTCATAGTATTTATATACTTCAGATGTTTCGACATAGTGGTTGTGACATTAGAACGGTACGGCATATTAGACATAGTATACGGGACGTTTTTATATAGTAACTGTGATACAACCTCATAATATGATGATAACATGTCTCTAATTGGGATTTATTATTGGTTACATTAAATATAGTTGGGGGTGGTTCTTACTGGGGGGAATAAGAGGGGCTTATATAAGGCACATTTTTTTGACGATTTTCGACGATCAAAAGCGGTTTAAAGCAAGCGGTATAGTGGTTCTTACTTGGGGGAATAAAGGGGGGCTTATATAAGGAACAAATTTCAACGATTTTTTCGTGGAGTAGGGATATACGATGGGAGAAAAAAGGCTTAAATAAGGATGTGAATTAGAACCCCCATCGTATATACTACTAAAAAGGTTTTTAAACTCTGTTATAAACTCTGCCCAAATAAATATGCTTGACCTTTCTTTAGACAAAGAACAAAGCATGTGTCAATGACAAGATACATTACAATGTCAAGTGAACATGATCATACCGCAATCGCAAGCAAGCGAGCTTTTCTTGTAGAGTTGAAGGCTAGCGCTATAATTGACGATATGTCACATCGTTATATTATTGTTGCAAATGTGGATAATATATTAAGTGAGCTACTATAATTATTTTATATCAGGTAAAGTTGACACCAGAACAGAAACATTGCGTTGAAAAGGCAAACCAAGGCCACAAGTTCTTGATTTATGGCGAGGCAGGAACAGGGAAGTCGAGAGTAATTATCGAAATATGTGAGGAATTTCGCCGCAGCGGTAAACAGTTCCAAGTTGTGTGTTCAACTGGCATTGCGTGCGAGGTGTTTAAAGATGCCCTTCCATTGACTAAGAAACCTGTTACTATTCATTCCTTTCTCGGAATTGGGACAGGCCAAGCTCCATTTAAAGCTGTTGTAAATAATTCCTGCAGGAATGCAAATGTTCGAGAGAGGATTGCTGCAGTGGATTGCGTTGTTTGGGATGAATGTTCAATGGAAAGTTCCCGACTTTTAAATTTATTCCACTCAATTACAAGTACGATCAGAGGCAATTCACTGCCTTTCGGAGGAATTCAAGTCATAATCGTCGGTGACTGGCTTCAATTAAAACCTGCCCATGATCGCTTCGATGATGGTCTCATGATGTATAACTGAATCAACGTTGTACGATCAACTATTCCCACACACGATCAAGCTCACCGTTTTGCACAGGCAAAGTGAATCACAGAAACAATTTAAGAACGCATTGAAGGAATTAAGAATCGGTGTATGTTCACCGGAAACGGCGAAGTTTGTAACCGAACTGAAAGCGCCCAAGCAAAATAACGACCATGCAGTCCACATGTATTTTACGAACATGTCTTCTGAAGCACACAATGCTGAGAAATTAGGAGAACTGCAAGGCCACCGCGTTGGTTACACGGCTACAGATGACGGAAACATGATAGGTAATTGTCTGAAGTATTTATTCCAAATTAATAATTAAAATTATTATGCAATATTATTATTATTAAAATGAGACATAAGTTACTTTATTTATTTATTGTATTATTTCTATTTATTTAAAATAAATACGAATCTCTGCCTGTGCTCCTTGCACAGCACAATATACTTATGTATGTACAATGAATTAAATGTATGTGTGCATGCATACATCAGTCGAAGTAGTGCATGACTTTCAAGTTGGCTGCTGTAATTAGAAAGTAAAATAAGATGATCAGCTTAGTTACGATGGCATATGTTATTACAACACAATTTGAAGTAATTACGTATATATGTTTATACTGGTATTCACACTTTCAGTCATACTTTCAATTTATTCTTAAATTACTGATGACTTAATTGTTTCAGTGGGACACTTTGCAGTCAAAGGAGTTGAGAGGGGGTGCCACACCCAATTCCTGACTATCTTGTCAAACGCTTACAGCGTGTCCAACTTGCTGCTGCAGGTTTTCTTCTAAATCGTTATGCTATTAGAATTGATATCTTAAAACTTTGTTGGCTACCCGTCTTAGAACGCAGAACATTTCACTTGTTAAAGCTTGTATATAAGGCCCTTCATGATAGTGACTGGCCACTTTATCTTCCATTAGAATTGTACATACCCAATAGAACACTACGGTCAGCCAGCACTAAACAGTTAAAGGTCCCACCTGAAAATGGCACCTTCCAGGATACCAGTTCATCCATGTTCAACAATTTACCTGTAAATATTAGGTACTCTGCAACCATTGCTGAATTTTGTCGGTTATCAAAAGGATATCTAAAGAACTGCGCTGCCGACAGACTCCATTGATTAAATTTACAATAGATACGTATCGCCACATTTGAACCCTTAGTACTGTTATCATTATACATCTCAGTAATATCTTAGTTATATTATATAATTTGCCTTTTTTTAAACTAGCAGTACTTAATTATCCAGCTGGTGTCCCTCACAAAATCATCAATCAGTACCAGTGTTATTATAAATTAACTTCTCTATACAGTATCTAATTATCTAGATTTTACTCTTTTTATGAAATGAACTAAATTTAATGTTGTTGTTCCTGTATATATATTCACCATGGCCACCTTATGACTTCTTATGTATAATGTAGTTAAATATGATAAATGTTATGATTTACATTGTAGTTGGTCTAAAAGACACAAGTTGTAATTTAATATAATTCTCTTCCATATGCATTTATTTCTTATTTCATCATTTATAATGTACATTACCTGCAACTCACATTACATGTATATTATTTAATATGTATGTGGAACAACTGTTACTACCTTGATTTGTTTATAATTGTACATAAATTATATACACTGGTGCCAATCAGTAGTTAACTGTATTGTATTGTATTGTATTGTATTTATTTTATTTTATTGTAAGAAATAGGTATGAGATGCCCTGCAGATGAGTTTGCTTATTTTAAACCTGGAGCTCCTGTGATGTGCCTGTACAATATCAATGATGTCTTACACAATGGAACACGTGGTCATTTCACCCGAAAGGATGGTGATTGTGCTGTGATTACAGTAAATGGTGGAGAACACCTCATTCAGCCTGTGACGTGGGTAAATGTGAATGATGATGGAGTGGTTGTTGGCTCTCGGACCCAAATTCCACTGAAGCTCTATTGGGCATCGACAGTGCACAAAGCACAAGGGCTTCAGTTGGAAAAGGCAGTTGTACACTCCTCTTATGAATTTACTGGGGGACTCTTATACACTGCTTTTTCGAGGGTCAGCAGCTCCCAAGATCTTCAAGTCATAGCTTTCAACCCAAAGCATGCAACAGACAGAAGGGAAGAACTGCTGGAGGTTGAGAGACTCCCTAGTGAAATTTTCAAAGAGAGTACATGTGTCTGTCATCACAATGTCAATTTGACTTTTCCTATGCATCAGCCCATAGACTTTGACTATCTTGATGATGACACACTCCTTGAAATTGTACAGGGCACATTTGCAAATAATAATCCCTTGAGGAAGTTCTTGTAACCCTTGAAGATGTCCTTGAAGGTATGGAAAGGAGTGAGTCCAGTTTCAGCAGTCCACCCAATGAATTTGAGTATGACTCATTCATTTCCAGTTTTAAGAACACTACTAATGGAATGGAAGAATTCATTTATGTTGAGCAAGAAAATAAGTGCATTTATATCTTATAACTCTTCGATTTAGAAACAAGATTTCATTACGAGTTTTCCTCTGAATCCTTGCTCTGGGTATATGTTTTGTACTCACTGAAACGAGAAAGTTTCAGAATCAACTTATAGACGACATATGGATAGTGTTAAGGGAAGATTTGTCCGCGTTCCCTTGGCTTTGGACTCGTCAGATTCATCATCCTTGTCATCAGATTCGGATGCTGAGAACACCAGTTTATTTCAAGGTAGGTAATCATGCGTGCAGTCGGAGCCGTGCAGTCTTTTCATTCATAACTTACACTCTCGAAGACCTCATCAAATATCACCAGACACAATATGGCGTTAGATTTTTCTCATTACCATTTTTTTTCTCTACAGAAGAGCCAGACTCAGAGCCAAGTTTTACAGATCCTTTACCAAACGTGAGTGTTTATTGAACAGGGGGGGGGGGGGGTGTGGGGGTCAGTTTCGCCCTCTACACGAGATATGAAGGGATCCATTTTCCATTCATTTGAATTCAATGTTTTGCCATTTCTTCCCTACAGTTTTTTGGGAAATGTCATTATAGGAACATTTATTATTTATGGTTGGGGAGGGGTGGGAGGGAAGGTGGTCTTGCTGATCTAAAGAGAGAGACAGAAATATGTTATTGCCACTTTGTAAAATATGTTTTACATTGGTTTAAATCAAATAATGATAACATACATATAGATGGGTTGGGGACCATGACAAGAGGGAAATTAGTGATTAAATGTTCCCAAATTCTAGATCTGTTGTTCATTATCCCCTATTTGTAAGTTATATTAGAGCTGCATGACTATATCAACTTGAGATAGCCATGTTAGCAAAGCGGAGGCAAATTATGCTTTGTACATGTAGCTTTTGACACCACATTGCAGGTTTAAGTCTAATCACTAGAATGATTATGACCCCCCCCCCCCCAAAAAAAAAGGAAGAAAAGTTAGAACTAAATAATCCTGGACCTCCAGTAAAGGTAAAAAAAGAAAAAGAAATCAGCTTATGTTCTCCTTACTTCTTACAGACCGATGACCTTTAATACTGGACAGTGATCTGGACAATGCTGATAGTTCAGACGATCAAAGTGATGAAAATTCCAGTAGTGATACTGACATGGATGAAGTATGGGATGATATCCCAGAATCGCTACGCCAAGATATTAAACCCCCCCCCCCCCCCAATACCAGAGCCAGCTCCAAAAAAGAAGAAGCTCCAGCTTGTACATTCGCTGGTGCAGTGGACACCCCCTATTTTCTCCTTATTTGGCAAAGCTTCACTCATCTCAGTGACAATGGTCTTACTCAGCTACTGCGGTTTCTCCTTCAATTTCTAAAAGCTCTTCACCTACAAGTCCCAGATGAAATCCTCAGAGTTGATAGCAGCATTGCCCTGTTCCCTGTACATGATGAGGCAATACCTTAATTTGGATAGGGATAACTTCACAAAGTATGTTGTTTGTCCCAAATGTACAAAATGTCACACTTATGATGGTTGTCTACTTAATGTCAATGGTAAATTGGTTGGAAACTGTGCAACAATACATCTTATTTGCGAGGGAGACGTCAGATCTGCAATAGCCAGCTGGTAAAGAAAGTCGTACTGAAAGACAAGTCTGTCAAATTCTACCCAATACATTATTATTGCTACAATGGAATAATCAATCCTCTTGAATGACTTTTAAAGAAGGGTTTATCAGAAAAATGCGAAGAATGGAGATTCAACGAACAAATGGATTGTATGGCAGGCCTATATGATGGCAAGTTATGGAATGATTTTAAAACATTCAAAGGTGACGGTTTTTTTAACACTCCTAGGAACTATGGTTTCATGCTTAATTTTGACTATTTCCAACCTATGAAACACAGGAAGGATTATTCTGTTGGTGTATTGTATATGGTTTTGCTGTACCTGCCCCGAGCTGAATGCTTCAGATGGGAAAATGTTATTGTGGTTGGCATAATTCCTTCAATGGAACATGACTCAAGTCCCTTAATGAGTTTCTTAAGCCAGCTGTTAATGAACTAAAGGCCTTGTGGAGTGGTGTGTTTCTCCAAAATAGTCTCAGCCGGGTTCCACTGAAATTCAGGGGAGCTGTCCTATGCACAACTTCTGATATACCAGCCTCCCGGAAGCTGTGTGGCCTGAATGGACATAGTGCAGAGTTAGGCTGTTCAAGGTGCCTAAAAAGGTTCCCTGGGAAATTTGGAGAAAAGAGAGACTACTCGGGCTTCAAACGCGAGGACTGGGAAAAGAGAACAAGTGCAAGTCACAGGAGCATAGCTGAAAAAATAAAGAAATGTAAAACAAAAGTTTAAGCTCAAGACCTGTCAAAGAAGTTTGGAGTGAACTACTATTCCTCTCTGTTAGACCTCGAGTATTTTGATGTTATCCGTTTTTTGTGCATTTGACCCCATGCATAATTTGTTCCTTGGCACTGCAAAATTTGTATTCAAGGTTTGGGTCGAAGAGGGGCATCTTGACCAGACAACAAATAAGGAAAGTTGGAGGCAAGAAACGAGGAAATGGATGTTCCACCTAGAAAATATCGTCTAACATACACATACACAGCAGAACAATGGAAGAATTGGACTTTGTTGTATTCTCTCTTTACACTGAAAGATATTCTAGATGAGCAACACTTGAAATGTTGGCAAACATTTACTCTGGCATGCCGGTATATCTGCAAACCAGTACTGACTGAAGCAGACATTATCAAGGGGGATGTGCTTCTTCTAAAGTTCTGCAAGGAATTCCAGTCATTGTATGGCAACAAAGCAGTTAAACCAAACATGCATCTCCATTGTCACCTGAGGGAAGTCATACTGGACTATGGACCAATCCAAAGCTTTTGTGTTTCAGCTTTGAGCGCTACAATGGAATTGTTGGTAGTATTAGCACGAACAACAGATCAGTAGAGCTACAACTGATGAGGAAACTTACAACCTCCAGATTTATTGACAGTGTTCCCTTGACTGATCAATTCAGTGCATCATTCCAAGAAATAATATTGTCAATGCAGGCTCATCTGGAAATGAGATCCAAATATCTTGCCAGTCATTCCACAATCTGTTGGAATATTACAAGATGCCAACAGAGCTACCACTAAGGAATATTAACTGGCTTAATGTTTCTGCAGTTACACTCCCTTCAAAGTACAAGCAAGGCTGTTTTGATGGATATGATATTGAAATCCTGTTGCAAGTTTACAATATCGTGTTTCCTGAGAAAGAGCTAACTATCAGCCAACTGAGTAGAACTATCAATAAATATGGCACTTTAAAGATATATGGCATGGACTTTGGATCTAAACTGGAGTACAGGAGCAGAAGATCAACTGGTATCCTTGCTTCATGGCCTGAAAATGATGGTACTGTGAATCAGAATACTTCAAGGCTGGTATTTGGAACAGTTGACTTTTACTTTTCACATTCACTAGTAGTTAACGGAGAGTACAGAAAGCACTTATTTGTAACCTGGTACCTGCCATGTAATGACACAATCTTTGCTGG
Organism: Actinernus sp. WN-2022; assembly: GCA_030867875.1. Lineage (NCBI taxonomy): Eukaryota > Metazoa > Cnidaria > Anthozoa > Actiniaria > Actinernidae > Actinernus > Actinernus sp. WN-2022. The sequence continues at coordinate 4,899,087 of JAOWCC010000237.1, forward strand.
TTTTAACCCACTACACGTTTCCAGCAAGACTGATTTGCTTCCGGGAGGATCATCTTGATTTCTGCCAGTACAGAAAATTTACTCGAAGTGTTCATTTGCCACATTTAAGAATGAGAGGGGTGAGGAGAGATACATTGTTAGCCCTTTCATAAGACACTTTATCTCATAAATACTTTTAAATGTACTTTCTTAATAGGAGATTTTCATTATGGCATCATATACTACAACTACCAGAAACCTCTGCGTGCCTTCTTTTGTTCCTGTAATCAGTGCAACTGTGTTACTATTCCCACTGGAGTTTTAAAATCTGAATGACAAAGGAAATTTGCAACAAATTCTGGTAGTTGTACTAAAATGATACCATAATGAAAATGTCATATCGAAGGGCTGTGTACAATAAGGCCATGTGCAAAATGTAAGTTACTCCTGATGACATTCTAAATTATCCCTTAGAAAACAAATAATTTGAAGGAGAATTTAGAATGTGATCAGGAGTCACTTATGCCCTTGTTGCACATAGCCCTTCAATTATTGACATTTACAATGTACATGTATGGAGAATTTCTCATTTTATATTTATAAAAAAGGAGAGCGACTGCATAACAATCTTTCATCGATTTTTTAAAGGAAATAAAACGTTTTCCGTGTTTACATAGCCTGATGCAAACACTCTGGTAAGTTTGAGATAATTCTCAAGTTTTTATGTAAACCCTCGACCTTCAGGCTTAAACAATCTGAGAATTCTCCCAAACTTACCAGAGTGTTTGCATCAGGCTATGTAAACATGGAAAACGTTTTCTATTCTTAATTATTCTATAATTATATGAAGAATACCTACATGTACAAATGGTTGAACAAGATTTAAACACTTTACTGCACCCAAATCAAAGATTTCTGGCTAGGGCTCATAAGCACTTTAACCAAATGGCAGGCCCATACCATAAGTTCAACCTTTTTTTATGGCCTAAGCATGAAGCACATGGTGGCTTTAACATTCTACCATCGACTTACTCGCATCACCACTTTCTAATATTTGGAATCAGTCTTTGTCATGTGGTATTGTACCCGACAAACTAAAAGTAGGTAAAATCATACCAGTTTATAAGAACGAAGACATAAAATGCTTCACAAACTATAGACTTATTTCCATTTTACCTTTTTTTTTCAAAAATACTAGAAAAAATTGTATATCATAGAGTTTTCAATTACTTTATCAAACTCAACATTCTAAATCATCATCAATATGGATTTAGAAATAAACATTCTACCTACATGGCTATCTTAGAACTCACCGACAAGATCTATCAGTCTTTTGAAAAAAATGAATATACAGTGGGATCTTAAAGAAAGCATTTGACACTGTCAATCATGCCATACTACTTGACAAACTTGCATTTTATGGTATGAGGAATTTCATTAAATTGGATGAAAAGCTACCTCGATCAAAGATCGCAATATGTCCAAATAGGTGATGTCAAATCTTCACTTAAACCAATAAATTGTGGTGTACCACAGCCTAAATACTTGGGCCTCTTCTCTTTCTTATTGATATTAATGATATTTTTAATTGCTCTGATTACCTTTCATTTGTCTAATTTGCTGATGACACCAACATATTCTTCAGTAATAAAAACATTGTTGAACTCGTTGATATTATTAATAATGAACTATCCTCAGTTTCATCCTGGCTGACTGCCAACAAAAAAACTCTCCACCCCAATAAAACTAAATTCATTTTTTTTCATCCTACCAAGAAAAAGGTTAATTTTAATGTACATATACAGTCGATCCAGGAAAGGTTGTCTTACAGAAAAGTCAATTACACACATATAACTGTCACGTGACCGTATATACAGAATACATTAAATTCCCTGTGGTTCGCTGGTGTCGCGAGTTGCTAAGACCCGCGGCCCGGAGATATAGAAAACGAGAAGATTCGGAAGAAAGACTACTCGAGTTCCATATTGGTTTAGCAGCAAGTATACAGGAGAGAGACGCAAATTGGATAAATGCAGTATCAGTTTACAGAAAGGTTGCGTTTTATCTGGATTTGACGAGTAAACACTTGCGTTTAATTCTAGAAGTTTGGTCGTGAAGTGAATTATCATGCAGACCGCAAGGACAAACGTTGTGTTATCTGGTCACGATATTTAAATTCAAGGGGCGATTGGCGAGAGAGTAATAACTCAGTGTTCCTTGAGATCATCATGATATATGAACTTGTTCAATTTAAATTAAATACTACGTTTGAATATATAATATTCGGCTGTGTCGCCGTTTGATGTTCAACTCTACAACACAGTACTAAGTTGATAGCGAGTTATTAATTCGGCTTAATTTACGGACAGCATAGTTGCAAGCTCTAGCTTTAATTTTTCCGTTCTTTAATTTGTAGTTTAAATATGAAGAACAGTCACTGAATCATTATGACTCATTCCGTTCGACCGGAGCTGAATGCGTGCTGATGCATGCATAGTTCACTTGGCTTCTCGAATAAAAAAACTAAACTGTCCTGTGTAGTATGAATAACTTTTTAGTTTGACTGCATATAATCATTTAAAAAATACATCTGTTGCAATACAGCCACATCTGTTTATTGTAAATAATGCATTGAAGAAAATGCTACAATGGCAAAAATTGCAACAGTTTTTAACGGCACTTATTATGAAAAGATTTAATATTCGAAAATTAGTCTTGCTTCGTTATTTTTATCTGCGAAGCTAACCAATAGTTTTAATATTAGACTAAATTACGTGGTTGAGCGTGGTTGATTTAAAAGATTTAAACATCGCAAAACATTCCGGCTTTTTTATCCAGTGTAAGTTAGTTGTTAGTTACTGAAGCAAACCTCCCTACGTATTATTTATTATTGAACGTTTTTACTTTGTAATACTAATTGTTGAATGGTCTTGCCTGATCTGCATGACTTCATACCAGTTGTGTTGTCATTCCAATTTTTACATATCGAACTTTGTTCAAAAAGTTTCCCAAACTTACTGTTCTCTAGCATTCACTATCTGATTTTTGTACCTAATATTTTCTAATGAAAGCCTAAGTAAATTGCGCTTGGTTTGAGTTAATAGGCAAGTTTAGTTTGCGCGTGCACGGTGTTGACCCCGTCATTGCGCTATTTTGAGAAAAGTGCGTACCTTTAGCCACAGATTTAGTATTAACTCAAGACTCAATAAACAGAAGCAAAGCTTATCTGTTCCTCTCAATTGTCCATGTATTTAATTAAAAGTCAATCCGATGGTTTCCAAAAAGCTCAAATTGCACGACCAAACTTCTAGAATTAAACGCAAGTGTTTACTCGTCAAATCCAGATGAAACGCAACCTTCCTGCAAACTGATACTGCTTTTATCCAATTTCTGCCTCTCTCCTGTATACTTGCTGCCAAACTATTCTGGAACTCGAGTATTCTTGCTTCCGAATCTTCTCGTTTTCTATATCTCCGGGCCGCGGGTCTTAGCAACTCGCGACACCAGCGAACCACAGGGAATTTAATGTATTCTGTATATACGGACACGTGACAGTTATATGTGTGTAATTGACTTTTCTGTAAGATAACCTTTCCTGGATCGACTGTATATATATATATATATATATATAAATTGTTGAAGGCTAATGTGTAGCCACAGTCATAAAAGTGCTCAATGCGGATGCTGATGATCGCTTCGAGCGTGAAACTCGAGTAACATACAGTTTTTATTTTTTTTTAATTTTTAAAGTTTTTAACATTTTATATACAGTCGATGCCAAAAAGGTTGTCCAGCAGAACATAATATAATACTATAATATCCATTGTTTTGGCCTATTATCTAGGCCAAAACAATAGGCCAAAACAATGGATATTATGTATAGCTAATTTTATGTTTCGTCTGTATTTTATTTTATTTTTCAATGCTTTCGCCGTCCCTCTTGTAACCATATGATTTTTTTTAACCTGACCCTTACCACAAAAGCCTCTGGCTTCTGTTTGTCATGATTGTAACAATAATTAAATATGAATCGAAATAATTGTAAATTGCAGAATACCCCCGCTCAAGTACCTCCTACTCACAAATATTTGGTTCAACCCATTCATGTGAATCTTTCTAAAGCCTTTAAAATTAGAGGAGTTTGCATGCTCGATTGAGAGAATTCGACTTTCCCGCCTAAAATACAGTGCTAAAATAAAGTAACCAGCAAAGTACTTTCAGCATGTATTTAGGGCTTCGCATTTGATGGAGTCTTCGAATTATAACCGCATGTGTCTAAGTTGTTTCTTAATCACGCTTAATGGTATAACTTTTTATTTGTAGAATGATGTTCGTAGAAAAATTAAAGCTTTGGCCAAGACGGGGGAAGAATCCACTCTTAAAGTAGAAGAGAGGTAAGATCAAAGTCTCTGTGAACTAAACTAAAGCTACATGTCCTTTTTCCTACAGTAATGGGTCAGAGCACAATATCCAAATTTTTAACAAAGTGAGAGAAGAGTTGTGCCACGAGTATGGTGGTGAGGACAAGTGCCCCTGGACATTGATCCAAATAAAAGGTATAGATTATCACTGTTAACACACTAATAAGCCTGTTTTTTTACGAGCAGCACAAGCGCAAGCATAACAGGCTGTTTGTTATTTATGGTTAAAGTGCCACTATGATCAAATTTGAACACATTGATATTTTTGCATATTTTTGAAGTATAGGTACTTAATAATAATCCTGCCATACCATTTCCCGAAATTCCGGCGGGAAGTCCGATTTTTAAACCGATCTTTCTTACATTCGAGCGTCCGCCATTGCTTGCACTAGATTTGAACGAGTTAACAAAGAAAGACTGGGTCGAGACCGGAACTGACGTCATCCAATCAACAACATGGCTACTCTAGTATGCCAAAGTGAGAAACTGCAAGGGTATAGAATCAAAAACGTTTCAAGGCCGTGTCAAAAAGGAAGATCGACTTAATTGTAAATGAAAGGATGCCTTCTAGTCGATGTGTTGGGCAGGGTTGCAGCAAATAGGTCAAACCGAAGGCTGGAATATCTCTACGAGCGAAGTAGAAACATATTGTGTGTACACATCGTAAAAATTTCAATCCAGAGGGCCGATTTGTCAATTTGTTCAGTGCATTACTCGAAAGCTTGCTTCTCGAGATACCAGCACTAGTTTGGACAGCTACATGTACATGTACATCTTCAAGCACCGTTTCTGCAGAGAGCATGGTTTCCGGTCGTCGTAAGGTGGGTAATACATACTCAGTATGTGATAGTGTTTTACATCAGCCTGATACATTTTTTTTATACTTCTTGTGTGTGCGTTGGTCGCGGTACCAAAGGAAATTTAGGTCATACCGCGATACAGCTGATCGAAAGCGAACAAACTGTTTGTTTTTTCACTATTTATAGAACGTTTTATAATTATTACTCATTCAGAAATATGTAGGCCTACGATATGCATTCTAGTAAATGTGTAGCCTGCGGAAAAATAGGGCCAGAAGTAAATGTGATTAATAAATAATACACGATTCTTTGAGGGAATATTAATGAACAGTCACTAAAGTAAGTTTTTTCCAGCGAGCAAAGTATCGACGTGCGGCTAAAATGTTTCGTTTTCCTCTACTATACGTTGTGGATTTTCACGAGAAAGGCAAGAAACTGATACGTACACGTAGAGCTCGGAAAAGAGGTGTAGTTAAAAAATATATTCTTCAATCCTTTTTTTAAATATAACTTTTCCCAAAAATGGGTCTGTGTTAATATTAGCTTTTTATTTTTCAAAAAAAGGGGATGGAAACGAAACATAGCTCCAAGGAAAATATATATAAGCTATAAACTGTCAAATAAGGGCAGTGATAATTTTTGATACACGTGTGCATTAATTTAAATGGACATTTTTAAAAAAGCCAGAACATAACATTTCCTTGTGAAGCTCTGTTTTGCTTCTTGTACAGACCGTCATCTTTATTTCTCCATCCTGGACTTCTCTATATTTTTTGTATAGATGGTTAATGAATTGATGTCTCAAAACAACACCCAAAGTGGAGGAGATCCAATGCTTGATAAATAAGCCTTCCTACATCAGCAACTGCAGAATCAAAAAAATTATTGATAGCCTTCCTACATCAGCAACTGCAAAATCAAAAAGTCAGGGGGAGATGAGACTCCAGTGCCTGCAGAGGAGGAATATGATGATCAAAAACCTGATATTGCTATGGAAAACAGAGTTGAGCATAAAGGTGTACAACTGTCAATTAACTGAGCATACTTAATGCAGGTAGCTGGTATACATGTAGTATATCTATGAAATGCATTCAAACTTGTTTTTAGGATGACCCATCTCTGGCACCAGATTCACTTGGGCTTCCTATGTTGGCCTCCTCAAGTGAATTTCATGTACAAGGACCTCTGAAACTGGCTGAAACTCACCAGGAAGAAACCTCAAGCCAACTGGTATTTTTTTTATTATTGACTCGTTCACCACAGACTGTTGCCATGCATACAGCACATTTATAACTACAAACAACAAATTGATTGATGTTAAATGTGTTTACATAAACAGTGAAATGGTTTCTAGTCTATATTACTATGTAGATGTTATAGGCAGCACTGATTTACACCATTTACGGAATAACGTGATGCACATAGACTATGGGACAACTGCATGCAGTGCTCGACCTTAACTTTTTTGGCTAGTAAGATGTAAATTTTAGTAAAGTAAACAAGCAACTTCCACTAACCAAAACTGAAAATCCACTAGTCTTTGGCTAGTTGACTGTTGAGGTCGAGCCCTGGCATGATATACAAAAATGGTGTTAGTGTGCTTGTGCATGCAACTACCACCAATAATATTATTCATACTTATTTTTAATTTTGGGATTTATTTATGTGGCATAATAAAATATAAAATTATGATAACTTATGTGACGATGTGTGGTGATATATGTGATGATTATGATTATGAAATGAATAGTGTTAGGTTATGAGGTTAATATTATTATAGTGCTAAGTTATATGTTATATGGGAAAGAGGAGTGAGAGATTTAAGGATGATAGTGAGAGATAGTGATAGTTATAATGGAATTAAATTATGGATGCATTTTGGGGTTAAATTTATGGAGGTATGATTAGTAAAACTTTATGGAGGCATGATCAGTAATTGTTTTGAAAGCATGAATAGTAAAAGAATAATGATGGCAAGAGTTACATGTAGATGATAAGGTATAGTGAGATTCAGTGGTAAAGTGAGATTCAGTGGTAAAGTGAGATTCAGTGGTAAAGTGAGATTCAGTTGTAATGTTACAATGAGATAAATTAAATAAATAAATAATAAGAAAAATTAATTTTGGATGAGATTGATAAGATAAAATAAATAAATAGGAAACATTATAAAATAGATAACTAATATATATGTATGCTTTGAAGATTAGATGTACTGTTTAAAACACGAACAGCAGTGTTTTATCGAGTTTAAAAATTCGAGGGCGAAGCCCGAGAATTTTTAGACTTGATAAAACACGTGCTGTGAGTGTTTTAAACGGCTTCAAAAACGCTTTAAGAATCAATGAAAGAAAGACGCACATCTCAAGGGAATGGTTACTTAATGAACCATTGAACCTTTGTATTCACAACGCCATGCAAAATATTCGAGTAATCACCGCCTGCAATTACGAACATCTCAAGGGAATGACATGAAGAAATTACCATACTATGTTGTTTGAAGCGGCGTTTCGCAATCGGCAAGAAGAATCTGCACTTGAAGGATTTGGTGTCATGGTTTACCTCGATAAAGTTCAATACTTGGAAAGCGATGTCACTGACATGACGGCAGACTCTAAATTTTTGACTCTGGCACAAAATATGTAAGTTTAATGCACGTTTTTATAATTTTACGGCTTTGAGTTTGGTTTAATAATTGGAACTAAACAGTGGCTCGGTAAACAAGTAATGGTAGTTGGATAACTTCATTTTAAAAATATTATCTGTGTATCTCGGTAGTCTGCTGATATTAGTAAATTTAGTGCAAAATTTATTATCTAGGTACCTTATGTTCCGTGTACTTTTTGCTATCTTTGGGTCTTTATCAGTGAATTCTTAATTAGGATGAAACTTTATATAAAATTTCATGTTCATTAATATTCTTTATATAAAACGTTCATCCTAATTAGCAATTCAGTGAGAAAGCTGAAACATCAATAGAAATTCCATTGTCTCAATCATTAACCCCGTTTCCCTCTGGGACAGAATTCAAATCCCTCCGCGGGCCTTTTAGAATGATGAGATTTTATCAGGTATAAAGGAGCATGCACGTGACTGATTTGCTTCTTCTGATTGGACAAAATGCTCATTAATTATTCATGAGTTTTTGAAGTTATGATAATAATTTTATATTCTACGAGAAGAGGTGTTATTAATACTCCTTCAATTGATATAAAATTTTCATTTGATATTAAATACAATATTGTTTCCATTTGATTATAGGATCTACAGATATCAGTGATGTTTATATAACAGGGAATGATTGTGCCTATATAACATTGGAGAATTGTATACGCAAGACGCCAAAACATAACCCTTATCCATAAGGTGTCAAATCATAACCACCACCATCTGAAATTATGATGTAATTGGAGGACTGTGCCCACAAGATGTTAAAAACATAATTATTGTTACCAATTTAATTTTGAATATAGGAGTGTCAGTGATGTTTATATAATATTTCATGACTGTGCTCACATTAGATTAAAGGACCATGTCCATAAGATGCTAAAATATAACTGCTGATGTTTGTGTCTGACCTAGAACCAAGAGATGACTTAACATGCAATATGTCAAAAACTTTGTTTATTATTATCATAGATCATAAGTTTTATTGATATGTATTTTCAGAACATTTATGTACCTAAAAATAGAAACTAGTATCACGATAAAACTCACATTATAACTGGTCCATTGAAAAATGTAATATAATATGATAATAATTAATAATATAATACTATTATTTGTTGTTCATCAGTTTACAATGGGCATATCTGACTGTGTTTCTTAATTTTAATTTCTTCTTTTTGCTTGATTATTACAAGTACTCTTTTTTCGATTGCTCCTTTTTGCTTGTTTAGTTCCTCTTCCTCCCTCTCCAGGTTGTTATTTAGTGTACATGTACATGCTTTAGTAACCCGCTCGATGGAACACTGGGAGAACTTGCACCTGCCATTCAAATTTAATTATATCCTGCAAGCATAAAGTACACACAGGCACAATAACAACATTTAACTAACTTTTAATTTTCAGGGAATTTTAGTTATTTTATAAGCAGACATCCTTGGCATTATTTATCTTATCATAATTCGAATAGACCCTTCCCCCTTTTTTCGACTTTTGATAATAATAATAATAAAACCTTTATTTATCCACGGATAAATATATAATAGAATATAGAATACCCGGCCACTTTGTCCATTAAATATTTTAATAATGCATTTTCTCAAATTCTCATACAAACATTCTAAAAACCTAACCCTGAAATAAAAATTAAAAAAACATTTTCAACCCCAAATCATTCAATGAACGAGTCTAAATACACCTGGACTATATTGGAGAATCTGGCACAATTTCGCACAGTTTTAAAGTGTTTTTTGGAAGTGGCCGGGTAATTTTAAAGACGTTTTTTTATGGAAATTTCGACGACATTTCCATACAAACGTCTGTAAAATGTTCCGGAGTTAATTGCGAGTCTATAACTTTGCTCCTATTCAAGATATATATATATATATATCAAATTTGGGATTTTGACTAACTGCGAGGTGCTCTTTTCAGAAGTATCGACTGTTTTGCTGTTATACGTAAGCTTATATATCAAAAGTTAAAAAAAAACACGTGGAACTGGAGCCTGGAGGGTCTATTTTGCTTTTTTGTGAGCTATGTAAACTCGCGAGTCACGGTAAATATTGTACCTTGTGTTGTGTCAAAAACATTCAGAAAACTCTCAAAAAGATAATGCATATAACTGTCGGTTTCACTAGTATATCGCCTTCAGTATTCCTCTTGTTCCTGTTCTTCGCGAGCAGGTTGGTCAGCATACTCGGCAGCCTTTTGCTTCATTGCCAATGGCTCTACATCTTCATCGTACGGGAGAAATTCAAGCTTTGAATGTTCTGAAGATTCCGAGCATGATTCCCGATCGCTTTCGGACGAAAAGGAGTTAGAAACTGACTCGGACTATGAAGACAATTTTGTAAACGTTTGTAAGAGAAAATGAAGGTCGAGCGAGTGTGTTGATTGGATGACGTCACAGAAGGGCGACCGCTGGCAAAATTCCGCGGGCTTCGACTACATAACTGAGTAATGGCGGACGTTTTTTACGAGTTTTTCGCTTCAAATTTCGGAGTCCCTATTTACTTGATTCTTTTGAATTTTCTTTTTATATGTTATTTGGTTAGTGTAAATTCATTTGGCGACAGAAAATTTGGTTTCCATGATGGTCAATTTTGATCGTAGTGGCACTTTAAGGGTCCCAGTTTCAACCAAAACACATGTGAAAATATAGCCAGCCCCCCCCCCCCCCCCCAACTTCATTATATAAAAAAAATTACCTCCCCCCCCCCCCCCCCCCTCGCAATATATAGCATGGTTGTCGGTAAAAGCCAGCAACCAGCGAATTCTGCCAGCTGTCAGGTTCAAAATAGCCACCGGTTTCCCCCAAATTTTCGGCCATTTACGATATTTTAACCTACCCTATCGATCTTGTAACCACCTGTGAAACACTAAGTAGCCTCTTGTTTCAATTTCTACTGACAACCCTGATAAGTCCAGCGTAAGTTTTTACACTCTCCCCCACCCCCAATCCACTTTTGGGGTCTTCCAGATACGATATGATTAGTCTGTTCTCAACTGTCAATTAACCAGTTTCACAATTAGGCACATAAACTTGCCATTGACAACACAATTGTTTACAGAATTTACTGAAAATCTTTCACCAATTGCAACAAGATGTGGGCATATCTCAGTAATCTTGAATTAGGGGGTTTCCAGGCATGTGTCAGGTGAAAACAAACCGTGAAATAAGCACAGGATTCACTGGTTTCTCATACTCTTTTTGTGAAATGGCCAATATGACAGCACACGTTTATGCACAAGGGACCTAGAGCAAGTGTTTTGATTGGCCACACATAATTAACCTTAATTTGTTGTATCAATAGGAACAGGACTTTATTCCTGTGTATGTATATATACTATAAAATTAAACTTTCTCTTCATGATCATTAGCTGCCTACAAGACTTAGTTGAAGTCTGTAAGGGCTTATGCCAAAAGGACGGCTAGAGGGACCAACCAAGCCCAGAAACCAGAACAGAAAGAGAGAGGTACAGACTGTTGTCATCGTGTTGTCTCTTAGAAGTTCATAAGATATGTACATGTAAATCAAGGAATATCAAATGGTTTCACAGGGATATGGAATTTACATGTATGTCTCTATCAATTCCAAACCTGCCCACTTCCTCCTCCAGGCATTTGTGGTGCATCTGACTGAGTTTCTGGGGGTGACTCATTTGCCAGCAAAGAAATTTCGGGGAGGGGAGGGGGGTGGAATTGGTCGAAGAGAGTCGATGTTTATAACAGATTTGCACTTGTTCCAAAGCCCATTGGTGGATTCCAAACCTGTGCACATGCCCCCCCCCCCCCCCCATATTTGTGGGGTATTTGACATTTCTGAATCAGAACATTGCAATAGTCCAGTTTCGTATTCAAAAATTACCGCTGAATGCAATGACTACAGACGCATGTACGCAGGGTTAGCCTCATTCTGGAGTTAAACATTCTTAAATCCTGCGAGAAGGTGCGAAACGTGAAACTACAACAATGCACAGTGTTGTGAATACCCCACCTTCTCGCTGGTAGTTACGAATGTTTCACTTCAGAATGAGGCTAACCCTGCATACAGCGTCTGTAGTCATTGCATTCAACGGTAATTTTCGAATACGAAACTGGACTATTCCTCCATTATGGGGTCAGTTAAAAGCTATATGCAAATCTGGCTTTGGAATGAGTGCAGATGTTTTATAAACATTGAAGACCAGGACATTACAGTGCCAGATCAAACATGACAAGGTACATTTTGCATCCCCAAGCAGCCATGTAATTTACGTTTTATTATGTGTAAATTTTCATTCCTAATTTGAAGATAAGAAATTTATTTAAAAACCTGTCAAACCACAGGCACCCCAAGCTCTGTATCTGCACTGTGTGATTACACTTTTACCATATCAGACATTGTTTCCCAAAAAAAAATGAAAAAAATATATTGAACTTTGAAGAACTTGTCTTGTGTTATCAAGTGTCTTTAAGTATCATATTTCAATCTTAGTGCTCTTGGACCTGTTTTAGTACATTTTCTAGCTCGCTCTTATTGCTGGCGAGCCGCAAGGCGAGCCAGCATATAATCGCTACAAGTTTGAAAGTACATGGATGTCTGTGTATTTGTCTGTGTATTTGTCTGTGTGTTTTCTGTGTGTTTTCTGTGTGTTTTCTGTGTGTTTTCTGTGTGTTTTTCTTTATGTCCGGTCACGTGAGAAAGTGAGCACGTGAGCTAGCGTATAGCAAGCAAGCACGGAGGGTACAAAGTGCAGGTTGAGGTTGACAGTTTTCGGTTGATAAATGAAATAAATTTATGGGCATGGCTTTTTGGCGATCGCTGGTTCTGCAAGACCCCACATTATCCTTCGCAGCCGTTCCGTAATCGTATGCCAAATGGTTCGTTCTTATTGACGTAGAGGGAGCCGTTAATGGGGCCTTCCCAAGACAGGGCCATTGAATAAACCAGGCCCGAATTGGAATTTAGGTTTTGTTTATAGCATAATAAAGTTTGACCCTTTGCGAAACCCGAGCTCAATTTCAACTCACATATATAACGATCGATCCCGCATATACGTGCCTATACTAAGAAACTTCATGCTCTCCTTGCAGCTTCGCAGCTCGCTTATAATGCATCCTCCCATTGCTTCTGCAAACCTTTACTGGAAACCTATACTTAAAAATATTAGAACTAGCATGAATATGGAAGCCTCAACTTGCGACACAAAATCATAACAAAAAGCCGCCGTGTGTTTGTAAATAAGTTTTGTAAATTAGTTTGTAATTAACTTCGTAAATAGGTTTTTATAGTTTTACTTTTTACCAATGTAAGGCGCATTGGGTTTTAGAAATGCGCCATATAAGAATGTAAATATTATTACTATTTAGTCCCCTGACCGACACAGGACTAGCTTTAAAGTTTGCCGTTAAGCGCAAATCATAACAGTAAACAAACTTTAGCTTCTGTAGTTTCACATTTTCAGTAGATCCTGGTGTAGTTAAAAGTTTCGGCTGAAATTATTGCAACTGTTTGAGGTCCTGGCATGTTTTCGAAAATTAAAATTAAAAGTTCTCGGAGTGTGAATTTTCACGTGCAATCCAGTCAGGCTGAAACTTTCTGGGAATGTGAACACAGTTTTGAAACCAATTCGTAATGAAAGACGTGCAAAAAAACTTCTATACTCTTACCAGAAAACTTCTACTTGGAATGTGGTATTCCTGTTGAATGCAAATTGCGCTTTAATACATTGAAAGTTTTCCAAAACATTGAAGGTCAAAATTAGCATATTACAATTGTCTCAACAATAGACCAGTTCGCGGTAAATTCCCAACATTTTGAAAGGGGTGCAAACATGGCGCGAAATACAGTGTTTGTAAGGGAATCCGACGCTTCCCAGCACAGCTACATCCCTCAAATTTCGATATGTTAATCTTTTACCTGGTATCTTAAGTTTGTATCAGAAGAATATTTCAGAAATTCGATTTTACGGATTTTATTTGCCATCGGATTCCCATCGATTCCCATACAAACACTGTATTTCGCGCCATGTTTGCACCCCTTACGAAATGTCGGAATTTACCGCGAACTGGTCTATGCTCCATTTGTTACTCTGCGTTCAGCTTTGATGAATACTTTCATTCATTCAAATCGTGCTCTTATAATATTTAATGCTGATTAGATGGGTATATGATGGCCTTAATACATGGCTTAGATTCTAATCAATTGCTACTATATTCGCTCGACAACATGTTACTGTCAAATCTAGTGAACAGTGAACTTTGCAGCACGTCGGGAGCACGTGCTCCATTGTGATGTCACTTATGCTGCGGTCAGACTCGCGCTAGAACCGTGCTTGCTTGGCTCATTTCTGTTTACCTAGCACATTCCTAGCACGCTAGCGAATGTGACCGACCAAGCACGGCAGCTTCTGCTTAATGGCAAACCGATGCCTAGGTAAATATAACTACAAAGAGACCGAAGCGTAGCTCAAGCCTGGTCTGTACCACGCTAGGGCTGCGCTAGGCAAATAAAAGTAATTGGATTTCGTTGTACAACCTATAAAATGCGTTGCTGCATTGACGGCTAAAAATTGACAAGCGGTGATCTCAAAATACTGTATTCTCTGGTTTCTAACAGCAATACGAGCACAGTTGTAACAATTCATTACCACTTCTCCATACTGTCTTGAAATGTCTCGAAGCCCAAGTCCTTTCGTTCCAGCTGCTATGATGAATGAGATGGCTGTCTGCAATATTCAGGGCCAACCACTTTTAACTCTCAACATCCATTCCCAAATAATTCATCGCCAAGTACCTCGCTGAATTTCCCATCAATGTGGCAAAGGCAGGAAGAGGGCACCTTCTCCACTACGTCTTCAAGTAATTTCGTCCGGTCTACAGCCACAGCACACATGTGCAAAGTGAAAATGTGCGTACAGAAAATCGCGCCAAACTAGCAAGCGCTGATCTTTAATCTGACCGTAACATGCTTGCTTCGAATTTTAGCATTAGCTCAAGTATCTGATAAGCAAGCATGCTGAACTCCAAGCTCTAGCGCGAGTCTGACCGCAGCATTAGTTCTTACGTTACGGTTTTTAATTTCACTTAGTTTTAATTTCACTTTACATAAGGACACGAGGTTTTTGAACGAGAACTCGAGCGGTACGGTGTAATGATAATGACTTATTGTTCTATTCGATTGACGTGTAACCAATACTTGATTAGCTGCACCCATATTATGATCATACATAAGGTTTGCTACTTATAAAATAAACAGATTGATCAACTAGTCTCAGTGTGTATAAACTCTTTTGTAAACCATCCTTCACAGCTCTCCATTCAAATACACGGTTCATTACATGGTATCAGAAGTCTACAATGGAGCATATGAAGCCAATGGCGCCTCTGACGATAGAAGGAAATGTAGCCGAAAACTGGCGCAAATGGAAACAGCGATGGACCCTCTATGCAAAGGCAAGCGGGGCGGAATCCAAACCGGAGGAAACACAGTGCGCGATATTCCTGCATACGATAGGGGAAGACGCACTGGAAGTGTACGACACGTTCACGTTTACAGTCGCGGAGCAGAACAAGCTAGAGCCGCTCATCAATAAGTTTGAAGCCTACTGTTCGCCAAATAAGAACGTCACGTACGAGCGGTACATTGTAAACTCTTGTACGCAGAACGAACGGTCAAGTGGCAGCAAGTGGCAGCACTAATGATGTTGTATGTTTTTATTAAATCTAAAATATCTTTTTTTAATATCATTACAAGATTTAGGGAGGGTTCATAATTTATGTAGGGGGAAGGGAGGGAGGGTTCATTATTTATTTAGGGTGGGTATAGTACTATGGTGGTCTTTGAAGTTGTATTCTTTTCAATATACATCTGGGAAATGGAAAACAAATGTTATGTTGTGCCTATCATTTTATTTGGGAATGGGGGGGGGAGGTGTATTGCAAGTTGGAGCTTCAAAAAAGAAAGGGATAAAATGCAATATCACCATAGCCAGTTTAACAACACTTGACATGACAATGTACCATTATATATTTCAGGAGGATATGTTGGAAAATGTTTCCATTGTGAAAAATTGTTTCTTTTCTGGCAGAATTACCAAACAATGTGGAACACTGTTGGCAAGTCAATATTAAAATGAAACTTGGATGAAAATTAATATTACCCTGACATTTTCTTTAAATTCTAGTGTCTATTCAACGAATGTCGAACTCTAATATCGACTTAAATAACGAATGTCGAACTTTAATAACAAATGTCGAACTCTAATATCGACTTAAATAACGAATGTCGAACTTTAATAACGAATGTCGAACTCTAACAACGAATGTCGAACTCTAATATCGACTTAAATAACGAATGTCGAACTTTAATTACGAATGTCGAACTTTAATTACGAATGTCGAACTCTAACAACGAATGTCGAACTTTTATAACGATCGGTGACTAAACTATAATGACGAATGTTGAACTTTGATAACGAATGTCAAATTGAATTTTGACAAGAAATACGCGCCATATAAGTGTGTTCATAGTTGATTTTCTTTCATTTTTGTAAGTCATGAATATTTCCTTATCTTCAGCTTCATAATACATGGCAACCTGTGCCTTGATTTACCGTCTAGATGCCAACAAGACCATAACTGAAGTACCTTCTCCTTGACAGCCTCCGTCGTCTTCGGCGTTTAACACCTTCGGGATCGATTTCTTTATTCACATTTATATTCCCATTTCTTCGCAAGCCAAAGTCGAGTAACCTTCGCTTTAAAGTGCGTAAGCTGAGAGTAATGTTGTGATATTTCTGTTGTAAAAACTCCCTAATCACGTCATTCTGATAACCAAGATGAAAATAATGAGTAATCGTTTCTCTCTCAGTCTGAACAACCTCCGAGTCAGCCATCTTGAATACGAACCTCGTTTTCATGTGATCTTGGGAACGAGGGTAACGTACAATTCACTTTTTTGTTTGCGTTGTGGTTTTTTGTTTGCGTTGTGGTTTTTTGTTTGCGTTGTGGCTTTTTTGTTTACGTTCTGGCTTTTTGTTTGTGTTGTAGCTTTTTGTTTGCGTTGTGGCTTTTTGTTTACGTTGTGGCTTTTTGTTTACGTTGTAGCTATTTTGTTTGCGTTGTGGCTTTTTTGTTTGCGTTGTGCTTTTTTTTCGTTGTGGCTTTTATTTTGTTTGTTCGTTTTCCAAGTTTTGCTTGTTGAAATCTATTTTGTTTGTGGTGACCCTTTTGGGCCACCGTATGATCATACATAAGGTTTGGTACTTATAAAATAAACAGATTGATCAACTAGTCTCAGTGTGTATACACCCTTTTGTAAACCATCCTTCACAGCTCTCCATTCAAATATACGGTTCATTACAAGCGGCACGGAGTAAGCGAAGTGTAAAAGGAATCTGTTCGGAACGCAAAATGCGTGAGTTAG
Source organism: Actinernus sp. WN-2022 (assembly GCA_030867875.1). Taxonomy (NCBI): domain Eukaryota; kingdom Metazoa; phylum Cnidaria; class Anthozoa; order Actiniaria; family Actinernidae; genus Actinernus; species Actinernus sp. WN-2022. The sequence continues at coordinate 4,916,358 of JAOWCC010000237.1, forward strand.
AATCAAAAAAGCTGTAAAATAGTAATTGTTATGTTATGAATGATTCTTGGATGATTTGCCAGAAGAATTGAAAATTACACAAACGCGGATTTGGATCTATTCATGGTTGCGGGCATACTCAAAACGGGATACGATGCGGAATCATAGGGTTTAATCATTTGGGATATAGTGGGGCGGCTATATATTTTTCACATGGTCGTTCGAGCCGGATAGGAGTTGTAATTATCATAATTTACTTGCGGAGGTTCTACATTTATCATGGCTGAGTTGAAGAAGAAACGGAACATTAGAACAGGGCACAAAGCTTACACAAGGAAACTTGTCAACGAGGCCAGCGCGGCGGTCAAAGAAGAACCGAACCAGATAATTTGACACTGAAGATTAGTTTAAACGAACGACTGGGCGTTCTAGGAAAACTGGATGAGGAAGTCTTGGATTTATTGGAAAAGGAAGATGACATAACTGAAGAAATCCTGTCAGCGGACGCATTCAGAGAGCTGGTCTACGGAGTTTTGGTCCAAATTGACGGAGTTTTGCCTAAGCAGACTTCGCCAGTACAGCATCACAACAGCAGCGTGAGCTCGACTCCTGTGGTACAGCTACATACTAGTACATCGCCAAGGCTTCCGAAGTTATTTTTAAAGACGTTTTCAGGGGATTCGAAAGAATGGTATTCGTTTTGGGACAGTTATAAGAACGCTGTTCACGACAACATGGCTTTACCAAATGTTGAAAAATTCAACTACCTGAAGTCCTTGTTAGAGGGAAGCGCGGCGGCATCTATTCAAGCGCTACCCGCTGACTGAGGCAAATCATAATGCGGCTGTGAATATACTGACCCAGCGCTTCGGAAACAAGTTATCATAAGTAGCCACATGGACGGATTGCTTAGTCTTCCTGGAGTGACAACCACGGATTTGAAAGCTTTGGGGAAAACGTTTGACAAGATGGAAGCGCATGTTCGTGGATTGGAGACACTAGATGTCCCAACAGAAAGCCATGGAAGTCTGTTAGTACCGGTCTTGATGTCTAAACTACCGGAGGATATTCGTCTCCTTCTGGGACGGGAAGTGAAGGAAGACGACTGGAATTTGGCAAAGATTATGGATTTACTAAGGGGAGAAATCGAAAACAGGGAGCGGTGTAGTGGGATACAGGCGTTGCGATCGCCGGAGCGAAAGCAGCAACCATCTAGCATTTATAGTGGGGGAATGAACTAGCTACCGGTACAGCTTTGCTGGCGGCTGGATAATCTCAACGAGTGGTTTGTACCTATTGCAAAAGGGACACCCTACAGTGAAATGCAACGTGATCACGAATATTGTAGCGCGAAAGGAGATGCTGCGACGGGAAGGGCATTGCTACATGTCTTAGGAGAAACCACTTGGCACAGGCATGCTTGTACAGCACTGATCACCCGGGGCGGCTATATTACGTTTGTTTAGTACATAAAGAGATTGTCAGCAATAGATTTGATGACAGCCAAGTTATTCCGTAGAAGATAATCGCCCAGAACATGCACTAAATGGTTTAGTACAAATAAATGACACTGAGGTTGGTTGCCGCTATGTGGCAGGAATATAACGTTTTAGTTGGAGCTTTGGGGGAGCAATCCTACAGCTGCCATTATGCTAATGCAGCAGTAGGATCTGGTATGAATCAGCTAAAACTGAATATTGGCTGCTAATTTTTATACAAAGTGCTATTTAATTTATAATAATATAAATGTATATAGGCTAGTAAGTGTACAGTCAAAGGATTCAGATGTGTTATGGTTATTTACTATGATTAAAGATTAGTTACTGGTATCTTATGTTTTAAATGTTTTACAAATATTGTTATCTAAACAATGAGTAAAATTTTTTTTTTTTTTCAATATTAACTTGAATGTCTCCTTTTTCATAATTCTATCAATGTCTGTATCATATATGTCATTTGAACAATCCATCATAAATGACAAAAAAATTGGAAACCAAAAAAAACCTGGATCAATTTTTATATCCCTTTACTCTTTAGATTAACCTTTATAGGTGGACATATTGTCCCTTTAACAAGATACTAAAGTGGTGTAAATGTATGTATACACCCTTCAATCAAGTGGAAAGGTATCTTTAATCACCTTAAATTGCCTTTACCCAATCCCGTTAAAGCCTCCACTACTATTCTTTAATAAGGGTGTGGTAAAGGTATTTAAACTTCCCTCTAACACCTTTAATACTTTGAGGTAACATCCTTTAACACGAGTTAAAGTTTTTATTTCGCCCTGTACTAGGCGAGCCAGCATATAATCGCTGCAAGTTTGAAAGTACGGTGATGTCTGTTTGTTTGGCTGTTTTTCTGTATGTCTGATTATTTATGAGTCACGTGAGAAAGTGAGCACGTGAGAAAGTGAGCACGTGAGAAAGTGAGCACGTGAGCTAGCGTATAGCTAGCGAGCACGGAGGGTACAAAGTGCAGGTTGATAAATGAAATAAAAATGAAATAAAAATGAAATTAAAAATGAAATAAAAAATGAAATAAAAAATGAAATAAAAAATGAAATAAAAAATGAAATAAAAAATGAAATAAAAAATGAAATAAAAAATGAAATAAAAAATGAAATAAAAAATGAAATAAAAATGAAATAAAAATGAACCTTAATTTATCCTAAAGCCGAAAGCTTTGATTTATAGCCTCGAAGATTTATTCTCTCTTCTTCGCCGATCTCTTGCCGTTAACAATACGAAATGGACAATCTGAAATCTACAATGAATCTACAATGTTTACCGTCTCGTTTTTCTCGGCCAATGGAAATCCATATATACAATGGCGCATAGAGGTTTTCTCTCGGCGAAAGGAAAGGCAAATTAGAGATGAAAAACCTCTGCTCGCAGGGTACGTTGATCTGCGATTCAAATCCAGGGAAATACACACGTGTACCGCGCCCGTTGTGATGGAGCCCATTGAGGCAAACAAAGCAGCAAATGACAACATATTAGTTTGGATTATAAAGTATGACAAAGAATATCAGGGGTTAATCAAAAGTGAGCACGAGGCCAATGCTCCATTTGTTACTCTGCCTTCAGCTTTGATGAATACTTTCATTCATTCAAATCGTGCTTCTTATAATATTAGATGCTGATTAGATGGGTATATGATGGCCTTAATACATGGCTTAGATTCTAATCAATTGCTACTATATTCGCTCGACAGCATCTCACTTTCAATTTGAAACTACTAGTTTATATTATAAACTTCAATACAGACAACAGAAGTGTTGAAGCTGTTATTGTTCAAACAGAAACGGCTTATAATAAATCAATGTTGAAATCACGATGGTTCTCATGCAGTAACGCCCTCTTCTTCAGTTCGTATTTACAGCCTTGAGACTTTGCTTAGCCACCGTGAAAGTGAACATGGCTCTACGGCAGATGCAAATCCGGGAAGAGGAAATAAAAGTAAGCTGTTATATATGATGACTTTAACTTACTGCTTCAAGGTGTCATATATATGCATTCATTTTAATGTTTCGACATCATTGATGGTAACATAAAACAGGGCCCAATAGCGTCCTTTCGTTCTATTCAAGAACACTTATAAAATAAGGATAATACCAAGATTGGATATGGAACAGGAATACCATGATCGGGTAAGAGAAAGTACCAGAAAGTACTTTCCGCTTCCACCCTCCCGGGTGAAGTTGTAGGCCTCAAAGCAACCTTTCTTCAACGAGATCCACCTGGGACGAATGTTTTAAACTACGCATGCTAAAAAAAAATTGAGCACATGATGAATCTTATTATATTCGAGTAATCACTGAATTCAAGTTATTGTTGTGGATCAGATCTCTAGGGATACTAGTGTACAAAAGCCAGCAATCTGTGCCTCATTGGTTATTTTTCCGTGACGGAAAGCCAAACAAACTTCCATCTATACTTTGAACGTTTATTTCCTCGGCGATCACAGTATGACAAACTTATACCATGGCATTTTGGTATCAGTGATTAAATTGGTATCAGTGATTAAATCACTAATACCCCTCACGCCATGGTATAACTTATAATTGTACAAAGGTGTGTTGTTAGGAACAAAAGAAAACTATTCTCAAAGAGATAAAGGTGTGGCTAGGATTACTTGTCGAAGTCGGTTTAATTTGAAGTACAGTCCAGATACACAATCCATCAATTCTGCGATGTACAAGGTCCTCAACAAAATTCAACTTAAAGATGGAAACAATAAAGTTGTTTTGAATAGAGATTACCAATCTTGTTTTAGGTTGAGACAACCTATACACACTCACAACACCGAGTGCTGTCGGCAGATCAGGAAGTAACAACAAGAACTGATATTGTAAATAAGTATTATTCAGTTCTGCAAACGTCCACATATTTATTTATGGAAACAAGAGCTTCTGGAATGGTCAAAGACCATCAATGATTTAACAAGAACCCTGCACAGTATGTTGCAGATTTTAAGCTCTTGAAGACAAGATAATATTTTATCTGGGAAAACTGTAGCTTGTATTCGCGTTGATGGGACTTCTGATGAGCGTTCCTCTATTCTAAAAGTTCAGTTTATCTGGACATCTTACTGATGCGAAAGTGTGCAATTGTGTTACAGCTCGAAACAGTGGAGGAAGCTTTTGAACAGGGTGGAGTTAATAAATGGATGTATTGCACGGGCACACAGTAATGTGTTTATTCCTTCCACCTTGCATGGATTAAATATGACTCCAATAGACTGAATGAAGACATAATCCAGTACACAGTCCTTCAGATGTCCATGCAAGTACATGTTTGGTTTCACTCGTGATGTTCCATATAACCTTTCAAAGTCCTTACAGAATTTCATAAGGAAATGGTTTGCTTTCCCGATTTCCAGGGCAGTAATAACTGGTCTTGTAAGGAATTTGCAAGCAAGGACAAATGTCTGCCAGGATTGCATGTGCTCTGTTGGTAAGATGCCAACTAGAACAAACAATGAATATACCAGAGTCCAGTTCTTCCATTGTGATGCTGTGAAAGCTGTGTAAGCTCATTAAAGTGGCACTATACTGACACACATACATGTATTCGTTGGGTTTTCGCTGTCATCAGTTTGCTTTTACATTTTATGGCTTAATTTCTACACTGAAGTTTATGTTATAAAACAAATAAAAGATGGTTCTCCTTGTTCTTTAAACACGAAATTTTGGTATAAAAGAGTTAGCTCCGACCCCTTCAAGCTGGAAAAATCTAATTTTATGTTGCAACATGGCGGTTAAGTTGACAGGGAACAGACAGACCAATATTAGTTCGTATAGAACAAATAAAATGGAAAAAATGAGCATGAGGAAACAAAATACAACAATAACCACTTCTTTTTTTGTTTTAGCTACTGAAGCGTATTTAATTTTTTTTTTTATTCGGCACACGAAAGATAATTATTTTAGAAATTTGAATTTCCCGCCAGAGGCCGAACGAACTACGCAATCACATCTTGAGACTATATAAAATATTGTCCAGACGTTCCTTGAGCCCCAAATACTTCATTGGAGCAGTTTGTACCCAATTTTGTGTGCGTGTGCGTATTTATTTGTTTATATAAACAAGCTATTCCCTCACGGCTATTCCCTCACGAACATGAAGCCAAAACAAAATGGCGTCTATTCCAACGAAGAAAGTGAAGCGAAACATTTATCAGTACTCGATTCAACTCAAAGTCCCTGCTTCCCAACAGAACGTTCTTGACCAATTGAAAGAATGGGTAAACTTGTCAAAGAAAGCTCTCAAGTCGACTACAAACGTGGAGTGGTTGAAATCCCTGCTGGATTTGTTTGAGCGATCGTCTTCAAACTGCGAACGGGAAGCGTCCCACTCTTAGGAACCGTCTACCCAAATCGTTCCGCTGTCACTGAATTCTCCAGAGCCAATATTAATGTCCCAGAGTGTTTTCCAAATTCACACACTTTTGGAAGAAGATGATGGGAAGTACTTCATAACCTGCGGTGCTTCAATCGGGATGCTTGTGAAACAGCTGATGGCTTCGAGCTGTAAATGCCCTCTGTGTTCCTGCCAGTTACTTATTTCAACCATGACAATACAAAGAAGAGGTCATGCTGGTAGGATAGCATTGAAATATATTCAAAACCATGAGCTTGTGTGGTTCAGATCACCAAGCATTGAAGGAAAATTCATTGTAAACATGAGGTACGTTATTATAGTCATTAGCTTGACGAGATTATATAAGTTTGGCCAGTTTTGGTTATGTACCGATCAATTCGAAACATCAACATATCCCCCGGGCAAACCCCGGGCATTTGAATTTTTGGGGTATGGATTGTTCAAATTCCCGTCCCCCGGGCCAAAAATGTTGTTCATATGCCCTACATCATATTTTGGATCAGTTCAAAAGCCGCAATTTTCTTGCAATAACGATTCGGATATAATTTAAAGTCATTTCTGTGACACATCTTGCCCCGGGATCAGTAAACGCATCATGTAAACCGGCCTTTAGATTATTGAGCAACTAAGGAAAGGCGATTGACCGGCTACCGCTTTTGCTATTGAAAATGTGTGATGAAAATGTGTGATCAAAACATGGCATGCCAAAATGGCAGAGTTTCACGGTTGAACTTGCTACTTCGTTACCGTCAAACACAAAGTAAAACAAAGCCTATATGTCTCCTTGTGTCTATCAAAGCAACAACTGTCAAGAAAGTTTGATGGAAATATAAAGGATATATATATGATATATGTAAGTCTTTTGCAGAGTTTATTTTTGTTTCAGTGTATATATATATATATATACATCATCAAAGCATTCTGAAAATAAATGTACATGTAAGTAGAGGTATCCAATAATAGATATATGTACTGCTAACAAACAGTCATGTTCATTATATGGCTAAGGAATTTTGCAACCTATGTTTGGTAAATTTGCAGTCCATAAACAAGTTACCATACAGACCCGAAAGTGAGAGAAAGTTGGTTAAATAACCATGCAGCTACTGCAAAAACGGAAAATAAAATATTTGCTTGCGAATAGGAATTTTATGCCTTCCTCCTTCTGATTGTAATTATTAAATGCTTGGTATTTCATACACAATGCCATATTGTAGGCTTCTTGGGATTACAAGTGCCATTATAATTGACCACCCTATATGGGTTACAGAATGATCATATGACCTTTGGTGGTTGTTTGTCAGTCATTCTCTTTGATTTCTCATTGAGAGAGGACGTGTGAAACTAATTTTAACAAGGTAAGACAATTTTACGTTTAGGGACAATACAACTTTATAATTAAGTTTATCTTATTTTCGTCGCGATTTTTCATCATCAATTGCGATATTTTGATTCACGCTTGTTTGTACGCCTACGGCACGATATCACGCTACCATTCATACTACATGTACATGGCAATTCACATCCCAACAGTCCTTATTCTCGGCCATTCTTTTGTAAAGCGGCTGCAATACAATTTGCAATCGTGCTTTGATGCTCGTACAGACTGTAATTTTAAATTACTTGGGACAGCGAACGTTCATATGTTCGGTGTTGGAGGGCGTACTGTTTCAAAACTACAGGAATATGACCTATGTGTGGTTTCGCGCATTTCCCCCGATATTATCATTTTAGAAATTGACACGAACGATTTATCGGGTGCTATGAGGCCCGAGACTGTCGGTTCCGCGATCGAGGATTTCGTTTGCTTGATGCGAGGCCGATTTTCAGTTAGCGTGATTGCCGTTTGCGAAGTGCTCCCGCGTGGCACTCCCCAAGATCCTGCGTTCTTCTCAAATTTCAATGCCCGCGCCGACACGCTAAATCATTATCTTAATGTGGTGCTGGAGCCTCTGCCTAATGTTTTCTGGTGGTCCCATAAAAAGATCAATGATCTTTCCCAAGGTTTCATGTTAAAAGATGGTGTTCACCTGCATGCTTTAAATAACACGGAGTCGTGCTTAAAATTCCTTTATTACAAGGCAGTTCAGTGTGTTGTCCCTTATCTCATTAGTATTCATTCATTGATCGTTAATGTATGTTATATTATGTATTGGGGAATTCGTTCTCCAGAGGGTATGATACTCCAATTATTATCAGGATGTTTTGGGGAATTCGTGCTCCAGAGGGTATAGACGATCCTCGAATTATTGTTTTTGGGAATTCGTTCTCCAGAGGGTACGATCCTCGAATTATTTTGTATTGGGGAATTCGTTCTCCAGAGGGTACGGGTCTTCGAATTATTATATTTTTGGGAATTCGTTCTCCAGAGGGTACGATCCTCGAATTATTGTTTTTGGGAATTCGTTCTCCAGAGGGTACGATCCTCGAATTATTCCTTATTGTGGCACATAGGGACTCGGCAGACTTTTTTTCTCTTCTATTCTGCCAACAATAATCACTCCATTGTTCATCAATTGTTATTCGTGGGCTATGTTTCTGCCTTTTTTCTGGATATTTTTGTGTTGCAGCATGCCTCCTAAGCGATCCCAACGGCTGAAGCGCCTATCTGTTAGGGCCACAGAGGCACTGGTGGCAAGGCCAATTCGAAGTGTACGGTGTGCCACACCAGCTCCTGTACCAGAATCAATACCCGCACAGTCCACTATTCCATTGGTGGAATCAGTTGTCGAGCCTCCGCCACCCACCTCAGCCCCAGCATTCTCCTTTCCTCCGGGCTTCTTCGACCGCCTGGTCACCACAGTTACGGAGGAAGTGGCAAAGAGACTTGCACCGCCAGTCACCAATTCTTCTGGTACATGTACCTCAACAGGAGCTGCTTCTCTAACATATTGGTTTTGGCAAAAAAACATGAAAGCTGTCGAAAAAAAAATTAAGGGATGTAGTCTGGAACCAAGTCGGCTTGAAGACTTGCGTAAAAGTTCATGTATTCCTCCACTACCTTTTCCTCTACCAGTTGTGAGTTGACAATTTGCATGAGAAAGGCAGAAACTAATACGTAGTGTGCTCGTAAAAGAGTTTAAAAAACATTCCTCAATTTTTTTTTTTAACTTTTCAAAAAAGGGTTGTGTCAAGGCTTTATTTATTTACAGTTGAATCCCGATAACTCGAACCGTCGGTAACTCGAAGCTCGCGCTAACTCGAACCAAAATTGATTTCCTCTGGATTTGCGTCATACATTTAATGTAATTTTACCCTCCGTAACTCGAACCCTCGATAACTCGAACCTCCCGCTAACTCGAAGCAATTTTTGTTTCCCTTCAGGTCATTTTCTTTATAATTTTACCCTCGAGAACTCGAACCTCGTTTATCAAGATGTAACGAGACAAAACGTACTTCAGAACACTGAATATATTTTGAAGCAGCATGTATTCTTTGTGTTAACTTCTCTCGTTTATTGGTTTTACGTTACATAAAACGTGTCAGTTCAGTCCTGTGAGAATATTGTACGTGATAAGCGGTGTCAGCAGGAATCTAAGGGAAACAAAGGATCCATTCAACCAGCTTTCATCACCAGAAATAGACTCACGGAACAGCGTCAGGGCCTATTAACAGACTATTTCTGTAAAAAGTAGTGTATTTGCTCCATATCTGTTCTGTTCTGCTTTATTTGCTAAATATTGATCCGTTTTTTACTCTTTATCCATAAAAAAAACCTGATTAAATGCAAACTCTTTGAATAGAAATAAAGTATGTAAGCAAAACACCATTTTATTCCCTAATTTCCGGTCATTTGTTCCCATCTCTCGCTAACTCGAACTCCCGCTAACTCGAACCTTTTCTTATTTCCCTTGGAGGTTCGAGTTATCGGGATTCAACCGTGTTACTTTTTTTAAAAAATGGGTCGGTCGAGCGATGGGAAACGAAACTTTTCATTGAATGGGATGGCCTAACTTGGTCTACCCTGGTTATCAGAGGATCGAAAATCACGAGTTGCTAAGTGTCTCAGATCGAGGAGCGAAGCGACGAGCCTCTGGGCTAACTGGGTGGTAATCTCACTTTCATGTTGGATATGCTAATGTAAGCTCAAATATCCAATCAAACAGGTTTTTCTGTTTTCACAGCTGCCTGGCACGCTCGTGAATCAGTCTGCCTGGATTGAACAAACTTATCTCGTATTATGATAACTTCTCAAACTCCGGTGAAAAATTTAAAACTCATCTACTCAACGTGTAACTTTAAAAGAGATTGCAGGAAGTGCGCTATAAATATTCCAATTTCTGGTCGACGAAGACATAACATTGTCGGAGGCGCAGTCTCTAAAGGAGAAAATAGCCAAAAGGTTGATGGCGTTGCTTGGGATTGAAGTAATCCAGAAATAATACATTTCTTCGATCATTTGCTCGAAATGCAAGAGGGAGCTTGAAACACTTGAAGAAGCAACAACTGATTTGGAAAGGTTTAAATCTCTAGCTGAAATATCTGCTGAGGTGAAGAGAAACTTATAATTCTGCAAAACTGCTGGTAGTGGAAAAGAAAATCAAGAAGAGGGATTTCCCTGTCGAGTGAAACGATGCAAAGGGAATTCACCAAGTATGATCGAAACAACCCTAAGCAAGAAAAGTGCCAGCTTACCGCCTCAAGGACAACGAAATATCTTGTCCATTCCTGAGTGTCATGACCAAATCAACTCGAACTCGAGCTTCTTGTGCACGACGATCTTGTTTTCCCCTCAATGGATATACCGAAAAGTGGTAATGTTGTGGTTTGTGCAAATCGATCGGAATAAAACTAAACTCAAAGACTTCCCATAGCCGGTTGGTAGGACAGTCATCTCGTCGTTTCACAAAGCTAATAATAGCTTCGTTTTGGACTTCTTGTTGACATTTGGGAAGCTTTTCAATGCGAAACTTATTGCCTTCTTGCATGCCAGTTCGAAGTTTGCAGCTGCCATATAACAATAAACACTTACCTGCACTTCACGGAGACAAACTAAAGTGACAGCTGAAACCCTATATTCTATATATTTTGTGACGTCATCTGCACGCAACGCTATTAATTTATCTTTTTGTCCCTTTCGATCCTGTTTTTCTAATCACTGCTTCCTTTTACAGCAGCATGGAAGAGAGTATCTGAAACGAAAACTTCATAGTGACGAGGGAATCGATTCAGATGGTAGATCTCAAAGTTAGCTATTCTTCTTCTCTGATCGTGATACTAAATTACCCTCACAATGTTTTTTATATGCTGCATGAGAAATTCGACTTTTGGTGTTCAACTAGTTCCTTGTGAAAGTTTTACTTTCTATGTTCTGTTATTTATTAGATAATTACTGAGACCGACATAATTATTAATAATATTGCAGCCAGTTGAGGGCAATATTATTAATGCTATTGGCCGAAGTAATTATCTATTATAGTTATTTTCCTTATGTGGTGCCATTGTTCTCTCTGCGCTATAGCAGTGAGTAAAGCCGCCCTTTCAACATTGTACTTGCATAATCAAAACAATGAAATTAGTACTTATTGTATCATTTCAGGTGGGAATTGCTGTACAATAAAATCATTGGAAAGCACTGTTTGCCTGAAATTTGGCTGAATAATACTTATTGATCCCATGGTTTCCATTATTTTTTCTTCAATATTTCAACAAACGTTTCGGTGGTGTACAAATGTAGTGATCGGGAGTGTTCAATAAGGTTGATGGTTCGAGGCACCCTCAATACGCTTGATTTTATGAGTAACTGGTAGATAAATTTCTGGTAGCAAACTGATATTAATAATAGAGCAGAGTAGTAAGGGGGCTCACTTGGCGGCAACAGCTAGCCTCCTGATTGGCCGAGACAGGGGGCGTGGCCTAAAACGACGCCATTACGCACGCGGTCCTGTCAAAGACCTGTCACTCAGTTGGGGGCGAAAGCCAGGCTTCTGATTGGTCGGAAGTTTCGGGGGGTCCCGCCAGGTTCGGAGGGGGGTTTTGGAAAGGAGACCAAACCCAGGCTCGGGATTGGCTGGCCGGAAAAGACCCCGGGCCGTATAAGAAAGTGAACCCTTGGGGAGAAGGCATTCATGTTGTTTTGGTTCTTTGCCGTGGTGTCTATGCTCTATCGAGAGTACCATAAAGTGTGGACTCTTTGGGAAGATGATCAACACGATGAAATTTCTATCGGTAGACGAAGTGGAGAAAGCGAGCCGTGAACAATTTAAAGCGTTGACCCAGCATTTGTACGTGGCTTTGGTGACCGCCGACATTTCGCAATGGAAAATAATTCGGCCGAAAGAGGGATTCGCCGAGAATTGGGAGAAAGCTCGCCAAGGTTTTTCGCCGGAACACCTGAACGAATTCCTGCCCTATTTTGGGCAGATGTGTGCGTTACCCGTCACGCTAGAGATGAGGGACGAGGTGATGGCCAGCCTGAAACAGCTCACAACCGACCAAGCGTATGTCATTTTGCAAACGTGGCAAGGCAAACTGTGGGAAAAGGGGACGGACGACATGGCCCAATTGTTTGGAGGATTTCTGCAGAAGATACGCCTCATGAACACCGAGACGAGGCATACCGACCTCCCTCCCATGAGTCCAATGCACGTCACGTTGGCCTCCCTGTACATGGCGGTGGTCTCCTACGCGCACGGGGATTGTTTTCAGCGGGTGCAGCAAGTGGCCCAACGGGAGGGCAAACGCAAAGCCTTGACTTTGAAGACTTCCGGCTATAACGAGGAGAACGCGTGGGCGATTAAGCACGACAGCAACAACAAGATCATTTTCAAGTACAAGGAGGATATGAGGTGTGTGTGCGTGTACCTTTTGGGATACCTCTACCGAGACCTGTTGGCCGAACGGGAGACCTGGAACCGGTTGAAAATAGCACAGGTAGTGAAGAAGGAGTTCCCTGACTTGAAGAATGCGTTGGAGGAGAGGTACTTGAAGGAACTGGAGTACATGTTGATGGGGTGTTTGTCGTATTGGCTCAGCCTAGATGTGCTCCCCGAAGAGAGGCTAGAGTTGGAAGCGATGATGCTTGACATTGCCAATGAGGAATTCGCGAAAATGGATGCGATGGCCCTGGAACATCAGTTGAGCGAGGAAACCGATTGGCCCCATATGTCCTTATGCCACAATTTCCTGAGGGAGATGGCGAGGTTCTTGTTCCGGTGGCTTCCCCTGAAGCAGGGTCTGGGACTGATGTGGTACGAGATATGCGAGACTCGGCTGTGTGAGGACCTGGTCTGGGGAACGCAGGGCTACTTGTACCGTTGCCGTACCCAACGGGCCCTCCCCCGGGAGTTTTGGTACCAACGCCGAAACCTTGAATGCGGAGGGGAGGGTAGTAGTGAACCTTATCTCTTCCCACTACATGAACATAGATTCGGCGTCCCGTGCCCATTTTGACAAAGACCACCTACCCCCGGAACCCCACTTCTCGGCAGTGCAAGACCCCCGGTACAAGAGAGAGCGAGCCCTCATAACAGAGTACGAACACTTCCTAACCTACCTGTACTTCCATCTGTGTGCGCGGTACTCCCAGACCACCATGAGGTTGGACTACTATTTCGCTGCCGGACTGAGCTTTAACGAAAGTAAGTTCCAGGTGAGGCAGAACCACGAGAATGCCATCAAGCAGTTACTCCCCCATGTCACGAACCAACTCCTGAAAGAACAGTTTGACCTTCTGTTACCTACCTGGGACCACTACACCCTCCGGGTATGGCAGCAACTCTACGACTACTCGGAGTTTGAGTTGTACGACTACGTTCAGGATTTGCGGACCAAGTCCTGGCGAAGCGAACGGTTGTACCGTATCGCCTACCACTTTGGCGATAGTATGGTCCTCTCGAGTATGATCTATCGTCAACATCATGCTTGTGACAGTCCTGTGACGAAGGGGGATAACCAACTGATCCCTGTGCAGAACCATTTCAATGCCTTAAGGGGTCACATGAACACAGCCCTAACGAAGTACGACGTGGAAGAGAGAGAAGAGAAGGATGAGGAAGAAAAAGAAGAACAACTTTCCAACAAGAGGATGGCCGAGATAATGGCGTTGATCAAGTGTGACGACGACGACGACGACGATGCCATGGAGGAAGGAATCCCCGTCCAGAGCGAGAAGAGACAGAAGAGGATGAAGAGGAAGGAAGAAGAGGAGGAGGCTGAAGACAGGATGGCTGAGAAGAGAAAGAGGAAGAGGCCAAAAGAAAATCTGACTTGGTTCGTGACAGCCGTGCGTTACTTTGTGGACCGGCTGACCTTCCATATGCTGCAGATGCGGGGGGTCAACTTTTTCAGACCTCATTTTACGCTGACCCACGGAAGTACACCGACCATGGACGATTTGTTCATGGAAACAGAAGAGGGGAAGGCGACTTGGCTGGTGATCCTGGAAACCACCTTCCGTGCGCATGTCCAAGGAACCTACCACACTATGCAGAAAGAGTTGGTCGCCACCCTGATCACCCATTTGTTCCAGAAACGGAAGTATGCGGTCGTGGACAATATCCTCTACGACAAAGTGAGACGTTTTGGCATGGCTTACGTCACTCAAATTCACGATTTTTACCCCTCGACAACCATGGAAACCCTGGTGCGAGAGAAGGACCCAATGGCGGATGGACTCTTCCCTTACCTCAACACTATGGCCCACAGTTTTGCGTGTGACCTGTTCCAGGAAGGGGCGGAAGACAAGAAGTTGACCATGCCGTATGCGCCAGGATTGTTGGAGAAGGCCTTGAAGAAGATCTATCTGGAACTAAAATGCGGGACCTGCATAATCAAGCAATCGGCCGTCGTTTTCACCAACCCCCTTACTTTCACCTACAAATTGTACGAAGACAGTGGCAGGAGGTGCACCTACGACAGCAAGTACCCTACGGTCCAAGAATCTCTCAAAGACGTTCCCCTGTCTCCCCTTTGTTTCGTGTAAAAAAAAAAAAACAATAAAAATATCCTGGGAAAAATGTTGGTGTCTGTCTTTTCTAGGGGGAAAAAAGTATAAGGGAGGTACCGCGCGCAAGACTCGGGGAGAGTACAGAATGCCCTGTGGCGGAGGAGGAGGTCCGTCCCTCAAGTGCCACGGCATTTTGAAACGTGTCCGTTGTCTCTTGGCGTGTTGCGGAGGAAAAGTGATTATTCAGGGCTATCATTTTGAGGATTATGGGGCGCAAGAAGGAGAAGAAGAAAAAGAATCCTTCCGCGCTGCTCGAGGCATTGTATTACGACCCCAGCAGCCCTGCTGCCTTTGGGGGTGCTGCCCGTCTGGTGAAAGCGGCTAGCGAAGTGGGGGTGACGCGCACCACCACTTTAGCATGGCTGAAAAAACAATTGACCTTTACGTTGCACCGCCCCTTTCGAAAAAAATTTCTGCGAGGGCGCGTGCGCGTGCTGGCCCTCAACGAGCAGTGGCAGGCGGATCTGGTGGACATGCAAGCCACGAACACCTTCAACAAGGGCTACAAACACATTTTGACCATCATCGATGTGTTGTCCAAGTACGCGTGGGCGGTCCCCCTGAAGAACAAGACCGGGGAGGAATTGGTGCGCGCCTTTACCCAAGTGTTCCGCGAACGGAAACCGTTGTGGTTGCAGACCGATGCCGGGACAGAATTTACCAACCGCAAGTTCCAGGCCTTTTTAAAAAAGAATGACGTGGCCTTTTTCGTCACCTACAACGAGACCAAAGCCCAGATTGCCGAGCGGTTCAACCGGACGCTCAAGGGACGCATGTACAAATATTTCACGGCCACCGGGAAGAAAGAGTATTTGAAAGTCCTCCCCCAATTGGTGCTCGGGTACAACCGAGCCGTCCACAGCAGCATTCGACGTGCCCCCATCACCGTCACGCCCTTCAACGACCACGAGGTGAGGGCCGTCTTGTACCGGGAAAAGCAGCCGACGCCGCTAAAGAGGAAACCGAAGAAACCGCTGTACCGTCCCGGCGACACGGTACGGATTAGCAAGACCAAATGTCATTTTGAGAAAAGCTATCTGGCCAACTCGTCGGAGGAAGTGTTCACGGTGATAAAACGGCTGGACTACCGCACCCCTCCCGTCTACCGGTTGGAGGACTTGAGCGGGGAGGGGTTGCGGGGAACGTTTTACGAAAGCGAGATGACGCCTGTGGCCGTGGAAAAAGAAAGCCTCTTTATCATCGAAAAGGTGTTGCAACGCCGCGGCAAGAAGAACCAGGAAGAAGTCTTGGTGAAATGGGAAGGGTACCCCACCAAATTTAACAGTTGGGTTCCGGTCACTCAGCTCCAGACCCAAACGTACGGGTGAAAAAAGAAATAAAAGAGTTTGTTGTCCCGCTTGCCTGATTCATTGTGGAGAAAGAGAGGATGGAGGAGGATGAATTTTACATTACCTTAACCCACGGGGTGAAGTCTTACGTCTCCACCTACGTCAATACCCCGTCCCGGTTCCGTATCCACCTCCATAAAATGTACACGTTGTCTCCAGACTGGGAAACGGCGGTCACAACTCTGGTCTTTCCCAGTCCCCAGAAGAAGACGACCTTGTACATGTACTGTGATTTGATGGAACCCAGTATTGTGGGGGATACGAAAGCCCCCTTGTTGAGAGTCCTTTTTTCAGGGCCCGGGGACGGTGAGGTCCACGAACGCAACTTTGTCCCCCTGTACTACAGACAGTTGTCCAAGACGGTGTTTGAGGATTTCATTTCCGCAAACCTCCGAGGTGGAAGTGACCCTCCATTTCCGGAAAGCATGAACCCCGACCGCATCTGGATGACGCTGCCTAGCGTGGCCAGCCGGGCTACCTTTCCCAATAACACGGGCTCCCATTTTCGTATCCGGCTCCCGGAGATGTTGGTCTTGGACCGACGGTGGGAGATGGCCCTCTGCCACCTGCAATTTCCATGCGCCTGGGATGAATTGTTCCCCAAAGATCAAGACCGCCAATTCTCCATGATCCACTTTTCACTTGATCGAGCAGAAGAAACCTCCAAAGCCCTCCTCCCGAACATCACCTTTACTCCACAGTCTTTCGAAACGGTCACAGAACTGGTCACAGCCATGCGCTGGGCGATGTTGCAAGGGGGCTACCGAAGGATCCTCAAAACATTTACCGTCCGGGTGGAATCTTCCAATAAAGCCACGGGTAAAACCGTCCTGGAATTGAATCAAGCAGCGACGGGCGGCTACGCGTTAGCCTTACCCCCTAAACTGGCCTACATGATCGGCTTGGAGGACGATCCTAAAAAGCCCACCGCGCATCCTGCGGGCCTACTGAAAAAAACCGGAACCAACACCCCGTTGATGTCCAGTTTCGTGAAGATCCATACGGGGGACTTTATCCCGGACAAACCCATCCTGATCCCCGCGTCGGTTTTGGAGAAAGAACGGACTGTGTATTACCTCACTAAAGCGAGTACGGGCAAAGGCGCTACCTTGTTTCCCAACTTTCAAAGGATCACAAAAACCTTTGTGGTACCGACCGGGAACTACGCGAACGCCAAAGCCATCGAAGCGGTCATTCCGATGAACGCCCCTGATGTGTTATGGTATTGGAACCGTTCCCCGCCTAAAGGGTCCTTAATGCTGTCCCTTCAAATCAACAAGGAGGAGACCCAACTTGTCATGAGTCCTTGGCTGGCCAAGCTGTTTGGGTTTGGCGACGGGCACATACCCGAAAACTTTGGGGCACACAAAGACGCGCTCTCCCTCGGTTTCCCCCTGGTGGGGTACCAGCCTGAGTGTTGGTCCACATATTATTCCGGTCTAAAATTCTGGACGCCCACCCCCTACCTGCTCAACCGCGATTTTAAACACCAACCCGTACGCAGTTTGTACGTGTACTGCGATCTGATCGAGCCGCATATCGTGGGGGATGTGAAAGCGCCCTTGCTGCGTGTCGTGTCGGCCCAGGTCTCGTACAACAAGGTGGTGGAACGAGACTTTCCGGTCATGCGCTACTTCCCGCTCGCCAAAACGGTGTTTGACACGCTGGAAATCCTTATAACCGACGAGTCCGGCCAACGCCTCTCATTCGCCTCAACAGCTACCGTGGTGGCGACGTTGGAATTTGTGAAGCGCGCTCTGAAAAGGAAAGCATGAATGGATCGTCTGCGGGCTCTATGGCAGTGGCTGGCGGAGGGTCTTCGATACCTGTGTTCCGTGCAAAACCTGCACCCCCCACCACTCAACGCATGCCCTCCTCCATTCCTGTCTTCCAGGGGGGCCGCGGCCAGCAAGGCGGCGGCGGCCTCATCCCTATCCGTTGGAATGAACTCGGCCGTTACGAACCGGTCACAAATCAAAAGGGTGGACTGTTGCCCTTGGCGCTAGCCCCCTTGGCCGTCATGGCGGGCAAAGCGTTGGCCGGGACCGTCGCGGGGGCGGTGGCTAAAAAGGGAGGACAGAAGATACTCGCACGCCTGAAAAAGAAATTTGGCAAGAGGGTGGTGAAACAAATCGTGAAGGACACGAGCAAAGGGACAGCCCGCATACTCGGCAAGAAAACCAGTAAAAAGTTGATCCAAGGCCTGGAAAAGATAGCGGGGGTAGCGCCTAAAAGGAAAAAGACGAAGAAGTCGGCCAAAAATACGAAGAACCCGGCACGGCCCGTGGCCAACAAGAATAAAAGAAAGCAAAAACAGACTTTCCCACTCATTCCTTCAACGCCCGTCAAGCGTGCACGTGTGGAGAGAGATATCTTTGACGACGATTATTGATGGCGACGGTCGCTGGCATGGGCAAACCCACCCCTGCCCAACATGATGGGCGGCTACAACACTCATTTGGATTTTTTCGGCAAGGAATTGGCCCAAGCACCCTCCTCAACTTTACTCCAGCCGCCAAGAAATCCTACCTGACCTCGGGACTGTACTACAAAGACATGGCCGGGGCCATGGATGTTTTCGACATCACCGGGGCCAACACAGGGTTGACTACGCGGGCCGCCTACACGGCGGAAAGCAAAGTGGTGGAACTGACCGGGATGTTTTACATTGACGCGGCCTTCTCCAACAAACTGCTCCTCAACGGAGTGCCCCTGGAATTCCGCCTCACCCCCGCCAGCAACGCCTTCGCCCTCATGGGGGACAGTGGTGCGGGGGAAGCGGCCGCCGCTAAAATCGTGCTGAAGCGGGTCACTTTCTTCCGCCGTGTCAGTGTCTGCAACAAGGACTTCATGAAGAGCATCGAAGTGAAACTCGTGTCCCAGCCCGTCCTCTACCCTTACAACAGCGAGGAAGAACGGATGTTCACCATTTCCCAGGGCGACACCACCTTTGAGAAAACGGATTTCCTAGGCGGGCGCATCCCCCGACGCATGCGCATTGCCTTGGTGGACAGTGGGAGCAGTTTGGGAGCGCTGAAAAAGAACCCTTTCCATTTCCAAAGGTTTGGGATGACCCGCGCAACGGTCACGGTCGACGGCATGCCCACCCCCTTCTCCCGCGTCGAATTTGCGACGGGAAAAACCCTGGACGGTTACAATACCCTGTTCCTGGCCCAAGGCGCCATGAACGCCAACCATGGGATTGACATTACCCGGACCGATTGGGACAAGGGTTACGCCATCCTGTGTTTTGACTTCACTCCAGACGGTAGTGGCAACGCCGCGCACATGAACATACAACAGTACGGGACGGTGGGCATCCGCCTTCAGTTTGCAGCAGGGGTCGCCCAGACCTTATCGGTGTACGTGAACTGCGAGTTTGACGCCGCGTACGAAATCAGCAGCAGCCGAGAAGTGAAAAAGTTGTAAGCAGAGATGACCACCTACACGTCGCAATTGACGTTCTTGGCCCGTCACGATTGGTGGCTCCGCGCCTCGTTTCGGGGCGTGTTTCCCATGGACCTACGGCCCCGCCGCGTGACCCGCCCCGCCTCATTCATTCTCAATACAGACAACGCCGACGGACCAGGCACCCATTGGTTGGCCTTTTATTTTCCGCGCCAAGGCCTGAATGAATTCTTCGACAGTTATGGCTTTCCCGCCTCTTATTACGGGTTGCAAGAATACGTGCGGCAGGGGAACGCCCAGCATAGGGAAAACAATGTGATGTTGCAAGGGAACAAGTCCAACGTGTGCGGCAGTTATTGCCTGTACTACCTCCTGCGCCGAGCCCACGGCCGGACCCTGGCGGAGGTCCTGCAGAACCTCCAGCAGTGGAAGACCAAGACAACCAGGGACCGGGCCCTCCAAGCCTGGCAGCGCCAGTACCAGCGCCGGAGTGTGGCTCGGTGGCAGCAGCAAGACAGTTTTCTTCACGATCAATGTGTTATCAGTTTGAGAGAAAATAAAAAATAAAACAAGTTCCCCACCTCCATGTCTTGTTATTCTTGGGAAGGGTGTGAGGCACGATGGATGTCCGTTTCCAAGCGCCCTGCAATATCTTGATCACGGGTCAGAGTCAATCGGGAAAAACGGTGTTCACCGAAAGACTCTTGCATCATATGAAATCCCATTTCACCCACCTACCCCTCACGATCGTGTACTGCTATGGCAGTGCCTGGCAACCCCGGTTCACTGCCCTGCAAAAACAATTGGGGGTGAAATTTGTGGAGGGGCTTCCCGACGATCCGTACGCCCCCTTTCGCGGCAAGCCAGGCCTCTTGATCCTGGACGATTTGATGAAAGAAGGCTCCAAGGACGAGCGGGTGGTGGACCTGTTCACCAAAGGC
The DNA here is from genome assembly GCA_030867875.1 of Actinernus sp. WN-2022. Lineage (NCBI taxonomy): Eukaryota > Metazoa > Cnidaria > Anthozoa > Actiniaria > Actinernidae > Actinernus > Actinernus sp. WN-2022. The sequence goes on from JAOWCC010000237.1 coordinate 4,936,864, forward strand.
TCGCACCACCACAACATTTCCGTGCTGTACCTGACCCAGAACATTTTCCCGCCAGGCAAGTACGCGCGCACCCATTTCCATCAACGCACACTACCTGGTGGCTTTTAAAAACGCCCGGGATTCATTACAAGTCCGAAAATTGGCCGAGCAGGCCTTTCCGGGGCAAGTGCCGGCGGTGATGCGAGCCTACCAGGACGCGACCCAACGCCCCTTTGGTTACCTCCTCTTCGACCTGCACCCCCGGACCCCTCCTCAAATCCGGTTGCGCACCAACATTTTCTCCGAGGATGGACAACAGCATCGCGCCTACGTGCTGGAGGAGGATCAAAAGGGGGTGGGCAATGCGTTGGACCTGTTGAAACTCCTAGCACAAACACCCAAGGTTGTGATGCCTGGTTTGTCCTACAACAAGCTCTACACCAAACTACAAAAGCACCTCGTAGGAAAGCAACTAAGAGAGCAACGAGGGGGTACTAAGAAAAAGAAGAAGAAGGAGGTCCCCTCGGTACAAAGAGCGAGTAAATCAGGGGGTCGAGAGCTTCGTGGGGCGGTGTGGAAGAGACCCAACAAAACAACCTTCCATCCCCCTTTTTCCGTGTCGAAAAAGGTCCCGAACAAAGGGGGTTGGATTAACTTTATAGGTTAAGCCCCCCAGGCAAACTGTTCAGTTGTGGTGATGGCCTCCCCCTTGCTTCAACGTCACGCGCTGTTCATCCGACAATTTGCCAAAGCGGATCTCGGTCAGAAAAAGAAACTCATCCGGGCCGCGAGTCACACTCAAATCAACGCCGTCAGCGAAGTGGTGCACAACGCGCCAAGAAAGTCTTTGCTCCCATCAAGGTGAAACTTCGAAAAATAGCCAACAAAGCCCTGTCGCCGGCCGTGAGGAAAAGGATTCTGCTCTCCTCCTCGACAGCGGTGCAGAAAGCCAAGCTTAAAAAGGCCGTGGGCCAGCGAGGAGGGTTCATTTTCACAACCGCTGCCCTCATTGCCGCCGCCGTTTTTGCTGCCAAAGCGGCCGCCGCCGGAGCTATCAGTGGAGGTGTGGCTTACGGAGCCAAGAAAGCTCTGGACGCCGCTTAGGTCTTATGGTCCAACCAATCCGCAACTTGCCGGCACCCGAGGGTACAGACCCGGCCCGGTGGCAGTTATTTTTAGCCCGCCTGCGAAAAAGGCAACGTCAAACCCTGCCGGGAAAAAAAGTTAGCAGGACCGTGCGGGCGGCGAAGCAAATCCAAAGAAAGTATAAGACGCGACCGCCCAAGAAGAAATCCCAGACAGGGAAAAGGAAGCGGGCCCCACACCACCCTCCAGCAGCCCCAGTAGGAATTTCCGTGACACGATGGACCGTGAAGCGGCACAAACGAAAAAAGCGATGAAAGAGGCCGAGGGGAAGAACCCTATGCGCATGGTCTTGGTGCCGGAAGAGTCCATGCGGTGGTTGGAACAACAGCTTCGTGTGGACACGACCAAAGGGGTTAAAGTGCTCAGCCAGTACCAAACGGCCATGGCGCAGGTCCTAGAGACCCCAGAGAAACCGGCAAGCGCCGACCAGTTTCAAGATTTACTCCAAAAATACGTCCGGCGTCGCGAAACCATTGAGCCTAGTCCCTTCATGGCCGTGGCGGCCAAAGTGTTAACCCAGAGCCAAAGGGGCGCTTTGCGCCGCGTACCCCCCTCCAGCAAACCTTTAGCGTCGGTGCTGGTCAATCTGTTGAAACTGAAAGGAGCCCAGAAAATTACCTGGAATGCGCAAGGGGAAGTGAAACTCTACGGGCAAACCCTGCCGGGCAGTCAAATTGCCGATCTGATTAAAGAAGCGGTGCATCCTTCTTCCACCCGCACGTCGCCGGGCTACCGTGATTTCATGCAATTTCTAGCGGAAGAAAAAATTCCTAAAGATCTCGTCCGCCACCCCCGGGATCTCATCTCCAAAAAGAAAGAGTACACGCCCCGGCCTAAACGCACCGCCGCGACTCCTACTACTACACCCCACCCCTTACAAAGAGCCCCCGCCCCGCCGAGAGGAAACACCGTTTTCCAGGACCCCCTACAAAGCTTTCCCCCGTGTGGGGGCCCCGTGGGGGTAGCCGTCGCCTCTCTTTTGGCACAGGCTCCGCCCAAAAACCGCCTTTAAATTGGCGTCCTTTTTAAACCCCCCTTCATTGTCGCCATGGCACGAACCCTAACGAGACCCGCGGGATTTGGACAAGCGCTCTGGCAACGCCGTGTTGCCCAAGCGAACCGATTGAGGAAGAAAAGGAGGAAGTCAGGGGGAACGCAAACCGTGCGCAAGATCACAAGCCGAAAATCGAAAGACGGCCGTACCGAAACAACGTACCGAAACAACGAACCGAACAACGACCACTTCGGGCAAGCGCAAAGGCAAAAGTATCAGCCGGTGGAACGTCAAACACCTGAAGAAAAATACTTAAAGAAAAAAAGACTTTGACAATTCTCACTCATTACTCGTTGCTCTTCAAGCTGTGAACGTCATGGGTCTAGATATTACTTTCTATGGAGCTGAGGCAGGCGGTGATGTCATTGTGGGCGAGTGCCACCTATGCTATTCTACGTTTGGGAACTGGATGGAAGAATACCTGAGCGAAGGCGAAAGGAAGCAGTATGTGCTGAGCGACTGCGAAGGAACCTATTATGGATTCTATGTGGAGTTGGTCTATGATATTTGTATTTGGGAAGGATTCCTGCGCAAGCATCCAAGACTCAAGCCTTACAAGATGGAGTTCCACTAAATAAAAGACTGAGACTTTGGTATCACAGCTCAAAGGAACTGAATCATTTATTGCAATAAAAATATTTCCTCTAGAGTCTCTTTGTTTTCTTTAGTAGCCGTAAGGGTAGCTCTGGTAGCCGTGGAGAACCCTCTTGTCGTAGACCACCTTGAAGGTCTTCGTCTCTGTGCGGGTGTGCAACGTCCTGTCTTGGGTGTTGCGGTGGATGGCGTGCGGCGTCACTACCGTCTGTGTGGGTTCCCCTTGGCCTTGCACCATGGCTACCATGGCCTCGATGTTGACGATCGCCCGATTTCGTACGTTGAGGCGTAGTCCCTTCACTTTGCAGACGGTGCGGCCTTGACTCGTTTCATACCCGTAACTCTTGGGCCCGGTACAGGCAAAACGGACAATATGTTCGCCTTCTTTAAGTTCGTTTGTCATGTCGCCTAGAAATCGACCGACCGGGGGCGCCACTTGGCCTACTTTCTGTGTGAAATAGATGCTGTCCGTATCGTGGTAGACGATGCGGTCCTTCAAGAGATCGAGGTAAGAATACAATTTCAGGCGTGCATGGGCTGTGGTGTAGGCGGCAAACACAACGTTGTTGTGGGGGTTGGAGTCGATGTGCTGCGGGGTGGCGTGGTAATGCACTTGTACCATGTCTTCGTGGACGAACAGAATGTCCTGGACTTCCTTCTCGTCGCTCATCATGAGCTCAAAGTAGCGGTCCAACTCGGTGACGTACTCCGTCTGCCGAGGGTTCTGCTTCTGGCCGAACTTGCCCCACAACGTGTTGAGCATCCATTTCGCCAGGGCCGCATCCCCGCGTTGAACGCAATCTTGTCCTCCTCCAGTAAAATCCCCGTGGCCCTCCGGTAACTCTCTATAAAAGAGGCTTTCTCGGCGTCGGTGTTACACCCGGGTGGCCACCCGCTCGCCTCTTGTTTAATCTTGAGGAAAGTGTTCACGTAGTCCGTGAACAATCCCTGGGTCCCGGTGGTGGGATCGTACTGTTCCGACTCGGGATAATGCCATACCCGGTACATTTCCAGGACCCGGTAGCCTTGGCGCAGGGCCTCGTGAAGTTCGTGGCTCACCCAAGTGCCTGTCAAAGCCCGGGCCTCGTCGCCGTATGTGCAGGGGACCTGGTTCTTGTCTTCGGCGCAGGTCCGACAGAGGGTAAACAGCAGTTTCTCCCCCACGTGCGTTGGGAGAACCGGGAAAAATAGGCGGCGTGGCGGCAAGATCTTCAGATGAATTAACCCCTCGTACGGGAGGGTAGGGTCTAGATCTTCTGTGAGGATTTCTGGATGGCCCAGCGGGAATCGTTGTGTTTTTTGCACCCAGGGGTACAGGGAGCACACATCCAACGCCTCCATCCATTCTCTCCCCCATTCTCCCTCGGTCGCTTCCCAGTAAGTCTTGATCCCGTTGGTTCGCCCCCCAAAGAACGCTTTCTTGGGGTCGAGGGGAAGCTGGGCTTGAGGGATGGGCGCTAGGGCGACGATGGTCGGATCCAAGGCCATGGCCGCACGAATTTCGCACTCCCTAATCTCGACCACGCGGTACCCTTGCTGTTCCAGGTACAACATTTTGTCCCGGGTCCGGTCGGCCAACGTTCTCATCGTGCAGTGCAGTAATGGATGGATCTTCTCTTGAGGGGTGCAACGGTTGCAGCCGTGCCAGAAACAGCCATTTATTTCGTAGGCCGTGTGGGTGGCCGCGTGGTACCCATCCAGTTTGTAGGGGCCCACGTGCTTCTCTCCCAAATTGTCCGCGTGCTGGAGTTGAATTCCGTCCCGCCGCTCCACGTGGGCCAACCATTGGAGCGCCAACGCCGACTGCACGTCCTTGGGCCGGTAGCCAAGCCGTGGTAAGACCGCAATGGTGCTAGGTCTGAGGAATTTCTTGCGGAACACTAAGTTGCATAGGGAGGCGAGGGTCACGGTCTTGGTAAAGGGGTCTATCCCCGCCGCTTTCATCATTATTGTCCGGAACGCCAAACAGGCCCGTTGCAAGATGGCCACATCCCGATGGCAATAGAGGGCCAACTCTTTCTGGAAGTCGAAGACCCCGCCGCGGGCCCGTTCGGTCGCATGCCAGGCCACCAGTTCTTGTTTGCCTTGTGGACTCAGCGAATCCGGTTCGTAGTAATGTAGGTCTGGTAGTGGCCCCACATACTGCTGATGTTCTGGTTTGTTAAAAAAGATGGGAAAATCCAGCTTGTTGAGGTTTTCGGTCTGGAACCCGAACGTGACGGGAAATTGTTTGAGGGCCAGCGGGATGAAGAGGAGGGAATCCTTGATAACCAACTTGTACTCGGGGATGGTCACCACCATTGCCTTGCCGCCGTGGAAGAGCACTTTCGGTTTTATGGCATTCTTGAAGAGATACTCCAGGATGGGGTACGAGTCGTACCCCATGGCATTGTGGGCCAGGCACACGTAATTTTCGTGATTCCCCGAGAAGAGCCAGTCGCAGAATTGGGGGAGGGCTGTGGGGCCTCGGAACTCTACTTTCCGTGGACCGCATTGAGTGCAGGTGGGTAAATCTGACGTCACACAGAGATCGCACACTTTCGAGACCCCCGCAAAGTTGACCACGTGCTGCGCTTCCAGGGGCATGGCTTCAAAATCAAAGAACAGGTACCGGAACTTGTCCTCATGCCCCTCGTCTTCCGCGGCGGCTCGCTCTGTCTCCTCTTCTTCCGCCAGGAGGGCCGCGTAGTCATCTTCTTCTTCTTCTTCTTCTTCTCCTCCCCCACCCCCTCCTTCTGGGGCTAGGCGCGGGACTTGTTGGTCCGCCACTTGCATGTAGCACAAGTGGTCCGGGGGGACAATAGCTTGGCAACTCCGGCAACGGTATTCTCCGCACACGTGGACTCCGTCCCGGCCCCGAGCCAAATGGTCTACCGTCACCCCGCACTGGACACAACGTGTGTACCGTTCGCACGAACTCCATGTTCTGGTGTAGAGATTCCCTTGCCCAGTCCGGTGGGGTTGGTGACGGCGGTGGTTGTCGAAGCAGGCCCCACTCTTGAACCATCGCCGGCACTGGTCGCATTTTCTCCAAGCCCATCTCTCCCCAGGGGGGAGGGGAGAGCAGTCCTTGACCCCACAACAGATACAGGTCGTGTCACAAACGTGTTGTCTAGGGTCGTTGTAGGTCTTCTGGCAGAGGGGGCAAAAGTGTTTGGCGTTCAGGAGACCCCTCATGTTGGTGATGACGTCATAGTGGTTGTTCTCGGTTTGGTAGAGGTACACGCGGTAGCGGGCCTCAGGGAGGTGTCCCGAGTAAATAATACCGTTCATATGCTCTCGGGAAACCAGATTCACTTCTACCCCTTGGCCTGCCAGGTAGGCTTGGAATCGTTTGAGCTCCGGGATCCCACACAGTTGAACAGGAACGTCTGCCTGGTGGTGGAGCTCCAAGGCTAGAGTCCGTTGTCGGTATCTCCCTCGCCTTAAATGGTAGGAATCAGGATGTTGCTGCTCCAGGGCCAGGGCCGTGACCAATCCTCTGGCCATGCACAGTTCATCATAATTGTGTATCCCCACAATGCTTCGTTTAATTTTTTTAAATTTCGCCAAGTCAGTCGTACAGCAACGGGCCGGACGCCCTCCTCCCGCGCTGGGTATTTTCACGTGAAACACATGGATGTGGAAGCGGCCCCTCATAATGAATTCTTGATTGGATTGGGTGATCTCCCCAATTCTGGCCATGATTAGGGCGGGGGTGAGGGTGGACCTCATCAGGTAGGGAAAAGCCAATGGGTAGTCCAGATGCGGAGCGTCTAGGGTCAGGCGTACTCTGTCTTGCGGACCGGCGTCCCCTAGGGTGGTCTCCAGGACCCTCTCTATAGCGACCGTGACGTCTTGAAGGGCCTGTCCATCAAAAAATAATACATAAAATAAATAAATAAAATAAAATAAAATAAATAAATAAATAATACATAAATAAATTACAAAAATTAAAAATTAAAAAAATTAAAAAAATTGCAAAAATTAAAAAATAAATTCAAAAATTTAAATTTAAAATAAAATAAAATAAAATAATAAATAAAAAAGTGTAGTCCGGCTAGAGAAGATCGAGAAGAAAAGAAAAAAAGAAAAAAAAAAAAGAAAAAAAATGGATTTCCTCACGGGGAATCGAACCCCGTGCGCTTGGCGCTTGAACCCCTGCCTCTTGCACCAGGAGATTTAACGCTATGCGCCACCTCGCGCGCGCGTTGTGACGTCATGCCAAAATAGTGTAGTCAATCCTTACCTCGGGCAGAGTCGCGCGGGCTCGCGTCCTTATTCGTAGTTCGTAGTCCTTACAGGTCGTCTTGAATTTTCTGCACGCTCTGGACCGTGTTTGTAGGAGTTCAAACTCCTCCTCCTCCTCCTCCTCGGCATCGGCGGCGCTGGTTTTTTTCCTTTTCCCACCTCCCTGCTGCTCACTCACTCGTTTGCCGTCGGGAAATAGGGCGTGGAGACAATTGTCCGGATCAAAATCGTCCTCATGGTCCTCCTCGTAGTCCTCCTCGTGGTCCTCGTTCTCTGTCTGTGGGGGCTTCGGGTAGAATTTTCCCCACGAAAGGTTGAGGGACCGTTTTTGCCAATAGTTTGAACTAAATAAACTTTCCAGGTCTTGGTCCGTCACTTCCGGAAGCACGGCGGGGAGGTTCAGCGCGGCGACGAGTCTTTCTACTTCCTCCTCGATAATGTCGTCTTCTAGAGTTTCCATCTCGGGGAATGTAAATGGTTCTTGCGAGGGATAGTCTACCCCCGGGGGGAAATTCACATCCTCCAGGAAGGCGTACAAAGCATCCTCGTTGTAGGGGTTTATTTCTTCGAACGTGAGCTCGTCCTCTGGGTCTCCCCCCGGGGAGGGATGAGGCGGCGGGGCCTCTTCTTCGAGGGTAGTGATGACTGGATTGCCTTCTTCATCTAGATAATTCCAAGAGTCCATCGTGCTCACACTAACCCAAATCAAAATGCATCGCTTCCTTATATATTTTTTTCACTGTTCTCTGATTGGTGCCTTTTTCTCGGCCGATGATTGGTTCCTCTAGAAGGAGCACGGCTTGTGAGTGGTGGAATTCGATCCGCTTTTGGTTCGACTTGAACACCTGGGGTCTAAGAATCCTCTGAAAAACCCCTCCCCCTCCCCCTCCCCCTCCCCCTCCCCCTACCCCTTGTTCTTTAAAATTATCTCGCCCCACCCCGGGGGGAGCCCTTCTTCCTTCCTTCTTTAAGCCGTAATCATTTTGCGTTCTCTAAACGTCTTTTCTGAGCTCCTAAATCCTAAAACCTAAATCCCCTCGACAAATGCGCCCAGCTAGGTAAACAAAAACTAGTCCAACCGGTTTATCCCAGTTTAGGAGCCTCTCGTGAATGAGATTTTGTAAGGCAAAGACGCACGGCTCCTGATTGGTGGAAAACTAGTCTAACCGGTTTATCCCAGTTTAGATTCTCGTGAATGAAAGTGGCGTGATGCAAAGGCGCGCGCTCCGCGATTCCTGATTCAGCGTGTACGAGGTTTTGGCAGTAAAGGAATCCTTTCCCGGGTCGCCGAAGACGAAAAAAATAGTGGAAAAATTAGAAACCCTGTAGGGCTAATTCCAGCAAAAATTTTATACCATTTCAGGACTGTTTTTGGGGTGAATTTTGAGAGTCAAAAACCCAAAATCCACTGAAAACGAATTCGAACCCATTTCGGATCGAATGACCCCGCCAATCACAGCGCTCGCTTCGCTTAGCAAACCAATCGTAGACCGAGCTTAATGCACCAATCACAACCCCATCCTTTGCCGCATAAATACTAGCCCAAAACTAACTTCGGCACAGTTGAACCAGCCACTCAACCGGTAAGTTTACACAAAATTTTCTCTTGGAATTCACCCTGAGCCTTGACTAATCTTTTCTTTTTTTTGGTTTTTACTTGACTAATCTTTTCTTCTTTGGTTTTTCCCTTTTTATTTCACCAGTCAAACAACAAACAGCAACAAGACAACAACAACAGGTGAGTTTTACACAAAATTCTCTCTGGAAATTCAACCTAGGGATTTACTAATCTTTTCTTCTTTTGTTTTTCCTTTTTATTTCTACAGACAAAACAACAACAACGCTATGGCTGTCCGAAGGCCCATTCGAGAGATGGAGGTACTATCCTGCGACTTTCTTTTTGCCTTGGAATACCCCCACTAATTTTTCTTTTGTTTTTCTAGAATATCCGAGGCGTACCCACACTCAACCTGGCTCAAGTAAGTTGTTGTTGATGTTCTCCCACCTCCCTAAAACAGTGTTAACGTTCGGTCGCTGCTTCACAGAGCCGTTCATTTTTATTGGCATACATTTCCCCATTGAGTAAAGTTTTGATTATTTTTTATAGGATTTTCTCGAAGTCCCCACCGGGGGGATCTCCGCTCTTGTCAGAGCACCTCTAGCGAACTAATTTCTCTAAAACATTATTCGGTTTTTTTTTTTTTTAATTTTTCTTTTTTAATTTTTCTTTTCCGAACAGACTTTTGGTCCGGTGGCTATTAATCTTACAGACAATCACTTCATTCACCATTCACTCTTCTTAAGACAATTCGGTCTACCTATGGAAATAATAGCACGGATTGGGGCCTACGTCTGTGGCCAACAGAGGGCAGACAAGAGGAAAACCAAACATACAAAATTATTTTTTCCTACCCTTTTGCTAATTACCTGCCTGGATACTTGGGAATTTGAGTCAGTCTACTGTTGGGACAACAGTTTCCAGGAGCTCCCACATAACAAACGCTTTTGGGGTATCGACCCCGTCAATGCCGTCATGTTTATAGAACCGCTGACGGAATTTACATTCCGGTGGTGCCGTAGGTGCCATTCGAATACAACCGTATGCCAACGCCACTGTAACGTTGGAATTATTTATAGGCGCTGCCCTCACCACCCCGTTTATTCTCACGTGGCTCACGAGGGGTGGGGCAGATTTCCGTGGCGTAAGCTTTTCTTCCACATCGAGTGTTAAATTCCTATTTTATTTTTTCTAGTGTTTACACTGTGGCCATCAGCCAGAACAACAACAACAGTTGCCTCCTATGCCTTGTTGTGGCGAAACAATATGTCCCTCATGCTTTGTGGGGTTGTTGAAACCGGACCTGAGGAAAGAGGGACACCCCGAATGTTTTTATTGTGCTACAAGAATGAGACATCCATTCTATGTCCGGGCGGGTTCCATTATAATTTTTCGTCATGGCATCACATTTGGGTGCATAACTTTACCCTTAACAGAACGCTTTAGTCGACGTTATGATCTTGTTTACTCTCGATAAAAGGAAAAGTTTACGCCATTGAAATTTTCCTGTTTCCTGAAGTTCCTCCCGTGGCATAAATTAGACCTAAATTTTTATTTTTTATTTTTTAGTGTTTTAAATGTAACACAGCACAGGAGGATATTTTACCACCTCTACCCTGTTGTAGGAGAACGGTGTGTGCCGCCTGCTTAATCTCCAGGATCTCTGCATTTCTAAATAGAAATGAAGTCCCCCGGTGCTATTTTTGCCAGGAGAAATTCCGACACCTATTTTACATAAAAGCGGGGAGCCTAATTTTATTTCACCATGGAACCGTTTTTGGCATTGTTGTTTTACCAATCGATCGCGAATACCATCAACATTATGGATTAGTTTTTTAAAAAATTATGCCACGGGAAGTTCTTCTCTTTTTTCTAAATTTTTAAAAACTTATTAGGGCCATTAGCCCACTTTTCAAAATTTCTATTACGTAAATACTAGGGCGATTAGCCCACTTTTTCTATTTCATAAATACTAGGGCAATTAGCCCCCTTTTTCTTTTTCATAAATACTAGGGCGATTAGTCCACTTTTCAAAATTTCGTAAATACTAGGGCGATTAGTCCACTTTTTTCTACACGGATATTTTCTCTCTCTTGAATGGGCCCCACGGGATGGCCTGTATATATATATATATATGTATATAGTTTTTTATATTTTTATATTTTTATATTTTGGTTGAAAAGATACCTTTCATTATTATTATTATTATTTTCAATACACACTTGTATTAATTAATTAATTTGGTGTGCCTGAAATGGGCCACCGCAATTGTACTTTAATTTTAAACAATGCAAACAAAGTTGTTTTTACTCAAACAAAAGTCTCTTTTATTGTCTCCAATTACATAGTGGTTGAATCAAATAAAGCCACAAGGGTTAACACTCCAATTTCCACATAGTCCTGGGGATTGTCTTCGTAAATCAAAGCCTGGCCTAACGCATGCCAAATTCGGTTCTTGTACGTAATGGTAGGGTCTTCGATTTCTTCAAAATAATACCGTTTGTAGACCTCGTAAATCTCGGCCTCCTTTAGTTTTTGCAACTGTTCAAACACGGTATACGTAAGGGGAGCAATAATCCCCGAGAGGTGCAAACTCTGCAAAGCCCTGTAGCCCGTAGCCCGTAGAGCCTCTAGGGTAATAAGAGACCGGGCCTTCTCCACGCGCTCGGTAAAGCTTTCCTCGGAAAAAGACCATAAACAGGAATGGTAACGTTCGTCCTGTTGACTCTGTTGACTGTAGTGACACCCCTCGCAGTGACGGCCACGTTCTCGCATGCATTCCCGGATGCACGTCATGACGTAGAGCGTTTTGTGCAAAGCCCACCCGGCTTTTAGGGCGGGTAAATCCCGGTTGTCCGGCATGTCCCCCAAATCTAGGTCTTCTTGGTTCAGTAACAATAGCTCGCGTGGGGCTGGTAGCGAGCCTGAGGGGCCCGGCTCGTTGTCGGGATGTCTATAGGGGGTGGGGAGGGCGGGGGACCCTCGGCCGTTGTACCAGTGGGGGGTCCGGAGGACGTCTCTGCCGGGTTCCACACATTCCCCGCCGGGGGCCCCGCCGGGGGACACTGTAGACTCTCCACGGGGGGATCCGTAAGAGGCATAGTGGTGTTGGGTCTGGTCCAAGCGACGGGTGGCTTTTCTTGGGGGGCCTGTGACGTCCATGGCGACGCGTAGTATTGTGCTTTCTTAGGGGGTGGGGGTCCAATAGGTTCTGCCGGAGGACCTGCCCACATAAATCCGAGCGGAAACTCACACTTCGGGTTGGGCGACGGTGCCGTACACGTGAAGAACACACGGTTCGGATTTTTTTCGCTTCGGCTGACCCCCACTTTCATCCACAAATTGTGGCCACACTTGGGAAACGTGTTGTATAAAGTTCCGACCGGGATGGCCGCTTTCACCAAAGGCAGGTCTTGCTCCGTAAAATAAAAGCTCCACGGCAGCACTGGGGGTTTCGACTTGTAATCCGCTGTTTGTCCACACTTGTAAACACACTCTGGTGTCCCCACTAATCCTTTGGTGGCTTTAGCGTAACACCCACAAAAGCACGTAGGGGGCATCGTTCACACTGAAATTTACAAAGGGGGTTCACTTTCTTATACGGCCCGGGGTCTTTTCCGGCCAGCCAATCCCGAGCCTGGGTTTGGTCTCCTTTCCAAAACCCCCCTCCGAACCTGGCGGGACCCCCCGAAACTTCCGACCAATCAGAAGCCTGGCTTTCGCCCCCAACTGAGTGACAGGTCTTTGACAGGACCGCGTGCATAATGGCGTCGTTTTAGGCCACGCCCCCTGTCTCGGCCAATCAGGAGGCTAGCTGTTGCCGCCAAGTGAGCCCCCTTACTACTGAGCAGCTATTCAACAATTTCTGGCTGCAGTGGTAATCAAATTAAAGTGCGCTGGTTGCACTGGTTAATATAGTGCAGAGAGATAACAATGGGCTTGGATGTAACTATAAGGATGTCTTTACGTTCATTCAATTTCAGGAAGCATTGTTGCCAAAGATGCCATCAATGTAAGTGACGAAGAGTTGTCCATTAGCCATAACGCCGACCTAAAGTTCTACGAAGAAGACCAGCGTCTATCAGTCTTCAAGTGGGGTCTAACTAAAGGAATAGGTACCGATGAAAAAGCAGAAGGTATATTTAATGGATGTACAGATCGCACAAGAATCTCAACACACATTCCGACAAACATCTCAAAAGCCATGGTCTTTCTAGTTGACACTTCTAAGTTGTCAAATAACTGTGATGTGAATTGCGATGATCTTGGTGCTTGTTTGTGCACAGGATCAAAGAAACTATTCTACTCCACAGACGAGTGGTCAATTGGACAGCCAAGAGGAGCCCGGTGATTGTCCAGTTAACCATCTGTTTTACATAATACAGCCCCAGTTTTTCAGCGTTAAAAGCTTGTCGCTGCTGCACAAGTCAATTAGAACTGCACGTCTGGCGACATCAACATTGCATCACAACTTCACCTTCGTGCAGTATATTTTTACAGACGGCGAACAAGAAGTCACTGTAAAAAGCCATGGAGACTCTAAAGTCCTAACATCTCGTGCATTTAAGAGAACAGTGAAGAGAACAGTGAAGAGCACCCAAAGCTTTGTAAAGGAGAAGTTGAAATAATTACCTATACGTGAAGTTATTCACTCGGTTGTCGGAGAGAGAGAGCATTATGAATGTGGAATCAGCAGGTGAATTTCCAAGAAATAGAGCTCAAGTCTACAACCTCAATAAACTAGTAAAGCGTCAGAAAGTAGGTTCTTCCTTATCCAGCAGTGATCCTCTCTTGCAAGTCTTAGCAAAGGCGAAAGAAGAGCAGCAAGGAAGGACTGAAGATGTTTATAAGAGAAATGCCCCTGTTCCCAGAACCTATAATCTTCTTAGCTACACAACAGCAGTGGCTGGATATATAGCACTTTTGTACTAATCCTGAGACATTTTTCATCCTGGGAGTAGATGCAGGCTTTTACTTCACATTTACCACCTACAGAAAACTTAATGTTAACCATGAAAAAAGAAACCATGCAATAATAATAATAATATTTAACATTTTTATGGCGCAAGTTAACATATATTATCAGATGCGCATCACAAACTGTGTAAGAAGGACTATACATATATAAGTTACTATAACTATTTATAACTAACTATTTACAATCATCATGTGTATAATTTATCATGTGTATATATTATTTTGTTGAAATTTGCATTCCCCATGGGAAGAATGTAGTAGTTGGGACTGTTTATCGTCCACCAAACCAACACATTCTAGAATTCCTTGAATCCTTCAATACCATTGTCTCTAACGCAACTAAAGACAACAAACACTGTTACATAATGGGTGATTTTAACCTTGACTTACTTCACTACGATAATCATGCTCCCACTCAGGAATTTCTAGATTGTTTATTCTCGCACATGCTTTACCCTCTCATTAAAAGACCGACACGCTTAACCTCTCATTCCGCCACTCTAATTGACAACATTTTCACTAATCATAATACACTAAATATTACCAATGGACTAATCGTAAATGACATTTCTGATCATTTACCCATCTTCACTTTAGTCTACGATGTGTTTTTTTCCACGTCCAAAGAAAAAGTGCATATCTATCCGCGATTTTAGTGAAACCAACATAAACAAATTTAGAGCATCCCTATCACAAATAAATTGGTCTAACACAGTCATCTTATCGGATCCAAACGTTGCTTATAATTCATTCCTTACTAAATATACCAGTCTTTATGACTCTTGTTTATGACTCAAAGTAATCCGAGGCAATGCCTTAAAAACACTAAGAACTCCTTGGATGACTGCAGGGCTTTTGAAATCAGTTAGAAAGAAAAATATGCTTTACAAAAACTAATATCGCACCCTAACACAGCACTTGAAGCTAAATATAAATCATACAAGAATAAACTTAATCACCTTATTAGAATAGCTAAAAAAGCTTATTACGATGTGAAGTTTGAGAATGCAAAAAACAATCTTAAAACTACTTGGAAATTAATTGGCGAACTTATCAATAACAAAAAGGGAAAAACACTCCTTCCCTCTTTCTTCAAATGTGATGATACGATTATTTCAGATCCAAATGAAATTGCAAATAGATTTTGTAAATACTTTTCTAGCATAGGGCCAAACCTTGCTAACAAAATACCGGCTACTAACACTCCTTTTCTTAACTTCTTGTCGTCCTACCAAGAAGAACCTATTATTATTCAACCCACCACTAGACAGGAACTGGAGACCATCTCCAATTCTTTTAAACCCGACAAAGCGCCTGGCTATGATAATGTTTCAATGAAGATAATCAAAGCATCGTTTGATTTAATTTCTGAACCATTGATGACCATTATTAACCTCTCCTTGGCCCAAGGAGTCTTTCCTGAAAAGCTAAAACTTGCCAAAGTTATCCCAGTCTTCAAGAGCGAAGACCCCAATTTATTTAGTAACTACAGACCGATCTCTCTTCTCCCAAACTTTTCGAAATTCTTTGAAAAGATTATGCATAACCGTGTTTCTGCTTTTGTAGATAAATTTGAAATCCTTCACCATAATCAATTTGGATTCCGTAAGAATCACTCTACATCTCTAGCCCTTATTCACCTCCTTAACAAACTTGCTACCTCAGCCGACCAAGGAAAATTAACTGTTGGTGTCTTTTTAGATCTTTCTAAAGCGTTTCATACGCTTGACCATGACATTTTATTCAACAAACTCGAACATTATGGTATACGTGGACAGGCATTAAAATGGATCAAAAGTTACTTTAATAATCGAAAGCAATTTGTTCAAGTCAATGATACTATGTCTTCTGAGCATAACATCACATGTGGTGTACCACAAGGATCCATACTGGGACCATTATTTTTTATCATTTATATTAACGATCTTCCTAACGCCTCCAAGGTAATCGACTCTCTACTCTTTGCGGATGACACAAGTATTTTTTATTCCCACAAAGATCCTAATCTATTGATATCCTTTTTAAATAGAGAACTAAAACAGATAGATGACTGGTTAAAAACAAATAAACTTACTGTCAATATAAAGAAAACCAATTATATCCTTTTCAAACCTAGACAAAAGCACATTTCGTGCAATGTTCCCCTCCTATTTAATTACCACCAGTTAGAACAAAAGCAAGTTACTAAATTCCTAGGAGTATTTATTGATGAAAACTTCACCTGGAAAACTCAAATAAGCCATGTTTGTAAGAAAATGACCAAAACTATAGGTATTATTTACAGATCTCGATTTTATCTGTCTTCTAAATGTAAAGTATCTCTTTACTATACATTAGTTTACCCATACCTCTCCTACTGTAATATTCTCTGGTCAAACACATATCCCTCAAACTTAAACAGAGTATTTCTTATTCAAAAGCGTGCTGTACGAATTCTAGCCTCTGCCGATTATCGTGCCCATACTGCACCAATTTTTGACAGCTTAAAAATACTAGACATTTTTACCTTGAACAGTTTCAACAATGCTAAATTTATGTTCTCCTATCATAATCAACTACTTCCCCCTCTATTCTCAAACTTATTTCCTAGAAATGATCAGATACACAGTTATAGTACCAGAATTGCAACTAATTATCGATCACACTCTTGTCGTACTAATATCAAACAATTTACTATTCTTCATTAAGGACCAAAAATATGGAACTCTCTGCCCCTCTACATAACTAAGTCTTTAACACTATCGGAATTTAAAAAAAACTTTTTTCACCACATTGCTACTAACAAATGAAACTTCATTCTTTACACCTTCACATCTCTAATTATCTTTAATTACATTGTTGTTCGCAATTGCTAACTCATTTTATTATATGAATCTTATGAGGAGGTCTCTACTCTATAAGCCCTGTGGTTTCCAGAGGCCTCCTCGCCATAACTGCCTAAGCTTCCACTTATTTAACTTGTAACTAATAGTAACTGTTCGTTGTATTTAGCACAATATTCTTAGTCAAATCAATTGTTAACACTAGTTAGTTAATTTCTCTATATAAGAAATCTATTGTAACTATTCAAAGACCTTAATTATTACTTTCTCCTGTCAATAATATTCCTGTACAAATCACACCGCTAGGCCGCTTTGTATTGTAGTCAGTATTACTATTGTTACTTTGTTACTCATATAAAAAAACATATGGCGAATAAAAAATGATGATGATGATGATGAATCTAAAAAAGTTAAAAAGCATGCTAAAAAACGAATACTAATTAATGCACCTAAAAAATAACTACTATTAAGCTTTCTTAAATAAAAATGTCTTGAGCATAGTCTTAAAATATGTAAAATTGACCTCCCCTCTGATTGCGCTTGATAGTTCATTCCAGAGTGCCGGGGCCGCAGAAGCGTCTTCTTCATCTTAGCAGTCGGTGTCACTAAAAACAGTTCAGAATTAGTGTGAAACTATACATAGATTGATTCTTAACATGAATTAAGCTACAAATATATTCTGGAGCTTGACCATGTACAGTACCGCCTGGAATTATTGAAGCATTTACCGCGGTTTTACCGCGTCCAATGACCGCGGTAATACCGCGGTATGAGCTCAGAATGACCGCAGTATTACCGCGGTAATACCTCGGTAAAACCGCGGTCAACTGCGGTAATTAGTTGGCCGCGGTCACGGCCGCGGTCCCGGCCGCGGTCACGGCCGCAGCCACGGCCGCTGAGATTTTTATCACGCCGAAATCATTGACTTTAGTATGAATATAAGATAATACAATGTACTGTATGTTCATGTAGCAGTCATAATCACAAACGTGCGAGTTTGGCGAGATGACTCGGCGTTCTTTTCATTCTTTATTCAACACCGCTGTTAACTTTAGAAACTTTTATTTTCACATCATTCAGAACTCTAATTAGCTGAATACCCGCAGACTTGAATGTTTTATTAACTCGTCACAAAGAAGCTGAAATCAAAACTCCAGAAGATTCGGTACGATCTCATGCAAATTATTAATCAGACAACAAATTAAACTTTCCAAAAAACCTATTCACCAGTGTCTCGATTTGACAGAATAGACTCGAACCAGTTTTTACATCAGGTGGAAACTATTCAGATCCGTAAGTAAAATAGAACATTCAAAACATTTGGTTTGGAAGGTGACAATATTTGGTGCGATCTCAAAGCAAAACAAACACTGCGGAGCACATTGATTATTCAAATCAGTTTGCAGAAAATGTCACATTCAAGACTCGGACTTTGAAAACGGAGCCACATTAAATAAAAAAAAACCTCCATAATAGCTTACCAACCACTTACCGACAGCTTACCAACAGTACTTGAGGAATCGTTTCCACAGGGAATTTTCGTCTCAAAGTAAAATCCAGCTGATAGTACAAACAGGGAATTTTCGCCTCGAAGTGTGCGTATGTGCGTACATACCCGCTATACGCTCTTGATATCACGTAGCTTTCCAATGTTAGAATGGAATTTGTCAATAGCGTATTCTTACTACATGTACGTTGTAGATAGTTGGATATTGATGAAAATAGTGAACTTTTCTTCTTTGCAGCATATTCTCGATTCAACTCCGTCAATTAGTGAACCCGCGCCATCTAGGATTCCCACGTGCTATCACGTGTTCTTTAAACAACACAGGCAAACTGCGGCACACTGCGGCAACCTGCGGCAAATCAATTATTTAAGAATCCTGACTTTTTGACGCCATCGGTGAAACTAAGACTTTAGAATCTTTTATATTCGCTTCATTCAGAACTCTTAACGGCGGGTAATCTGCAGAGAAGCACTCATCGGTGAAACTAAGACTTTAGAATCTTTTATTTTCGCTTCATTCAGAACTCAAACGGCGGGTAATCTGTAGAGAAGCACTCATCGGTGAAAATAAGACTTCAGAATCTTTTATTTTCGCTTCATTAAGAACTCATCGGTGAAACTAATACTTTAGAATCTTTTATTTTCGCTTCATTAAGAACTCAAACGGCGGGTTAGAATCTTTTATCTTCGCTTCATTCAGAACACAAACGGTGGGTAGAGAAGCACTCATCGGTGAAACTAAGACTTTAGAATCTTTTATTTTCGCTTCATTCAGAACTCAAACGGCGGGTAGAGAAGCACTCATCGGTGAACCTAAGACTTCAGAATCTTTTATTTTCGCTTCATTCAGAACTCAAACGGTGGGTAGAGAAGCACTCATCGGTGAACCTAAGACTTTAGAATCTTTTATTTTCGCTTCATTAAGAACTCATCGGTGAAACTAATACTTTAGAATCTTTTATTTTCGCTTCATTCAGAACTCAAACGGCGGGTAATCTGTAGAGAAGCACTCATCGGTGAAACTAAGACTTTAGAATCTTTTATTTTCGCTTCATTCAGAACTCAAACGGCGGGTAGAGAAGCACTCATCGGTGAAACTAAGACTTCAGAATCTTTTATTTTCGCTTCATTAAGAACTCAAACGGCGGGTTAGAATCTTTTATCTTCGCTTCATTCAGAACACAAACGGTGGGTAGAGAAGCACTCATCGGTGAAACTAATACTTTAGAATCTTTTATTTTCGCTTCATTCAGAACTCAAACGGCGGGTAGAGAAGCACTCATCGGTGAACCTAAGACTTTAGAATCTTTTATTTTCGCTTCATTGAGAACTCAAACGGCGGGTAATCTGCAGAGAAGCACTCATCGGCGAAACTAAGACTTTAGAATCTTTTATTTTCGCTTCATTCAGAACTCAAACGGCGGGTAATCTGTAGAGAAGCACTCATCAGTGAAACTAAGACTTTAGAATCTTTTATTTTCGCTTCATTCAGAACTCTTAAACGGCGGGTTAGAATCTTTTATCTTCGCTTCATTCAGAACACAAACGGTGGGTAGAGAAGCACTCATCGGTGAAACTAAGACTTTAGAATCTTTTATTTTCGCCTCATTCAGAACTCAAACGGCGGGTAGAGAAGCACTCATCGGTGAAACTAAGACTTTAGAATCTTTTATTTTCAATGTACTGTATATGTTTTATTTATGATCAAAGATTCAAACGGCGGGTAATCTGTAGAGAAGCACTCATCAGTGAAACTAAGACTTTAGAATCTTTTATTTTCGCTTCATTCAGAACTCTTAAACGGCGGGTTAGAATCTTTTATCTTCGCTTCATTCAGAACACAAACGGTGGGTAGAGAAGCACTCATCGGTGAAACTAAGACTTTAGAATCTTTTATTTTCGCCTCATTCAGAACTCAAACGGCGGGTAGAGAAGCACTCATCGGTGAAACTAAGACTTTAGAATCTTTTATTTTCAATGTACTGTATATGTTTTATTTATGATCAAAGATTCAAACGGCGGGTAATCTGTAGAGAAGCACTCATCGGTGAAACTAAGACTTTAGAATCTTTTATTTTCGCTTCATTCAGAACTCAAACGGCGGGTAGAGAAGCACTCATCGGTGAAACTAAGACTTCAGAATCTTTTATTTTCGCTTCATTAAGAACTCAAACGGCGGGTTAGAATCTTTTATCTTCGCTTCATTCAGAACACAAACGGTGGGTAGAGAAGCACTCATCGGTGAAACTAAGACTTTAGAATCTTTTATTTTCGCTTCATTGAGAACTCAAACGGCGGGTAATCTGCAGAGAAGCACTCATCGGCGAAACTAAGACTTTAGAATCTTTTATTTTCGCTTCATTCAGAACTCAAACGGCGGGTAGAGAAGCACTCATCGGTGAAACTAAGACTTCAGAATCTTTTATTTTCGCTTCATTAAGAACTCAAACGGCGGGTTAGAATCTTTTATCTTCGCTTCATTCAGAACACAAACGGTGGGTAGAGAAGCACTCATCGGTGAAACTAAGACTTTAGAATCTTTTATTTTCGCTTCATTGAGAACTCAAACGGCGGGTAATCTGCAGAGAAGCACTCATCGGCGAAACTAAGACTTTAGAATCTTTTATTTTCGCTTCATTCAGAACTCAAACGGCGGGTAATCTGTAGAGAAGCACTCATCAGTGAAACTAAGACTTTAGAATCTTTTATTTTCGCTTCATTCAGAACTCTTAAACGGCGGGTTAGAATCTTTTATCTTCGCTTCATTCAGAACACAAACGGTGGGTAGAGAAGCACTCATCGGTGAAACTAAGACTTTAGAATCTTTTATTTTCGCCTCATTCAGAACTCAAACGGCGGGTAGAGAAGCACTCATCGGTGAAACTAAGACTTTAGAATCTTTTATTTTCAATGTACTGTATATGTTTTATTTATGATCTTATATGAATAGAAACTTTAATGGTCAATGACTTCTGTCATGTGTGGTGGCTCCTAAAGGAGCCATTTGGTTGGGTGGTTATTCTTGTGGAAGTCAATGCCCTGATGGTCTTCCATCCCGTGCGATGACGTCTGGGATCACCTTCTGAAGGTGGCCAATGTACCGCTGGCATTTCTCTGGTGTTACGGAGTCCCAGAACTTGCGAATACCCGCCAGAAGCTCCTCCTTGTTCTTTGGCTTTACAGTACGGCGAAGAAATGACTTTAGTTCATTCCACATCATCTCAATTGGGTTTAGGTCGGGACTTTCTGCGGGCGTGGGCCAGTAGCTTATTCTGTTGTCATGGATAAACTGCATAGCTAAACGACCTGAAAGAGAAAAGAGAAATTACCTCACAATGCTGTGATGTGTAAAATCCAACGTACAGTATTAGTGGACGATCGTTTATATTCTTACTCTTGTGTTTTGGATCGTTGTCCTGTTGAAACCGGTAACCATCTGAAAACGTCTCATTGACAAATGGCAACAACGTATCCCGGAGAATGTTTTCCACGTAAAACTCCTTCTTCATAATACCGGTGAAGACCAGTATTTTAGTAGCTCCACGCTTAGAAATGCCAGCCCAAACATGAACCTTATAGGGGTGTTTAGCTTTCGGCTTCAGCTTTGCAGGCATGTTTTTCTTGCGGAAACAAATCCTTCCATGACGCTCAAGCCAAATGCTGCTCTCGTCAGTGAAGATAACGTTGTCAAACATTTCTCTAACTTGGGAGCATCTTTCAGCGAAAGCCAAACGGAGAACACGGTTCGCCTCCCTGACCACCTGGCAGTACTTTGGACCTTGCTTTCTCCAGCCCAGCTTCCATCGAGCGGCTTTGATAACGGAGATCGATGGAGTAATGCCGAACTCCACATTTAATAGCCGTTGTAGTCCTAAGAAGGGAACATGCAAAATCACAATCAATACATTTTAGTATTACAGCGGTAAAATATCCAACAATTATACGTTCGGCTCAGTAATATATTATATTCAGTACCTGGGGATGTAAGTTCATCATTTTCTTCCAATTTCAGGTCGATAAAGTCGTAGTGACGCTTCCCAAATATTGGTGGTCGTCCACCGGTAGGTTTATCTGCAATGGATACTTTAGTCCTGAACTTCTTAAATAGCCTGGCTACCGTGTTACGACTTATGGAAACACCTTCAGCTTCACTCAATTCGCGCACCGTTGAAGAAATATTTTTGTTTTGTCTGAACAAGGAGAAAACTCTAAGTTTGACGTATTCCGATGTTCGAACCATTTCGTTTGAAGTACTACTGTAATGCATAATGACATGTCACAGTTCACCCGCAAACAACAACTGTTCCCATGGTGACCTATAGTTTAATATTTTATCAACATTTGCATAATTTTCAACTTTCTGGTGGAGTTGAAGCCATTAATATATTATGTAGGGAACCTTTGAGGAACTTAAATGCGTCTACCCGCCGTTTGTGTTCTGAAAATAAAAGATTCTAAAGTGTTAGTTTTATCAGTTGATGAGTGTATTTCTACCCGCCATTTGAGTTCTGAATGAACCGAAAATACAAAAGATTATAAAGCTGAGCTGTCTGCGCCGAAGCAATGGGCCGAATAAACATTTAATCACTAATAGACTATCCGACCGCGGTAAGTTAATTATCCGCGGCTTTAACCGCGGTAAAACCTCGGTCATACCGCGGCCAATGAACGTGGTTCGGTTTGACCTGTGTGCTGCAGTAGGTTATTTATTTTAAACTTCGCTAGATATGTAGATGTACATGTATGTTCATATAGACTTCATATCTCTCGTGGATTAAGTTAGAAGCAGACTTTTTTTACACAGAAATAAAAACAACCATTTATTTCTATACATTCTGTAACACGAGCCTGTCAGTGAAGTATCTTTTAAAAAGATTGAGAACAAGCAGGTGATGCGTGTAACTCCCTAGGGGTTAATTACCATATCAATGGTCACCATCGTCATTATGATTGGATACTTCTTGAACATTTCAATCCGATCTGGTCAAGCTTAGGGTATAAAAGCAATAATCAGTTCTGAATTGGCCATCACACTTGTGGTAGCCATTGCGCGTGTTAGTCAATCTTAATATATATACTGCCAGATCGTTTGTTTCAACATGACTCTTAGACAGCAGCTGAAGGTTCCACGATACGGGCTGTTTTATTTTGACTGTGACAAGACATTGAGCGTTGTTCCGACCAAGAAGATCGAGAAAGTCCTAAGTGGCGACAACACTTCCAAAGGCAGCATTGTAGAGATCCAATATGGGAACCTTCTCCTCAAAGGGGAAATAATTGGTGTTAATGGTGAGTATCTGTTGTATATTTTTCGTCAGCGTTCTCGTTTATGAGTAGGAAGCCGGGGATTACTGATACACATGGTTTACAAGAAAATAACCTTTATTGCACTTATATTGTATTACTGTTTAGATGACCCTCAGATCCTACATGAAATGGAAGTACAATTCCTCTGCGACCCGACAAACGAACACCTCTTCATAGAGCCAGAAAATGAAAAGAGCAAACAGAAGAAAAGGAAAAACTCTAGTGATGGAATTAAAATGTTCATACCTTGTTCGCTTACAGGGAAGCGTGCTCGCAAACGACGGATAATAATTAAATGTGTTAGCCTTTTAGTAATAGGTTCCTCTTTTTTTAGACCAATGTTGGAGCAAAACAGCGACGAAAAAGAAAGCCTTCTGTTGACCCAATCCCGCAGCCAAAAGAAAAGAAAAGGAAGGAAAAAGAACTGGTAAGTTGATTAACATTTTATTACCGTGTGCAAACGCAGCCTAGATTACATGTACAGTTTTAGATACGGTCGTCGACTTTAGGTACGAGGCCGGAAAACCATCTTTTAACCGTTTTAATTGCTACTCATAAAAAGTACTCGGAGCCAACTACTAATAGCACGCGACTCATGCATGTAGCGTACTGAAAGCGTCAGTAATTTGAAATGCTTGTTATTGTTTTTCGTAGGCCACCGTTGTTGCGCTGTACAGTCCAGCTAAAGAGTCTCCAGTTAGACCTTTCAGTCCAACAGACGATTCTTTTGCGTCTTCCTTTGATGCCCCCCTCATGGCTTCGCCACAACGTGCTTCGCCATCTGCCTGTTCATCGCCTAAAGTCCTAGTTTCACCGATGAGTGTTTCTCTACCCGCCGTTTGAGTTCTGAATGAAGCGAAAATAAAAGATTCTAACCCGCCGTTAAGAGTTCTGAATGAAGAGAAAATAAAAGATTCTAACCCGCCGTTAAGAGTTCTGAATGAAGAGAAAATAAAAGATTCTAACCCGCCGTTTGAGTTCTGAATGAAGCGAAAATAAAAGATTCTTACCCGCCGTTAAGAGTTCTGAATGAAGCGAAAATAAAAGATTCTAAAGTCCTAGTTTCACCGATGAGTGTTTCTCTACCCGCCGTTTGAGTTCTGAATGAAGCGAAAATAAAAGATTCTAAAGTCCTAGTTTCACCGATGAGTGTTTCTCTACCCGCCGTTTGAGTTCTGAATGAAGCGAAAATAAAAGATTCTAACCCGCCGTTAAGAGTTCTGAATGAAGCGAAAATAAAAGATTCTAAAGTCCTAGTTTCACCGATGAGTGTTTCTCTACCCGCCGTTTGAGTTCTGAATGAAGCGAAAATAAAAGATTCTAACCCGCCGTTAAGAGTTCTGAATGAAGAGAAAATAAAAGATTCTAACCCGCCGTTTGAGTTCTGAATGAAGCGAAAATAAAAGATTCTAAAGTCCTAGTTTCACCGATGAGTGTTTCTCTACCCGCCGTTTGAGTTCTGAATGAAGCGAAAATAAAAGATTCTAACCCGCCGTTAAGAGTTCTGAATGAAGAGAAAATAAAAGATTCTAACCCGCCGTTTGAGTTCTGAATGAAGCGAAAATAAAAGATTCTTACCCGCCGTTAAGAGTTCTGAATGAAGCGAAAATAAAAGATTCTTACCCGCCGTTAAGAGTTCTGAATGAAGCGAAAATAAAAGATTCTAAAGTCCTAGTTTCACCCACCGATGAGTATTTCTCTACCCGCCGTTTGAGTTCTGAATGAATAATTTGACCGCGGTTTTGACCGCGTCTTTCACTGCGGTGAATAATTTGACCGCGGTAAAGCCTCGGGTAAAACCTCGTCCATGGTGCGGTAATACCGCGTCCAATGACCGCGGTATTATCGCGGTTTGACCGCGACCCGATGCTTCAATAATTCCAGGCGGTACTGTATGACCTTAAAAGTCCAGTGTGCATAGGACAAGGCATTCTTCATAAACAGAAGCTTCGGACATCGTACAAGACCTTGCACTCATCGATGTCTCAATCCAGAAAACATGCGACGCTGGAAGAAACATCAGACATGGAGAAACATTTGTGCATAACTTCAGAGAAAGTCCAGATTATTGACATCCCCTTCCCAGTACTAAAAGGGATGTTTGCTAAAGCCACTCTGACAGTAAATTATGGGTCAGCAGTGTGGAGTGTGCCACCAAGAACAAGCAGTGACCCCTCAGCGGCAGTACGTTTCACAGTTCACAGTAGGTCAGTACGTGACCCTCACCAAGTAGAAGCATCTCGTAAAACTGGAAAGACCCAGTGCGATAAAAGCTGAACTGGTCCACATACAACTAAAATGTGCTTACACACTTTAGCGGTGGCGGAGACAATTGGTGCCCTCAAATAATTTCTACAGTGGTTTAGAGGTAAGAAACGTTCTCCTAACCTGCCTGCTGTTTCCAATCTTAATATGCCCAAGAACTGTCGCAAAGTTGGGACAAGGAAAAGAAAAGATGCCAGCAATCCATCACAAACAGAGGGAAGACCAATTACTTTTAGTCTGCTATTACAGCCTTCGTTCCCATCTCAATGCAATACAACCTTAAGCTCTGCTGTTCTGGGAACGTCTCAACCTTTGAATTTTTAACGGGACCTGAAACAACCATTGGGGCTGATCAAAGTCAGGACAATCCACAGATCGAATTGTAATTTAGCGTGTTGTTTTTTTGTGGAGGGAGGAAACCTGGAGGACCCGGAGAAAAACCGAACAAGGGCGAGATACCAACAAACTTAACTCACATATGGCGTCGCATTCGGGTATCGAACCTGGGCCACAGAGGTGAGAGGCAAAGCGCCACCTCGCCTCAGTTTCAGCCTACTGATGTTTTGGTCGTCACAGAAGCAGCACCTATCGTCAATAATTTGGTTTATCCACCAAGCCACACAACCCTTTGGTGCACAGCAGTGTTTATTGGCTCAAAGTCTGCAAGTTTCTGCCAAGGAAAATATTCGACTCTCGTACCCTGAGCGCCCAAAACCTACGCCAGGCATCTTCGTTTTTGCAAGGCTTCCATTGCTGGACAGCAGTGTCTCTCGATGTTATGGGTGTGGAGATTCACTGAAATCAGCTAAATTAGCTAAATGCTGTTTAGTATATAAACGTTTAAACGACCTAGTGCCTATTTACATCAAGGACATGCTAAAGCTTAACAGTGAACGGCACACACGTAACACTCGGTACAGTAAACTTAACTTAGTTTGTCCTAAGTTTACTCGCAAGACTAAGGTGGTCGTACTTTTACAGTAACAACTTGCCAATTATGGAACAGTTTATCTTTAGAAATTAGAAATAGTAACTCTTATGCTACATTTAGAAGCTATTATTGGAACGTGTTATTTAAGGAACAGCAGTTTTTAAATCATTTTTTAGTTTAAGTGTGACCATTTTTATTCGATTTTATCAACTTTTTATCATGTACTATTTTGTTGTTAGGGTTTCAATTTGAATTTTAAACAATTGTTTTGCTTATCGTAATTATATATTTTTAACGTTTTTCATCTATGATCCATGTATTTATACCATTAATATTTTATTATAATAACTATATTTATATAATTTTATTAGCTATAGAGGGCCACCGGTTTGTTAGTGTTTAACTATTTTGTGCTACCCTCATGAAATAAAGACTTTATTATTATTATTATTACCAGGTGCAAATGCCTGTTCACTTCCCCTTGGGATCTTTCACTGGATACTGGCTGATAAATATACATGTGGGTGCATCAAGCACGGCCAAATCTGGACTTTTATTGGATACAATAATTGTCACTTTAAACTGCCTTACTTTCCTTTATTTCAGGAATATACTTCCTGGCCAATCAACTGGAAAAGGAAAAGCTTGGCCAGGTTGTTCTAAGAGTTCTACCCCCCCCCCCCCCCCCCCAAAAAAAAGGTAGAGGGCACACTCGATACCAGCCATACAAAAACCAAAAGGGGACATGGACACATTTGAATTTTGTGTTCTTGAAGACAAAGATGTACAGAAATATCTAACAACGTCTGAAAAACAACGACTTCTTGAGGCTGGGCTTGGGCAGAAAAAGGTTGTGTTTGCCACCCGAATGGGTGACTTCAAGGACATCCAGGAAGTTATGCTGTACAACTTTCCTAAACTGGAAACTGCTGGAGGCTTTGAGTTGTATAGGCAGAGTGGAAACGGCAAAGACCTCTCATATTTAAAGCCACCAAGGTTTGGCTACACTATTCCATTCCTAAAAGATACTCTAGGAATCAAGTCAGCCATACTCTATGTACTTGCAAGATCTCTGTTTTGTCTTGGAAGCGCCTGTTTTGGAGACTTTTTCAACAATTGTTTTGGGAGTTTCATCCATTTAGTTAGTAGCCTGTTCAAGGCTCTCAGATGGTGGGGAAGTTGGCAAAATAAAGGGCGAGGCGAGAAGAAAGAGGGTTATGAAGTAAGCATTAATAATTCTATTTATTTCACAGAAAATTTAGCACATACCAATTGCATCGCAGCTTCTGATTGGGTCTTTAATATCAAAAAGAAAGGAATGTGCCACTCGTTTTAGTAGATGTTAGTGGGGCTAGCGTTTGTCACACAACCCTAAGAACGGCTGCGAAGTAGACTAGCCACCTCCCTCCCACCTCTATTTAAAAAAAATCAAATAACCCCATCCTCTTGCTGCTGTCTAATATTGTTTGCATCCAAGGTATTTTTTTTTAATAGCCTCCTTTGGTTTGATATTTTTTGTGTGTCCTCCTCCCCCCCCCCCCCCCCCCCCCCCAAATAAGATATGTATATATATATATATATTCCATTCACCCTTCCAATGCAAAACGAGTGGTCCCTTACTATAAATTGTATAGGGGAAAGATCAATGTTGTTTTAGGTTGATAATTTTTTAAAGAAAGTAAGTATGGCATTTGACTAGCCATAAGCACTTTTATGATTGTACAATCTGTATGCATTGGGAACTTCATGCAAAAAATTATACAGAAACTTGCTGTTTACAAAATTGCTGAAATGTCATAAGCAATGCTTAAAAACTGTTAACATTTCATCTCTGTGTAAGTTCCTGTTCAATTTAGTGTGAACATGGGAACACATGCTTACTTATATTACACACTGACTACATGTAATTCTAAAATGTGCTAGTACCAGGAAACATTTCTTGAAGTAATGGGATTTAGCACATAGTGGAAGTTTGGCAAAAAAATGTAGTGTACATCTGGAATGGTGTGTTGTTGCTGTTGTTAAAATTTAGGCTTCGAACATACATGTATACATGTAAATAAACACCCTTTGTTGGTTATATTTGGCTTTGTATTGCATCCATTTTCCCAGGCCTTTCACTGAAACACTGGCTGCTAGGAAATTTAGCTGACTGGGTACGAGATAATAACTATTGCTGCCTGAATTTTGGTCCTTGGCAACCCAAAACCGAGAAAAGTAGAATAAAGTCCTTCTAAAAACACTGCCTCAAATGACTGATCAGTACTTGCCTGACATTTTCCTTACGCCTAGCACAAACATTGATCTTTCACATGTACTCCATCCAATGCAAATGAGATAAAGTGAACTCAATCACAAAAATTACATACAATTGTACTTTTTTCGACTGAGTGCTCATTTACAGGACATTGGATGGACTGATGTTTGTTAGGGGCCTTAAGATACATCCACTGTTTTCTGGTGACAATCAGTGTTTTATTTCATAATTCAGCTGGCAAACTTGCACACGCGAAGTTGTGCACCATCACTGATTTGTTCATTATACTTTCAAGGGTGATCAACCCAGATAAACATTTAAACAAAATGAAACATTAGCATTGTTGGTACAATGTGTGAAGTACTGCTTTATTTTAGTCCGCGTTTTACTAGTCCGCGTTTTACTAGTCCAGTCCAATCCGCGGTTTACCACAGACGGTTGTTACGGAAACTTTGAATACATTAACATTGTCACGTGTTTACATATCATTTACTTATCATTACCCTTTAAGATGTAAGGAACATTTAAGTATACATGACATTCGGTTAAATTTAGTATCGAATTAATAACCACTGTGAAAGCAACAGTTTGCGTGTCTAACGTAATTTAGGAACTTGTGCTCGCACAAACCACCAGGGATCCACTCTTCAGGTACAATACATTATTCTACATAGACTATCATTTAGTAATATTCATATAAGACTGAGTGGAAATACACGCATTTATGTAGACGAAGTCCAAAATATGATCGGAATTCAGCATTCTTTAAACATGATTGTGAAAATAGCACTAGTAGATTTTAGGAAGCAGTTGCATTTATAGTCTATAACACCATTTATATAATTTGTATTAGCAGTATTTCATTGATGAACTCTTGTAATTTCATGTTTTGCAGAATCAATCAGTCAGTCAACCGACTCATGCAATAAATTCGGGCAGAATACTGCGCTAATAAAATTAAAACTGATTAAAAGAAATCCATGTGTGTCAAGTCAGCTGTTCCCGGACATTCCCACCAAAATTCTGAAGATTAAGGAGGCCTCACCACAAGTGCTGATCAAGCAGACAGTAGTCTGAGGTGGTTTCACCAAGTAAACTGGTCAACCGGGTACAATTTGAGCGAAATGGGCAAACGTGAAAATACCGAGTCCACTACAGGAGAGTATGAACATTCGGATGCTGAGATTGGTACGGGAAACAGCAGCCATGAGAGCCAGGAACGGGTAACTTTCGTAAAGAATAAGAGGAAACAGTTCCAAGGTAAGATTACCTGCTGGTCAACTAATATAATAATACCATGATCCCCTCGCTTCCCTTCGTTTGTTCAGGCCAACTTCTCGCAGATTAGTTCTCTTCCTCGGAGATGATAGTATTACAATCTAATAGCATGACATTCCGGGAAATTAGCGATTAAATTTCTCCTCGAGCCTCGGGAGGATCTGTAAAAGTCCCTCCGCCCACAGATCCTCCCTCGGCTCTCAGGGAAATTTAATCGCTACATGCCATTACTTATAATAAACGACGCAATAGAGCGTGATTTGCAAGATGTGAGAAGGCTCAAGAGAGAAATTGTGCCATTGCGCCAAAGAGTTTGATCTGGCTTGTGAATACCATGGTGAATTGTATAATTATATAGACACCAGTCAGGTGGTACGGATGGATCACTGGGAGAGCGAACTCATCATGCAAGATAAGCTCGAAGATAGGGAAAAGCTCCGCGAAATGTCACTGGACCTGATTTATTGTTTGGCCACTCCACGACAGATCAATTATCACGCGGAAAAAGGACCCATCCCTGCTGCCAGATAACTACTCACTGGCTATGGAAATATTAGTTTGTGGATGATCTTATCCATTTGTGCGCTACACCCGAAGAGGCAGTACAGAGAATAAATAACATGAACAAAGTTCTAGCAAAGGGGAGTTTCAATATCAAGGAGTATACTTTATCTGAGAAGGCTAAAACATCACCTTCCAAGCATGAGTCCGAGAAGTCTAGAACTGAGTCTCACCCTGACGAGAGCTATAGTGTTGGTAGTACTATAGTTGATTTGCCACACCCATTGAAGACTCGGTCGGAATTAGATGCAGTTAAGGTTACCAGATACCTTCAGGGAGGATTTCCAGTCTAAAGTATATAGCGCCTCGAGGAAACGTCGTAGATACATCATCCATGTATCATTTTAAAGCTTATAAAATTGGCTACAGGAATACATAAAACGTTTTGAGTTCTTTGAAAATCTCGAATTTTCCGCCATCCCGTTTCTCTGATCTAGAGAGATCGCTTTCAGAAGCTCCGACTCCGAAAATATTTTAAAGTTTTAAAATCTGTTTGCTTTGTCGTATTTCAGAGGAATCGTATTACAAAACAATGTCGGGGAATTTCAAAATTCCATTTAGTTCAAAAGTTATCATGCTCTCCGTGAAAAGGCGAAAACATAATCCGAGTAAATATGCGGCAAACGCCGCCAAGAACTCTCTTTTTAGAATTTCCCAATTCCCCGCCACCGTTTTGCAGCTGAGATATCAATTGACATTTTGTGAAAATTTCACACAAATTGAATAAATTCCTCGAGTGGGAGCTTTTTAAAAACTCTATTTTGGTTGAAAATCGAAAGCGAAAATAGCTCTTCAAAAAATCTAGCGATCTGTCGTACGTGAATCAGAAGCTCCGCCTCTCCGACAATTAACGAGCTCTTGGCCAATCACAGTTCAACTATCTGTCAAGATTTCCCGCCATAGAAATCGAAGGCAGAAGGCCAAGGATCAAGGAATTCCCGCTCTTTTTCAATAAAACAAGGAAGTTATATGTTACACAACTAAACAGTTGTTCTGTAAGTGCTACCTAGGTATATAAATTATAATCTAGTTGTCTGTGGTGTTTTTACTGAATTGCACATGTCAGTGAGCCAGCCATTTGGTTTTTGAAACTTGTACTGTCAGCAAGTGGTCGTGCTCTGTTTGAAAATAACAACAAAAGTTATTCGTGTACTTCTCCGCATCTGTTGTCGACTTAGAAATTAATGAAAATAATGGCTCTGAATTCCGAATTGTTGGTTTGGGAGTTCTATAAAGAGTATTTAAACTTTATTATTAAACTAGTTGTCTGTGGTATATATATTGATTTAGGAAAGCCATCGAGTAATAGTGTTAAAGTTCCTGAGCGAACATGTTTGCCCACAGGCTTTGACACTCAATGCCTGCGAATTTGAAAATCCGGGTGAAAATTGGTGAGCAGTTTAAAGCTTAAATCTTGACATCTGCTTGGTATTTTGCTTGTTTGTTTGTTCGTTTTATATGAACGATAAGAGGAATAAATAAAGGGAGAACCGTACCACTAGAAGTTAAATAATACCATAAATAAGTAAATGACTTGGAAAGGTAACATATTTTAAGCTCTCTTTTCATTTTTAGTTGTCTCAAGTACGTTTATATAAGCTTTCAGTTTTTCATGTTTCATTTCTATATTAGTAACTATATTTTTCCACTATCTTGAATAAGCAATAAAAAAACGTTATGTGAAACATAACTGGGTAGTATAGGGTACCAACTTGCACCATGTTTCCATTTGAATTTCCCGCTTTTCAGCAAATCTCTCTTACTGCGTTTTCTACGTTAGGGGGAAATTTGACAATCTTTAAAAAAAACATATCTCCACTTCTACTTGACCAATTTTGGCAAATAAAGTTCATTACAATAAGAAAACCATGCTCTAAAATGTAAATACAGCTGTATTCTTGTTTGATAAATTGGAAAAGTAGTAAAAGTAGTAAATTGAAGTAGTATGTATTTTCCTTTGGGGTTGAAGACATTTTTATTGACTGTGAAGGTGTGCATATGCGCTTGTGTTCATTAATTTAGGAACTATTGTTCATATTGAGAAATCAGACGGTATATAAGAGATTAAGACAGCGTGGTTAGTCTTCCACGTATCAGTTACTGATTCTCGATACGTACACTACTACTTACGCTAAATTGATTATGAGTGATTTGGAAGACGACAATCTGTTAGATCAAGAGACCACGAAGGTTTCACATTTGCCCAGAAACAAGGAACCAGATCCTAAGATAAACGAGGTGTTTGAGAAATTCAAAGACTATATTGATAACAGACTGGTGAGTTTTTCCATGGACAACACTTCTCAGTCGAATACAGATGTGAAGAAGTTTAAAAGAGAGACCGCAGCTCAGAAACTGAAGAACAAATGTAACAGCAAACAATTCCTTTTCAACGCCGAAGTGGAAGATTGTCTAGCTTCTATTATCCAGAACATAAAGAAAGGTGATTCAGAAGCAGCCCTTAAGGAGGCGAAGGCCGCATTACACATCACACAAAAGAGACAAAAGCTTATTAAACTTGCTGATAAGAGTGAAGCAGGGTGACTGGCTGTGCAAGAATACGAGAGCGATGAACTGGCTGACGACTCGGGTGACGAAAAGAGGATTAAAAAGGCACAGGAAAAGGCCTCCAGAAAGAAAAAGCAAATTCAGTTTCAAAATGCCAAGAAGCTACGTGTTTCTGGTGCTGATTTTAGGTTTGGTGCACATAGTGACGACCGGCAGCTTTCTCGAGATTTGTTTTATTCATTTCTTGTAATTGTTAGCCGGCCGCTACCTTCCTTTGTAGTTTTCCATGATAGTTTGCTAGCTCTGAGCTAGTATCTTGATTCTACTGATACTAGTCAAGCCTATACATGCTTCTATGTGTCTTTCATTAGGTCAGGCTAAGCCTGAATAACAAGGAAAATTGTTTTCATTCGGACGAACTGGTGAGGGAGAATGAAAATGTATTTTCCTTTGGGGTTGAAGGCGTTTTTTTATCGACTCTGCGCTTGTGTTCATTAATTTATGAACTATTGTTAATATTGAGATTAAGACAGCGTGGTTAGTCGTCCTCCACGTATCAGTTACTGATTCTCGATATGTACACTACTAATTACGCTAAATTTTACAATTCCATTTATTTATATATTGTATATTTCTGTATTTACATTTCCGTTTGACCAAGGCCGCAGACTGCCTCGTCAAGATGACATCTGTTTTACCTGTGGATATCGGGGTCATTGGAGTGCCGACTGTCGCGCGGGATATACATACAGACAGGCAGGTGCCTTTGGTGGAACCTTTAAACCTAACTGGACGCCATCCTCCAGATTTACCCAAACAAGTTGAGGAGCTCACAGTAATAAGTGATAATACATACCTTATGGATTCCTTAATTCAAGGGGACGATGAAGAGTTGTTGATTAAGGTATCAAAAAATGTAGACGTTATGGACGTGTCGGCAGATTTTTCTAGTCCGACTGTTTGTAATAAGGGCGCTACCATTGTTAAGGGTAGATTGAATCAACATATACAATTTTGGAAACGCATTGAAGCTCCAGATTTCATTTTAGATACCATTATACAAGGCTATAAGATACCTTTTTTGTATACTCCATCTAAGTTTGTTGCTTATAACAATAAGTCAGCGTTGTTCCATGGAGAATTCGTTAGAGGCTATAGAATATTTACTAGATACTTACAGAGTCACCGAGGTGAACAAGGAAGATTTGCATATTGTAAATGTATTATCAGTATCAATTAAATCCTCCGAAAAAAAAGAGGCTTATCTTGGACCTCAGAATTGTCAATAAGTATCTTTACAAGCAAACATTTAAGTTCGACGATTACAAGAAAGGCCTAGATTATTTCACATTAGGCGCGTTTGCCACAAAATTTGACCTTAGAAGTGGATACCACCATATAGAGATTTTTCCTCCTCATAGATGCTTCCTAGGGTTTTCCTGGATTTTTCCAGATATTTTTCCAGATATTTTGCTTTTACTGTATTACCTTTTGGTTTATCTACAGCTCCTTATATTTTTACCAAATTAATCAGACCACTTGTCAAGCTATGGAGAGCCAGGGGCCTTCATTCGGTAGTCTATCTTGATGATGGTATTAATTTCGAACAAATTCTAGACAAAGCGCAATATGTCACTCACCACAATAGAGGGGATTTATGTGCGGCAGGTTTTGTTGTCAATTCTTCCAAAAGTGTGTGGCATCCTACTCAAACCATAGAATGGTTAGGAATTATATGGGACTGTAAACAGGGGATAATTTCGGTGCGTGAAGGTATAATTCTTACGGCTAAAGAATTACTTAGAAAAGCTAAACAAGAAGATTGCATGTCAGCGAGACAATTAGCAGCCTTAGTGGGATCTATTATTTCTTTGAGCCCAGTTGTAGGACGTTTGGTTAACATTATGACAAGGCATTGCCAAATCGCCATTGCGGCGGCCGCGGATTGGGATACTAAAGCTACACTGGACAAATACCGTTTATCAGAGGTTAATTTTTGGTTTGATAACGTTAATATATTTAACGTCAGAAGAGTATTTGAACACAAGGTACATAACAAAATAATTTATTCGGATGCTAGCGATCATGCCTGTGGGGCTATCGTTGTGGGCGACAACGAGCTTGTAGCGCATAGAATGTTTACACAAGAAGAGAGAACATACAGTTCTACTCACAGAGAATTACTGGCAATTGATTATAGTTGGATGCATTTGCGGATGTTCTCAAGGGTTCTAAAATTAAATGGTTCACTGATAATCAAGCCACAGCAAAAATAGTGGAAACTGGGAGTACGAAGTTTTCCCTTCGATTGTTAGTGTATCAATTTTCTATGAATGCTCAAGCCGACTTTATTAGTAAACTCA
The DNA here is from genome assembly GCA_030867875.1 of Actinernus sp. WN-2022. Taxonomy (NCBI): domain Eukaryota; kingdom Metazoa; phylum Cnidaria; class Anthozoa; order Actiniaria; family Actinernidae; genus Actinernus; species Actinernus sp. WN-2022. The sequence continues at coordinate 4,972,201 of JAOWCC010000237.1, forward strand.
GAGACTATGATGATTGGCAGATTACGGTGGAGTTTTTCCACGTTCTAGATGCCTTGTGGGGACCTCATACCTTAGATTGTTTCGCTACATTTTACAATTGCAAATTCTCCAAATTCTTTTCCCGTTTTTGGAATCCCGGAAGTTCGGGCGTTTTTTCAAAAGTGGACAGGAGAGAACTGTCTTGTTGTTCCTCCAGTAGTACTTATCACAAAGGTGCTCAGATGTATGAAAGATCAAAGAGCAGTGGGGACCTTAGTGGTCCCCTCTTGGCCTTCTGCTTCGTTTTGGCCTGCTTTATGGCAAAGGTACAGTGGTTATATTCTAGAGTATAAATACTTTATAGGTAATGAGGTGTGTATACATGGCAGAAGCAATAATTCCATTATTGGATCTCCCCAGTGGAATGGGTATATAATTGCATCGAGATTGTCTTTCGTAAATTCCGTTTAAAGTGCGGTATTATGCGAGTCTATAACTATGACAGAACTATAGGCGCAAGGAAAATGCCAAAGGGGCAAAAAGAGAACGCCAAAAAAGAAGGCAAGGTCCAAAAAGAAAAAGCCAAAAAACATTAAAAGAGAAAATGCCAAAAGGGCAAAAGAGAAAATGCCGCAAGGGCAAAAAGAGAACACGCCGGAAGGGCAAAGAGAAAATGCCGGAAGGGCGAAGAGAGAACATGCCTAACTGGGGCAAAGTGAAAATGTCGAAAAGGCAAAGAGAAAATGCGGAAAGGCAGTTGTGCCTATTCATTGAAACTAACTCCGACATTATCGATTTGTCTTGTCTTATGAGTGTTTTTCTTTTTTATCAATATAGAGGTGTTACAGGAGTCTAATTGCTGAGATCGCAGGCAAGGACATCTACTAGAATTCTGATCCAGAATTGCTATAAGTCTCGGGCAGGTTCTACAATAGCCAAATATATCAAACAAGTTATAAAGTTTTTTTCAGTTTCAATATGAAACCCGATTGTCAGTTTCACTTCCAGCCGATACTATAACTATATAATGTATCTTTCTTCTTTGTTACCCAAGAGGAATAAGACGGCCGTGTCTTTAGCTTTCTCCGCTCTTAAATGGGTACATGGCATTCTACCTATTCCTGATAATCTCCTTAATTCTTCCCTTTGCTTGAATTTAGTAGAAGCAGAGAAGCGTTCTATTCAATCTCCCGTGATTAAAAAAGAACCTGTTACAGAGGATCTGGTAAAGTCTATCATCAGAGTTCATGCATATGAACAAGCGAACCTGAAAGAGGTCAGAACAGCCACATTATGTACTTTATCTTTTGTAGGATTATTCCGTGCTAAAGAGGTTCTGAATATTAAGGCAAATCACATTAAAGTATATAAGGATTACATTATTATTAATATATCAAATAGCAAGACCGACGTATATAGGCAAGGCCAAGACGTATTTGTCTATAAATCGGCTAAACATACTTGCCCTTGTGGCTTATTAACAAGATACCCTGACATGGCTAATATTGACATTTTTGTGAGTGAGGATTTTATCTTCAGAAACTTAGTTTTTCATAAGTCTAAAGGAACTTATACTTTAGAAAAACGACAATTATCCTATACTCGCTTCAGAGAATTGTTTAAAGAATGTCTTCATTGTTTAGGGTACAATGAAATATTATATGGCTTGCATAGTTTTCGGTCAGGCGGAGCATCTGCCATTGTAAGTAATCTTGGAAACAATCCCTCCAAGGAGAGATTGTTAAAATTACATGGTCGTTGGAAGTCTGACTACGCGAAAGATATGTATGTTAAGGAGGAATTATTACATGGCATGGAGGACTACACGATGGCAATTAATCACACATTTGCTTGTTCCAACTTGCTCCCCAACTTTACTTCCAAATATGTACTACCAATGCCTGGTTTTATACTAAAAAGATAATAGCACAATAACTTCCTTCTGATGTACACATCTATAATCCCAGAGCAAGGGCCATTTCAAGTCAGCCTTAATATAAGAGAAGATATAATGAAAATTTGCCATTTTCTTTTTGCAAGAATTTACAGAGATGTTTTTGGAACTGAGCTCTCGCTGAAACCAAATCATTCAGGGTAACCTACTTACACATCAACTCTGTGTGGTGGCTCCTTATACATGTAAGGTCAAAACATTATTGCCAAATATACTGACACCATGGTGAGACTTATACCTCTGAATTTCTAACGAGACCTGAAACAACCTGGGGGCAGATCAAAGCCATGTCCCGGCTAATCCACAGATCGAATTGGAATTAACTTGCAGTACTGTTCATCATATGGGAGACGCACCACCATGACAGATCTACCCTGTCCATGCTCAGTGACTCATTGCACCAAAACATTAAATTGCACATATGACTTTAAGAAAAAGTAGTTTTTAGTATTTAGTGAAATCTTTATTGAGATTTGCTCACATTCGGTCAAAAATGGGGCGAGGTACATGTAAAAAATGAAGGGAAGGGATACTATTGCCTACATTTTACTCCAAAAGATATCTAATTGGAAAGGTACTTAGTGACCTGGACGAACGGATTATAAACTCCATACGTGGTAAGTATATATTCTTAGTCTTATTTCTAGTTAGTAAAAAGTTCATATGTTCACCATGGGATGGGTTCAAATGCCGCAAAGCTCTGTCGTCATAGGAATGGAATGGCATTCGCTTATATGAATTTATATGAAAATCACAGCCATGTGATTTTCTTTGAATCGAATCGTCAATGAATTACTTGGTGAGTTAATACTTTTGTTATAAATAATGTGCGTAGCCTACAGCAGTGATTCTACTCTGAATCAGCACTCTCAGCCAATCAGCATCTGATTTCGCAAATGCACTCGTGCGATTCAGCTGTGGCTATGCGATTCTATAACACGTCGTCTCATCTGATCGACTTATTTCAGATTTCAGCATGATTGCAATATTGAAGTGGGAAGTCGGCCTGCACGACCATCGTAAGTGTGTGGGGTAAAGTGTGCAGTTTGTTGGGAACTGGCTAGTGAGTGTGGGATTGGGGGCACTTACGAAAGTGTTTGAAGGCGAGCAGTACATTACTTTAATAAAGAAAAGCAGTGAAATGTGGCTTTGGAATGGCAAAGAAATTTGGCCCGTTCGCTATACTTGTCCCGGGGTGGAGCATTTGACAGCTCTACTGGCCACAAGAACATTGTCTCTAGGGAGTGGCTTTTACACTGAGGTAAACCCACATTAGAAACTAACAGTGCAGAGTTTGGAGCGACCAAACAGACTTCAGCCGAGTGAACCTTGGATACCATTAATTAAGTTATTAGCATACAATAAACACCATTGTGGATCGGATTGTGGATCACAATTCCGTGTAAATTGGCCTGTTTGTACTCTTTCAACCTTGCTTGTGTAGAGTTTGAATGACGTAATAACACCCGAGGGGACTCCCATATATAAGGGGGCGGGGATGTTCGTTCTACCATTTAGGGGTCAAAATCACGGGTTGTGGTACCACTTAGGGTACCCAAGATCAAACCCAGAAATTTTTATGTAAAGCGGTACCTTTTAGGAGTCGGGTGTAAGTTGAACACAAACATGTTATGAATTTACATGGTTTTTATTGTCACATAATTATTGCGGGCGACCAAGAGGATCCCGCAAACCTAATCTCAACATCGAGCAGTGGTATGTATTTAGCAAGTTTCAACTCAGATTTGAAATTCTTGTTTCCACTCCAATGATTTGAATGCAAAGAATGTTACAGGCACTGCGCACGCCGTGCAGCTGATCACGTAAAATTAGATACTTGATCAGGTGAAGAGTAAATCCGTAGACCGAGTGAAGACTGAGTCAGATGCTCGAGTCAGAGTCGTTTACACGTAAGTCAGTTGTTTATTTGTGAACTCTAGACCTAGGTGAGTGAGCTCTCGTCATTTACTAACACTTATCTACCCTCGGAGACGGTTATGTACAATAACTGTACAGTAGACTAACTTCAAAAATGAGCTGAATGTGGAAATAGCACCGACGGCGCATAACCAGAAGATATCGTGGTTCCAAAGTTTAGTTTGTCCCAAGGAACCTCAGACAGAATAATCGAGCCTCAACTAAATTCCTAATGCTAAATAGCTTTCAGCCTGATCCCAAAGGATATGTCTAAATCCCGAACGAGTGATGTCTAACCACACGCTCGCTCAGTTTTGCGCGAGAATACAAAACTTGCCTTTTTTTCGCTCGTAAAGTAAACTGTGGCCGTGCGAATCAGTTTATCGGCTAGAGTGTTTTCTCGATTTACGAAAATGTTCTTTTTGTGCCTAAAGAAATATGAAATCAACTTTATATAATCAACCTACATTATGTGTAGTGTATTCATAGAACTTCACACGAGATTTCAAACTTTTTCTTCACCGAATGGCAGCTGTTGGAATTCTCTTTGAAAGGCTTAAGTTTGCAAACGAAAACGAAGAATACCAAACTGAAGTGTAGCCAAACGAAGGAGGGGGAAAACAAAGAAACATAGGGCCCCTAAGGGCAACTCGTGGATAGTCAAGTGAGCTATTTTGGTATATACTAAAAATCGCGTGACCGATGACGTCATCGTTACGTCATCACCACTAAGTGATTGATAGGGACCCACTACCATGTCTGTCCAGGTTTGGAGTGTCTGGCATTAGGAAGGCACCGTCAATACATCTTCTCCTGCATGACCAAATCTTTCAATTCTTGGATGCATACCATAAACATCCGTAAATATATCTTCGGAATATCGAACACTATGCGGACAGCCAACGGAGAGACCCCGATCTACACACCATAAAACGATGAATAAATTAGCTACTGACCACTCCAATAACTCGTGTTCTGCGCTTGCACGCATCCACGAGTTAAAAATGAGTGATATTCCAGTGACTCGGTCATTTGACTCGGACATGACTCAGAATTGACTCGGTCAACCGGTGAACTCATCAGGTGAAACTTCAAATGATTGGTACTTTGCACACGTGAACTCTGGGATTTTCTGGAGGGCTGGAAAGTGTATGGAAGGTGAGTGTGTGTAGTGAAAGTACTGTATTTCTGTTGGTTAGTAAGTTTGTATAATCTGTATTATCCTAAGAAGAAAAGCGACTGATTACTTATGTGCTACCTCTGCTTTTTGGAGGAATATTTTTGCAGTGTTGGCATGTTTCGGCTCATTAAGTTGGTTCGTTGACTTTGAAAACGTGGAGCCGTTTTAACAAGTGGTTTGCTGGATATTATCGAGCTTTCGTTGGGTTGGGTTCAAGGCGTCTAATCTCCACAGAAATGTGTGCAAACTATGTACTGAAGTGAACTTATAGACATGTATTAAATACCATGTTGATACATACTATATATACTATATTCCATGATTCATCCTATCATAATTAAGTTAGAGTAAATTGTTGCATTACATCAACTCGTCTCCAACAATTGATTCGCCCGACTTCAAAACCTCGGGTTATACTAGTATGGATATTATTTCATACAAGTTGCATTTTTATTGGTACCTATTAGGGGTCAAAATTAGCTTGAGCCACGCCCATTTTAGTACCTCTTAGGGGTCGAAACGAAAATATTCCACGAGCATCCCCGCCCATTATATATGGGAGATAACACAGAGATAAGGATGTATAAAATAATCTTTATTTTAATTATAAAGTTAATTGGATGGAAAGCAACCTATATTCCTAGTTGCCAATTTCGGGATGCTGCTAATTGAGTTTGGGAAAATGTGATTGGGGTACTTCCTCAAACACGTACAACTTCAAAATTAATTTCCAGCACTCAGAGCGCCCCGGCCAACCAAATCGTTACACCATAAGTTGAATTAACTGATAAAAACACAAAATGCTATCTGAGCTACCAAAGTGCTAAATTGAATCTCACATTACCAATATTTTATTTAGCTCAGTGCATTGGTCAAAAGTAGAGTAAAGCTTTATATTTGACGCGTTGGTAACCCCATCATTCTAGTGACTGTTCTCCCAGGAGGCCGTAACACCGGATATTACTTTATTGCAGGGAAGGAGTGAGGTCATCTATTTCGGTTGGAAGCACCGAAAAGGGCCTTCATCGGTTTATATTCAAGTTTGAGGACTTGACAGCGGAGGATGTCGCAGAATTCCATACCAAAATTATTCTTTAGCCTAGTTACTTCGAGAGGCCTGTAACCTTTTATTCCCCAAAGGTGAAAGCTCTTTCAAAAGGGCTAGCATCTCCAGGATTGTGAGGTATTATTGGGGAACTTTGCTGGAGAACCCTTAACTGAAGATGAGTCTCCATTTTGCTTGTCAGAGTATTTGAAGAGGCACGGACTATATGCTTCGACAGTTCTATTTTACTGCCTTTCTACATCAAAGCATAAACGGGAAAGCACAAAAAAGGATGATTGTTCCAGCTCAACATCCTCCATTGGAAGTCAGCAAACAGATGAAGTGATAGAAGAAGGTATGTGCCTGATGGCTCAGCAGATCAACAGCACGTGGAAGTGCTAGAGGAAGATCATGGAAATATCCACTACACTTTGCGTTGATAACAGCAGAAGACCATTAACAACTGGGTTTTCTCGTGTGGTGGAGTCATTATATGGTGATCAGATAGTAATTTGGCACTCTTTATTGAGATACAACATTTGCTCACATTATAGTGTTGAGAAAAATCATAACAGTGCAGTTTCCTAGACTGTTAAGGAATTATACAGAGTCTTCGTAAGGCCATGCTGTAGAGGCAGTTTTGAGAAAAAAATAAAGCAAGTGGCTGGTAATACTTCAGTAATTAATGTTCTTTTAATTTTGCGGTGTCCATTTTACGGCTACCATTTAATATTTCTGTGTAGACTGCATAATTCTAACACTTAAATATTTAAATTTTCCATACAAAAGTGTACACAAAATCGGAGCAATTTTAATATCAATGTGATTATTTGACAATTATTTTTTGGGGGACAAAATCAAAGCAAAATAATCTGAAAACGTTTACTGAGTTAACAATAGTCGTCTGCTTGTGGTCCAGAGAAAAGACCAGCGACCTGACATCGGATGTTTGAGGGAAATACAAAAGACATATATATAATTGTATATATAAATCAAAAGCAAAGCTTTTGAAAACAAGTGTATATGTTGTGGTTCAATTTGATCTTTGGTTCAAAATGTTTGAACCAGTACCATTTTTTTGGAACCAGTTCAATTTTTTTTTACAAATGTGAACTTGTAGTTTGGGGTTAGGTTTACGATAAAATAGAATGTTAATAATATAATATTATAATCTTTCTATAGCGGCCATGATGCTAAAATGTGACTCTGTTAACTGTTCCATAACAAATGATGATGCTGAAGTCTTGCGGCTGACCTGTTGGCACACGTTGCACCAAGTATGCTTTCACAACAATGATAGTCGTTCCCCACTCTTAAAGAGAGTAATGGCACTTGCTGATGCCTTTAACTATAGCATTATTACTCCAACCAGTACACGTAGGTTTTATGCCACATTTCATTTTACTATCGGTCATAATACATACCAACGCAAACACCGTGATCGGTAGGCCAACACTAAAAAAGTTTCGACCGTGTTTGGCTTTGTAAATAATGGTAAGTTCACAGAGTGTCACGATTCATTAACCACAAATGCGCTGGGAGAAAACATGGAGGGCAGACCACTCCTTGAACAGTTTGACGCCGAAGCCGAAGATATTGAAAGTTATCTGGAACGACTTCAGGAGTATTTCAACGCGTATGATATAGAGGATAATGCAGACAATGCTACAAAACGACAGGCTATTTTATTGACTTCTATTAGGAGCAACACGTACCGTGTGGTGAAAGAGTTAGCATATCTCACAGCCCCAAATACAAAGACCTTCGACGAACTTTCTACTATACTGCGTGGGCATTTCAAGGCTATTCGCCTAAAAGTGGCTGAGCGATACCGTTTTTATTCTGCTTCTCAGAAACCAGAGCAGTCAATTCCGGATTTTGTGAGACAATTGAAGAAACTGGCAGGAGTTTACGAATGATAAATTGAATGACAGTTTACGGGATCGTTTCATTTGTGGTTTATGCTCAGAGCAAATTAAATGGAAGCTTAAGTCCGACAACTATACATTCCAAGCAGCAGGGGATGCTGCAATAGCTCAAGAAACGGTACAAAAGGATGTCCAAGAGCTGGGAAAATCTCACGGAGATAGTTTTGCAAGTGGGGTAAATAAAATCAGACGTGACAAGTCAAGGTTACACAATCACAGCCAAGGTTACACAATCACAGCCAAGGTCACCAGATATAAACAAAACAAAACGAAGGCTAAGAAGCCGTGTTACTGCTGTGGTTTAACCAATCATAGTCAGAAAAATTGTAAATACAAGAATGCAAAATGTTATAAGTGTCATATAACGGGACATTTACAATCTGAATGTATATGTCACGCAGATCAAGTTACACCTTGGAGGAAATATGCGGGAAAGTATGGAAAGCCATGACTGTCTTACGTGGTCATTAAGCATTATACTCGGTGCTTAGAACATTATACTCGGTAGCTAAACCATTATACTCGGTAGCTAAACCATTATACTCGGTACTTACAACATTATACTCGGTAGCTAAAACATTATACTCGGTGCTTAACTTCTTATATTCGGTGCTTAACTTCTTATATTCGGTGCTGACTTAGTTATACTCGGTGCTTAATTCCTGAATTCCTTATACTCGGCGCTTACTTAGTTATACTCGTTGCTTCCCTCATTATACGCGGTGCTTTTTCAACATTATATTCGGTGAGCCAGTATGTTCGGTCATCTATTCCCCCAAATCGAACATGCGTCGCATATTACTGAGCCAGCAGTACTTACGGTCATCTGGTTTCAAAAGAGTGCACGCTAAGCCTGGACATGCAGTCATTTTCCCGACAAGTACGTTAGTTCCCTTCAGTTGGAGTTACGTTGGCATATATTTTATACTTATAGTATTAAGTCACTTACTTTATTTTATAGTCGATATGGATGCCATACTTAGGGCACTGAATATGGAAAATCTAGTGGAAATGTTTATAGCGGAAAGAGTGCAGCTGGAAACTGTGGTAGCGGTGTCGGATAATGAGCTTGCTCGTTTTGGCGTTGCAACGATTGGTGACCGTATTCGCCTCAGGAATATGTGTACGAACCGTACAGAGTCTGAGAGTACTGCTGTCCGACAACAAGAACGATTAGCACTTTTTAATCCTAGAAACTCCATCCTAAGTCGAAAGTAGGAAAAGGTCGGGTCCAACGAAAACATGGACCACACAGTTTATTTGTATGGCAGATAAGTATTCATCTAAGACACCGACTTCAATTGAAAAGCAGATCGTTTACAAAGTGGGTCTAGGATTGAAAAAGATCAAGCTCGAGCTAGACTATAATGAAAAGACCATTACCAGCAAAATCACTTCTGATCTCAAAGACGGTGAAGGCAATCTCTTGGCTTTCCCGCCCTTCAAACGTGTGGAGAATTTGAAATGATGAATTGCACACCGAACTGTAGGGACCTATCAGTGGTTGATTGTTCCTGGAACACTACGGATCTCAGAGCAAATTTAGGGGGTGGACAAGGCAAGATCTATTTGAGGCCCATTCAGAAGACGCTATCCACCAAGCCACTTCTACACAAAAGTGAGTCCTCTTTGAAGGAGAAGTGCAACATATGTAAGAAAGATTTTCTGGTTCATGAACTACGAGCTCACATATGGTTATGCACAGATAGAGTGTCCGACTCTGATGATGACTGGAGTATGCAATCCTCCTTTGATAGAGTAGGAACTTCTAGTCTTGATGGCACCAGGTAGGGCCCCTGCACCAGGTAGGGCCCCAGCACCAGGTCCCCAGCCAAGCTCCATGGGGGTCTCCAGCACCAGGGAAGTCCCCAGCACCAAGGAGGTCCCCAGCACCAGCAACTATTAATACAACCAAAACACCCCAGGTCATGAGGATGTGGTTACAGCTGATGTAACCAGAAGGGGGAATCAAAGTACCAGCTCAGACTCCTCCGTAACAACCAGCCTGACAATGAGAAAATGTCAGTGGAAGAGGTAGGCAACAAAACAGTCTACCACTGTCTTGCCAACAATATCAGTAACCCTGTGGAAATATTAAGATGTTTCCAAAAACATATGGTTACTGGTAGACCACTTGAGGTTGAGCATTCTCAGAACAACAGAAGGAAACAATTTTTTGTCATGGTGGATCGTGAAAATCTGATAGAAACATCATTTGAGGAGATCTGTTCACTGACTGACTCCGAAAGACACTTGAAGTCCAGTTTTATAGTGAGGTAATTAATAGCCTTTAATTTACTAGCAAATGTGTGATATCTTGTTGTTTCCCATGTGCAGTGCTACAATATACATATATGCTATAAATTGTGTAATTCCTACAGTGCAATGATGCACATATTATTATTATATTAACAAGTACTGTCATAGTAATAATTATTAGTGAACTATCCACACTGCAAGTATTATGATACACACTGTAGATTATTATTATTGTCTATACTCCGTGCCAACAATAACTCATTTATGCTCTAAACCTTTATCTCCGTATAAAACACAGAACGCCTGTATGTTAACCATAATACTTTATTATTATTGGTAGGATAGGATATGTGTAGTGCTAGGATGCGAAACTGAAAAAGCATAGTTACAATTACTTTGAGAATACTTTTACAGTCCAATATTCTTAGGCACTATTAGCCGTGCCTCAATTTTGTCACACACATAGCCGTCCTTGGCTGACTCAGATTTCCACCTGCCGTGGATTTTAAATAATCTGTCTGGTATGTTTAGATTTGCTGCTGCGGTAGCTCCTCCAGACCTAAAACTGTGGTTACTAAAACCAGAAGAATTTACTCCAACAGATACCAGATTAGCTTTAAGTATCTCTCTAGATCTGTTGGCGCTAAGAACTTTTGTAGAAAGAACGTTTCTTTTGGCTTGTTTGTCATATCTTACTGATCTAAATATGTAATCTTGTGAATTGTTAGGTATCTCTGCAGCACTCAAGTATTTAAGGAGAAAGGTATATGGGCATGTATCATTGCCCGTTTTGGCAATATAAACCCATGAGCCTTCTCTGTATTTGTCTGTTTTGCTAACTTCTACAAGGATCTTGTGATACTCATCTTGGGTTACAATATTATTCCTCCTAATATTCAATAATTCAGAAATGCGGAAAAACCCCGCGTAAGAAAGTAAACACATACACATGAATCTAATGTCTACTAAGTTACTACTATCCCCGTAACGCTTACAAAGTATCCTTAGAACCTCAGGGGTTATTGGTTCAGCTTTCTTAACAGCTTTACAATTAATACGGTTTGAAGCCTCTACGACTGATTTTACAAGAAACTTATTGCAAGGATTTCTATCCTCGAATCCTGCCAACTTATGTTAAACTATCCAATATATTTTTCTGCCTAGCCTACATATTAATGTTCAATAATCAAACTTAATTCATGAATTCAGTTTTATGAAGTTCAGTATAATTAAGCATAATAAAATACCTACAGGTCAGTTAACTGAATTTAAACAATAAATAACAATATTTTGCGAGGGGACTTGAATCGATGGATGAAGTTAATACTCAAATACGTTAAGGTCTGGGTTTGAACTTGTTGCCAGACCCACAGCAAAGATTTGTCTTTACCAATAGTTAATATTTATTATAACTTAAAGTTTTGTTGGGAATTGACTTCTTCAACATTTGCAGTTCTTATGGTGATCAGTGACATCATAGCTAAGTGAAACGCATTATAAAGAACTAGCAGGGACCCGCGGGAACTCACATGAAATCAACAAATATGATAAATTATAGTAACATAGTCTAGCCGGCTGACTGACTCCTGGCAGAATGTTTTTAGCGTGTTGATATTTTCAAAGTTGTATTTCGATTTTTTTTAAAGGGAATAATATCTTACGGATCTCAGTTAATTTCTAAAACCGATGAGCACAATTATTGTCGAAAAAGTGCCAAAACTGACGGTCACAGGCAGCTCGAGACATGAATTCGTGTGACGAAAACAAATCTGGTCGCCGAAACAGTTGGTTTTATATCTAAGAACACAGGAAACTGGATACAGAAAACAGACATGGACAAAATATCTTACTATTAGACACGTAGAGTTGTAAGATAAAAACAATAACAGCCTTTTCCACGGACAACATGTCTAACTGTTTGAATACCTGGTCTTACCTCGTTCGGTCGTTTGACTTCGGCCGCTTCGGTTGGCGATAGGTTTTCCCTAAACTCTAAGTAAAACATTCCCGTAAACTCGATGGCTTGCTCGCCCAGGTTTTCCCTAAAACAGATTCCCGTAAGCTCGATGGCTCGCTCGCCCAACTAAGTGTAGAACTTGAGAAAACCCATTTCTTATTAACATTCTTTTTGGCGCCATTTTCGGATGCGAGCGCGCGCGCGTCCTCCATATTAGGAAATCGATCGAGGGACCCTGGGAAAGAGCGTTAGACACACACACACACACACTTAGCGTATTATTATAAAAGATTATGGGGCTGCGAGTTTTATACATCGGAAAAATTGATCATGAAGATAAGATTGCTTTAATAAGTCAAATAAAATCATGGTTAGAGATGTTGTTTTTATTGATTAGGCAATAAGATGCATGTATTAAGGGGGGAATGTGATCATCTGGCCTGTTTTGCTGAATATCCCCTTAACAGTAAACAATAGTCGAGTTCTCTGAGCAACCACTCTTTTGATAATTAGGTTACCAACCGCCCCTCAGTGACCACCCTCATGAAACTCCATTTGAATTATCAGTAAACTCTGTAATTATAAGTTCTTGTAAGTGACTGCATGACCATAGATAATGAGCTTAGCTTTGACGATCACATAACCTCAATTTGTAAAAAGGTTAATAATCAATTTAATGTGATGATTAGATTTCGCAAGCTTATTTCTAAAAGTACATTGCTTCGCCTATATAAGGCATTTATCCTACCGCACTTCCATTATTGTTCCACGGTTTGGCATTTTTGTAGTTGTAGAAACACTGATAAATTAGAAGCCTTAAATAAGCGTATTCTGAGATTTATGTTCGATGACAGGAATTCTAACTACAACCAGCTATTATATAAAGCTAAAACACCTTCACTATATAATAGAAGAATACAGAATATGCTAATTATACTTTTTAAATCTCTGAAATTTTCAAACTATCCAGGCTACCTAAAAGATATGTTTACTCTAAGATCTGTAATCTATTCCTTAAGAGGCACTGATATTTTGAACCTACCTAAACCTCAAACAACAACTTATGGTCTGCACTCTTTCAAATATTCGACTGCAAAATTCTGGAACTCCCTACCTGATAATCTTCGATCTTTAACAACTATCACTGATTTTAAGAGAGAAATCCGTAAATACAATCTAATCTAATTTTACAGTAATGTCTATTTGTTAATAATTTCTAGGTTTCATTGTAAATATTTTTAGTATTAGTAATATAACAATAGTATTAGTATTAGTAACAGTAGTTTTCTCGAAGATATTAGCATGTATTTGCTACTCTGAAAATTCGAGTTGAAATAAAGTTTATGTATGTATGTATGTAACCACCTTTGGAGTTGAGAATTGTAATTTTCTTTGTTTTTAAGCTCTCGTGAGCGACTTTGTACATTATTTTTCTTTTTGTATCCAACATAAATACTGTGTTGATTAACGTATATATATTGACCAACACGTGCACTGTAGATTCATGACATTCATGCTGTTATAGTACAGTAGTACTGTATACATGTACATACATGTATTCCCATTGGTGTGGTGTGTGCAAGGTCTCATAAGTGACCAACTACTCCAGATTCAATGGATGATCACTACAAGAATGAATTCTCCAGCAACCACTCACTGCTCTAGTTACAACCACCTTTTCTTAATTCCCAGAATGGTTGCTGATGAGACTTCAACTGTACTGTATTTGTAGTCTAATATATATTTTTGCACTTGTACCTCAAACAGGAGCAGGAAAAGACTGGAGAGGTGAATGAACAGTATGGGTGTAAATAATGTCATGAATCATTGATCCATATTATTACTATTAAGTGAGCCTGAAGTGAAAGTTACAGTATGCCTTCAGGGTACAGATTAGAAGTTGTTGTATACTGAATAAAATAAGGACTGTACATGGGCAACCTATATTGTATATGTACCAAAATGATCACTGATAATCGTCTGTATATACAATTAATTAAAATGTTAAATTATGTGATGTTCATGTAAATTCTCCCAACTTATGTTACCATAGCAATGCCTAAATAATTCATACCCATATCATGTGCAGCCCTTATTTTATTCAGTATACATGTACAACAACTTTTAATGTATACCCTTCAGAAAGGTATTAATGGAAATAATAAGATAACAAGTTTTTGATTAGTTGAGGGCTGTAAATAATTGAGAATTGTATTATTCCTGATATGTGTGTTTGTGTTTTGCTGGTCATGAATAGTGAATCTCCAGGCAGAAGAGCAAAGGCTGGAGAACTTAGTTAATATTGATGAGGAGTCCACTTCTAAGAAGAGGTAGGTAAATTTAAGCTATTAAATGAAACAATTTAAGCTTCCAAAATCGTTAGATTTTTAATGCTTTGCATATGCAGATTTCAATTGAAGCTGCTATGTCATGGTTTTGCACATGTCTGGACTCAATGTTTGATTGAAAGAATATGCAATATATTCCTTGAAGACTTATATATCTATGCATTAAACATTTTTGCATAATTTCTTTGATTTCATCCAATATATACCACAAGTGTGCTTGGATAGTCAGTTTATATGAAAACTACTGAAAATTATTTTGTTCCAGCCTGGAACATAAAGGTGTGTCCTTCACCATGACACAGTGCCTTTAAACTGTACAACTTGCTTAATATCACTAACATTATTTGACATTCCAAGGTACATTGTTGTTACTGAAAGAACGATACAGCACAATAATTAAGTAATAATTTGCAAAAGCAAAAGCAAAAACAGGAAGTTTTATACATTTATAAATATTAGTTCAAACTGACTCAATTGCTCACTCATAGGAACAGACCAGTGGATTACATGTACAGTGATTCCCATCTTCAACTAAGCAAAAGGTAAATAATAGTTATGGTTACACACACCACATATCTGTGATTTCCCTTGTTGAATTCATCTTAGGTTTCAATAATTTTACCAAGGGATTTATGGTTACATGCTCATTAATTCCCCCAAGATGAACTTTTGATCCAAGTAAACTTTGGCAGGAATTATAAACTTAAATCATTAAGGATTTGTGTTGGCCAGCTATAGTCAGTTGAATCTCCTAGTTAATAATTGCTGCCGATTTAACTTGCCCGAGTTATTAATGCAAATGTTAGTATTACTCACAGTGATGTACGGAATCCAGCTATGTATTGTAGGCTTAGCTACAAATTGCCGACAATTTGTTTGGAAATTTAGTGAAGCCCTTTCATTCATTCTTATCTTAAGACTTTTTGGAGGAATTTCCAGAACAGAATTTAGGCAATTTGCCGACTCATTATTACACCCAGCTGTTATTTATTATTCTAAGACAAGAAAAAAAGAAAGCTGGCTGAGAGGAGATTATAAGGCCCTGTGTACCTTGTAATCCTTGCTTGTTCCAAGTCCCCTTGGCAAGCTTTGTTTCTTTTTTGTCTTAGATTAAATAACGACTAGGTACAAGTCAGGTTGATTTGTCGAGAATTTGTAGCTAAGCCTAGACTGTAGCCCCAAAACACTTAGATAAACACTATGTGTTCCACAGCATGCGATTTTCTGTACTTGACAAACGTAGCCTCAGGATTGGTTAAGCCATCTTGGGGATCCCCAAAAAACATGCTCAGAAGTTTGGGAAATGTCATGGGCTTTTCTTTTGTTTGTTTCGATGTTAACATGGAAATTCACCAAGGGCAATAATTATTGCTTGGGAAATTGGGGGTACATGTATCAAATCGTGTTCACATGGTAAAAGGCCCGGGGGGGGGGGGGGTATTCTCTATATGGGGAGGCTCTGCCCGAAAGGGGTGCCTTTTCAGGCTGGAGTTATATAAAAGGGTAGGGATTTCATGAGTTGAAGTATAGAAAAGGGTAAGAAAAACTGTCATTTGGGTATTTAAAAGGGCATTTCAAAATATATCGAACAGACACACCTAACGGCTGATTCATCCAAGTATTTTAAGATTTTAAGGGGTCTCTCAAGTGAAAAGTTTAGTCAAAGGTATATGAAAGGATTACCTTTTCTGTCAAAAATGGTATATGAAAGGGTAAGGGTTTAAACCGCGGGGCAGAGCCTCGCTTGGAGGTAAAAGGTCTGTTTACCATGGGAAAAGGGGTAGTGTAACCAAACCTATTTTGAGCTTTTTTATCACAAAAAGTGTTACACTAAACTTATATATTTCTTACTTTGCAACATCTTAAGATTTATCTTTATGTTATGCATACATGTTATTAAATTACATTAATTTGACATTTCAGTGGATTTTATTAACAAAAAAAGATAAATTGTTATAATTACAATGTATGTGCTAATTAAAGCACACAAGGTTTATTTTTTACATTTAATGTTTATACTCATACAGGCCAAGAACTTTTCCATCTGCTTCAGTGACAGAATTGGATGATAATAACATTGCCAGAAAGATACAGGTGATGCATGTATTACATAATAGTTACATGTAACCTTAAGGCTCTATGGCAAACAAGCAATATACTTTTTATTTTCAGTTGACAAATACAAATGTAGCATCATCAATTGGTCTGTATTAATAATAAGGACCAAAATAATGTAAGACTGTACACAACTGATTTGACTAACATAGCTGGCTTTCAACAGCTGTGCTAAAAATATTTTCAGTAGTAGATCTACTTTGTACATCCATGAGTCAAAAATTATGATTGACACACATACTGTTGGTAATGCCTATTTTTCATTTATAGCCCTAGCTTGCTTATGGGGTGTACAGCTAAATAGTCATCCTTTTATATTACAGGAGATTTTAGATAACCAGAAAATCCTGTTAACTGCCATAAAGAAAATAGGCCAAAGAATAGACATGCTCGAAGAGTGCAATGAAGTGAATACTGCACGTCCTCAAAGCCCTACATGTAGCTCAATATGTAGCACTCCCTCAGGCGATGTAAAAAAGGTATGGCATCCACAAATTCTAAATAATATTATCACATATACATGTTGGTTATACTTTATCACTTACATGTATGCACCATATAGTCAAAGCAAAGTTAATCCAACTTTATTTCTTTCATATTGATTTTAAATTTTACTTAAAATAATAATACTTAATTACCGGTTTCATATTTGTGTTTCTTCTTTTTGCAATTAGGTTAAACATACCAGTGTTAAGCTTGATCAGGAGGATACATGTATTTTAGATGATGACAATGATCAGGAACAATATGTGAGTGCTTATTTATTTTATAAGTAAATGTATACTTTATAGTGTGTTTTTCGAAATGGGTCCCAATTTAAAGATAATTCTTTTTTTTTCAATTTCTTTTTATGCAGGTGTACAAGGGAATAAACTTATTACAAGTGTCCGCTCCTCCTAAAAAGCCCACATTATATGCCACAAGGCTCATGAGCACTCTTTTTACTTGAGAAGAGCTTGTAAAGGGGATGGTCCCTACAGTAAACCCCAAAGGAGACCGGGTGGCCTATGATCCAGAAAGGATTGAAATGCTAAGAAGTAAGTACTGTCTGCTACATGTACATGTAATACACAAAAATATGTCCAGTTATTGATATTTATATATCAAAAAGAGTACAGTTTATATTTTATTATCGTCATCATAACAAATGTGCAACTTTGAATGGTTAAAGTCTCTTGCTTACAGGCTCACCCCTCTTTCCATCCCCTCTTCTACCCCCAAGAGCATACATGTACATGTAACTTATAATACTTTTATAATAGTGGTAAAATGTAAATGGAAGTTACAGCACCAATGTAAATGAAGGGACGTCTGCAAAAACGGCTTAAGTGACTCCTGATCACATTCGAAATTCTCCCTAAGAAAACAAAGAAATTGAAGGACCCTGTAAGGACCCTGTAAGGACCCTGTAAGGACCCTGTAAGGACCCTGTAAGGACCCTGTAAGGACCCTGTAAGGACCCTGTAAGGACCCTGTAAGGACCCTGTAAGGACCCACGAGGACCTTGTAAGGATCGTTGAGGATCCTTAAGGACCCTGTAAGGATCCTCGAGGACCCTGTAAGGATCCTTAAAGATCATTAGTCTTTTCGAAGGATCCTGAAGGGACCTGCAAAGTCCCTTCAGGTTCCTTGACAAGAAATGCTAGGATCCTGCAAGGAACCTCCAAGATCCTTAAAGGATCCTGGTTAGGATCCTCAAGGATCTTGGACAGGATCCTGCAAGGATCCTTCAAGGATTTTCACCAGGGACCACAGTTTATGATTGAGGATATCTTGCAGAGCATTTTTAATAGTGATGAGCCAGGTCCTTGTCTTACTGAACTGCAAAATGGTCTAAAGGAAGTTGGAATACACCAGGTAAATAAATATTAGTAACATACTCATTCACTCACTCTCATGCTTTATTATTACTCATTCTCATTCTCTCTCACCACACAAACACACACACTCTCTCTATCACAATTGTGTGCACTGCACACACATTTAAACATTAATATAATGAAAACAAAAGCAATACCAGGCAGAGTGATGTCAATAAAAATTTAAACAAGAGGTTATATAGTATTACATAGGCGGTTACAACATTGATAGAGTAGGTTGAAATGTCATAAATGACAGAAAATTTG
The DNA here is from genome assembly GCA_030867875.1 of Actinernus sp. WN-2022. NCBI lineage: Eukaryota > Metazoa > Cnidaria > Anthozoa > Actiniaria > Actinernidae > Actinernus > Actinernus sp. WN-2022. The sequence goes on from JAOWCC010000237.1 coordinate 4,991,009, forward strand.
GGCAAAACAGGTGGCTACTTTTAACCTGAGAGGTGGTGGAATTTGCCACTTGCCAGCTTCTACTGACAAGTACCCTGCGGCAGGTAATTATTTATTAAATTAGCAATATTTTACCTAATGGTACTGTGGCACAGAAGAAGTGATCATTACAATAACATTGTTGTGATATTTGTTAGGTTGGGTGCAAACTTCCTGTGTTCCTAGATCTTCTTAGACCAGGCCCTTCACAAAGTCTGACAGTGGAAAATGTAACCAGTCTGCTGAAACCAGAGTTTAGTGAGGAAGGGTCGAACAGTAGGAAATATGAAAATGCAGTTTACGCTCAGTTCATGAAATACTTGAGGGAAGCTGCATGTATGTTATTTACACAGCTGCACTAGATTAATTACCATGCTTATTGTTCACATATTGGTTCCGTTTTCTGTCCCTTTTGTAGGGAAATAATAATGTATATATGTATATACTTTTATCATATATATTGGGTGCATTGTGGGTAAATGACTCCAAATACCTCAAAATACAGCATTTATAAGACTTTATACGAGTGTCAAATTTATTTGCCAGTTATTTTCTCATGTCCAATAACAATACAAACTATCTTCATAAATCATGATATACCATACTAATTTGCATTATTTAACAATTAAAGAACCCTTAGCCATGTTATATACTATCTTCAAAAACTCATGAATAGTTCATGAGCATTTTCTCCAATCAGATGAAGCGAATCACTCACGTGCACGCCGATAAAACGCAAACTCGGGCTGCGCCCTCGAGTTTTTATATCTGATAAAACACTGCTGCTCGTTTATTAAACTATACATAAAACATGATGGGCATTTGAGAACAGGAGATAAATGTTAAAGCACAAGCCGAAGGCACGTGCTTTCAACATTTTCCGAGTGTTCTCAAATGACCAGTGTTTTATGATAGTATAAAACATGGGTTAAGGCTTCTTTTTCTGCTTTATGATATAGATTTACATGCGCAATGAAAGGAAACCGCCAGTTGAAACAATAAAACACGACAAACCATGTTATATACTCTGATAAAACATGGCTTTTTAGCCAATCAGAGCACGCGTACTATCTTATCTATATAAGAAATGTGAATAGGAGTATTGAATGTGGATCCATCCCAATGATTAACTTAATATTTTCACAGGTGGAAGGAGAAGTAGTGTAACCCTGGCACATGTCCTGCAATTTACCACAGGTGCTAATGAAGAGCCTGTTTTGGGATTCTTGATCCACCCAAGCTTGAGTTTTGTAGAAGCTACTGCTTCTTACATCCCCACTGCCAACACCTGCATCTGCTGTTTGAAGCTGCCACGCCCAACTCATGAGATTCCTTTACCTCCGTCATCAATGCTATTTTCATTGTACGACCTTGCATTTGCAAATGCGGTTTTTGGTCATATCTAACAAACTATTTGAGAAATAGGTGATCGATATTTGGTGCTAAAAATATTTTTAAATCGTTAACCAAAGGTTTACATGTTAAAGGGGCACTGTCAACTGCCAAATTATAAACTTTCTTGTGATGAAAGACTAAAAGAACTACTCAGATTAGCAGAGTATGCTTTAAAGGTGTACTGGAGACAATTTCAACGAAGGATGGCAAAGATTTGAGTAGATGAAAAATACGGAATTTAGAGGAACTTGAAATTGGTCCACTGTAACTGAAATCAAGTTTCAAAAATAAGGTTTTGTAGTCCAATTTAATATTTGCTATCCTTTGTCAATAAAGTTTGAAAAGCATTATTAGGACATGGTATTTCCCATGGTAGTTGGCATTGTATCCTTCTTCTTCTAATCTATTATGAGGGGGGCGTCAATGAACCTGTTATGTTATTTCGAGAAAGAGAAGGGGTTGTCTACCGGCACAACGGCCTGGTATTCTAGAGGTACTACCAAACACTCATGATTGTAAAATGTACGGCAGCACTTTGTGCCACAATAGCAGTCTCAAGTCCTCCCTTGTGAAGCACACTTGATTATATTCATATAGAATTTGCACTATATAAATGAATACCTTTATCTTTTTACCCAACCACCGTGAGAAGCGAGTAGCAGCTGACGTATCGAGAGCCACTGTTCGAATCCTCAGGTCTACTTGCTTCTCGCAACAGCTAGCAAACCTTAATCCAGTTGTAGGGTGTTATGTTTAGATAGATAGATCGTTTATTATAATTACCTTACTTACAGCATAACTGAATTACTAAGGATCACAATTCTAAACATTAATTACGTATACTTATAAACTAATTCGATAAAATGTTATGATATTAAAACTAACAGTTAAAAGCAGCTATTTGGCTAATTCAAGACCTGTGTACTAACTTAAATGATGTGAGTTATAGTGTCGAACACTAGAGTTGATGAAAGTGTTCCGGAATCGGTTTGTTTTACTAAGCGGAAGTGTGAAAGACCTCTTATACCGTAGTGTGACAGTCGGATTACTAAGGTTATGTGGTAAAAGATGATATAAATTACCATTAGGATTAGATATGATTTTACGAAAAATAGTATGACATAGTTCAGATCTGCGATGATAAAGGCTAGTAAGGCCGGACAAAGCAAGAGCTTGTTCGTAAGGTAAGTCGTAGCCATGAAGAATACGCATTGCTCTCTTTTGTATGCGTTCTAAGGTAAGACTAAGGTATTCTGGTAAACTGTAATGAAATACTTGACAAGCGTAGAGTAAAATAGATTGTATACAAGCAACATAGAATTTAACTAGGTCCTTAGCTGGAACGTTTGCACGTTTTAATTGTGTTAAAAAATAAAGTCTGCGAGAAGCTTTCTTTATAATGTCATCAATGTGAGAGTTCCACTTTAAATCACTCTGAATTATTACACCGAGAATTTTTACAGACTGTACAAGATCGACCAAGCAATTATTAATATATACATCGTTATGTACTTTTGGAGAACGTGAAAATGAAATACAGAGTTCTTTACATTTCTTTGGATGTAGTTGAAATTTATTAGTCATAGACCACGCCTGTATTTCATTAATGTTATGTTTAAATATTGCACGTTTATACACACTTTAATAGGCCTTTTGCAACAACTGGTCACATATTGGTGATAGGTCAACAGGGTTTTGAAAATACTTTTGTTTTGTGCCTTAAAACATTTCATCTGAGTATGAAGAGTAAAAACAATGTAGAAAGCTTCAATTTTAAAATGTTACCCACATTTAATTTTCATTTCACTAGTTTCTAGAAATATATTAAAAATAATATTGTTCAAGTTTTGGCAGAATTTGATGGTTAAACCAATTGTGGGGAATTAATGAAGTGGACAACTGAAACAATACCACAATAGGCAAGTTTGTGCTCTCACAGATGAACTGGAATAAGCACTAAAGGAGGCTTGTGGGGAATTAATTTAAATCAAATACAATTAAATCAAGTAAATTTACATACTTGGTTGCAGTCATTTTTGTTTACAAAATGGCTAAAATTATGAATCATTGGTAAAATCTAGAATGACAACTACAGCAATTCAGCTGGAAATCTGATATTGAAATCTGTCCTTTGACCATGCATGTATATTAATACTTGGGAACAATACTAAGTTTTGTGTTATGGTTTGGTGTGTTAAACGAAGGCCAACAATACTATAATATACATGTATACCTCTATGGATAGTTCCCAGGAACTACAAAGGATTCTATGGTTAAAGTACATATGAAGCAAAAATTGTCATTAAAATTTCATTTGATGTTGTCATGGAAACACTCGACTACAGACTTCTTCAACCACAAACAAAATTTACTGCTGTCAGCATATTAACATGAAGTCATTATGGTATGTGAGTGGTTTAAGTAAAGCAAATCATTCTGTATAACACGGACAGAAATTGCAATTTTATGTTCATGGTGAAGGAATCCTGGGACCAAGTGTTTCCATGGCAACATGATTTGCATAATAAAGTGTTCAAAGTTTCCATATCTGGCACTGTCATCGCTTTTATCCACTATTTGCAGTTATTCTTCATTTTATGATTTGTGATCATCTAATTTGCATATTTCAAGAACCTGTCAGAATATCTCTGGAATAAGATAAGATACTGACAAACAGAAAGTGCCATCACTTCCTCATTTTGAAAGTATTTTCAAATGAGATTTATTTTTATAACAATTTTTTTGCATCATAGGCACTGTAATGATGTACATCCTCTGGCCATCTTCCAGTGGTATACATGTATGTTCTCATCATTATTAATACTAATATTTAGCCAAACTCTAAAATAGGAGATAAATGACTGTCTGAGGGACACTTGGGCCTTGTATCATATGGCTCATAAGGCTGTACCTGGTCAAGGTTAGCTAAATTAGGACGATTTGAGTGAGACAACCTCCAGAGGGCAATTGGTTCGATTAGTTTGCTCAATTACAAATTATGGTGTCATTGTGACATGCATATAATACGTACATGGCAATCATTCTAAATTTGCGTTATATCATTTCACACAATATTTTGTAAGCAGGGTCACTGGTTATATTACTTTCTACTCTTGCCACATTCGAGGGTTTGAACACTTACAAATCTTAGAAAATCCAAGTAGCCCTTCCGTTACTTTCTTCAGGCTTTTCCAGAAGTATTTTGAACTCACAAAATAATTTTTATTCATGGTTAAAACTACTTTCAATGACATGCTCGATTAAAGTAAACACTATTATTTTAATCATTAGGTTCATTTTCCCAGGAGTTACCTCTATTTTCCAGAACTTTCCAGTAGGAGTACAAATGCTGCCTGCCCCCCCCCCCCCCCCCCCCAAATAACACCTTCCTGTGCAAACCAAGAAATAGGATGCTTATCATCACTTTGAATACAGTACGGGTAATGGTGCAGTCCACAAGGCAGCATGTAAAGGTACCTCAGGCAGCTGCTATACAGACATTCATGTGTGACCTCAAAGCTCTAACGAGTCTGGATTAACTGGGTTGGTTTAAGAAGGAAGGAAAATCTAGCAAGCCAAAAATGTATCCCTTCTATGTCAAGAATCAAAATTAAATTGTAAATGTTAATTATTTACATTTCACAGAACATTTCTTGTAATATTATGTTACATATCTTTGGATGATTTCAAGTGCTTTTTGTAATCTTCAATTCCATAGTTGATTGAATTAAGTTCTATTTGACTCTATTCCTCCAATCCAATTATTGGTGGGAGAAAAACTGACAGGCATCCTTCTTCTTCTTCGTTATTAACAATGCCTTCTACACCATAATTATCTAAATCCAATGTGTTTATATATGTTCCAACAGGATTTTGAATTTGTCCAGCTAGCCATAGCCAAGTGGACTTGATTTTGTTATGCGCATGCGATGATGTGACCAAGCATTTTCCATTAATTTTTGACAAATAGGTGTAGTGAAGTGCAGCAAGATGGAGATCATTGAGAGGATCTAGAATGTTTTGCTCTTCCAGAAAGTAAAACAATTATGTAAAAACTTAAAACACCTTCAAAAACATCTCCCCATAAGCGTTCTATCTGCTGATTGTGTGTACTCTTCCCTGTTATCATACTTCCACGGTTTGCTCCCCTCTTTTCAATCATAAAATCAGCTATTCTGCATTTTCTTGGGAATGGGAATACCATATTCATTCACAGCACATAAAAAGCAATTGAGAATAGTCTCTGCCTTACTATTTGTACATTTCAACATGACAGGCAACCGGCTAAACCCATCGACACTCCCAACAACGACAACATTCCAACGAATTAACTTGTGATTGGTGTCTACATGCCAAAGTTGATTGGGACCTTGGACATTGTAATCCCTCCTCTGTAGTCGCCCTTTCCTTCTTTCCTAGACACCTTTCCCATAACTCTGTGTAAACTCTCTCTGAAACACATTCGTTGGACCTTAATGTCTCTGTCAGAAAGTAGGTGCTTGACAAGCCCCTCACCGCAATGGGGGAATTATTTCGTAACTTCATCTACATGAGCATTAAGCTCTTCTTCAGATATCTCAGAAAATTCTAATTTGCTTAGTCCATAGCATCTCATTCTTCGATAAATCGTACTTTCTGACACTGACATTATTCTCGCGATTTCAGCGATTGGGATATCTTCTTCCAAATAATATTCAAGTACTGACTTTGGAATATCAAATTGAGGTGGCCCACATGATTGACTTCGGATTCTATTTGGTTCTTCCATATTTCCATATTTAATGCATTCCATCCATAAAGCCATCATTTCACTTGGCCATTGTAAACCAAGTTTCCTTAATTCTTGCGAGGAGAGCTGACAAACGATATCAGGAGATATCTTTTCTTGTTCAAAACGATCCGTCAAACTTTCCAACTTCAGCTTCTGTAATACATTTGACATATGTGACGCCATTTTGATTATTCGGTATACTGCCAGCTCACCAAAGAAAATACTGCTGGCTCGCCGATGCGTGTCCAGGCTGAGCATGCACTCTTTTGAAACCAGATGACCGAAAGTACTGCTGGCTCAATAATATGCGACGCATGTTCGATTTGGTGGAATAGATGACCGAACATACTGGCTAACCGAATATAATGTCGAAAAAGCACCGGGTATTATAATGAAGGAAGCACCGAGTATAACTAAGTAAGCACCGTGTATAAGGAATTCGGGAATTAAGCACCAAATATAATGGTGTAAGCACCGAGTATAACTAAGTCAGCACCGAATATAATGGTGTAAGCACTGAGTATAACTAAGTCAGCACCGAATATAAGAAGTTAAGCACCAAATATAAGAAGTAAGTACCAAATATAAGAAGTTAAGCACCAAATATAAGAAGTTAAGCACCAAATATAAGAAGTTAAGCACAGAGTACAATGTTTTAGCTACCAAGTATAATGTTGTAAGCACCGAGTATAATGGTTTAGCTACCGAGTATAATGTTGTAAGCACCGAGCATAATGCTTAATAACCACATAAGACAGTCATGGCTTTCCATAGTGTCAACATGGAAGAAGTTAAGATTGATTGATCTACACTGTACGTAGTGCTTATTAACAGCTGGTGCTCGATGAAGAGTCTCAAAAGCTGTGCACGATCAACCCCCACAAGGGTCTCTTTCATTATACGAGGTTGCCATTTGGAATTTCCTCTAGTCCAGTGATTTGGCAACGGTTAATTGAGCAAGTACTTGTAGGGCTGGATGGAATTTGTGTTATTATGGATGATCTGTTAGTGGGAGGCGTTGACGACGAATTTAGAGGCAGTCTTTAAATAGTTCCAGAAGTTCGGTTTGAGAGTTAAACTCCCGAAATGTGTGTTCATGGCACCTTCTGTGATCTAATTCGGCCTGCACTTCTTACAATGGGGGCTTCAGCCTTTCTCTATTGAGAAATTATTTCGATTTAAATACACCATACAGAACCCAGAAAAAGCTATTCCATTCATTCTCATTCTGTAATAGGAGTAAATGAATGCAAATTGCAAAGGTATTATAGCCATATGGCATAATCATATGTACACTTTTTACATTTCCGACACGGAAATACAAACAACTAGTCCTTTCGATTCTATTGGGAACATGGCATATGAAATTAACCTGATCACCATAGGACACAACACGCCAACAGGGCTAATCATTGCCAAAGAAATAGCAACTACATCTTTATCTCCTCTCATGACAGGGACAATATGCTTAGAGTTATTTCATCTGCTTAGAGAACTACCTGGGCCATTTTAAGCTGATGTGCAACTACAAGATATTGAGGTTTACGGCATAGGCAATCTGCTGAAACTTTGCAAAAGGCAGGATTTGGACATTTTAAATGTGCCTTGATATAATACTTTACCTGGTAATATTCTGTGTTCTTGTCATCCCTGACACACACTGTGAATGTGTTACGTTTTTTAACAGACTTATGCTGCGGTCAGACTCGCGCTAGAACCGTGCTTGCTTGACTCATTTCTGTTTACCTAGCACATTCCTAGCGCACTAGCGAATGTGACCGACCAAGCACGGCAGCTTCTGCTTAATGGGAAACCGATGCCTAGGTAAATAAAACTACAAAGAGACCGAAGAGTAGCTCAAGCCTGGTCTGTACCACGCTAGGGCTGCGCTAGGCAAATAAAAGTAATGGGATTTCGTTGTTCAACCTATAAAATGCGTTGCTGCATTGACGACTAAAAATTGACAAGCGGTGATCTCAAAATACTGTATTCTCTGGTTTCTGACAGCAATACGAGCACAGTTGTAACAATTCATTACCACTTCTCTATACTGTCTTGAAATGTCTCGAAGCCCAAGTCCTTTCGTTCCAGCTGCTATGATGAATGAGATGGCTGTCTGCAATATTCAGGGCCAACCACTTTCGTCTGTAATAAATCCCGCTCCATTTATTTTGGACAACAGTTCCAGTCTGCCTTTAAGGAACAGTTTCGACACTCTCCCCGGTTACTCTCAACATCCATTCCCAAATAATTCATCGCCAAGTACCTCGCTGAATTTCCCATCAATGTGGCAAAGGCAGGAAGAGGGTACCTTCTCCTCTACGTCTTCAAGTAATTTCGTCCGGTCTACAGCCACAAGCACACATGTGCATAGTGAAAATGTGCGTACAGAAAATCGCGCCAAAACTTCATTCAAGTGGACAGATGCCCAAGCCAGCGTTCTCGTCCAGCGATGGAAAGACAATTTGGATGAACTAGAGAGCAATAGAAGTGTCCAGGCCTGGCAAAGAATTGTCAATTTCGTATTCTAATGTAACGTAATCGGTTGAACATGAAATACATGAGCAGTATAACCATGTTACCATCCATCGTATTCCTAGTACAATGCAGAGGACAGTCTGGAGAGTGGAAGTAATCAGAATACTCATTCTGACAGGATTCTGTTAACACCTTGAAACTAGCAAGCGCTGATCTTTAATCTGACCGCAACATGCTTGCTTCGAATTTTAGCATTTGCTCAAGTATCTCATTAGCAAGCATGCTGAACTCCAAGCTCTAGCGCGAGTCTGACCGCAGCATTATAGTCCATACGATGTGACACTGTCATTTAGGAGAATTCTGTTCAACTTAAAAATGTTTCTCATAGTACCTACCTTTCTTTCTAATGCTGTTTTATCTGCACCTGTAATATCAAATGCTGTCATGGCAACAATACAGCTTAGTTATCTTGCAGTAAACATTTGACTATGGTGATTACTTAACTTACCTTTTTGTGTCAGCTTAGTATAAAGATAATGTGCCCATAATAATAATAATAATAATAACTTTATTACAGTGTCAATGTATTTAGCTGTTCAGCTAATGGGGGACACTTTAACAGAAGATAGAGTAAAATAAGATAAAAAAGTAACCTAGAGTTATGTACAATTTTAAAATCTACTATAACTATACTTAAATATATTATAAAATCTAAAAATTTATATGCAGAGCTAATTATATCATGAGCTGCATAATATGCAGCAGTAAGAATTGTTATCTATTAAGCTTGATATGTCTAACTTTCGTATATTATGTTTAAACGAATTTAGACTGGACACAGTCCTAAGACTAGGCCTAAGCTTTGTCCATATAAATGGTCCCAAGTATCTAATTGAATGCTTTCCATAACTAACTGTTTCAAACCTAGGTATATCGAATTCACTGTTTCTGAGCGAGTAACGCGTACTTTTACTTTTGAACAAGCCCGAGACACTACTCGGTACAAGTCCGTATTTAACCTTGTACATCAGTGTAGCAATATCCTGTAAACGTCTATTATACAATGTTGGTAGCTTGGCACGGTTCAGGAGTTCCAGGTATGACTCTGACTTAGACCTGTAGACTGCCCTCAACGCTCGCTCCTGAACACGTTCAAGCTTCCTGCAGTCTGATGACTTACAAAAATGCCAAACTAAATGACAGTAAGTTAAGTGGGGCAGAATTGACGACATATATAGTGATAGCTTAGCTGTACAAGGTATAAGATTACGTAATCGCATAAGTACTCCTACTTTCCATGTACCATAGGTAAGGCACTTCTCCATTTGAGGGATTTTCTGATTGATACACACATATAATTAATAAAGCAGACATTGTCGAATGCAGTTGTCTGAAGCCAAATTGTTTGTTTGTTAGTAGATGTTCTGAAGAAAGGTAATTGTATAACTGGTTGTATAATATTCTTTCAAAAACTTTACTGATGACTGGAAGAATTGATATGGGTCTATAATTGTCCATATCATTTCGTGCTCCATTTTTATGCAGTGGGCTGACTCGAGCTATTTTCCATTCTAAACGAAATAATCCTGATTCAATGACTCCATTAAAGAGGAACGTCAAAGACTCAGATATTACTGGTCCAGCAAGCTTTTAGTATTTGGCAGATATTCCATCAAGACCCGTTGCCTTCGCCGAAGATAATTTATCAATAAGTCTGAGTACTTTTGACTCGTTTATAAAACTAAATTCAAACGTACAACGGGCCCGTTTAATGTAGTCTTTGAAATGAGATGTTGGACTAGGTTCGATATTTTCAGCGGGTTTAGTGCCAATTTCAACAAAATGATTGTTTATCAGTTCGGCAGTGCAGATAGGACATGCAGACAGTACATGTATTTCAATGCCAGAAGTAAATGTACATGTAGCAGAGGTAATTGTTTATTTATTAACAGTGTATGCATGTGTGTGTACCTATAAATGTATATTGTAAAAACACACACAAAACCCTGCTCCAATTTTGACGTGTCTAAGATATATTTATAACTTTAAATGCTATTGTTCTTCTTGTTCTATTTATTGTAGATGGATGTTACAGCAGTGGCCCATGCATCCGACAATATTCTGGAAACACTGAGACTACTAAAGACAGGAGATAAGCTGAGTGTTAGAGCATTTTCCCAAGAGATACAATGAGTGGCAAAAAAGGAGAGAGTAATGGAAGTCGTAAGCGCGCTCTCTTGGAGTCATTTCTTAATGAGAAAAAAATGGATAGCTTCTTCGAAGCATGCTTCTGTTTTAGAAACATACAAGCTCCAAAAAGAAGAAGAAAACAAGAAAGTTAGAACAAATTACAGTCCTTCAGAATGGTTAAAGGAGGATCCAGGGAAGTTCATATGGCCATCTCAACCACAAAGGATGATGTCATACAAGCATGCATCAAATTATTATTTCCAAATGGTGAGAGTACATTTGCAGGCAATGCTGCCAACATGGAATTTGGACTTGCTAACTTTAAGAGGGAGGACATTGAAAGCCATGTTAACTTGAGTGAGAGAGAAGTTCCTTTCACAGCAATAAATTATGTGGAACCACATAAAGCAAACATAATTAGACTATACTTAAAAACTGGCGAGCTAATGGGGTTAAAGCTAAAGGAGGAGAATATATCAGTTAGCCACCGACTACCGAAACTTAACTTCAATACAGTCGCTTCTGGTCCTTCCTTCGGGAATCAAAATACTCCAAGTATAATTGTCAAGTCCGTGAGAAGGGCAGTACGGGATACCTTCTACAGTGCAAGGAAGAAACTGAAGGACAAAACCACTGGTGATTTGGGTCTAGGAAGATTGGCAGATAATATTATCTACATCTCTGAGAATTTAAGCCCTACCAACAGGGAGTTATTCAAACTGTCTCTCAACTAGAAAAGAGAAGAGGTACAAGTTCATTTGGACCCAGTATGGAAGGATTTATCTGAGGAAAGATCAAAATAGCCCTGCAGTCATTATACATGAACCAAAGGACTTGGACAACATCCGTGGCTGATAAGTACTTAACATTTAAGAACTTCTCTTTACCAAATGTATGATATCTGCCCTTATTGTCAGAAAACGGTTAGTGACAATTGCAGAGCTATAGAGTGATGTATGCATAAAATGGTTCCATTTGAGGTGCTCTCTGCTTTCTGGTAGGCAATATAACAACTTTACAGACACAAACGATCTTTGGCTATGTCAGCAGTGTAGGTCAGATACATTTCCGTTCAATAATACAAGTGATAGAGATTTAATTGACCTAATGTATAATTCAAATATTCAGTGTCTTTGTTCAAAGCAAATCTGTAATCATAAACTTAATGGCCTACCTGGGCTAGCTAATATTCCTAAAACTTTTCAACTCATAATTTTCATAACAATCCCGAAATTTCAAGTTTGTCATCAAAAGATTCTCTCTCGGTCCTTCATTGTAATATTAGGAGTTTATCTGCCAATCACAATAGTTTAATATCCATGCTTTCTGAATTGAAACATTCATTTTGATTTGATTGGCCTTTCCGAAACAAAAATTAAATGGGATAGTGATCCAGTGAGCAACATTTCTATGCAAAATTACAATTTTGTCTATCAACCGACTAAGTCAAATGCTGGTGGAGTTGGTTTTTGCCATTAGCAATGAGATTAGTTATAATGTAAGCGATGATTTGAGTTCTAGCAATGATGAAGCTGAATCTCTCTGGATTGAAGTTGACAATCAGAAGCATCGAAATATTCTTTGTGCTGGAGTTTACAGACATCCTAACGCAAATCTTGACATTTTCTTGGATCAGTTTTCGTCTGTTGTTGACAGAGCCTCTAAGGAAAACAAATACTGTATTATTATGGGCGATTTTAATATTAACCTTCTAAACTAATGGATTAGGTTAATGGATTAGGTTCATTCTTTTTTCAACCCCATATCATTCAACCAACTAGGATCACTGATCACTTAGCTACTTTAATTGATAACATCTTTTTTAATTCTGCTGAACATCTAACAGTAAGTGGAAACATCTACCTAACATTCTCATCATAAATAAGTTTTCAAAACTACCCAAAGACTACAAAATATATAAACGTGATTTTTCTAAACTTGATGAAACTGAGCTAATTTCTGAAGTCCAATCAATAAGTTGGGAAGAAATTATCTCTCCGTGCAATGATGCAACTGACATGTTTTTCATTCAAATATATCTAGAATTATTGATAAACATGTTCCACTTAAATGTCTATCTAGACAAGAACTACAAATTAAGGACAAACCCTGGATAACCCAAGGCATTAAGACTTCAATACACATTAAAAATAAACTATTCAAGTCATATGTAAGGACTAAAAATGAATATTATCATTTCAAATTTAAAGATTATAGGAATAAGGTAAAACATCTTATTAATATTAGTAAAAGGGGCTATTACAACGATTACTTCACTTACAACAAAAATAAAAGCAAATAAATTTGGAAAGGTATTAAACAACTTGTTGCTTTAAAACATTCAAACATGAATTTCCCTAATAAAATTACAAAAGGTAGTTCTACTGTAACTGATAAATCATGTATTGATAAGGCCTTTAATGATTACTTTGCTAGTATTGGTAATACACTGGCTAAATCTATTCCTGAAGTCCATTATTCTTTTGATGACTACTTACCCAGACCTTATTGTAATAGCTTTTACCTTTTCCCTACAACTGCTGATGAAATTCAAGATCAAATTGAACTCCTTAATCCTAACAAAGCTAATGGTCCTTTCAGCATTCCCACTAAAATCTTAAAAATACTTAAAGTCCTTCTCTCTAAACCTCTAAATTACCTTTTCAATTTCTCTTTTTCCTCAGGTACTGTACCAGGCCAATTTAAAATTGCAAGAGTCATTCCTGTTTATAAAAAAGGCACTAAAACCAATATCTCCATTTATCGACCAATATCTTTACTCTCAATATTTAGTAGAATTCTAGAAAAGCTTATGTATAAAAGACTAATTCAATATCTTAATAAACATAACATCCTTTTTAATCAACAGTTTGGTTTTCGTAGTCAGCATTCTACAACCCATGCAGGTTTACTCATCTGTGACAAAATTCAGAAAGCAATTGAAAATGGTTCTTTTTCCTGTGGTATATTCCTAGATCTAAGCAAGGCCTTTGATACTATTGATCACAAAATTCTGATTAAGAAACTTAATTGCTATGGAATTAGAGGGGTTGCACAGGATTGGTTCATTTCATATCTACAGGACAGAAAACAATTTGTTTCTATTGCTGACACTCTGATCATCAATCTATTACATGTGGTGTACTAGGACCTCTACTTTTCCTTCTTTACATTAATGATTTTCATAACTCTTCTCAGACTTTTGTAATTCCACCTGTTTGCTGTTGATTACAATTATTATTATTTTCGAATAAGAGTTTGTTAAGCTTAGAACCATTGTTAACCAACAACTAATTAATATTAATACCTGGCTTTGTGCTAATAAACAGTCTTTAAATATTGATAAAACATTTTTTTTTTTATTTCACCCTCCTCAAAAGAAATCTAACCACTCGGTCCAAATAAAAATCAATGATTAAAATATTAAACATGTAAATAGTATTAAATATTTGGGAATAATGATTGATTCTAGTCTAAATTGGAAAGACCATATTTCGGCAGTCTAAAAAAAAATCTCATTAAGCATTGGTATACTTTCAAAATTAAGACATTATATCAATATTGATACTCTATCTCAATTGTACTATTCTTTAATTTATCCCCATTTAATTTATGGCCTCATTATATGGGGCAATACATACAATACTAACATTAAACCAATTACAATACTTCAAAAGAAAGCTATTCGCATCATCACTTTCTCTAAATTCGATGCTCATACTAATCTTTTTTCCCTAAACCTAAATATTTAAGTTTACAGACCTAATAACATTTTAAACTGTCTTTTTCATGTATCAGTTCTATAATGGTCTGCTTCCCCAAGTATTTAATTCATTTTTTTACTTTCACTAGTGACATACACTCCCCCGGAAGACTCTGAACAGCCGTGTCGAAGAGGCCTTGAACAAACCGGATTGGATCAACTTTATAGGCTAAGCCCCCAAGGGAATCCATTCAGTTGTGGTGATGGCCTCCCCCCTGCTTCAACGTCACGCGTCGTTCCTCCGTCAATTTGCCAAAGCGGATTTCGGTCAGAAAAAGAAACTCATCCACGCGCCTAGCCACAATCAAATCAATGCTGTCAGCAAAGTGGTGCACAACGCCTTGCTCGGAACTTTTCCGATAGGCGCCCACGCGAAGAAAGTCTTTACCCCCATCAAGGAGAAACTTCGAAAAATAGCCAACAAGGCCTTGCCGCCAGCCGTGAGGAAAAGGATTTTGCTCTCCACCTCCACGGCATTGCAGAAAGCCAAGCTTAAAAAGGCGGTGGGACAGCGAGGGGGATTCATTTTCACTGTTGCTGCCCTCATTGCCGCAGCTGTTTTTGCTGGTCAAGCCGCAGCGGAGCGTGGAGCAGTGGGTTACGGGGTCAAGAAAGCTCTGGATACAATTTAGTCCACCTTCTAGAACGGTCTTATGGGAAAAGAAATCCGCAACTTACCGGTGCCCGCGGGCATTGACCCGGACCGGTGGTAGTTATTTTTGGCCCGTCTTCGAAAAAGGGAACGCCAACCCGTTGTGGGCAAAAAAGCCAGCAGGGCCGTACGGACGGCGAAACAAATCCAGAAAAAGTATAAGACGTGGCAGCAGAAGAAGAAATCCCAGACAGGGAAAAAGAAATGGTCAACGTCACAGACACACCCCTCGACTTCCAGACCAACAGGCATTTCGGTGACGCGATGGGAAGTGCAACGACACCCACCCAAACGAAAAAAGCGATGAAAGAGGCCGAGGCCTCCGCCGCCACGGGGAAGAATCCCATGCGCATGGTCTTGGTGCTGGAAGAGTCCATGCGGTGGTTGGAACAACAGCTTCGTGTGGACACGACCAAAGGGGTTAAAGTGCTCAGTCAGTACCAAACGGCCATGGCGCAGATCCTAGAGACCCCAGAGAAACCGGAAAGCGCCAACCAGTTTCAAGATTTAATACAAAAATACGTACGGCGTCGCGAAACCATTGAGCCTAGTCCCTGCTCCAATTTTGACGTGTCTAAGATATATTTATAACTTTAAATGCTATTGTTCTTCTTGTTCTATTTATTGTAGATGGATGTTACAGCAGTGGCCCATGCATCCGACAATATTCTGGAAACACTGAGACTACTAAAGACAGGAGATAAGCTGAGTGTTAGAGCATTTTCCCAAGAGATACAATGAGTGGCAAAAAAGGAGAGAGTAATGGAAGTCGTAAGCGCGCTCTCTTGGAGTCATTTCTTAATGAGAAAAAAATGGATAGCTTCTTCGAAGCATGCTTCTGTTTTAGAAACATACAAGCTCCAAAAAGAAGAAGAAAACAAGAAAGTTAGAACAAATTACAGTCCTTCAGAATGGTTAAAGGAGGATCCAGGGAAGTTCATATGGCCATCTCAACCACAAAGGATGATGTCATACAAGCATGCATCAAATTATTATTTCCAAATGGTGAGAGTACATTTGCAGGCAATGCTGCCAACATGGAATTTGGACTTGCTAACTTTAAGAGGGAGGACATTGAAAGCCATGTTAACTTGAGTGAGAGAGAAGTTCCTTTCACAGCAATAAATTATGTGGAACCACATAAAGCAAACATAATTAGACTATACTTAAAAACTGGCGAGCTAATGGGGTTAAAGCTAAAGGAGGAGAATATATCAGTTAGCCACCGACTACCGAAACTTAACTTCAATACAGTCGCTTCTGGTCCTTCCTTCGGGAATCAAAATACTCCAAGTATAATTGTCAAGTCCGTGAGAAGGGCAGTACGGGATACCTTCTACAGTGCAAGGAAGAAACTGAAGGACAAAACCACTGGTGATTTGGGTCTAGGAAGATTGGCAGATAATATTATCTACATCTCTGAGAATTTAAGCCCTACCAACAGGGAGTTATTCAAACTGTCTCTCAACTAGAAAAGAGAAGAGGTACAAGTTCATTTGGACCCAGTATGGAAGGATTTATCTGAGGAAAGATCAAAATAGCCCTGCAGTCATTATACATGAACCAAAGGACTTGGACAACATCCGTGGCTGATAAGTACTTAACATTTAAGAACTTCTCTTTACCAAATGTATGATATCTGCCCTTATTGTCAGAAAACGGTTAGTGACAATTGCAGAGCTATAGAGTGATGTATGCATAAAATGGTTCCATTTGAGGTGCTCTCTGCTTTCTGGTAGGCAATATAACAACTTTACAGACACAAACGATCTTTGGCTATGTCAGCAGTGTAGGTCAGATACATTTCCGTTCAATAATACAAGTGATAGAGATTTAATTGACCTAATGTATAATTCAAATATTCAGTGTCTTTGTTCAAAGCAAATCTGTAATCATAAACTTAATGGCCTACCTGGGCTAGCTAATATTCCTAAAACTTTTCAACTCATAATTTTCATAACAATCCCGAAATTTCAAGTTTGTCATCAAAAGATTCTCTCTCGGTCCTTCATTGTAATATTAGGAGTTTATCTGCCAATCACAATAGTTTAATATCCATGCTTTCTGAATTGAAACATTCATTTTGATTTGATTGGCCTTTCCGAAACAAAAATTAAATGGGATAGTGATCCAGTGAGCAACATTTCTATGCAAAATTACAATTTTGTCTATCAACCGACTAAGTCAAATGCTGGTGGAGTTGGTTTTTGCCATTAGCAATGAGATTAGTTATAATGTAAGCGATGATTTGAGTTCTAGCAATGATGAAGCTGAATCTCTCTGGATTGAAGTTGACAATCAGAAGCATCGAAATATTCTTTGTGCTGGAGTTTACAGACATCCTAACGCAAATCTTGACATTTTCTTGGATCAGTTTTCGTCTGTTGTTGACAGAGCCTCTAAGGAAAACAAATACTGTATTATTATGGGCGATTTTAATATTAACCTTCTAAACTAATGGATTAGGTTAATGGATTAGGTTCATTCTTTTTTCAACCCCATATCATTCAACCAACTAGGATCACTGATCACTTAGCTACTTTAATTGATAACATCTTTTTTAATTCTGCTGAACATCTAACAGTAAGTGGAAACATCTACCTAACATTCTCATCATAAATAAGTTTTCAAAACTACCCAAAGACTACAAAATATATAAACGTGATTTTTCTAAACTTGATGAAACTGAGCTAATTTCTGAAGTCCAATCAATAAGTTGGGAAGAAATTATCTCTCCGTGCAATGATGCAACTGACATGTTTTTCATTCAAATATATCTAGAATTATTGATAAACATGTTCCACTTAAATGTCTATCTAGACAAGAACTACAAATTAAGGACAAACCCTGGATAACCCAAGGCATTAAGACTTCAATACACATTAAAAATAAACTATTCAAGTCATATGTAAGGACTAAAAATGAATATTATCATTTCAAATTTAAAGATTATAGGAATAAGGTAAAACATCTTATTAATATTAGTAAAAGGGGCTATTACAACGATTACTTCACTTACAACAAAAATAAAAGCAAATAAATTTGGAAAGGTATTAAACAACTTGTTGCTTTAAAACATTCAAACATGAATTTCCCTAATAAAATTACAAAAGGTAGTTCTACTGTAACTGATAAATCATGTATTGATAAGGCCTTTAATGATTACTTTGCTAGTATTGGTAATACACTGGCTAAATCTATTCCTGAAGTCCATTATTCTTTTGATGACTACTTACCCAGACCTTATTGTAATAGCTTTTACCTTTTCCCTACAACTGCTGATGAAATTCAAGATCAAATTGAACTCCTTAATCCTAACAAAGCTAATGGTCCTTTCAGCATTCCCACTAAAATCTTAAAAATACTTAAAGTCCTTCTCTCTAAACCTCTAAATTACCTTTTCAATTTCTCTTTTTCCTCAGGTACTGTACCAGGCCAATTTAAAATTGCAAGAGTCATTCCTGTTTATAAAAAAGGCACTAAAACCAATATCTCCATTTATCGACCAATATCTTTACTCTCAATATTTAGTAGAATTCTAGAAAAGCTTATGTATAAAAGACTAATTCAATATCTTAATAAACATAACATCCTTTTTAATCAACAGTTTGGTTTTCGTAGTCAGCATTCTACAACCCATGCAGGTTTACTCATCTGTGACAAAATTCAGAAAGCAATTGAAAATGGTTCTTTTTCCTGTGGTATATTCCTAGATCTAAGCAAGGCCTTTGATACTATTGATCACAAAATTCTGATTAAGAAACTTAATTGCTATGGAATTAGAGGGGTTGCACAGGATTGGTTCATTTCATATCTACAGGACAGAAAACAATTTGTTTCTATTGCTGACACTCTGATCATCAATCTATTACATGTGGTGTACTAGGACCTCTACTTTTCCTTCTTTACATTAATGATTTTCATAACTCTTCTCAGACTTTTGTAATTCCACCTGTTTGCTGTTGATTACAATTATTATTATTTTCGAATAAGAGTTTGTTAAGCTTAGAACCATTGTTAACCAACAACTAATTAATATTAATACCTGGCTTTGTGCTAATAAACAGTCTTTAAATATTGATAAAACATTTTTTTTTTTATTTCACCCTCCTCAAAAGAAATCTAACCACTCGGTCCAAATAAAAATCAATGATTAAAATATTAAACATGTAAATAGTATTAAATATTTGGGAATAATGATTGATTCTAGTCTAAATTGGAAAGACCATATTTCGGCAGTCTAAAAAAAAATCTCATTAAGCATTGGTATACTTTCAAAATTAAGACATTATATCAATATTGATACTCTATCTCAATTGTACTATTCTTTAATTTATCCCCATTTAATTTATGGCCTCATTATATGGGGCAATACATACAATACTAACATTAAACCAATTACAATACTTCAAAAGAAAGCTATTCGCATCATCACTTTCTCTAAATTCGATGCTCATACTAATCTTTTTTCCCTAAACCTAAATATTTAAGTTTACAGACCTAATAACATTTTAAACTGTCTTTTTCATGTATCAGTTCTATAATGGTCTGCTTCCCCAAGTATTTAATTCATTTTTTTACTTTCACTAGTGACATACACTCCCCCGGAAGACTCTGAACAGCCGTGTCGAAGAGGCCTTGAACAAACCGGATTGGATCAACTTTATAGGCTAAGCCCCCAAGGGAATCCATTCAGTTGTGGTGATGGCCTCCCCCCTGCTTCAACGTCACGCGTCGTTCCTCCGTCAATTTGCCAAAGCGGATTTCGGTCAGAAAAAGAAACTCATCCACGCGCCTAGCCACAATCAAATCAATGCTGTCAGCAAAGTGGTGCACAACGCCTTGCTCGGAACTTTTCCGATAGGCGCCCACGCGAAGAAAGTCTTTACCCCCATCAAGGAGAAACTTCGAAAAATAGCCAACAAGGCCTTGCCGCCAGCCGTGAGGAAAAGGATTTTGCTCTCCACCTCCACGGCATTGCAGAAAGCCAAGCTTAAAAAGGCGGTGGGACAGCGAGGGGGATTCATTTTCACTGTTGCTGCCCTCATTGCCGCAGCTGTTTTTGCTGGTCAAGCCGCAGCGGAGCGTGGAGCAGTGGGTTACGGGGTCAAGAAAGCTCTGGATACAATTTAGTCCACCTTCTAGAACGGTCTTATGGGAAAAGAAATCCGCAACTTACCGGTGCCCGCGGGCATTGACCCGGACCGGTGGTAGTTATTTTTGGCCCGTCTTCGAAAAAGGGAACGCCAACCCGTTGTGGGCAAAAAAGCCAGCAGGGCCGTACGGACGGCGAAACAAATCCAGAAAAAGTATAAGACGTGGCAGCAGAAGAAGAAATCCCAGACAGGGAAAAAGAAATGGTCAACGTCACAGACACACCCCTCGACTTCCAGACCAACAGGCATTTCGGTGACGCGATGGGAAGTGCAACGACACCCACCCAAACGAAAAAAGCGATGAAAGAGGCCGAGGCCTCCGCCGCCACGGGGAAGAATCCCATGCGCATGGTCTTGGTGCTGGAAGAGTCCATGCGGTGGTTGGAACAACAGCTTCGTGTGGACACGACCAAAGGGGTTAAAGTGCTCAGTCAGTACCAAACGGCCATGGCGCAGATCCTAGAGACCCCAGAGAAACCGGAAAGCGCCAACCAGTTTCAAGATTTAATACAAAAATACGTACGGCGTCGCGAAACCATTGAGCCTAGTCCCTTCATGGCCGTTGAGGCAAAAGTTTTAACACAGAGCCAAAGGGGCGCTTTGCGCCGCGTTCCCCCTGTATCACCCGGATATGTAATAATCCGTTTCACTATCTTTCCCTGGAAGACATATCGACGTTTGGGGGCAACTCGACAATGCGAGTGAATGGAAAACGTACAAGGACATTTTCTCCCACAGCGTACTTTGAAGGGGGGTTGTTTTTCATTCTTCGGCTAATGTAGCGCTTGTCCCATACATCACTCGCTGCCTTAGCACCATATCGAATACTCGAGAGCCGCTTCTTACTGCTCTGGAAGCCTTTTGATTTGGGCAGCTGAGGTGCTGTTTTACTTTCTCGGACGCATCTTCCGCCAGGCACTCGATTGACAACTGCATTAGACATTCTACCGTAAAATACTTCGAATGGCGAATGGTTGCCAAGAGCTTCCATTGGCTCCTCGTTTTGTAGTTTTTGGTAATCTTTCAGCTACTTCACCCAATTCACGCCGCTGCGACTTAGGAGGGCCATATCGAAGACGACCTTCTTTCTGAGGGAGCGATGAGATCGTTCAACCTTCCCCTGCGATTGTGGATGGTACGGTGAACCCTTTATTAACTTTGTGTGTAGCTTCTTACAGAGGACATACACACACTTCATAAACTCACCACCGTTATCAGACTGAATCACTTTTGGGGTCCAACATCCATGTAGAGGTCGGCTAGCGCTGACGCAACTAGCTTGCTCTTCTTGCCTGTTAGCGGGCGCAGCCACAGGTACCGGCTGAAAATGTCTTGAACCGTTAGAATGTGGTTAAATATTTGGCCATGTAAAGACACCTTTGAGCTAATCATGTCCACAAGGTCTATTTGATGACGGACCTGGAAAAAGATAGAATTCACAGAATGTTGATAAAATGATTTAACATGTATTATATGTTTTTAAAACAGCCTCTAAATTTAAATATTTCAAAGTACAGTGGAACCTGCATTAAGCGGCCGCCCTTGGGACCCTGAGAAGTAGCCGTTTCACACAGGTGAACTGAAAGCAAAAAATAGGTGTGGTCCAGTAAACTTTCTATCCTAATAAACTATATACCGATCAGCCATAGATTGACTAGTGCATAAACAGTGCTAAACGTTTCCATGAAATACGCGGAGAGAGAGAAAATAGCAGCAGATTCGAGTCCCTCTCGTTAGAATTGTACTTTAAGGCCTGGTGTTAGACTGTTTGGGTGATATCCTGGCCATGTCCACCCTGCTGTTATGGCCACATTTTTCTGGCCCGATCAACTGCCCAGTCATTTTCTCTTTGAAAAACGTCTTGAAGAGCCTGTCAATAAATAAATACATAAATTTAAAATTTAAATTTAAAAAAATTAAAAAATTAAATCATTTAAATTTTAAAAATTATAAATTATAAAAAAATTATTAAATAAAAAAAAAGTTGTCCTATGTAATAAGGTAGGGGAGAGAAACTCACCCCATTCCTTTGCAATTCTGAACAGGGACGTGAATCCCACGCGCCACCGCGCGCGGTCGTGACGTCACATCAAAATTAGTGTAGTCATACTTTCGACTTACCTCAGCCAGTGTCGCGCGGGATCTTGTCTTAATTTTCAATTCTTAGTCCTTGCACGTTGTCTTGAATTTTTTGCAAGCTCTTGTACTTCTTTGGACCAGTTCTAATTTTTCTTCCTCCTCTTCTACTTCTGGGGCGTTTATTTTCTTCTTCTTTCCACACCCTTGTTGTTCTACTACGCGTTTCCGTTTTGTTTGGGGCACGGGGGAGGGAAACATCTCGTTCAACCAGGCATCCGTATCGCAGGTGTCGTCGTCGTCGTCCCCCATGTCCTCGGGAAAAACTTCGGCAAGGTCTTGGTCGCTAACACGGTAGGGAGGGGCCACGCCGCGATTAGATTCTCTACATCTTCCTCAGTTATTTCGTTCCACTCTCGCGACTCCCCCTTGGGAATAGTAAACGTAGCTTGAGACAAAGAGTAGTCCGCCCCCGGGTGAAAATTTGTGTCTTCGAGGAACGCGAACGAATCGTCCTCGTTGTACCAAGGATTAACTTCTTCGTAAGTTAGCGCCTCGTTTTCTTCTGCAGAAATTCCCTCCACGGGAGCCAAAGCGGTTATCGGGGAAATTTCCTCCGGCTCCCCGGGGGAGAGGTTGGGCGGTGCCTGCGGTGATAAGACATAAGGGTTGTCCTCTTTTTCTTCCTCTACTGTTACCGTGACTTCCTCACCTTCTTCATCTAGGTAATTCAAGGTGGCCATCGTAGTGAAACTAATCCAAAAAAATATCTTCGCTCACTTTTATATTTTTTTCACTTCTCTCTGTTTGGTGCACTTTTCTCGGCCTGTGATTGGTCCCCTAGAATGAACTCGTCTCGTGATTGGTGGATTTCGATCCGTTTTTGGCTCTAGCTCCACTCTCTTTATTATTTTTTGTAAAAGAATGAATCCCCTCGTCCCTAGCCCCACGCTTATTCTTCCGAATTTTTGTGGGCCTCCCCTGGGAGACCTCCCTCTATAGTCCTCTTCAAACCTCCCCCTCTTTCGCGCCAAGGAAACTATCGAAAAAGCCTTCCCAAAACCGACCCTCCGAAACTAAATAAACAAAGAGGGCCCAGAGGAAGGTCAAGTAGAGCGGTCAGCGGTATTAGTATTTTCGCACATTGACCGCGTAAAAGCCGATTTTACTCAAAACAGGTAACTTTCGACTGGCTTCCCGAAGGTCACACGGGCTTTCGTACGGTGGCCCATAAGGGACACCACTTCTTTAGAAAATGTAGCTGTTCCGTAC
The DNA here is from genome assembly GCA_030867875.1 of Actinernus sp. WN-2022. Classification (NCBI taxonomy): domain Eukaryota; kingdom Metazoa; phylum Cnidaria; class Anthozoa; order Actiniaria; family Actinernidae; genus Actinernus; species Actinernus sp. WN-2022. The sequence goes on from JAOWCC010000237.1 coordinate 5,014,780, forward strand.
AAAGTCATGTCATCTTTACTTAAAAATATAGTGGTGTTCCGTATAAATCGAGCTTTTCTGTACAAGAAGAAGGTCGTTCTTTAGAAATCACCGACTGTTCCGTAGAAATCAAGCTCTTCCGTAGAAATCACTGAAGCTCTTCTGTAGAAATCAAGTTCTTCCGTAGAAATTACTGAAGCTGTACTGTAGAAATCAAGTTCTTCCGTAGAAATTACTGAAGCTATTCTGTAGAAATCAAGCTCTTCCGTAGAAATCACCGAAGCTGTTCCGTACAAAAATCAAGCTCTTCCGTAGAAAGTTCAAACTGCTGCGCGCGCATTTGGCTGAGTGAGTACTGGGTACTAGGCCAACATGGCGTCAATGGCATCGACTACTTGCACCAAATGTTCAGGGTTGCTAGCCAATACATGGCAGTTCTGTACCAACTGCGGGTTGAAAGTTAATGGTAAGTTGTCAATAAGTTATCTGACAATATCGTTCCAATGTATTTCATTGGTTTCGGGGACTTGATACACAAGAATTATAATTATATATATATATATAAACATGTACATATGAAGGGGTGTGTACAATAAGGGCCTAAGTAATTCCTGATCACGTTCTAGATTCTCCCTTATAAAACAAAGAATTTAAAGGAGAATTTATAATGTGATCAGGAGTCACTCACACCCTTGACATTGTTGCACACAGCCCTTCATATATTCTTGGACAATGTTTTCTGGATTGACTGTAACTGGTGTAAACTAATGGTTAATATTAGTATTAATACTAGTTAATTATGCAGATAAATTTAATAGTATAAAGTGACTCCATTCGTGGTTGGCTGGCATTTTAAATGTCATTATTTTGTGTGAGGTTATTGTTTTATTGTTATATTTGTTGTCCTTAGATTTGGAAAGGGAGATAATAGAACAATATTTTCATCTCGGGTACAAGTATGATGTCATTATGAACTTAATGAGAAGCAGACATGATATATGCATGGATCTACGAACACTTAAACGTCGACTTGTGAAATACAGCCTATCAAGAAAGAAAAATCAGATAGATGAAGAACAAATAAAGAGCATAATCAAAGAAGAAATTCAAGGTTCAGGGTGTCTGTCAGGTTATAGGAAAATGTGGCATGTGCTAAGGATGAAGCATCACCTGCATGTCCCACGGAACGTGGTTGCAAGAATATTGCATGATCTAGATCCTGAGACAAGTGATTTGAGGAAGAGAAAAAAGCTCAAGAGACATCAGTATCTATCCCATGGACCAAATCAATGCTGGCATATTGATGGTAAATATTATTTCAATGTTTTATAAAGTTACCAGTTATATTTGGAATGACCTCTTTCAATAATAATAATTATTAAGTACAGTATCTATGTTCACTTTTTTAAAGGATATGACAAACTGAAACCCTTTGGGTTTCCCATTCATGCAGGAGTGGATGGCTATAGCAGGAAGATTATTTGGTTGGAAGTAACAAGGTCCAATAATTGTCCTGAATTAACTGCAAGGTATTACTTAGAATGTGTCAAGGAGAATGGTGTCTGTCCCTTACAAACCAGGACAGATTGTGGTACTGAGAATGGTACGATGGCTGCTATGCAGTGCTACTTTCGCTCTGATGTCAATGCACCTTTTTCTGGGGATTGTGCTCACATTTTCGGACCATCGACTGGAAATGAAAGAATAGAAAATTGGTGGTCTCATTTTAGGAAGTCGTGTTCAAGTTGGTGGATTCAGTTTTTCAAAGACTTAGTTGATAGTGGACAGGTTAACCTTGCAATTGAAAGTCACAAGGAATGTTTGTGGTTTTGTTTCCATGGCATTTTGCAGCATGCACTAGATGATATGAAGTTATACTGGAATACACATTACATTAGACCTTCACGTCATGACACAGTTGGAGGAGTTCCTGATGTGTTGTACCACCTACCAGAACAATCAGGTGCTTTCGACTGTTCTGTTACTGTTTATAAAGATAAATTGTTGGAGATGGAAAGTAAATGTTACAATGAAACTGAAGAAAATCGCTTCCAGGAATATTTTCACTATGTTATGGATAAAGAGGGACTTCTCTATCCATCCACCCATGAAGAAGCTTTCTCTATATTTTCTCACCTCATTACTGTTTCCTAATTATTATAACAACAGAAACTTTAGACTTTTCACATCTTAATATTATTTGTGCCAGTGCACAAAAATGTGCTACTAATTAAGTATGTATACAGGGTGGTCATGCTTTAATATTTTAAGCTGCTGGAAAACTTTGAATAGCCTGGATATTTTTTTGTGCAATAAGATTAACAACTGTCTTCAAGTTTTACATTAAGTACTAAGCCAGAAATCATAGTTGCTGGCAATAATTGCTGGTACGTGTAGGTGGCTAATTCTTATGACAGTTCTGTATACATGTATGTAGCAACAGCTTTATTCGAATTTCAGCCTCAGTTTTTTTTCTACTAGGTACCTTAATACATCAGACACGTTTTTGAGTTGAAGCTATTATTTTAATGAATACTCAGAGTAATTATTATTAAGCATATATGTAATGTTATAGGGTCACTGTCATAATTTAATATTTAAGTCATACTGGTCACTGGCCATCATGCATGATTCATGTAACTGTTGTGCTTGTAAGCAATATATTCATGCAACATGCCTGGTTAGTTATACATAAATGTAGGCTATGAATAAAAGAACCACCACTCCCAGAATCCTTCATGGTCTCAGTTTTCTCATTTTTATCAACAATGATTAATTTTAAATAGGTTTATGTTTCAACAAAAAAATAGTATTTTGGCCAAAAAATATTTGGTAAAACATTAGCCACTTCCACTTCAGCATATTATAGCAACATGAGCCCTTTGAAGTTAAAAACATGAACTGGAAAAAATGAGTATACTTTTCAGAGATGTTGATAATAGCCCGGCAATGGGCCATTTCCCTTGCTGAATTACAGCTACATGTATGTGATCTCAAGCGAGACCAGTAATTACTATTAATTAAATGTAGGCTCGAAAACCAGACAGCAGTCTAGGAGTTTTATTTCTATATTTTGAATGTTGACCCAAAGCAGGCTCGAAAGACTTGTCATTTTCAGCACTAAATTAGCAAATCGAGGGGAACAAGGAATGTTGTGAATCAGTATGTCATTTAATTGCATTCTGCATGTAAGATTTGATACATGTATGCATGTATGCTAGTTGCATTCATACATGTACTTTTGCAACACATTGTAGATTTCAAACCTTCAATTTAAGAATCTCCAAATCCATGTGAAGTCTTGTAATTGTCTGTGTTACTGGTCTCGCATGAGATAACATAGCTGCAACTTGTTTTCCAGATGGTCTAATTATATCTGCCTTTGAGCAGAAAATAAGCACATAATATCATAATAAAATGGCTCCTCTATAACTATGTTTGGAGATATTAACCATTTCTAAAATTATTGCATCCCTGCATTTGTATGTAAAGAATTGGCTTGTAGGGTGTCATCCAATTTTTTTGAGCGATATGACAAAATATCCGCGTATAGGCCACACTTTTTTGAACAAAATCAAGGGCCAGAGCTTGTGTGTGGGTACAAGCATATCGTGGAGTAGAAAATCCAAATGGCAGACAGACTTGGACACATGTGCATACATGTATTAGCCCTGCCAAAAAAACCTTGCTACAAAAATGTATCTCTAAGTTAATTGTGACAACAGTTTGCATGACTTAACTGGAATGACAACAATCTCTTTGGAAGAAGTTTTCCTTCAAGTACAAGCAAAAAAACTCCTAGGTTCGGGTGCAGCCCATATGCAGGTACATGTATTTATGGTAAAGTTAATCTACACAAGACCAAGACCAAAACCAAAACCCTCTTCCAGGGCAGAGGTCATAGCTTCTTCAAATGATGAAGTGTCTCGGTAGTGACTTGGCAGCGTGATGCTTGGATCACATGTTGAAGCAGTTGGCCTACATTTACAACCAGGTAAACACCAATGGATAAACTTCACAGTGATGACCTTCTCCAGTCCAAGTGGTGTGAAGCTGCTACTCCCAATAATAAACTTGTAAAGTTTTGAAAGCCCATCTGTAGAGTAATTCAAAACACAGTGGAAAAGAAATGCATCGAGATTCTACTATCGTTATTCTTTTATAATAACATTTTCATTTATGTAAAGTGCCCCTAATCCCTTTGGCAATTTGTATATAATTTATACATACTAATCTTTGAAAGATTTTGAGTACTTCTGCAAAGACTTTTTGGCTTACAGAGAATACGCTACATGTATTGTTCTAGGCTTGTTTGAAATGGTGAAAATATTTGACCTCTCCTGGCCCATATGACCACATAAGAAAAAGTCTGGGTCGATTCACAATCTTACATCACCTCATTAATACATTATATTCCATGGCCTAGAACATAGAGTATTCTCTGTAAGCCAAAAATGTCTTTGCAGAAGTACCAAGGGGTAAAAGGGGTTAGGGGCACTTTAAAGCATTGCCAATAATTTAACCAGTGATCATTATGGCTTTAAGTTACCATCATGATGGTAACCATGTATGCATACAAAACAGTTTGTAATTTATTCGAGTCCATTATTTTGTAGTGGTTTGTAAATACTCGTAAAACTCAGATCAGTACATTACCTAATTATTTCATCCCACCACATTACTTTGAAATATTACTGAAGTAACCTAATACCTTCCATTACACCAAGGTCCTGCACATAGTCACAGAAACGCTTGTACACATCTATTTCAGCCGCTTTAAGATTGCTCCCCTCGTCACTGAATTCAACATTCATCCCATCAAGTAATTGATCAGATGTGGGCTGAAAATGTCTTGCTCCTTCCAATGTGAACAATGGCTGCATGACATCCTTGTGACTTTTGACATAGTCCAAGACTCCAAAAGAAGCAAGGCCAGTCATCATTTGGTCAATTATTGACAATGTCTTGGCTATTCCAGTGATCACAATTGACCTGAAATTCACAAAAATAATATGGTACTGTATATGACATTAATTTCAGAAAGGCTTAGGGGTGGAAAGAAATAAAATTAAATATACTGCACATGTCCTTGCTTTAAAACTGAGCAATATCAAATGTGAAGACCTGGGCAGAAATTAGCAGAGGGGGAAAAAGTAATTCATTATTAATTTATTTAACAGTGTTAGTGTAGTCTTACCCTCCATCACGTAGCTGCTACATTTTGTACCTTACCCGAGTGCAAGAAAACTTAAAATCAGTACTAACCCCTTTAGTACTCGACTTGTTTACCTTGTAATTTCTGGTACAGAATTCAAGGTCTCCAAGGTCTCCTGTATCAGCGCTACTGGTAAGATTAGATAATATCAATTTTACTACAAAAGTTAATCAAGTCAATGCTTTTCTAAAGGACTTTTGTAATCGCAATAACATTCCTTTCTTGGATAATAAAAACATCAACAGTTCTCACCTAAACTCAAAGGGACTACATCTCAACAACCGTGGTAGCTTAGCTTTAGAGCAGAATTTAGCAGTTTTTGCTAATAATATGTCTGCTTGACTTGTTTCATCCCAGCCCGTAATTCCCACTACCCGGGGTTTTAAATTAGCTTCACTTAATATAAGAGATTTAACGAAGCATATCGATGAATTGCGAGTTTTGCTTGCTGATAACCCGATTGATGTTCTAGCTTTAAATGAGACATGGCTTGATCAATCTGTTAGTGATAATGATATATACATTTCTGGCTACGAAATCATTCGTAGGGACAGGGGTTTTCGCGGTGCTGATGGGAAAACGTACGGAGGTGTTTGTTTTTATGTACGATCAAATGTAAATTTCTCGGCTCGCTTAGACTTGTCCATCGATGAGCTGGAAAATTTGTGCATTGAAATTCACAAGCCTAATTCCAATCCATTTCTCATCACAACATGGTACAGACCGCCAGATTCAAAAGTCGACAAAATGAATTTTTTTGAAACTTTCATCGGTAGACTTGATGCTGAAAATGTTGAGTATCATTTGCTGGGTGACCTAAATTGCAATGTCGGGGCCAGTGTGTTTGATCACAACACAGGGCTGCTTACTGGTATTGCCGAGCTTTATGGTTTAGAACAATTGATAAGTGAACCTACTCGCATTACGGAGTCATCATCTACCACAATCGACCTTATCTTTACCAATGCATTAGATAAAATTGTTTGCTCTGGTGTCTCTCATGTCGGCATCAGTGATCATAGCTTAATATATTCATTTCGTAAACTTTCAATTGGCTTATTTTCCCGGGGTCATTCTACAACTACATATAGAAGTTTCAAAAACTTTGACCCTGACAAGTTTCCGAAATGATATAAATTCACAAGATTGGGAGGGTATAACAGAATCTAATAACCCAAATCGCATGTGGCATGCCTGGAAAGCCACCTTCATGAAAGTGGTAGATAGGCATGCACCCATGCGTACAAGACGTGTCAGAAATTCAAACTCGCCTTGGATTACGCCCGAGCTTAAGCAACTCATGCGCGATAGGGATATTCTCAAGATTAAAGCGATACAATCTAAAGACCCATATGACTGGTCCGCTTTTAAAAAAGCCCGCAATTTTGTGAATGGGGAAATAAAACGTACAAAGGAGGTTCATTACAAGACAGCTTTCCACGAAAATGAGAATAATATCAAAAAAACTTGGGGTATTATTAATGAGCTGACTTCAAGAAAGCAAAACAACTCTCATATAAAGGAGATCGTGTGTAATGGATCTCCTGTGACAGACTCTAATCAATTATGTGAAACGTTTAACAATCACTTTGCCGACATAGGGCCTAAGCTAGCTGAGAGAATACCTCGCTCTGAAAATATTTCACACCTAGACTATCTTGCACCTCGAAATAGCAATGATTGTCTTGATGGTGGTAATTTTCAAATCAAACAGACAAATCCTGCAGTTGTTTTCTCTCTTTTATCTAAACTTTGCAAATCTAAAGCGACGGGTTTGGATAAAATCTCTGCTAGACTTTTCCGTATATGTCCCGACTTGATAGCGGAATCCCTTTGTACTATTTTCAACTGCTCAATTACTACAGGTATATTTCCAGATGAATGGAAATGTGCTAAGGTAATTCCATTGTTCAAACAGGGACAGCGTAGAGATTTGGACAATTATCGTCCCATATCAATAATTCCAGTAATAGCAAAAGTTTTCGAGAGGATTGTTTATAATCAAGTTCATGATTTTCTAATCGAAAACAAATTGCTATCTGACAGTCAATCGGGTTTTCGGAGTCTTCACTCTACGGTGACTGCCCTTCTTGAGGCCACCAACAACTGGGCCTACAATATCGATCGTGGCAATGTGAATGCCGTCGTATTTCTAGATCTTAAAAAAGCATTTGATACAGTAGACCATGGGATTTTGCTATCAAAGCTTAATGCATACGGGTTTGGGGGGAAAGCAAGTAATTGGTTTAAGTCATACCTTTATGAGCGCAATCAAAAGTGTTTTGTGAATGGGCAACTTTCTAGTACCCGTTCTCTGCGCTGTGGAATTCCACAAGGGACAATTTTAGGTCCTTTGCTTTTCCTCATCTACATAAATGACTTACCAAATTGTCTTGCACACTCCCAGCCCCGTATGTATGCGGATGATACTCATTTAACATTTGCAAGTAATAATGTAGATGACATTAATTATTATGTCAATCAAGACCTTGCAAGCGTTAATCATTGGCTTGTCGCTAACAAGCTTACCTTAAACCAATCAAAAACAGAATTTATGGTTATCGGGTCACGACAAAGATTATCCACGTTTCAATCAGCTCCAATCCTGGCAATCGATGGCGTCCCTATAAAGCAGGTGCCTCATACAAAATCACTTGGTGTGCATATTGACCAAAATCTATCATGGACTGTGCACATCAAGGGGTTGACTAAAAAGATTGCTTCTGGAATTGGAGCCCTGAAACGTGTAAGAAATTGTGTTCCTGATAAAACCATGCATTCAATCTACAATTCCCTTATTCAACCACATTTCAATTATTGTTGCATTGTCTGGGATAGTTGTAGCATAACTTGTGCTACTAAGCTTCAAAAGTTGCAAAATCGAGCTGCAAGGGTCTTATCGTTCTCCAACTATGACGCTGATGCCGATATTCTACTATGGCCCTGATCAAGTCTCAACACTACTGGTTAAAATGGCTCGATCATAATGCTAACTTTGTAAGAATTTTCTCCTTCGACTTTAGCAAAGCTTTTGACAGTGTATCCCATAGTGTTCTTTTTAATAAATTAAGGGATATAGGAATAAACCCCTACATTTTTAATTGGCTAATTAGTTTTTTAAGTGATAGAAAGCAGCGCGTTGTTATTGACGGCATTACAACCGATTATTTAAACATCAATAGAGGGGTACCTCAAGGAACGGTACTGGGTCCCATACTATTTTCCATCATGGTTAATGACATTAAGGCCATAAGTCCCAACAGTTTGCTAGTTAAATATGCTGATGACCTCACTCTTAGCATTCCAGTAAATACTAAAAACAACCGAAATTGTAATATAGCTGACTTAGAAGTACAATCCATCATACAGTGGTCAGAAAATAACCACATGAAGCTTAATTTTAGTAAGACATGGGAAATGTTGCTTAAGGGTAGATGTCCTAAGCAGCCACCTCCCCCTCTTCCTATTATTGAGCGCAAAGATCAATTGAAACTACTTGGAGTTACTTTTGAAGACCGTTGCACTAATTGGGATACTCATGTAGAATTCCTTTTGAGTAAAGCTAGTAGTCGGCTTTATATACTAAGAGTATGTAAATATTATAAGTATCCAATTGAGCATTTAGATCTGCTCTTTCATAGCCTTATTATTTCTGTATTCACCTATGCCATCGAAGTATGGGGATGCTGTTTCTATGATAAATATCTCAGTAGAATAGATAGAATGTTTGCTAGAGCTTTTAGATCAGGGTATTGTTTGGAGAAATACAGTATTTGCAGTATTTTAAACTCTAGGGATAAGAAATTATGGAACAGAATCTCTCAAAATCATACTGCCCTTGACGATCTGTTTCCACCACAGAGATCCAGACAACTCCATGATAGAGGGCATAACTACATCTTGCCTTGTGTAAAAACTGAGAGGTTCAAATCCATTTTTATAAATAGATGTCTTTTCACTTTGTGAAAACATAATTGACTGTTACTAGATTTATATTTTATATATATTTCTTCTTTTTCCTTTTATATATTTTGTAAAATATTGCACGTTTGATGTGGTATATTTGTTAATAAAGACTATTATTATTATTATTATTATTATTATTATTATTATTCTGATTGAGAGGTTTGGTTGGAAAAAACTCGCTTCGCAACGAAAATTTCAAACTGCAGTCATGGTCTACAAATCAATGAATGGTCTTGCCCCAGACTATATGCGGTCCATGTTTACATATCGTAATGTTACCTCTTATTCTTTGAGAGACACCGAGGGCAAACTGGCTATTCCTATGCCCCGCACAAATTATCTTAAGGATAGCTTTGGTTATAAGGGTGCGGTGCTGTGGGATAGCCTCCCAGTCGGGTTGCGGCAAGCAAATAATCTTAGCAGTTTTCGAGCGGGCTGTTTTGAACAAGTCTAACTGTTATTCTAAAGTCTTATTTTTATTCTTAATTTTTATAATATATTATATGTAATGCACGGCTCTCATGGAAAGCAGGTACTAAACTTAGCATTATTTAAAATTAGATTATTATTATTATAGTAGTTATGATTAGATGTTATTATTTATTTTTATTTACATTATCATTATACTTATTTATTTATTTATTTTTAAATCCTGATGAGATATTCCGTGGGTAAATAAAGTTATACATACCCCACGATATCCTGCCATCTGAAGGATATCCAACATGGATTCCTCATTCAGGAGTGCTCTCAACTGTCCCTCAGTATGACAATCAGTTATCTGGAAGACAGGCAAAGGGGGCAAAAGGAATAACTAATTTAATATGTAAAAATGTGTGTACCCGGTGCATGTAGGTTGTTACAGAAACTGGTTGTGCAAAATGCTGGCTATGCCCCTGTTGTGCATATTCTGTTAGTCAGCAATGGATGCTCTAGATGTAAACAAAGCACTATCCAAAACCTTGGCTCTGATGTGCTCCTCTTTGAAAAAAATCAAATCTCCAATTATTGAAGATATTTACAGTGATACTGATCTGGTGTATTATTCTTATGAAAGATTGAATTTAATGCTCAAAAACTGGAGCATTTTTTAGAAAACCGGAAAACTATAGATTTTTTATTTTTTACTCTTTCAAAAGAAATATTCACAACTTCTCTTCTTTTGGTGCTAGTGCATTTTAGTTATAGGCATCAAGATTTCGTAAACTTTGGAAAATACTTTTAATAGTTTAGATTCAGAAAGTTGTGGGCCTTTCGACTTTGACAATGTTAGTACATATGGTGAAAATTCATAGCCCACATTTTTTGCCAACCTCTGCTCAACATGTAACATGTACATACTAGGGAAGAATGAGGGGGAAATGTTCCTCTCTGCCTTTGGATTTGGGCAGGCTGGCCGGGTTAAGAGATATATTCCACTGAAAACTCAACAAAGAAAACAATTAAAGCCTTGTGAAAAATAAGCTCAAAATAAGCTCAAAATTTATCTGTTGGCATCAGGACTGCTTCGTTATAAGCCTTGAACTGTAAATAGGAAAGCTTACCCTTTCGATAGACTGCTTCAGGGAATCATCTCTGACAAGTGAAACCCACCATTTTGTTACTTGGTAGGTTGGTGAAGTCAACTACAGTAACTTTACTGCAGGCTGAGCATCCTGGAATTGACCAGCAAACCCCTTTCTTTGAGTAAGTTCTTAAATAATACAATGCAATTTTACTGTAAATGTGTACATACAGCACTTTATAAAATTGTTATACATGAATAACTAACAAATACTAAAATATAATCTAAATTATTTTTTTACCATTTCCTTTCTTTATCATTGTACACAGAACTAAGTGAGTGGCCATCCTTGTAACAAAGTACAAAGTGGTACTAGCCTACACATCAATTACGATGACAATGACTTCCCAAGATTTTGGGAAATTATCAAAATATGTGTCATAGATAAAGATATAAGGAATATTAAATTTATTGTTTCACGAAAGGAAACAGTTCAATTTAGCACACACTTTCAGAGCTATGAAGTGATTTCTCCTGCCAGAGCAGATATCAGAATTGAATATCATAAGAATTTCTCTTGCTTCCTGCCATTGCATCAAACCAAACTATTTGGTATAAGAACTAGATCAAAATATATTTGTCTGAGATATGAGCTTGGAACTAACAACTGAGAACTAAGTTTTTAATAGCCATACAAGCTCTTATACAAAGCATTGTAAAAGATGATGCATGACAATATTGTAGCTGCATTGTGTGACTTGTTGTGTATAAATAGAATTCCACATAATGATGATTTAAATACCTTTAATATAAATTATGAGAGCATCCCAAGTCTGTGTGATTTCATTGGCTGTTGAACGTGCTTGATTTTCTTATAATGCATGCTTGAGAATAAGGAGATTTGCATTATGTCATCACATACTACAACTACCAGAACTCTTTGCGTGAATCATTTTGTTCCTCTAATTTAGACCATTGTCTTGGTATTCTCAAAGGAGTTTAAAAATCTGAAAAAGAAAAAGAAATTGAAAAGGATTGTGGTACTTGTAATTAAATGATACCATCATGCAAATCGCTTATTGCTTTCCACTTACATGTAGGTCGAGTTCTATATTGTATAGCAAATAATGCATTTGAGATCTTGAAAAGCTGCTAAATACATTTGCATTCTGCTTGTGCATCTGCAGTTTTTCAAGACCTTGAGCATGCATTCTTATTTTGTTACACTCTAACATGAAGAACCACATCTTTTATTTCTTAAATACATCACTGCTTTTACATCATTGTGTCAAAGGCTAAAATTCTCGTACCATTTAGTCTACAATATCAGCCACACCAATTCATAGGAAAGCTTATTTTTTCGAAGTTGCAAAGTGAATTCCTGTGATTCATTCTCATTTAGTGTTTAAGATTGTATCCCTGGCAACAACTGAAACAAATGTAGTTTAACAACTTTTAATAATTTTTACCCCTAAAAGGACTGCCAAGCACCCCCATAAGTTCAATACAGGGAGTCTTCCCCCCTGGGATTAAATATTACATTACATGACAGTATAAGCATGGCATTAAAGAGTATGTTTAACTTCTTTTAGAAATGAGACAACTCCCAGGAATAGTTTATTCAACTCCTTCGGTAGAGTGGTTGTAACCCCTTACATTTTACTCCATTAAAATAGTGTTTATAACTCCTTTTGAAAAAGAGGTAGGTTAAAATAACTCTAGTAATGGAGTTAAACATAAATTGCTCTTTAACTGTTTTTACAAAACACTTACATGACTCCTTTTCAAGAGTAAAATAACTCTAAACAAATCCAAGAGTTGATTTAACTAAAGAGTAGAGTTACAATAACTCTCTTAATGGAGTTGATACAACTCCCTGAAAATATAAGTGTACAAAAAAAATGAGCAAAAATTGTGCAAAATATATGCAATAAATCCCATCTCTCTCTCCCCTTATTTCTAATGGTCCAACCCATAAACAAAATTAAGCTTAAATAGGTGTACACTTTCAAAAATACAATTTCTTAAATTTGATTTTCCTTAGTGTTTAGAAAGCGTTTGTAAAATTCACTCTAACCAGGGAGGTGGTCTAATGGAGGAGCAAATAAATACTTGAGCTCCATTTGCCAAAGAAACATTGTACATGTTTGTAATTTTATTTTATAGGATTGTAGGGGATAATTGGGATCTTGAAGTCAAATCAAGGTGCCAAACAAAGAGCCAAAACAACCAATCTCTTCACTACTTCAACTCCTATGCTGTTAAAGACTGAGTTAGTCCTGTTAATGTTGGCCTCAGTGGTTCAAGACCCCAAAAGAGCTTAGCCGATTTAGAAATGGAAGAGTTCTTACCCACCCCTGAAGTTCAAGAAACCATCATATCTGACATCACCAAGATTGTACCGAGTTCTTGTTCAGTACCTAAAGCCCTACAATGCATTTGAGAAGGCAGTCATTTACCATATACCCCATCTATATTCTTCGGATATGAGAAATGCATCTGAAGTTGTAAGTTTCTACAATATACTGATTGCAGCTGTACCACATGCAAAATTATACTAAAATATTGTTTAATCCAAGACTGTTTTCTTTTTGTAGACTATGGGTATGACTTCACATACATGCCTGTATATTCTCTTTTTTACTATTGGTTGTTATAATAATTATTATCCTGGCAGACCTTAGGTAAACAGAAACCCATAAAATCTAAGATGATGACATAAGAATTATCAAGAGTTATCATTTACATGTATACTTTTTGTTCACTGTAGTACCCACTTGGTCTTCACTTCCTCAATTCCAACAAAGCTGCTGAGATGGCACAGATCCTAGAGGACCTTCAAAGCAAGTATGTTACAAGTCTTTTTTTTTTTTTTAAACTTTACACATTTACGTTACATTACATACATATTTGCATGACCCACTAATTATGATCGAAATGTATTACCTCTAGCCACTTACTTAAAGGTTTCGACCTTCTCTTGTACCTCGTCTCGTCATGCTCACATTCTCTTTCGAGTAAAGCTTTTACGCGCAACAGGGTAAAGAAGTTATCAAAAGAAAAGTGTGTGTCCTTAATAAACGCTGTATACATGTACATATGGTATTTTGCTATTATTAGTGTATAATTTAACAGCTTCTTATTTGATATTGGCCCAACCTGGCCGTATAAGATGCAGCACACATCTAAAGTAATCTTTTGCAAGGTGTATTTTTGCCACCAGCTTACGAAGCATTCCCAAAAATTAACAGCTTTTACGCACCAAAAAAGGAAATGCTCCAATTTGTGTTTTTCGTTGCGAAAGGGGCACTTATCACTTGTTTTGATTTTGGCTTTAAAGTGCCAATGAAATGAAAAAATGGATCCCGTTTTTATTTTATTTTATTAAATTCTAGGTTTTTCATAGTCATTTTGTACAAATAAAAATCAATACGGAGAGCGTGAACATATTTTGTTTTCGTATCGAAATCAGGTGGAATTGCCAAAATCTGGCGACAACTTTTATGCCGTTAAAGATATGGTAATCACATGCGTGACGTCACAAGGTGTACTCATTTATATTCGTCCCCATAAATACTACAAAATAAGTGCATTTTGGGCCATTTTTCTTATTTAAATATGTAATACTTCGAGAAACCTTGAAGATGGCCATAATTTTTTTAAATAGAATCCTTGCAGTCGGCTTTGTGAATATAAATGAGTACACCTTGTGACGTCACGCATGTAATTACCATATCTTTAACAGCTTAAAAAAAATTTTTGCACAAAATGGCTAAGGGAAGTCTATAATTTAATAAAATAAAATAAAAACCGAATCGATTTTTTTCATTTCATTGGCACTTTAAATAAAATGTTGTTTGTTGCTAGAATGTTGCGGACAATCTTGTATTGAAACATACTAATTTTTATCTCTTTTGTAACGGTAAAAGGCCGGCTGTAAATTTGTTTTAGATCGCATTCGGAAATACCACGAGCTTTGATTGTATGTTCAGCTGTTGGGGCATTAAACTGCTGTTCAACAATTTTTTTCAAACTTTTTTCGCCGTAACATTTTGGAAATCTATAAACCATTTTGGGATACTATAATGTTCGCTTGATCTTTGCATACCGTTTATATGGAAAATGGTGAACAGTGCCGTCAAAAGCTCTTAAAGCCGTAGACGAAGAGCCTGACTCTGCCGAAGAAACCGATGGTGATATATACATGATAAGTGACATCGCCACTGTCATGCTAGATGACTCTCAACTCGTCACGTTGAGGGTCGAGTCGGGAAACTACTTGCGTTTCCAGCCTGACACTGGAGCTCAGTACAATGTGATCCCTGTGCATTTGTACAAAAAGGCCACTAAGGACTTTGATCTACAACACATGAAGTTGGCGAACACAACCATTTCCGCTTATGGTGGGTCTAGACTTCCGGTCGTTGTCAGGTTATTGTCAGAGTTTGGCGCGACAATTTCAAGTGACAATTTCAAGTGTCAATTGGATTGTCAGTGTCAGAAAGGCGTGTATAGGAATGAACACAATCAAATACACAGACAATGACGCTATAAATAAACCAGATATGGGCACTGCTACCAGTCTACACAGTCAAGGATACAGCCAACACACACAAAGGCATAACAAAGGAAGGACTCTTTCCACAGGTGTTTTCCGATGATGTTGGCCTGCTAGACGGTGAATACCGGATTAAAATCGATGCATCAGTAAATCCCATCCAACACGCACCAGTGGCACTGAGGAAACAACTCAAGACAGAGCTAGACCAGATGGTGAAACAAGGATGGTCAGCTCACTCGTAGTCGTACCCAAGAAGAATGGCAAACTAAGATTATGCCTGCCCTCACCAAACTGACATGTGTCAAATATCTGCCAGTATCTGTCACATATGTGACAGTACTGCATGTTATCTGCAATGGTTTTCCATATCTGCAAACTATCTGCCTGAAATTTACAGATATTGTTCAGATATGTGCGAGTTCTCTTAAATATCTGCAACTTATCTGCATAAGTCTATAGATATTCGACATGTATGCAGGAAATCGGCAAAAAAATATGTTATAATAAATAATTCAAGTTCAATTTATTCACACTTGTTTATATGTTACAATTATTGGTTGAATATAACAAGCCATAAGAAAGAGAAAAATAAATAGGAGATAATAATTACAATCTTTAGATGATAGTGTGTAGTGGTCAAAGGAGCGAAAACTTTCGAGTTAACTAACCACTACCATGTTGAAAGTTGATGAAGGGAGGAATAAATAAACGAATAGGCTTGATTGTATCTTTACAGGGTTTTAAAAAGTATGACTGTTGGTTATAATGAGAGAATCATCATCATCAACATTTTAAAGTCCATAATTAATCCAAGCATGGGTTAGATTGTTCATGTAATTGCAGATCGCCACTTTGCACGATTCTGCGCAACCTCAGTCTAAGTCCTTTTGCATGAAGGTCCTCCTTGATTACCATTAACTTCCAGGTTTCGAACTTTCTTCAGCCAGCTGCTATCCTCACTTCTTTCGACATGACCGTACCAACGCAAACGTCTTTGCCGCATCACATCCATAATTGGCTTGATGCCCAGTCGCGCTCTTAGTTCTTCAGAGGAGTACCTATCTCTCAAAGATACACCGCACATCCAGCGGATCATGGACATTTCATTTCGATGTAGCCTTTGTGTGTCCTCGACTTTTACAGGCCAGGTTTCACTCCCATACAGCATTACACTACGTACACAGGTTTTGTAGAGCTCTCCTCTCACTTTCAATGATGCTGCCTTAGTTGTAAGTAGTGGTAAAAGTTCTCTGAACTTATTCCATCCACAACGTACCCTGGTTATAGTACTTGATTCAGCACCACCACCAGCATCTAGCATATCACCGAGGTAACAGAATCTGTCGACCACCTCAAGGCTACTTCCTGCAAGCACCACCTTTTATGTTGTGTTGTTGTTATTACCACTGCCATTACGGCATCGTGAGCAGACAAAATCAACAGCCTTTGACAGTTTTCCTTTAACACCACTGCATTTCGCATGAACCCAACTTTTGCAAGTAGGGCATAGAATGGAGTTCCTGCCCACACCTTTCCGACATACACCACAGGGCCATTTACCAGACTTGTTTTGGGGGTCGAGTCCATGTTGAGATAACATAACTTTTGTCTTTCCAATGTTTACACGTAGACCGTTTTCTTCCATGCCGCGCTTCCATTTATCATACAAACTTTCCAGCTCTTCAAGACTTTCAGCCATAAGCACAAGGTCATCTGCATATAGCAGCTCCCAGGGTAGTCATTTTCGGAACTCTCTAGAGAGTGCCTCCAATACAATGATGAAAAGCAGTGGGCTTAAAACAGAGCCTCGATGCACACCGACTTTGACATTAAATGCTTCGCCAATGGTGCCATTGATGTTGACAGTACTCTTGGCATTTTCATACATTGCCGTCACCACCCGTATAATCCACTCTTCTATCCCGACCTTTCTCAGCGCCCACTCTACCACCTTCCTAGGCACTCTATCAAACGCCTTTTCTAAGTCTACAAAAGTGAAGTACAGATCTTTCTTCCTTCCTAAGAACTTCTCTTGCACTTGCCGAGCTATGAATATCGCATCAGTGGTTTCCTTTCCTGGCATGAAGCCAAACTGCATATCATCAATATTAACTGCATTCCTGGTGTATTTCCCTATTACCCTCTCGAAATCTTTCATCAGGTGCTCCAGCAACTTCAATCCTCTGAAATTCCCACGCTCCAGTGCATCTCCTTTACCTTTGAAACAGTTTATGATAATACTCATATCCCAATCACTTGGCACTTTCTCTTCTCTTACAATGTTGTTGAAGAGCTCTGTGAAAAGATCCAGGCCAGCCTCCCCCGAAGCTTTCAGCATTTCAGCTACGATACCAGAAGCACCTGCTGCCTTACCAACCTTCATTTTCCGTAGAGCTGCACGGACAACGTCTTTATCGATCCAGGGTGCTGGGCCTACTTTTGGTACTCCCATGTCCAAGTTGTTACTGTCCCATGGAAAATCTTCATTTAGTAATCTTTGATAGTGTTCATTCCATGCCTTCAGTTTCTCTGAATCGTTGAATACAAGGGAACCTTGGTCATTTTTGATGCAGGTATCACCTATGACATCCTTGTTTCGGGTTTTTATCTGCTTAGCAATCCTGAAAGCGTTATCACGGCAGTTTTTACTTGTGGAGAGGTTACCAAACTGCTCTACCTCTGCTTTTGTTTTTGCCTCATACATTACCCTCCTTGCATTTCTTTTTGCTTCTGTATACCTTGCTGCAGTTACCTTTCTTCCATTCTTTCCATAGACGCCTCTTCTCTTTGATAACATTATCAACATTTCCATCCCACCACCATGTGGCTTTTCTTTGTTTCTGGCCACAGACTTTTTCAGTAGTGTCGAGCAAGATCTTTTTCAACTTCTCCCAACCTTCTTCCACACCATTTACAGCATTATCTGCAAGACACTGCTCTTCAATCGCTGTAGCAAAGTCCTGTTTTGCTTCAGCATCCTTCAGTTTCCAAACGTACATATGGCTTATTCACCTCCTTTTCGATCTTTATGTTGAGATCACAGACAACTAACTTATGCTGTGTGAATACTTCTTCACTGGGGATGACCTTGACATCATTCAGAAACTTCTTGTCACCTGACTTTATCATTATATAGTCAATTTGGGTGTCGACACCACCAGAAGAGAAAGTGATGAGTCTACTGCTACGCTTTTGGAAAAGGGTATTACAGACAACCATATTTAATTATTTAAGAGGAAGAAAATAAAGGCTGTTTACATGTACAAACTAGGTTTGGATATAGGGTAATTTTACAATACAGAATAATGTAGACATTTACAGTAAGTATTTATAAATAATAATTGATATATACATATTATTATTAATGCAGCTAACATTTTATATCTGGCTTTCAAGGAGGAAGAGCTTATATTGTTTTTTAAAACTGTTATGAGGCAAACATTTTATCTCGATTGGTACTGTTTCCCATATTTTTGATGACATTACTTTAAATCTTGTAAGTCCATAATTTGTTCTCGAGGCTGGTCTGTATAGGTTTCGGTTAGGAGTACCTAGTGTTATAATTGTGAACTTCAGAGGCATACAGAACCAAGTCAGAAAAAGTAGTAGGAATTGCCATTGACACATACTTAATTTTATGTACAAGGGAAGATATTTTAAGATTAAAAACATTATCAAGTTTAAGGATTTCTAGAAGTTTAAAGTAAGGAGCAGCACTCTCTGTTATGTGCAAAGAAGATACAACGGATAGCCATCTGTTGTGGTGTGGTCATATTTTACAGCTATATCTACAAGTGGTCTGAAGATATGCTACGACCAGAAACATGCTACGACTAGTTCCGTAGGAAGCAAACGGTAACAACGTTTGCAGAACAGGTCTAAGACTTCTTTAGAGTTCGCAAAGTAAGACTTTAGCTCTCTCAAGGTCTTAATAGAAGAACTTTGAGGTCCAGGAATACAGTGCATATCGATAAGTTTGATGACATCAGCCAACGCTTCGATCTCCAGTCAGCTTATGTTGAATAGCTAATGTCATGATAAGTAAAACACTCTCAGACAACCGTAAACGACAAGATGGATATACAGGAGGATCTTCATCTTCTGCTACTGGTCTGGCAATTTCATTTGCGACGACAATACTAACAGTATCTGTACTGTCTTCATCCGTCTTCATGCGAGTCGGTGGAATTATCTGTACGTGGTGCAAATGATCTCGTCGAACTTGCGATGTGTGGAAGTCTCAAGAACATGGAATGGAGCATCTTCGCTTTCTATACCATACCTGTCTTTCGGTAAACTTGAGTAACTATCACTGCATTGATCCTCTATAAGTGTATTCTGGTCAGTCAGTCCTCAGACTCAGTGAATTCCTGCGCCAGGCCCAAAGATTCTGTAGTGTAGCTAACTCCGAATATTTCGAAGTAGTGGGCAAACGAAACAATGACATGTGATTGGTCAACCCTGAAATTTGCATATGCATGCATATTTCGCTTTGGCAGCTTTTTTGACTTCACAGCTTGGTTTATTGGCGCCGTTTTCGCATGCATCATATCGAAGCCATAGACATAGGTTGCACTTCTTTAGTTCTAGTTCATCGCATTTTTAACAATATTGGAAATGGTTGCATGGAAGAACTCCTCAAGTGGTGAAAGCTCCAACACGCTTTCAAGATGACAACGGTAAAGTCAACCTACAACCACAAATGCACAATCGTGTTTTTTTTGGAGCATGCAATGTGCGGGAATTAGACCGCAGCTTTGCCTATATACTCATGTTACGCATGCTACACGTCAATGTTTTTTTATAGAACGAAGCTATGTAGTAAGCTTATGTCAAACATTAATTACAAACGTATGAATACTTTCAGAACGGAGCTTATTTGCTTGCGCCTCGTGTCAAGTTTTAAAAGCTTACGAGTTACGACTCAATCAAATTTCCTATTGAGAAGGACTCTAAAATCAAACATTTTAGAGCAATAAAATCCCCAAATACATTTATATTTGACAGGACATGGCAAGATAATACACAGTTTTGTCGTTCTAAAATGTGCGTGCTATTCCTTTATGGATTATTTATAGAGCGAAGCAGCTTTGGGTTAATATTTCCAGTTACACATTGATTGTTAAAGATTCTTTATAATTAAGGAATAAAGCCAATTGCCGGTTTTTTAGTCATACTACGCATAGGACATGAACAGTTGCGGGGTATTCTGCAGTTTATACTTTTTTTAATACGTGCCGGCCTCAAGCAGTTGTGATATAATTCATATACGGATTGCAATGATCTCAGTCGAATCCTCTTATTCAAAACTATTCGTTCTCTTTAGACTTCTACGTACCTAACCTCAGAGAGGATGGATTAAAACGAGTCTTAACTTGAGACAACGTCAAGATCGACGATGAAGCTGTCGAAACAGGCTCGACATGTCAAGCATATTGGGAAGACTCCGAAACCAAAGGCTGGTTTGAAGCTATAATTCTTGCTTTTGGAGGTAAGATCAGAGCTTTCTTATTTAGCCTCCGGGCGCTTATTATTTCTCCAAGCATATTGAGGGGGGCTTATTTAAATTGAAAAGCCAAACTTCAGTAGATTGTCAGCTAATAGTTCTTCTTTTATTCTAAACAAAACAGTAATTTAAGCCATCCCTTACTAACTCCAGTAAAGTTTTACACCCATATTTCATCATGTCTCTATCAATTCCAAGCCCGCCCATGCCCCCGGGCAGTCGGCATTTTGTCATTTCTTTCTAAGGACACTGCAAATGCCCCATGGTGGGACCAGCTGAGCTGTGAAATGCCCCACCCCGGGGCAAGTATAGTGAACACGCCAAATTTCTTTGCCGTTTCAAACCACATTTCACAGCTTTTCTTTATTAAAGTAATACACTTCATCCCAAAACTGGGAGTTGGAGAGACACTAGTCAGAGACTGTAAATAATTAATATTTCATTTTTTAGTCCATAAATAGATAATCTGATTAGTGGTTTAAAAATGCAAGAAATCAAATGCCATTTCATAGACATTACTAAGTTTTATTTCCAAACACTCAGCCAGGTAAGATGACACGAAATTCTCTCTTGAAATTCAACACGTGGCTGTACTAATCCCATTTTTTCTTTGGTTTCCTTTTTATTTCTACAGCTCAGAGAACAACAAAACAAAAGCAAAAGAGCAGAGCATGATGGCCAACAGAGGGCCCCGCAGAGATAGAGAGGTATTGACCTGCTGAATTGTTTTTTTATCTTGGAACACTACCGCTAATTTTTCTTTTGTTTTTTTCTAGAATGTTTACGGAGTCGAAGAACTGAACCTGGCCCATGTAAGTTGTTCTCCGCCCCGTCCCCCTAAAAGACAGTGTAGCGTTCAGACTCTGCTTAACAGACCGTTCATTTTTATTGGCAAAAATCCCCCACGAACCATAATTTGATTAATTTTTATAGGTTTTTCTCGGCGGTTCTCTCGGGACCTCCCGCTCTGGTAAGAGCGCCTCCACAGAAACAATTCATCTAAACCATTATTCATCCCAAACAGACTTTCGATAGCAACCACTATTACTCTCATTCAATGATCCTACGGCAGCTATGTCTTCCAATCGAAATCTTAACCAAAATCGGGGAATATGTGTGCACACAACAGAGGATAGATAGACGAAAGCAAGAACATCTGGCCTATTTTGGCCCAACTATTTTTAATCCCACATGTAACCACCAATGTTAAAGGGAACTATTCCTGGAATAACTCTGGCCAAGCTATGGAATTTAACCGCAGTTTTATATTTACGACCGGTGTTAGCGGAGCCATGAATGTTGAACCCGTCACAGAGTTTAAGTTTTCATGGTGTCGTTACTGTTATTCTAATAAAACATACTGTAAGATGCACTGCAAAAACGGCATCGTCTACCGCCGATGCCCCCACCACCCAGTCTATAGAGAGCTATCCGACTGGGAAGGATGGGGGCGATTTCAGTGGAAAACATTATACTATCACATTCCACGATATTTATTTTTAGTGTTTTCAATGTGGTGAAAGGCTGGAAAAACAATTGCCCCCGTTACCTTGTTGTGGCGGAACGGTCTGCGGCGCCTGTTTCGTTATCGATATGACCTGGGCCCTTCAACTTCGACCGCTTTGTATTTGTTGTGACCAAGAGATAAAACATAATTTCTTTTTAAGACAGGGTAGTATGATAGTGTACCTACATTTATTTACTTTAACGGTCCTACGCTTACCCCTAGCGGAACAATACAAAGCCCATTATGACTACATAAACAATTACATTTACAATTTTTTTTTTTAGTGTTTACAGTGCGGGGAACTATCAACAAATCAGTTACCACCCATGCCCTGCTGTGGGGTGACCTACTGCCGCTCCTGTTTTATGATCATCGTTGTTGGGGCCTTGCATTTGAAACTTACTCCACGGTGTCTTTTTTGCTTTAAAAAAATTAAACATAGTTTTTTCATAAGACAGGGGAGTGTGTTTTTTTTTTTACATTGTGCCACTTTAGCCAGTTTCCATTTACCCTTTACGGAGAAATTTAAGCACTATTATAGCTATATTGACGATAATTTTTTCCACTGAAATCTCATTTGTGAATCGGGGGTGGGGGGTGTCTATTGCAATGGAGAAAAAATGTATTATTGTCTTTTGTGTGAGGACCTACCCGAGAGGCAGTTGCCTCCAATGCCCTGTTGTGGCGAAACAGTTTGTACGCCCTGCTTCATGAAATTTGTATCACGAAAACTTAAACACAACAAAATACCATTATGTTACATTTGTTTGACCCGGATTAGACACCCTTTTTTTTTTAAAGGCGGGCACTATTATTTTGTTTCACCATTTAGCCACGTTTGGCACTATAAATATTCCAATAAATAAACAATACAGCAACCATTATGATATGTTTTGATTACCATTTTTTCTCCATTGCAATTTTTTACTTTTATTATATTGAGCCTATTGCTCCTGTACATACTTTTAAAAGAAATATTAGTGCAATTTCACGTTTTCATAATACTAGAGCGATGGCTCATGTACTTTCAAACTTTTTTCAAATAATAATAGAGCGATGGCTCATGTACTTTCAAACAACTTTTTCTCATACTGATGTAAACATTTACTCTCACTCTGCGGGGCCCCGTGCAACTGTAAATAGTAATGTAATTACTTGATGTAATTTTGGTAAAATTTATTGAAACAAAGTTGTTGTTACTCAAACACAAGTCTCTTTTATTGTCTCGAGGTTCCTGTCTTACATATAATTGAGGGGCTACAATAAAGCCAAAAGGGTAGACACTCCAATTTCAACATAGTCCTGGGGATTGTCTTCGTAGCTCAAAGCTTGTCCCAACGCATGCCAAATTCGATTCTTGTAAGTAATGAGGGGGTCTTCGCATTCTTCAAAATAATACAGTTTATAATACTTGTAAATCTCGGCCTCCTTTAATTTTTGCAGCCGTTCAAACACGGTATAAGCAAGGGGAGCAATAATCCCCACGAGGTGCAAACTCTGCAAAGCCCGTACGCCCGTAGCCCGTAGTGCCTCCAGGGTAATATGAGTCCGGACCTCCGCCACGCGCGTGTTAAAGCTTTCCTCGGTAAAAGACCATAAGCAGGAATGGTAACGTTCGTCCTGTTGACTCTGTTGACTATAAATACACCCCTCGCAGTGCCGCCCGCGTTGTCGCATGCATTCCCGGACACACACCATGACGTAGAGTGTTTTGTACAAAGCCCACCCGGCTTTTATGGTGTCCTCATCCCAGTTATCCGGTATGTCCCACAAATCTGGGTCTTCTTGGCTCCCGGGCATTACACCGCTTGCCCCTGATTGTTGTTCCAGGGTGGCCAGGTCGTTGTCGGGATGTTTATAGGGTGTGGTGGCAGGGGACCCCCGTCCATTATACCAGTAGGGGGTGCGGAGGGTACCAGGGGGCTCGACGGGGGATCGCTGTGTGGCGTCTCCGCGGGCGGTCCCGTAAGAGGCATAGTGGTGGTGGAACTGGTCCAAGCGACGGGTGGCGGACCTTGGGGGGCCTGTGACGTCCATGGCGAAGCAAAGAGTTGTATTTTCTTAGGGGGTGAGGGTCCGTTTACAATAGGTGTCGCGTTAGGGTCAGCCCACATAAACCCAAGAGGAAACGCACACTTCGGGTTGGGCGCCGGGGCCATACACGTAAAGAACACGCGCTTCGGATTTTTCACACTTTGGCTCACCCCTACTTTCATCCACAAATTATGGCCACACTTGGGAAACGTGGTATACGAAACGACGTCCGGGATAGCCGCTTTCACCAAAGAAATTTCCTGGATCGAAAAATAAGAACTGCACGGCAAGACTTGTGGTTGCGACTTGTAATTGGCCGTTTGTCCACACTTGTACACACACTCTGGCGTCCCGGCCAATCCTTTCACGACTTTAGCGTAGCACCCGCAAAAGCAAGTAGGGTTCATCGTTCGCACTAAATTTACAAGGGAGGTTCACTTTTTTATACTCCCTGAGAGGTTCACCGGTCCACCACTCAGGAGCCTGTATTTGCTCTATAACGGCGGCCAATAAGGAGCCTGTATTTGATCTATAATCCCGACCAATCAGGAGCCTGTATTTGATCTATAACGGCGGCGGCAGGCCCCGCCCCTTGTTACGTCATCGCCCCGCCCCTTTTATCGACCAATCAGGAGGCCGTATTTGATCTATAGTGACCCCTCTAACTACTTGCATACCATATTTAAAGTACCTTGCGAACTTAATATAATCTAGTTGCAGCCCCTGATGTGTATCTCTCTTTATTTCATAAAACTGTAAAAATACCGATTTGGCATGGCACATTTAAAAAGGGGTTGTGGTGCCAGTAGCCAATCATGTATTCCTGTGAAACATATAATCTTCAGAATACAGTAATCGGAAAAGAAGAGATGAAGAGAATAAATAACATTGCTGACAGCTAAACAAATCATTCAGAGTGCTATAACAAAGTAGCTGTTGTGAATTATTCCTAATATTCTATAAAACACTTAATACAAGAAAAACGTGTCCTTTTTAGTTCCAGGAGAATCATTTCAACATTTCAATGCAGCTAGAGAAGTTGTTGGTGAAGGAGAGAAGCAGTCTGCTACCCAAACAACTGTTCACGGTCGAACCATAGTATCTCTTCGGGCTGTGTATCGAATGCCCATCCATGGCCAGAGTACCTAACTCACTAAGACGACGTTGATGAGGGGTTAATTATTGCATGGCATACGACCCACATACGCCCAATTGCAAAGAATCCGGTTGGCTACTTTCAACAAGCAGTTTCAACTACATCTGCTAAAAAGGAAACTGTTATGGAGGAGTCCAACAAAGCTGCAGACAAAGCGACATGTTTTGAGGAGCGCTAATGGTGGAAAGCAATAGACAGACACTCTTTGTATTCTATCAGTATCACTCTAGCTGCTTGCATTAACACTGATTCCAATTATTTCTGATGAATAAAGTTGACATTGTCTCGGCATTACGTTTCAATTCTAAACTCAGATTTGTTCTCAGAATTGCAACGATTAAAAGAATAAAGATTGGAAATAATATTGATAGACACACCTGTACTTTCATTCTCTGGGAAAAAAACACAAGAAACCTAAAAACAATTAAAGACGACGTTGAACGTATGTACTGTTTAATAAACACAATTCCAAACCGCGGGAAAACCCGAGATCGAAGGTCAACATAACCGCTAAGCCAATCAGCACCTGCTATGACCACCAGCCAATCAGAGACTGGTTACAACATTCCTGTAACTATCCACGTGACCTAGAACACGATTAACGAATCCATAGTACAGACGTCCTTTTCCTTCCTTATGAAGGGATTACGGAGGTCTGTGTACAGGATACAGCAGCCTTCCCCACTCCAACAACCACAACAAATACCATTACAATGAATGATCAGCCATCAACTGCAGCTTCGAGTGATCACGAGAATTCCGATCATGATCAGCCTGATGGCAGTGACCAACCTCAGGGAAACGATACATCATCTCAGACGCAACCTTGTGGTGGGTGCCAAAAGCTAGAAAGTGTGAAACGCCAGCTGCAAACCACAAAAGTAGAGTTGAAGTTACTAAACAACAAAAATTGAAGGAGTGCAACTCAGTGATGGCGGAGTTGAAGACTGGTATGTTCTTTTATAAATCATGCAGTCAATGTTTTGTTGATGTTTGCATGCCCCAGTCTAGTATGGTTGGCCATTTGTTGCAACAGAATCAGTATCATTACTCATGGTATATATTTATATCAAACAACCTGTATTTTCATTGAACGTACATTGCATATTTGTATTCAACCTTGATTATTTATATCCAACACATTTATTAAACTTCAACAGAATATATTTGATTCTATGGTGCATACATCGTACATGTATTATATTCAGGGGCACAGCCCCCCTTCATTCAAAAGACGCAACTGAAAAGTGGCGTTACAGTATAAACGCACCTAATAAGCTAAGTGATTTACCAGGAGTCAGTGAGCAATGTGACAGTCTTACTGGCAAAGGTTGGTGACTGAAAACTGAGATGTTCCTGAATAGACAAAATTGGTGCGAAAGACCACGTTCTCTACAAATGTATGGAAAAGAGTACTGCAGTTGCGATTTGGTGATGAGTGGTGGAGTGCCTCCACCCCTATGCAAAATGCTTGCTACGCCCCTGGTATTTTATATATTGCAAACAACAGTGCATTTTTTAATTTGTGTTCAACTTCAACCTGTAGGCCAATTATTTGTTCAGCAATTTGTAATTTCATGGATTTATAGCACCTTTCAGCAAAACTGAAGCACAACATGTTCAAAGGTTATGTAAGTTGGTCTGTATCTGAAAGACAGCAGCTGTTTCACTAGCAGGGCATCCAGCAGTACTCAAACCAATAAAATGCAATGCAACAGCTCAAAAACACTCCAAACTAACTTACGATGTACATACATGTATAATTTGTTGTAACTGGTCTCAATTTTCTGCATTCTTCTGACTAATAAATATATAAATACCATTTCCAGAACTGAGGAATTCATTGGTCCAACCCCAACATCAATTGCCTGGTACATGTATAAACGAGGAAATGAGTGAGGAGTGAGGATGAAGATACATGTATGGCAGACATGGAAATCACAGAGGAAGAGCATCCAATGTTTTGTGACAGCTCCACATTTTCAGAGTTAGGAATGGAACATGGAAGCCAAGCCAACTTAGAGACAGAGACAGAAACAGAATCTTCAATGTTCAAATTCAAAAACTAATTTCAGTCAGTTTCTATACTGTTCAATGAGTCCTTATTCAAATGCATGATCAAACCTCCAAGACTATAAATCATTATAATATATATACGATCGTACGCACGCTCTGGTTGGC
This sequence comes from Actinernus sp. WN-2022, assembly GCA_030867875.1. Classification (NCBI taxonomy): domain Eukaryota; kingdom Metazoa; phylum Cnidaria; class Anthozoa; order Actiniaria; family Actinernidae; genus Actinernus; species Actinernus sp. WN-2022. The sequence goes on from JAOWCC010000237.1 coordinate 5,042,389, forward strand.
TAAAAAGCCATGTTTTATCAGAGTATATAACATGGTTTGCCATGTTTTATTGTTTTCCTTTCATCGCGCATGTAAATCTATACCATAAAACATATAAAGAAGCCTTAAATCCATGTTTTATACTTTCTTAAAAAACTCGTGAATAATTCATGAAGCAAAAACAAAGGAAATCACCGAGCGAGAAGCGACCTTTAAATGTGATAAAGATTTCATCCTAATTTACATAAACTCCGCCGAAATAGGTCGTATCGCCAAAATAACTTAATTACACAACTCTATAAATCTAGACGTTTTTTTAAGCCGTTTAAAAAACTCGCAGCACGTGTCTTACCAGGTCTAAAACTCTCGGGCATTGAACCAAGCATCAAGCTGCTGCTGACATGTTAGGAAAAGATGAGTACAGTTGTTCCTACTTGGGTGAACGTTTTGTTAGAGACTAGATGTGCAGAGTATTTAGAAAACTCGGAGGGAATTACTAAAGTGAAAGGTCGACTCTGGTCGCATATTCATTTATGGGAGCACATAGGCGCACCTAAATTTATTCTATTTGGATACTATTTCCCAGGGTTATATTATTCCGTTTACATCTACACCCCCTTCAGCGTATCTTAAAAATAATACAGCATTCCAGCATAGCGACTTCGATGATAGTGATATTACCGATTTGCTTGAAGCGGGTTTAGCTTTTGAGTGCAAATCACCTCCCATGGTAATCAATCCGCTCTCTGTGTCAATTCAATCTAGTGGGGAAAAGACTTATTTTATATCTGAGGTACCCCAATTGTTTCGTGTACAAATCTCGAGTCAAGTTTGAAGATGCTAAGACTATGTTTAGATTGTCCTTTCAGCTGGCTCTGTTCAAGTCTGGTTATCACCACATTGATACATTTCCTGACGACCAAGACTTCCTAGGGTTTTCTTGGGATTCCTGTGGTGCAACTAAATTCTACAAATTTACTGTTTTGCCGTTTGGTTTAACTACTGGCCATACATCTTCTCCGAAGTTATGCGATCATTGGTCAAATACTGGCGTAGTAAGGCAATTAATATAGTCGTTTATTTGTATGATGGACTGGGGGTCTGCCCTTCTTATTCCTCCTGCTTATAGCCAAGCATTAGGTGTAAAATCGGATCTACTGAGCAGTGGTTTTGTTCCAAATAAACAAAGGAGTGTTTGGCTCCCATCTCAGTCTATTAAGTTGTTGGGCTTGGTTTGGGACCTTTGGGAAAATTGTCAGTTCCAGAGGCCAAGATTGTTAGACTTTTGTCTGCAATTCACGAGATGATGGAGCTTAAGAGAATGACAGCCAGGCATCTGGCTTCTGTCACGGGCTTGATCATTTCAAACATGCTCATTTTTGGGAATATATGTAAGATTATGACCAAAGCCTTGCATCGACTCCAGGTTAACTTGGTTTTCCATGCTCGTTTTGGACACAGAGTCACTTAACGAATTGCAATTTTGGCAGGAGAATACTTCCAAATTGAACTCTAAATCGTTGTCATTGGGATTTTACTTGCCAACTAGACTTATTTACTCGGATGCCAGCGACACTGGTTGCACAGCCTACATATCACTGAATGACATGCCTTTATCCTATAAGAATTGGGACACAATTGAAATGTAACAGAGCTCCACTTGGAGGGAACTGAAATGTGTTGACTACGCCCTGCATAGTTTCAAGCACTTGCTATTTGGTAATACCGTTAAGTGGTTTACGGATAACCAAGCAGTATTGTCGTATGAAAGCGCATTTACACAAGCTAGCTGTAGATATATTCTACTGTGCCCAAGATCATATTATTGATATTGATCTAGAGTGGATACCCCGCACCCTCAACGAGAACGCCGACTACCTAATCAAGATAGTCGACTATGAGGACTGGAGAGTTAGACGTTTATGTTAATGCAGTTGTGTCCTACTTAGGACCGTGTACTCTGGACATAATTTGCGAGCTCAGGAAATTACAAGTTATTCAATCCGAGATCACTTGGGATAGATTCGCTTGCATTCAGTTGGTCTCGTGAGTTCTTCTGGTTAGCCCCGCCAGTTCACCTCATCCCTAGAGTCATTAAGCATGTTTGCGTTAGCTAGTGCCGGGCTATTCTGGTAATCTCAGTCTGGTTATCTCAGTCTGGCCTTCAGCAGTTATTTGGCCGGTTCTTATCAATCATGATCATACATTTCGAAGCTTTATTGTTGATTTTCTCTGTTGAGAAGGGTAAAGATGTGTATGAGCATGGTGCTAATAAAGAAACTCTCTTTGGGTCGGATACATTTTATACCCCGGCCACCTTCCTACTGATGGAAGGTAATCCTCGCCTGTCTCTCATTTGAACAGGCTCCCATTTGATGTGGCACTGGCAGTTTTTTCCTCTAATGCGCAGGCAGTCCTAAATGATGCTTATAAACGAAAAATACCTTGGTCGGAGTTTTGGCCACTGGATCTTTTTTAATACCAACATTATCTTTGTTTGTCCCTTTACAGGGTCAATGTGTGTTTTCAACATCAACCAGTTTACATGTCCTGAACTCCGCAGGCTGGCGGCATGTTTACCACTACGACCAGTTGAAGCAAAAGCTCCTAGTACAGTGGATAGGTATTCCAGAGTTTTCAATGAGTTTAGGATTTGGGCATCCAGTTATAGTGAAATGCAGTTGTTACCATCGGAACACACTTTCTGTCGCACTATATCTAGAGTATATTCTCCAAACTACATGCGCTTAAACATTCAGATTGCCATGTTAGTGTATTAGATAGACTTAAAATAAAAGTATTTAATAACCTGTAAAAATTAGTGTTAAACTTCAAATCTCTAGTTCAGTGTTTCATAATATAGAGAAAAGTAACTTGGAGTTCCCGCATTTATTTTCTTAAAGTTATGAACATTGTCGAATAACTGATCGTTTTGTCTTCAACATTCACGAACAGCTACGTGGTAACCAGCTGACTGCAAAAGCACGATCAATGCCAGCTTTACCATCCATGCAGTCACCAAGGCCTTTAATAGAAACATCAGTGACACCTAAGTCTTCAGTATTGACAGTGTCACCAACACCTTCAGTACTACCAGCAGAGTTGGTAATTAAAACTCCACCTACATTAAAACCTGACCAGCTGGCCACATTGGATGATGTCCCTCACCATCTCAAGTCAAAGGCAGCTAATGTGGGTACTGTAAAAAAGGCAACCCGTGTACTTGCTACGGGCCTATTTACAGTGGAAGAAAGGCGCCACTGCACCTTATCAGGCAAAACAAAGGGGAGTGACGATTCAATCATTCGCCCAAAGTTCGACCAACACAGGATAAACCTGATCCATGGTAAGTAACAAATTAAATAGAGATTTATAACTATATATTTAGCATCACCCAGCTGCCATCTATTGGGTTTAATAGGATGTTTATCGATTGCTATTTGACCGTGCGTGCTACAGACAAAAAGCACTTACAAAACTGCCTAAATATTTCAAGTTTTCACTGACTCTTCTTGATTGCTAAGTTGATATAACAGTGGCTTGGTTATACTAGGTAACACAATTAGACTTGCTTGCTCTTGGTTTCTGTCGACTGTGATAGTTGACTCAGGACTCATCCCCTCACCAACTATCTGCCAAAAAAAAGGCAATGCAAACCTAGGGTAGACTTTATAGAGAGCTTCAGGCTCAGCAGTCAATAGAAACCTCGAATTTGCAGTCTAATTGTTAAATAGTCAATCCAGATAAACCGAATAGCGAATTAAGCGCAATTTGTGACGAATAGTAAATATAAGTTTAAGATTAATACTTACAGAACGCAATTCCTTCAACGAATACGAACCCATACGAACCTGACGAGCCATATCCGCCATTTTGTTTTCCCCCATGGATGGGTTGCCTGTGGCACTCCAAAGCGAGGCTGATCACGTCTCTGATTCCCCAGCCTCAGGCGGTTTGGGAATGCTTCGTGCTGACTAGCAATTTCTTTTTAGTTCTTTCTTTTTCCCCGCTGTTTTTTTTTTCGGGGGGAGGGGGGGGGGGGGATAGCGTGTATCAACACTTTGAAAATGGGAACTGGAAGTCTTCAATTTAATAAAGTCAGGAATATTAAATTTGTGAATGTGAGGGATCGATCACCAGGCAGGGCATCTGAAAATATATTTTATTTGTGCTATTTTAAGGTACACTTAAAATTAGTATATATTTATATTTAAGAAATAGAAAACCTTTACCGTGTTTACATAGCCTGATGCAAACACGGGGGGAAGTTTGGGAGAATTCTCAAGTTGTTGTGTAAACCCGAGACCGAAGGTCGAGGGTTTACACAAAAACTTTAGAATTCTCCCAAACTTTCCCGAGTGTTTGCATCAGGCTATGTAAACACGGTAAACGTTTTCTATTTCTTTTATAAAATAGACGCAAGATCGAGCGCAAAACGATTTTTAAAAACTTTTTCGTAAATGTCAAACGCGAAATTCTCCACACATTGTAAAATGTCAATCATATTCGCTTGTGAAGTTGGCCGTGTTTGCTCTGCGTACGAATCGGCATGGAACAAGACTCAAGAGGCGAGAGAAAGTACTAGTGTGACTTTATGCTCCCAAAACTAGCTTTTTAAAAGACAAAAATGCAAAATAATAGGAAAACCTCAAAGTATTGATCCATATCGGGCTAGACATGAAACGAAAATCGTCCTGGATTACGAAAATCGACACGAAAACCACTTTAAACAAAACTGCTACGAATTCAAAGACGAACTGGACAGCCGAAAAGCATTAAGCATTACAGAAAAGATAATTTGTCCTGCCTGAAAAAAGTGTTCCTGTTTCGGCCATGATATTCTGGGACTGAGGAATCTCTTGCTGGATATTTGGAGCCAGTACTTGTAGTTCATGAATCATGGCTTGGAATTGCTCGGCTCGAACTGACAACTTCGATTAGTAGGTTTGTGCCTTTGTATTGTTTCAGATCTTTATTTCCCATCGTCAGGCATCATACTCGACTATTTGAAAGCCAGAGAATGTCGAATTAGAGCTTATAATCTAGTATATTACTTTGATGTGGAGATGGCTGTTTGGGTATCTTTCAATGCAATTTTTGAATCCAAAAAAAGTGCCGTGCGAGATTTATAGAGCTTCAGAGTTCTGTAGCTTCTCGCTTGTGTATTTCTTTTTAGTCACATTTTCTTGCCAGCATCCCACTCTGAATGAAAAAAAGATTTCATAGACTGAATCGAACCAAAACGGCTAATTTTTTTTATTTCTACTGATTCAATGTGATATATGATATCTTTTAAAGTTGCAGTGTCTGTAGTTTTTGTCACCGGCGTTTGAAAAAAACGTACTTGAATAAACAACAATTGACCTTCCCACTCTGACTTTGTGTACTTGATTATTAGCACTTTGTACATTTTCTGAATGTTTCTAGTACATGTATTTTATTATAATTGTTTTTCTATAGTATCTGAAGTAAATATTTAAACTTAAACGTTGACAGAAGTAGTGTATTTTGTGCGTATTTCATCGAGTTTGCTAATGAGGCAGTTGAGCTCCGACAGACTCAATCTTGTGAAAATTATGTCCAATTTAGCTTATTTTCTCCGTAGGTTCTTCTGAACAACCTTCCTTTGGAAAACTAGTTACATGTGTTTTTAAGTTAGTCAGTTATTTTCGCCATTTTTTGCAGAAAAAAGGCAAAACCTACAATGTATGACGTCATTACCATGTTTACATAGCCTCATGCAAACACGGCTTTCAACCAATCAGAGCGCGCGTTTTCTTTGGGTTATTTTATAATTGATGACAGCTTTTTTTCTGGATTGACGGTTAATATGGGAATCTTTGTTTACATTGTAACTGCCTCAATGTTTTAGCATTAAATGAAACTTTCAGCTAGTCAAACAATTAACAGACATTGCACAGGCATTCTGTGTGGCGCTCGTTGGCAATTTCTTTGATTCGACTAGGTGTTAATTATAAATTGAATCTTAATAGTCTGGATTTATCAAAACGTTGAGATAAAAAAGCCTTTATAACTGTAACATGATGCTAATTTCCAGTAATATTTAGTAACTGATAACAGTTTGCATTTTCTTTCAGAATTACTCAGGAGCATTTACCCAAGGACGTATGCATTGGGAGACGTAAACAGAATTATTGGGCAAGTGTATGGCGCAGTATTCGTGCCAAAATTCGATGGGCCTATGAGATGCTTCAATTGGCCTATGCGATGCTTCAATTGGCCTATGCGATGCTTCAATTGGCCTATGCGATGCCTCAATTGGCCTATGCGATGCCTCAATTGGCCTATGCGATGCTTCAATTGGCCTATGCAATGCTTCGATGGGCCTATGCAATGCTTCGATGGGCCTATGCGATCGTTCGATGGGCCTATATGCGATGGTTCCATGGGCCTATGCGATCATTCGATGGGCCTATGATCATTCATTCGATCTTCAATATATGCGATACCAGAAGTCCTTGCGATTTAGTCATGTGACAGAACCATGTGACCCACACTTTCGCACCCGAACCGAACCGTTGAGCTACTCATTTGCCATTCCGGTTCTGAAAGGATTGCATGGTAATTGGTATTATATTTGTAGTCGAAATGTGTCTTTACAAAAATGCAGGGACCTTTTGAAGGCAGTCGAGAAAGAATTAGAAAGCACTAGAAATACGTCGTCCACACGTTCTTCGCCTTCAGCCACTAGTCCGGCACCGGTCGCGGGTACATCGTCATCGTCATCGCCATCGGGTTCTTCCATGGCCACTAGTTCCAGTTCCATATCTCCTTGGCAAGAGCACAAAACTCTATTTTCGTTTGGACCTGGCGCTGTTGGCCGAGGTGGAGGGGCAAATAAACGGCCGTATAAGTTTACTGGGAGCCACCAGGGTCAAAAAAAAAACACGTCCCAACTTGGACCCGTATGTTTGTTTGTCTTGCATCCAAAAACGCTACCGTCATACCAAACCCATCGAAGTACGAGCAGCTTCGACTGGCTGACCTTGGAGGGAAGCGAGTCGCCTTGAAATGCAGGTCATCTGCATTAGATGTAGATAACTCATTGAAGGAAGCATTTCCCAAACTCTTTGTTGTCATTTCACTATTCGCGAAAAAGTGAAAACGAGAAACTTCTCGAGACTTTTTCTCGTTTTCATGTTTTTCTTCAAATGCAAAAAAAGTCACCTTTTTCTGCTTTCTTTGTTCGACCACCTTGATTGACAGCTGTCAAAAAGCTGGCACATGCATATATAATCGCCGTGACCCCATAAAAATGCACCAATCAGCCCACGATTGCTCTCATCTGACTTGATAGCTCACTTGGTAGAGCGCCAGACATGCAACCTGGAAGTCGTTGGGTTCGAGTCCCACTTGGGTCAGAGATTTTTTCTCTTTCCCTCGTAGGGCGTGCACACATAACACTACAGCATACCACTTTACATCACATTCTTTACACCTACTAGTGCTACGCGGCAAACATGATTTCATATCATAACTACATATACATATATAATCGCCGTGACCCCATAAAACGCACCAATACCCACGATTGCTCTCATCTGACTTGATAGCTCAGTTGGTAGAGCGCCAGACATGTAACCTGGAGGTCCCACTTGGGTCGTGCACACTTAGCACTACAGCTTACCACTTTACATCACATTCTTTACATTTACTAGTGCTACGCGGCAAACATGATTTCATATCATAACTACACTATATTAAGGGATACGTGTTTCTTCTGATTTTAGCTAAGCCTGAGGCTTTTTAAAGTTTCCCGTATAGATATAGTTTCACATACCTAAAAATAAAATTGACGCACTCACCTTGTTCTGAACATGAAAAAAATACAATAAGTGCACGTGAAAATGCACGCAGTCACCTACATTTTGACCGTTCTCTTAAAAAAGAAGAACGTGAAAACAACAAATTTTACGTTCAAAGGAGAACGCGAACATAAGAAAATAAATCACACCGTTTATCGTTCGGCCTGAACGGACTCTGGCCTGATCACATTTTTCGAACATATGGTTATAAAAGGCACCTAAAGGCCACTACAAATTTCGAGAGAAAACACTTTTCTACGTTTCGTCGTCGTCAGCCGTCGTCGTCCTTAGGCTAGTTGCTTAAGGTTCCTATTCTCAAGGAAAGCCTAACCACTCAAAAACCCATAGGGAATTATAAAAGGCAAAATATGTTGACTTACTTGCTAAAACGGTTGCGATTTATCCTATAAACCGGCTCCACGTTCGATCGATCTGTATGTAGAAAAGTCCGGTGTTGTTGATTTCCCGCCTTTTCCATCACACGACTCTTGCACGTCCGGGGAATTGAAGCTGGGCGTCGCGTGTTCGAATGAAGATCGAATGTCTTGAAGGATTGAATGTTTGAATCCAAGGATTGAATTTTGACACAAAGTACGCGCCATCGTATTGAATGTTTAAATGAATGAATTGAAAGTTTGAATGTTCGAATTGCATGTTTGCATGTTTGAATGTTCGAATTGCTTGTTTGAATGTTCGAATTGAATGATTGAATTGCATGTTTGAATTTAAAATGAAGTTATCAATAATAGACAAGTCGCTGTGATTTCCTTCTTCAATGCGCAAAGAAACTGATTTAAGAAGATCTTGAATCCGAATACGAATGTCGGAAATACAGTCCTCGATCGAACGATCGCATAGGCCCATTGAACCATTGCATAGGCCAATCGAACGATCGCATAGGCCCATCGAACCATTGCATAGGCTAATCGAATGATCGCATAGGCCCATCGAATTTTGGCACGAATACCGCGCCATACAAGTGGCCATAGAAACGCGCCAAGGCAGGCATGCCACAAATGACTCTGTTGTTATGAAATTAATGAAATCCTCAGAATAAGCTAGTAATCACACTGCAGGTCAACAGATGGGTGTGATAGAGGAGAGAACCCCCAAACGGCCATGGGTTAAAAAGATGGGTGCACTATGCACCTTGAATAATAACCTTGAAAGGGAGGAAGAAGAGGTTAATAAGCAAAAAGCAATTATCATAAAAAAAATAAAAAACATAGCCAGATATGCCCACTGTGAACAACAAATAACAGTCATGGGCGTAGCTGCCTTTAAGGTGGCCCGCGGCTATTTATTTTGGCAACGGGGGTCTTTTTAAATTGCGTTTTTGAACAGCTAAACATTATCCGATTCCCGAGATTTTTTGAATTTTTAATAATGAATCCTCGAATGTTATAAAAAGTACAATTAGAAAGTGATTAACAGAGAATTGCTGAAGATATAAGCGATTTTCGAAAACGTTGTTTTTTAGGAAAGAGCGTATATTTCAAAACCCAAAAGATGGATTTGTTCCATTTTACTTTCAACGAGTGCCCAACCTCCAAGGTCTGTGACAGGCAAGTTTCAGGTTAATCGGCACCATGCAAGTTTCTCAGCAAACGGCTGATCAATTTTAACCTTAAAATGTTATGCTCAGGCATCTGGTTCAACTGCCGGAGAAATATTACAGTAATAATTAAATCGTACATACCATATGGAAGTTCAATACCACTTGAAACTTCTGTGCCAAAGTCAAGAAGATCGGAAAACTGCAACTAACGTTATGCGGCGAACGAAGTAAGATAGGTTATTGCTGAATATTTGCGAAAGTCGAGAAATTTGTATTCTTTCGGCATAAAAAAAATCACTAGTTTGTTTTTCTTAAGTTTCTAATATGACTTACAGTAGCATATTTTAAAGTACCTTACCGAGTTTCAGCGCGCTTTGACCATACGCTTTTGAGAAATAAAGGCTGTAAACTTCAGCTTGTTTGAGACTTCTAAAATTTAAATGCTTGGAAAACCCCTCATGTTAGCTAATTTATTCAATGGGTTTGTTTTGAATTTCCGCACGGGTTCTGCCACTTGGGAATCGCGAGGCAAGGAATAATTAAAATTAATGTTGAAATTAAAATTAGGATTACATTGTAATTCATGCGACTGTGTGCAGTAACCCATGCAAGCGTGACAACTAACACGCAAATCCTGGCTAAAATGGTGTTCGTTTTAAATAAGGGACAGTTATTCAAAATAAAAGTTAAAAAAGATCCGTACCGTCGAGAAAAAAAATGAATAAAAAGCAGTATTATGCTTTTGATACCGGCTCTGATACTCCTTGGCACCAAAACATTACTCAGCCTGGACTATTATTACAAACTTGCAAAATTAATCCTCATTTTAATTTCAACATTAATTTTAATTATTCCTTGCCTCGCGATTCCCAAGTGGCAGAACCCGTGCGGAAATTCAAAACAAACCCATTGAATAAATTAGCTAACATGAGGGGTTTTCCAAGCATTTAAATTTTAGAAGTCTCAAACAAGCTGAAGTTTACAGCCTTTATTTCTCAAAAGCGTATGGTCAAAGCGCGCTGAAACTCGGTAAGGCACTTTAAAATATGCTACTGTAAGTCATATTAGAAACTTAAGAAAAACAAACTAGTGATTTTTTTTATGCCGAAAGAATACAAATTTCTCGACTTTCGCAAATATTCAGCAATAACCTATCTTACTTCGTAAGCCGCATAACGTTAGTTGCAGTTTTCCGATCTTCTTGACTTTGGCACAGAAGTTTTAAGTGGTATTGAACTTCCATATGGTATGTACGATTTAATTATTACTGTAATATTTCTCCGGCAGTTGAACCAGATGCCTGAGCATAACATTTTAAGGTTAAAATTGATCAGCCGTTTGCTGAGAAACTTGTATGGTGCCGATTAACCTGAAACTTGCCTGTCACAGACCTTGGAGGTTGGGCACTCGTTGAAAGTAAAATGGAACAAATCCATCTTTTGGGTTTTGAAATATACGCTCTTTCCTAAAAACCAACGTTTTCGAAAATCGCTTATATCTTCAGCAATTCTCCGTTAGTCACTTTTTAATTATACTTTTTATAACATTCGAGGATTCTTTATTAAAAGTTCAAAAAATCTCGGAAATCGGATAATGTTTAGCTGTTCAAAAACGCAATTTAAAAAGACCCCCGTTGCCAAAATAAATAGCCGCGGGCCACCTTAAGCCAGTAAACCCGGGCTTACAAACTTTCTGGACATGTCTATTATCAGAACATTCATTGTCTGTTCTTGATTCCCTCACTAAACCCGCGAAGTTTGAACGGGCTTACAAAAAAGTGGCCAGCTACGCCCCTGACAATAATTTATTGTTATCATATTATAAAATATTTTTCTTTTAATGGCCCAATTATACCATGATAATTTTATGCTAATACTAGCTTTTATTATGGATACATAAAACTCTATGTTAAGACATATCATTATAACTTATGATAATTATTATAATAAACAAACTTTTTTACGTATTACGTGTTATGTCATCCCTCGATTCTAAGTGTGTTCTAAATCGGACGCAATCATCTATTCTTAAGAACACAGTCCTCCGATATTGTAAGTCTGCTCTAAATCATCGTCAGCAATTATACTTATGACATGGTCTTCTATTCTTAAGAACACGGTCCTCGGATATTCTAAATTCAAATTACAACAATTATGTTTTTAACATCCTGAGGGTACAATTCTCCTATAGCTTTATATGTATCCTGATACACGATTAAATTGAGTAACGCGGTTACAGTCCTAACTTAACTCAGATCTTTGTCTTCATTTTCGGGTACTACGGAACTTTCCACTTTAGTGCTGCTGAAAGTGAAAGAGTCAAGTTCTTTGATTCAGTGGTCATGAACTACATAGAATACAACGTACTGCTAGCCGACCATCTACAAACACAATTTACAGCGATTTTCAATAATACGCAGACAAAGGTATGTAGTCTCAAAAACAGCCAACTCTCTTACAAAGAAGGTTCGTTCTGCCGAACCGAAATATGGGTACAATAAATAACATCGTACAGCCGTCAGATCAGCCTTGCAGTCTTCATATCTCATACAAAGGTCGACTGGCAAACTATAACGGCCAACAGAATATTTATGAACGATGGCTGTCATGTATGAATTGCTCTCAGATACGGGACGTTTCCCACGGGAATTCGCGCTGTTGAAATACTCTCGATTAATGGCATTAGAACGTGATATTGAAAATCGCTGTAATTAAAAATAATTGACCTCTTTACTTATTTTGGCTCGCTCTTTCAAGTTCTGTCAACTGCAACAACTAATGTACATATAAAAGTGTTCAAATTTCACAACCAATCACGTCTTAAAAGATATCGTATTGTCAATTGGGGTGGGTTGCAAAATGTTGATTTGTAGCGTGATCGTGAGCGCTAGGGCATACATGTATGAAAGGCATGTATCAACTATGCAATAATTAGAGAATACTAAAGTGTTACATATTCGTTATGTACTGTAATTTACTTTCAAATTACAACAATTATAGTGTATTTAGTTTGGTAGCATTTTAACATTAACCTAGTATTGAGACAACTTTAGAACCTACATATAATTTTGGGTCAAACAGAGTTAACCGCATCGTGAGTAGACATACTAGTTTGGTAACTTTAGAATAGGTGCATGCATGATAGTAATTAAACTAATGTTTGTTCAGTGATAAGTGACTTCGAAAGGTCACAAACAAAGTATACGTCTGGCACTTTACACGCATAAGAGGAGCATTGTAATTACAAATACGTTCAATAATGGGTCGTTAAAGAAAGTTTAATCCCGAAAGTTCAGCAGCCAATGAAACTGACACTCTTCACTATGAAATCACTGATTCCCACAACCATACAGAAGATATCTGCACTTCATCGCTAGAAGAACATGCTACTATACTATCTGGGACGGCAGCCGATGAACCTTTTCAAGATATGCCGAATGATGATCATGGCAAAGAAAACAACACACCGGGACGAAACAGTGCAGCTACTACTATCATATATTAATATTCTAATAAAGGTAACATTATTCTTAGGTGCATCCGGATCGGGATTTGTAGTTTAGCAAGTTCAAACATGATAAGTTCGTGGATCGCGACCTACGTGTAAGACTAACTATAAAGAAAGATCTAGAGCAAAAGCAAAACTAATGGAAAGCTTGTTCAAATACTACAGTGTTTACATTAAATAAGGTATAAAAAACGAACTATTCAACTTTGCACTGCTCGTCAGATTATTTTTGTCTGTTTAACATACAAATTATGTATGCTATATTGCGTGCGTCATTTAACATCCAGGAGTTTATACATGCAGGTCTTTTACAGGTCTTAATCAGGAGAACAGATAAGGTCAAGAGCAGATAAAGGAGTGCTACTTGTTAAACAAATTAGTTAATTAAAAAATACCGTTTACATGTCTGTTACAGGCGAAAGGAAAAGCGAAGTGCAGACATTGAAACCCAATTTTTTAGTCCCACCTTACATAGGCGAATGGCAGGCTTGCAGACTTGTCGTTTTCCCCCTCTTGACCTGCAGTACGACTGAAAATACATAATACAGACCTGTAACATCTCTGTAACAGGTCTGCGGTTTTGGTACGGGTGGCACTTTAAGAACAACTTTAAATTTCTCGCGCTCCAGTGAAGCATGGACGAGGCAGAGATGCAAATTGAAATCGACCACTTGAGGAAAGAAAACATGGCCTTGAAGGAAACTATTGTGTTTATGTCGCGGCACTTTACCACATCAAAGACGAATCCTAACACTGCTAATGATAATAGTAATCAGAAAACAGTGATCAATAAGCATTTTTGGACAAAACAGCCTCGTCCATAACACAATCCCAAGGTCCAAAGAAGAATAAAAAACGCAATCGAAGTAATCTAAGCTCGAGCCACACGGCCTCCCAGGCTACAACACCCCAACAGTCTAAGACTACAGGACCCAATACTGCTGACGATAAACAGCTTAAGCCTGTCACAGTGATAGCCGGTGATTCCATTGTACAGAGAGTCCCGGGTTGGGACTTGTCAAATACACACAAGATGGTGGTGAAATAGTTCTCAGGTGCAACAACCGTTGATATGGAGGATTACATAAGAAAAGAGCCTGACAGAATCATTCTACATCCTGGAACGAATGATTTGAAGTCCCCTCAGTCTGCCCAGAACGTCGCTGACAGTATAGTCAACCTGGCAGAGGAAATCGAAGGCGACTCACCAAATGTACATAAGAAAAGAGCCTGACAGAATCATTCTACATCCTGGAACGAATGATTTGAAGTCCCCTCAGTCTGCCCAGAACGTCGCTGACAGTATAGTCAACCTGGCAGAGGAAATCGAAGGCGACTCACCAAATGTACATAAGAAAAGAGCCTGACAGAATCATTCTACATCCTGGAACGAATGATTTGAAGTCCCCTCAGTCTGCCCAGAACGTCGCTGACAGTATAGTCAACCTGGCAGAGGAAATCGAAGGCGACTCACCAAATGTACATAAGAAAAGAGCCTGACAGAATCATTCTACATCCTGGAACGAATGATTTGAAGTATGTACGTGATTGTCTGACCTATTTTATTCGTGATAACTTGTTTGACAAGTCCTTAGAGACCGTCTCAATAGAAATCGCAAAGCCTAAAAGCCAACCACTCATTGCTTCCACATGGTACAGACCACCTAGTTCTCTTGCCAAAACAATGGACTTGTTTGAAGTTCGCTTACAAACTCGTGACACGGAGGACAAAGAATTTCATTTTTTTGTCGGACACCAATTGCGATATTTTACACAATGATCCATGTAGTACCACAAAGCGCCTTCAGGATCTCTTACTAATGTTTCAACTAAAACAAACTATCAATAGCCCAACCAGGTTGACTAGAACCACAAGTACCCTTATTGATCATCACATTACCAATGATGAACACAAGCTGTCCCACTCAGGGGTGCTGGACATTTGTCTCAGTGATCACAACATGATCTATGCAGTACGTAATATTGGTATTCCCAGAGGCCCTCCCAAAATAATAGAATTCCATTCATACAAGCATTTGAACAGAGATACTTTTATTCGGGATCTTGCTGGCCAACCATGGGATAACCTGACCAATCTTAGGGACCCTAATTCCGTTTGGTGTGAATGGAACAAACTATTCACAAAAGTACTAGATAAACACGCACCACTACGCAAAAAGAAAATTAAGAGCCAACCTGCCCGTCGATAACAGCTGATATAAAGAAGTCAATGTTCCATCGAGACTATCTGAAGAACGTGGCCAATAGGTCAGGTAACCCCATTGATTGGGCTAGGTACAGAGCTGCTCGTAACCAAGTAAATCTAGAGATGAAAAAGCTAAATCAGAGCACTACAACGAAAAGAAAGAAACAAATGCTACCAGCTCCAAAAACATGTGGAAAACACTTAACGAATTAACAGCAAGAAAGAATAAGCAAACACTAATCAACAAAATTGATGTTGACGGTATTATCCTATATGGAACCCAGTGATATAGCGAATGCACTGAACACACATTTTATACAAATTAGTGGCAAGGTATCAAGCGAATACAGCGCCGGAACAGCCAGCCACAGCTACTTTGAGCATTTGTCACGCCTGCTCGCTGTTGATACAGTGACAAAGTTAATGAAGGGGCTGTGTGGATCCAAATCGGCGGGCATGGACAAAGTTCCTCCTAAAATTCGAAAACTGGCTGCCCCGGTACTGTCTCCATCTTTGACTTTTGTATTCAACTTGTCACTTGAAATGAATATCTTTCCGGACGACTGGAAAAGACCCCGGGTGATGCCCATTTTCAAATCCGGTTGCAAATCGGTCTGTAACAACTACAGGTCTATTTCAGTCCTGTCTGTTAAGTTGTTGAAAGAATCGTTTATAATCACGTCTACAACTATCTTACCTCAAACAATCTGTTGTCTAAATATCAATCAGGCTTTCGATCGTTACATTCCACTGTCACTGCCCTCTTGGACGTAACCCAACGATTGGTTCATTGATATGGATCAAGACCTCGTAAATTGCGATGTTTTTCTCGATATTAAAAAAGCGTTTAACTCTTAAGAAAACTTACCCTGGATCAGAGGTTGGAAATCCGCTTCTCCTAAGCTCACAATATCAGTATCAACAACGCTGCCTCCATATCGCGGCTGCAACCTCTGGTCGCCCGTTGTAAGCGATTGTTTTTCTAATCCAATTAAGCGTTTGAATAAGCCAATTAGAACACGCGTCATATCATCAGAGTCAGATCTTGACCCTGGCACAGTCTGATTGGCTTAACTTTTAACAAGGCTTGCGATTCGTTGACCCTGTCACACGTGATCATGTGACTTGAAAATCGGGTTGTCAAGCTCAGTAACGTGAGCCGTTGTTGTCTGTTTTGGTCAATGTCTGTTTAGAAATGGCTTCTTGAAATCGCTCTCGCTTTGGCGGAAACTTTACTTCTAGGTTCGCCGAAATCGAAACGCTGCGACCACAACAACTTAACGCAATCCTGTCGTTCACACTAAAGAAAGATGTCTTTGCTGTTCTTCCAATGGGCATGGGAAAATCGCTTATTTTGCAAGCAATTCCTGACTTGCGAGCATGGATACCACTACCTTCCAAGCCTATTTTACTTGTGATTTGTCCACTCATTTCCCTAATGGTGTCGCATATTAGCGAGCTTTGTTTTCTTCATAGCTTTTCATCGTTTCTATTCATGTCGACACACTGACACAGCGAAAGCCAGAGTTTGTAAACATGCAAATGACACTTTTTGACAGCCACATTAAAGCATGAATAAAAGTAGCCTGAATTTCAGCTCGGGAGGAACGAACCAGAGGAGACGGCTGAAATTCAGGCTGGAATAAAAGCGGTTTGGCCAGATTTATATTTTTAGCACATTTTACGCATGCCAATCTAATTGGATTATGTTCAAAGGAACCGTAAACAGTACTCGAGTCTCCCAGAGGCTCGTCGCTAAAAGAGGTCTCGCTTCACTCGATGGCTAAGACTTCTCGCTTCGCTCGACGCCTTCGAGCCACTGGCATCCAGGGTAAAGAAAACTAGAAATATACGGATTTAATCAGGGCGTGGTCAGTTGGTTTAGGTCTTACCTGTCCAACAGATAGCAAGTGTGTGTGATTGATTAACGACCAATCTAGTGAAGGCCTGTTGAATAGTGGTGTCCTGAAGTGGGCCATCGTATTCGTAGGACCCTAGCTTTTTCTCATATACATTAACGATCTGAATGATGTAACACTTTACTCTAAATGTAAACTTTATGCTAACGACACCAGTATATATGTATGGCCGGGAGAGACAGTAATGAAATCGAATCCAAGATTAACAACGACCTCAGGAAAATGAATGACTGGTTCATTGCAAACTAACTACATGTAAACCTTAATACTGTAAAAAGTGAATTTATGGTGATCACTAACACCTAGCACAACAATGATCCTAATTTAAAGCTATGTCGTTCAAATCGGAGGCACCCAACTAACAATATCTTGGCGCCGAGATTGACGACAAGCTCTCCTGGTCAAATGATATTGACAAAGTTTGTAAAAAGGTTTCGTCCGGTATAGGTATGACTAAAAGGGTGAGACCATACGTCAATGTTGACACTCTAAACACAGTCTATCAGTCTCTGGTGCAATGTCACCCCGACTATTGTAGCTCTGTATGGGACAATGCTGGGAAAACATTAACGGGCAAACTTCAAAAACTACAAAACAGAGCAGCCAGAGTGATTACTAGTTCCTCATGGGACGCTCGGTCTCAGCCCATCCGTCAACTTGGTTGGGATGACCTCAAAATGAGACGAAGTAAACAAACAGCTACCATCATGTATAAAATACATAATGGAATGTGCCCCGGACATGTTCTCTAGACGGTCCGAAACTATGCATTATGCCTTAAGGAGTTCAAGTCACAATTACTTTATACCACGACCAAATCACGAATACTTAAAAAAAAGCTTTAGTTCCAATGGAGCACAACTATGGAACGAGTTGCCTGGAAATGTGAAAAGCTCCACAAACTTGCACAACTTTAAGGCTGCCTTAACAACTGTTTATAATTAGTTCTACATAAGTTATTACAATATAGTACAATAGAACACACAAAGCTTTTTACTACTGATAATATTCAGTACTTTATATAATTTTACCATCAACAAAAAAGAAAACCTTGGAGGTGTATTAAAAAAATCCAAGAACGTGCAGCTTATATAAAAGTTCCATAAACTGAGCAGTCTATTAAGAACTGGGTCTGCCGGGAGAGAAAGGCATACCTCCGTGGTATTGCTAATGATATTAATGTGCTTGTACAAGCAAGCACCACCAATTCTTACCTATTTCAGTGATAATTAGAGAGTGGGTTATAATGAAATATGTAACAAGTGGTATGAAATTGATTACTGTGATTATGTCAAGATATGATTGATTTTAAATCATGCATGTGAACAGTATTTATGCAAATCGTTTTTTGAATAATGAATATGTCTTAAGCAAGTGTAGAAGTATAATGATTATTGGCACCCAACTAACAATATATTGGCGCCGAGATTGATGACGAGCTCTCCTGGTCAAATCATATCGACAAAGTTTGTAAAAAGGTTTCGTCCCAAGTTGGTGACCATTCTATTCAACAGGTCCAGTATAATGCAGTATTCTATAAGAACGTTGAGTAGAATCTAGTAATGTTTTATAAAGAATACGTTGTTAAGGCATTATTGGGGATAGTGAGCATCTCCTACTGCCCAATATGTGACAATCTCTGCTTGGAACCAGAGGAAATCGAGCACGGCGATGAGACGTTGCGACAAATATGAGCTGTGGTACCACTGGGGGTGTGAGAATAGGGACCTTAAGAAACCACGACGGCAACGTCTAGGACGACGGCATAAAACAATAGCCTTAATTACAAAATACAATAACTGCACGTGAAAATGCACGCAGTCTCCGACATTTTCATCGTTCTCTGCAAAAACACAACGTGAAAACTCCAAATTGTACGTTTTAAAGACAACGTGAACGTAAGTAGGTAAATCAAATCATTTTTCGTTCGGCGTAAACGGAACTCTATAGTCATTAATTTTTTCGAAAATCTGTTTGTGAAAAACAATTCAAGGCGAACAAGGGATATTGTATACACCAAATTTTGGGAGAAAAATGTTTCTACGTCCCGTCGTCACTGCCGTCGACGTCCTGGTTCCTTAAGGTCCCTAATATCACAACTGAACCAGGAGTGGTCCAGTGGCTTTGCTCTTCTTGCAAATAGCTGTAGTTTTCTGAAGCTGCACATATCAACAAACAAACAAATGAAGACAGCAGCAGAAAAAGGGCTAAGTGACTCTGGATCACATTCTAATTTCTCCAAATTCCTTGTTCCTAGGGAGAATTTAGAATGATCAGAAGTCACTTACTCCCTTTTTCTGCTCAGGTCTTCAAATGTCAAGGCTTCATACTTTTTATTGTTTGCGTTTATGCATGGTCAATGGCTCAGAATTTTATTACATTATAGGTTCTGTGTGTCAAAATGCTTTTTGGCATTTTCTTTTATTGAGTTCTACAACAAATTTAAAAATAAATTAATTCACTATTGTTTGGCTTTAGTGGTATACCGTTAATAGATATCTGATCTGATCTCACTCTTTGCTTTACATAATAGTATATATGTGTACCAACTTGATCTTGATCTGTAGTGGAGAACCTTTGATAGCAATTTAAAGTGTTTGAGCCTCCCTATTGCTTGTTCCACATAAATGCGGACATTTGCAATTCTGGAGGTCTCTGAAACGTCATGAGATGGCATCTGGAAATTACCCTTAGTACTCGGAGGAATTGCTAACCTAGCCTGCACCATGGTTAAATTCATCTCTAATTTTAAAGCCACGATCTGCCATAACTTGGTCAAATGGCTGAAGATAGCTACAGGCCCTACCCTCATAGCAGCCAGAAACAAATGAAAACTGCCCAGTGGGGTTATTCCAACAAGAAACGTGATGGTACAGTGATGATGTAGTCTGACCAGCAAGTTGCTTGCACTTCTAAGATGGATGGTGTTTCTATAAACACTTCCGAACAGTCAATTATGCACCGAACCTTGGAGTAACACTTCTCAAAGCACTTTGGAAGTGTTTTTCTTGTTTGCTCCTCCGAGGGCCATTTAATGAGCCATGAGAGCTCATATCGCATAAGCTTTAACCATGTAATGAATTTTGAGCTCACCAGAGTGTCAGAAATGTTAAAACGAAATGCTAGATCACCAGCTAGCAAAACAAGCGATGCCGCATCATGACTAGCAAGTACTGCTGCTCGAGTTGCAATTTCCTTGATGGGCTTATTTATTATAGTATGCATAGTAATTAGTACTGATGTCTGAATACCGCTTTGGTTCTCTGTTGTTGTTTGTTTGTCGCCTTTCCAGTAAGTCATATTTTTGGCTTTAGGTTGCAGGAATTCAAACAGTATTCTAAATTCGTCTGCATTCTGCATACCTGTGTACAGGCGAACATCTGCATCTCTGCTTATCTGTACAAAGGCTGTATATATTTTGAAATTGTTCTCTACATCAATTTCCTCTTCCTCTATTTCGTCAATGTCCATATTCAAAGGCCCCACCTCCTCTGGAATGGTTGCAGTGCTTGCCGCCACAGTGGCTGGTATTTGTACTTGTGCTTGTCGATGGTATTCCAATGAGCCTCTTTTCTTTGGTGACTTACTATGCATATGCTCAAACTTGGTCATGAAAAGAGTTGGTATAGGGTTGGCCATGCTTGATTTCCCATACCTAAAATGGTTATAGCAAACAATAACACCGTCCCTAGATGTCTTTGCTGTGTCAAAATCCATTCGCCCTTTCTTGACCTGCTTAATCCAAGCTTGTATATGGCTCATATGTGGTTTGCGAAACGATCATTGTCATAACCATCAACACAACATTTATCTCCAAAACCCATGCTATCGGGAACTTTTACAGAACAACATGTTTTATTTGTACAAACAAGAAAAAAAGGATATTACAAATGTTCAATTAAAAAATACGACGATGTAACGTGTTACCTAAAAATAGCAAGAGTTAGGCAACATTGCTTACTATTGCAATAGTGTTTCAAGAATGGTCGTCAGTAAGATGATGAGGATAAAACAATTGAAATAATCTACGCTGCCACATTACAAAAAGGAATAAAACAAATAATATGCTAATGATATTACAATTACAAATTACAATTTTATTGACAGGGGAGAAAAATCAGGAAGTATGGGTAGTCATATAATAACATCCTTAAGTTTGTTTTTGAAAGCTCTGTTGTTTAATAGTTTGAGAGAATTGTCAATGAGTTCCATATTTGGGCGATTGTTAAATCGAGAGTTCCTCTAGCTCAATTCTAGGTCCTGTATTGTTTCTTCTTTATGTTAACGACATGCCAGATGTCATGCGCAACTGTAGGATTTCTATGTTCGCTGACGATTCGAAGTGTTACAAAGTCATCACTTCTACATGTACGTTGGATTCTGCCTCCCTCCAGTCAGATCTTGATGCTCTAAGTGAGTGATTCTTCATGTCTCAACCAACAAAATGTGAAAACCTTCGCATCAGTCGTAAACGCTACAGCTTTGACCGTTCCTACTTCATTAATTTTGACGTTTAAGTTGTGAATCCACTCAAAGGGATCTTGGTGTTTAGGTTAGGAGTGACCTGTCATGGAATCACCACATTGACACAATAACTGCGAAAGCAAATCGAATGCTTGGGTTTCTAAAGCGAAACTGTACACAAGGGACCTACATACCAACTCCATAAAGACTCTGTACGTAGCTCTTGTCAGATCTTACTTAGGATACTGTAGTCAGTTATGGACTCCTCGATCTGTTATTAGAAACATTATGCTTATATAATCTATTCAACGCAGGGCAACTAGATTTATCTGTAAAACTTTGCCTCGACCTAGCTATAAGGATCGTTTGGTGTCCTTAAACCTTTTACCTATCAACTACTGGATAGAATACCAGATCTAGTCTTCTTTTACAAATGCAGGTCTAATGCTATTAGTATTGACATCACTAAATACGCGAGCTCGTGGTTTGTACTTTAGGCAATCTGTCATTCCCAGGACATCCAGCTTTAGGGATTCGTATTTTTTGCGCATTGCTAATTTATGGAATGTCATCCCGGATGAAATCAAATCATCCCCAACTCTATCGACCTGTAAGAGAAAACTCAGACAATTCTTTTTTCATAGGCTTAAGCATGCATTCAACCAAAACGACATTCGCAGCTACAAGCTTATATGTCTTAAGTGTCACGTGCCAATGCTTTTATTATCTGTTCTTGCTAGATCCTTCTTTTGCTTATTATTATCTTAATCCAAGGGTGTGATTGGGTTTTTATTGTGGGCTGGGTTACTGGTGCCTAAACCTTGTAGGGGACTTCGTGTCCTTTTGTTTCTGCACCATGCATGTTATGCTTAATCCTTAAATAAATAAATATATATTTTAAGTTTAAGTTTAGTTTATTTGCCACAGCAATAGGAATAATTATTTTACCGATACAGTAGAATGTAACGTATGGCGAGGAGACCTCGAGAAACCATCAGGCTTATAGTAAGATGTCACCTCGTAGCTTAATAAGTTTATAATAAGTAATGCATATGTGCGGCATGATTGATTCAGTAATCATCTATTTGAGTAAGAAATAATTCATTTTTTTCTTGAAACTAGGAAAACTGGTTGAACCTGTGATATGCGTTGGCAGGGAATTCCAAATTTTAGGACCTTGGTATAGAATCGTAAACTGTTTAAGATTAGTACGACAGGCATGAGATCGATAATTGGATACTGATCTAGTGTTGTAGTTATGTACTTGACTGCTAGTTATGAATAAATTGAGGGAAGTCGAAGGCAACAACTGATTATGATAACAAAACATAAACTTTGCTACATGAAATGAGTTCACTTTAAAAATGTCTAGTATATATATCTAACTGAGCAAATAAAGGAGCAGAGTGAGCTCTGTAATCTGAATTGGTCATGGCTTGCACAGCACGCTTTTGTAAATTAAATATTCTATTTAGATTAGTTACATACGTGGATGACCAAGCTATGTTACAGTAACTAATATAAGGATATACTAATATATAATACACTAACATATAGTACACATTGAAATCTGAAGGGTAGCTTTCCGTAATTAGTTCTTACTGAAGGTAAATAAAACGTCTTTTTTATGCAAGTCTTGTATTGCAACAAAGTCTTTAAAGGGTGTAGGAAGGTTACCAGAGAAAAAATCAAGCATGAATAATGCATTACTCAAGAAAATCAAGATAATTTAAGGATATTATTAAAGTTGTTTAAAAAAATTACCTGTGTGTTCATAAATTCTTAGGAAGAAAAAGTGATAATTCTACGGTGGCCCAGAGGGGACAGTGCTAAATATAGGTGATACCGCAAATAGAAAAATACACACACTGCAAATTAAAATAAATCACAGCAAAGAAAAGCAACGCACTCTAAATGAAAAAAGCGAACTGCAAATAAAAACATAATCGCACTGCATTAAAAACAAAAGTGCACTGGAAATAAAAACTAAATCGCACTGCAAATAAAAAATTATCGCACTGCAAACAAAAAATAAATCGCACTGCAAATAAAAGTCTAAAAACTACTGCGCACGCATGGTGGCTGTCAGCGGTTGGTAAATGCAGGCTCACTTCCCGCCAAAACGCGCTTTTTATTGCTGGCTTGTCAACATGGCGTCTTCTCGGGCTGGAATCAGCAGAGAAATTCGACAAGTTATTCATGAAGAAATTTCTTTGGCCTTTGCCAGCAGTTCCCCTGGAACATCGGGAAGTGGTTTTCCACCGATTTCGACGGCCAACAATACGGCAAGCTGTTTGAGTTCTTCTTCAAGGTTAAACAACACGCTCACGTTCGACGAATTTTATGAATCTCGTGAGGCTGCCAGACAGTCAGACTTCCAGCCGAGGAGGAAGAAAGCACGGACAGCTGCTCGAAACACGTTGCCGAAGAACCCCGCAAAGAACGTGGAAATCAAAGTAAATATTGTGTACAGCGACGACAACGGGGTGAAGCCAAGAAGAGGAAAAGCCCAAATTGTCCAAGTGAAATCGGATGCTGATAAACAAGAGGTTCTTGGAAAATCAGTAGCAAAACACACACAGTTTGATCAGACCTTCGATGACTCAGTTTCATATACGTTGTTATATCCAGACTATAGAGAGGTGAAGTTCATTCCAGGTACAAACGACTTATTCTCTCTATCTGCTTACAAAGAGGCAAGTGGAAAAGAATTCAAGCGGCTGACGTTCTATCTCATACCAGTAGATGAGCTAATAGATTTTGAAGACGGGGACGACCAAGGGCAAGGCAGTCAGGGAAACTCCTCTTCAACATGTGGGTTACATAACTATGGCAACTTGTTCATTTCAGAAAATATACATGGCATTCTGAATGGTTTTGTGGGATTTTCCTTGCACCAGAAATGACAAACCTTGAGTTTTCATTTATGCTGGGGGCATTTTAGCCTACTTCATATTTGTAACCCCAGGGTAATTCACGACGCATTTATACGTGATTTGATACATATTTCACAACTCCTGTATTTAGTTGTATATAGTTATGAAATAAAAAAGCTATATCTTTCCCCTTCTACAGATCGACTACCTAGTGGAGAATAGGGAGGTACGTAGTGTGTGTTATATTTTATTTTCATTAACCTTTAGCATTTATATGCGATGTGATACCTACAGGACAAATCCTGTATTTAGTTGTATACTGTTATGAAATAATAAAGCTAGATATTTACCCTTCTACAGGATGACGTCGAAGGGAAGTCGGTAGACACGGTAATGCACGACGCATTTATACGTGATGTGATACATATTGCACAACTCCTGTATTTAGTTGTATATCGTTATGAAATAATAAAGCTAGATCGTTATCCTTGTACAGGTGGAGTACCCATTTCACCCTGTAGAGGTAAATATTGTGTGTTATATTTATTTTCATTAAATGTAAACCTAACCCTAGGTAATTCAACACGCATTTTATACGTGATTTATGGTACAAATAGGTTTAGGCAATGTAAACTTTAAACATGTTATTGGTAAATTCGTCTGTCTTTTTATTTATTTTAAGGAGATGACTGTTTTCATTTTTGTTCGTTAGTGACTCCGAGGGGGAGGAGGTAATTCACGTAGTATTTATACGTTATGTCATACATATTTCAAAAATCCTGTATTGAGTTGTATACTGATTATGAAATAATAAAGCTATATCTTTACCCTTCTACAGCGTGACTGTTATGATGCGTCGGGTGAGGTTAGTAATTCACAAAGCATTTATACGTGATGTGCTACATATTTCAAAAATCCTGTATTGAGTTGTATACTGTTATGAAATAATAAAGCTATATCTTTACTGTTCTACAGGAGGAGAGTTCAGATGAAGAAGCCGAGGTACATACTGTGTGTTTTATTTTATCTTCATGAAACGTAGTACCTAATGTGTTGGCTTCTATTTTCAATTTTCTACGTTGTCTTTTATTGAACATATGCCAATCTGTTTTCATTTTGAAGGCGAACTTACCGGGATACAAATGTATTATTACGCCTAATGATACTGCTAGCAGTCTTGCCAGCAGCCTTATTGGCCAAGAGGTTAGTAATTCACGAAGCCTTTACAGGTGATGTGATACATATTTGAAAAATCCTGTATTAAGTTGTATACTATTATGAAATAATCAAGCTAGATATGTAACTTTCTACTCTACAGGACGATAGCTCATCTGACGACGATGAGGTATATACTTTCTGTTATATTTTATTTTCATTAAATGTAGTACATAATGTGTTGGCCCCTATTTACAATTATATACGTAGTGTTTTATTAAGCATATGCCAATCTATTTTCGTGTTGTAGTTGATGCTGCCGTCACTACTGTCGCCGCCTCTAACGCCTCCACGCTCAGACGGCATGATTGTGGTAATTAACGAAGCATTTATACGTGATGTGATACATATTGCAGAAATCCTGTATTGAGTTGTATACTCTTATGAAATAATCGAGCTAGATCTTTACCCTTCTACAGAGCTGGGACTCAACTGACGACGAGGTGAAGGTACATAGTGTTCGTTTTATTTATTTTCATTAAATGTAGTACATAATATGTTGGCTTCTATTTGCAATTTTATACGTAGTGTTTTATTGAATATATGCCAAACTGTTTTTATTTTGTAGGCGAACCCTGAGGTCATCCAGGTGCCCCCAAAATAGGCCGCCCCCAGCCGCCCCATTAGCCCGGTGGTGAACGTTCTCAGGTCGAGTGACTCGTCATTGTCATCTGACGAGGTACATAGTGTGTGTTACATTTTATTATCATTAAATGTGTCGGCTTCTATTTACGATTTTATACATAACATAAGATTTTCATGTCTTATGCTTGTTGGATTAGGTGATTAACACGTTATTCATTGCAACATATATACCTGCACATTGTTTTATTTCGAAGCTTAACAATTATTGTTTTATTAAACATATGTAAATCTGTTTTCATTTGCAGCTGTACGATTCTGACGGCAACTTTAACTGGTTCACCACTCACTTCTAGGCTAATGGTAAAATCGATATCAAAGATCACTGGCTAGGGCTTATATGCACTTTATAGAATGGCAATGAGGAATAATGCGTTGCAAGCTTGAAAAATGGAAATGAGTTTGAAACATTAAACCGAAATTGTAACGGTTTTCCATTGTTTAAATGTGAAAATGGGCTCGCATTAATCCTTACTGGCATTCTTTAACTTTCAAGGGGCTACTGTTTGTTTTAGTTGGGGGCAAAAATGGCGTACACAAAAAGTCCTTTGGAAGGCTCAAGAAATTGGGTCGGCTGGTTCGACTCCAGTCGGGCTTCGTACTGCCTACCACACATACTCACACATACATGGATTTTTGCAAATAAAGTACCCATCGAAATTAGCAAAAAGCAGTCGCTAGGTTAGTTTTCGAGATGATCATTTTGGAACTTTTTGGGGTAAAATGGGGTCCACGCCCATTTTTTTAAGTCCCTTAATAATGAACCAAAATCAATAAACTTGGCACCATATGAAAGCTGGATTCGGTGATATCGGCTGAAAGTGTTGTTGTGTGTGATAGGACCGAACTGACTTGTGGGAGATATGACAGGACCGGTTCCTTGGTATCAAAGAATGGGCTGATGGTCATCCACGTCAGTTGGAGGGGGGAGGGGGGAGGGGGGAGGGCAGCAATTGTTGTACTCATCTTTGGTGTTACAGGCATCTGTGTAGTGATGGGTGTGCTGCCGTCCGTTGTGGTCACAGATATCAATGGCGTGGCTGAAGTCAGGGGGCTGGACTGCACTTCTTGATGCCTTAAGAAGCGATCGACTACATCTATATGCTCAGTGGGTGTCGACTACATCTATATGCTCAGTGGGTAGCCCTTGGCGGTCCGGTAACTCCTCTTCTATGGCTTCTTGATATACTATACTGCTTCCTCTGCGATGGTTTCGTCGAGTTCTTGCTGGAGTTTCAGTTTGCTCAGTACTTTCTCTTGCTCTTGAATGGCGTTGTTGAAAATAGGTTTTTGTTCTAGCGCTGCTCGCTTGGCTTTTACGTTAAGTGTTTCTTTGCTGCTAGCTGAGCTGCTAACTGACGATCGCTTCGAACGGCTTGATCGACGTGAACTGTGATAAGACTGGGAACTGGTCTCATCTTTTTCTAGATACCCGATTCGGTCCCACGCTGTTCTTTGTGCATGTCTATTGATCCTCTCAGGGTATTCTGTAGGTCTACGATGTATTCCACTCGTGATTGTTGCTGTACACATGCAGACCATTCGCCGAACATCTTTAAGGCTCTCTCTGCTGTTGTTGATAATAGCTGTAAATTCTCGCTGATTAGGTTTTGATCGCGCGATTGAAGCATTAGCGAGCTGAACGTGCTTACTTTGGAGTAAAACTCTTTATTTGCCGCAATAGCTGCCTTTTCTCTTATATTAATCGTGACTTCCGGTCCCTTTTCAGTTATTACGCGAGAGCGGGTCTCTTTCTCTGTAGGTACTGTTTCATCTGGTGTTTCTGCGAGGCAGGGTTTCACTAAAACCGGTGTCGCCCGTCTCGTTTTCTACGTTTGCCGCTTCGGGGACCAATTGTTGCTCGTCTTCGTCAGTCTAAACACTCCGAAACATTATCGATTAGTTACGATAATTTTGGACAGAACTGTTCGCTGACTGGAGCCTGGAGAGGATCCAAAAGACGAAGAAAACGAGGCAGAACTACTAGAAAGGTGAACCAGAAGGAGTTACTTGCTATCGTTGTGTTGATAGAAGGTTTTGACGTGCTTGAACCAAGATTTTGACCCAGATGTTTGATTGTAACGGCTCTGCCCCATTGCCAGGAGTGATCCATGAAACTTTGCCTTTGTGGTCGTCAGACGAAGTGATTACTGCTTGATATGAACAAGGTCTTGTTTAATTTTAAGTTAACGGCACATGAAGAACATATCTGGCTCGTACTTACTGTGAATAGAAACTTAAAACCCTTCAAAAATCTATGCGGTTTCCTGAGGAAGGCTAACAACTGTTGTAACTAGTCAAACTGGCTCGCTCTAGCTGCTCACATCATCCCTGAACCTTGGTTACGAGGTGACGCGATAGCATGGCGACAGAAGGTAAAAATCTAAGGCAGCCGGTGCCTTTACAGATGCCATGATAATATTGATTGCAGTTCTAATCTGTGTCTTATTTTTTGAAGAGATATATTACGGAGCACTGGTAGGGTGAACCGAGGAAATATTGGCACAACTGCTCAACAAGATCATTGAGCTTTCAACTTCTGTAGTTTACTGAGTGCCTTTTGCATTTTATACTCGTGCATCTTGAATTCACTGAGAAAAGCTAGCAGCATAATTTTAAGAACATGGTGACGCCTCAGTCCAGCGCATGAGATGAGAATCATTCTTAAACTCAAATTACGACCGTATTATGTTCCTAGAACAACTCATCAAGATAAATATCTTACACTACGAAATGGGAATGCGGGAGGAAAACAGCAAAACGCCCAAGCCCTGCTATGCATTGAGCAAAGGCTTGAAGTGGCTGCAGCAAGACCCAGGGCGAGAAGAGGCCGGCAAGACAGACAAGGAAAGCCCCTATTCCTTCTGCATGTCGAGTAAGTTAAATAATCATTGAAGTTTTATAAATTGTATGTAAACGTTTAGTATAATCGTACATGGATTCCTTCATATTTCAACATTGTGTCATACCCAGAGTCATGCTTTCGATTTCAAGATCCGGTGTATTTCGCATTCCTCGGGATTGGCGCCAGAATTTTAAGCATGTGCGCATTTCTAATATGCCGGTTTCAGGCCAGGGGCAGGTAAAAAAGGGTTTGTATGGGGTCAAACTCAACACAATGTTTCCAGTTTGCTTAGCCGCCTCTTCAAATAAATACTAAAAACCCTGGAGAATTACATAAATTCTGTGCTGTCTCTTGAGTAAATTTGGAAACTCTAAGAACTAGTTTAAAAATATGCACTCTAGAAAAAGAAACATTCCTTTGAATGAGGTGAAAATGTTCGCATCCTCCCCCTGCACTTTTCTAATGGTCCGTCGCTAAGATCTATGAGGAAAAACCTTACTGAATCACAGGGATTTACGTAACCCTAAGGCAATTACCCATTTCGAAGGAAGGGACTGGGACTGGGTATCAAAACTTGATCTGGTTAACAAATGAACCCCATTACAAGAAAGATCACACTAAAATTAGTAGGTTTACCGAGTTTGAGAATGTTTGGATGAATACGAACTGAATGGCAAAGCTTTCAAAATCGCAAAAATAAGAGAGAATGTATGGTTTGGGGGGATATCAGTAAACTTACTAGATACAAGATCAAGGGCTGTTGATCTGTTTAAGAAGTTAAACTGGATTCCATTATATGACGAAATTAAAATAAACGAATGTTCCCTCATTTATAAGAAGCTTACCTGGGACCACATGTACCACATGTACTTCATTGCAAGTTGTTTCATTTTGACCATATCCAAATATCTGCATGCAAGGCCTTGTGTAAGATTTCACGCCGTGATTCACGAATGACCACACGTGAATCCCATAACAAGATATCATCCTCAACAGAGCAGGAAGCTGTAGGGAAGCAGTGCAGGTTCTGGCTGATCAACCCATCCATTCTCGATGTAGTGTAACTTTGTTGAGAACTGGTTTTCGTTTTGTTTCAGAAGCAACTACAGCATGATGCAGTTTGGGAACGAATTTGGGCTGATTTTTAGAAGTGATGGAGACCTAGGATCGGAAAGAATGAAAGAGACTCCATGTCCAGAGATTATAGAGGGTAACCTGGAACAGCTTTTGTATAAATGGAATAACAAGTTGTCGCCATCTACTGCAATTGAGCATGTGCGAGTTCACATTAGGAAAGGGTTCCTTTCAGGTATCCTACCAGGTGGAGGAACACAAATGAATGAACGGTTACATAAATAACTCAACAAAACACTGTCTGCAGGTATCTTGACCATTTCACCAGACCTTTCTGTTGCAGTGGTGGCATTTATGCTATTTTACAGTTCATGGAGATGCAGTCTTAATTTTGGCATGACGTCATGAAAATGGCGCACCCGCGATTTAGTAGCGGGGTCTCTTTAGCAACAATGATGAAAGGTCAAACTAGGGTGAGAAGTAGAACTGGTGATAACTTTCTTTGAAAGTAAGATATTGTGAGTCGAAAATTCGTACTTGCAGTGAAAGCCACACTTAGTGAAGCAAAGGTGGAAAAGTGAGAGCTAAAAACAGAACTGAGGCGAAAGGTTGAAGTTAGAGGATAAACAGGAAAACGTAACCTGGGCATTGAGGTTGCAAACTTATGGGAATAAAAGCGGAATTAACCTGCGATGGAAAACGAACTAAGTAAAATTACGGCTATTAAAATCAATGAGAAACTAAAGAGTGCAAATAATTTTACACAGACACAAACACAATGTAAAATGAAAGTCATAATGGGTGAAAGTTCTTACTTAAACACACTCTATTTTTCATCCCGATACGAGCTTTGTCTAGTATCCCAACGTTTGATGGTCTTTCAAATGAGTATTTTTGTTTTGAGAAGTTTCCATGTGTTTACATATACCACAGGTTTGACAGTCTCATGTGCACCATTACATACATTTAAGAAACTTTCAGCCAGGCCAATACGGTTTTACATTGATATTTACAGAGGAATCAAACAGCAGTTGTGCGATAAACATGGGTCAGTGAGGGGACAGCAGTTGTGCGATAAACGCGGGTCATCAAAGATGGTGGCTAGGTCAATTTCTTGCTCGCTATGAAATCGAAAATTTAATGGCTTAGCAATGGCTTTACTAGCTCTTATATGATTAATATACGCCTGAACTTTTCTACATAAGTCAGACATCCTTCACTAAATATCAGCTCACTAAAGACCGAGATTAAAACCTTAGCTAAAGAAAACGATAATCTGGACCAGTATACACAAAGGAAAAATCTTAGGATATTCAGTATTCCTGAAGCCACTGAGCATGAATCTACCGATGAAACTGTGATCTTGTTCCTCGATCATGAACTCTATCTACAGATAACCTCTTACAACATTAGCAGATCCCATCGCATCGAAAAAATATCTGAGAATCCTCGTCATAATTCATTTTACGAAACACAATACTAAGGTCATGCTTCTTAGCAAAAAGGCATCTACTAATTAAGTGATAGAAAACATTTCCCGTGTTTCTATAGAGTTATAGAAACACGAGTGGGAGTTTTGTAGAATGAGAAATGGCAGTGGGAACACGAGCACAAAGGGCGAGTGTTTCCACAGCTAATTTCGAGTTCTTCCTAACTTCCACAAGTGTTTCTATAACTCTATAGAAACAAGGGGAAAATGTTTTCTATTTCCTTTATAAAATAACCCACAGAAAATAAGTACAACAATGGAAAATCATGCATTTATTAGTATCACAAAAATGTAAATTCTCCTAACCACGCAATAACTAGCTCAAGCGCGCTCTCAACTTTCTATGTTTCTAGAGTTATAGAAACAAGGCTTTCAGCCAATCAGAGCGCGCGTACTATCGAATCTATTTTATAAAAGAAAACAGGTGACCATTTGCCAGACCTTACTATGGCAAGGCGAGGTATTGTTAAATATCTAAATGACAACTGCCGCGAAACGTCGACAAAGTGTGGACCATCGATGGGGTTGTGCACTTCAGACCTAAACGGAAAAGTTCTAAAATGATCAGGTGCACTACTTTAGAAGACTGCACGAAGGAAATTGATAAATGTTAATTACTTTTCTACTAGATATATTTATAGAACTATCGGGCCTTCTTTTATTCTTTAGCTTCCTATAATAGATTAATTATAAACTGCATATACTTGAATGCATCTAAATCTATCCAAAATTACATCACATCATCGATGTGCAATCGAACCCATGACTCAGATGAATGCAAAGAATTCGGAAAACGATCTATCAATGCTAAGAGTTTCTCAGAGAAAAGCGCATGTGTTTCGCGTGTTACGGCGCCAACCACGTCTCCAGGGGATGCACGAAGAAACAGTCTTTCCGAAAATGTGGTTAAATTACATCCATCCGCTCTCCATATAGAGGTATTTAAGTTGACCAGAAAACAAAACGATTCATCTGATAATACTAACTACTGAGTAACGAGTGTGAATAACAGCTGTGTCAACTTAAAGGAGTCCTCGTGTAGCCCAACGAAGGCTAACGTGAACACCATCATTCTGCACACGAATCGTCCCGTGAAAGTACGTGTGAAAGGCTACGTCAAGGTGTGTAATACGGCTGAGTATTTTTACTCGTCAGTATTATTTTTCTTGACTCGTAAAAATACCCAGCCGTATTACACACCTTGACGTGTAATAACCTCTTTGTATAGCAGAATTTTAAATATGATTCGCTGCTCCACTGGGAGCCAGTGTAACTCGAAAAGTAGAGGTGTGATATGATCACACTTGCGCACCAGTGAAATAAGCCTAGTGGCTGAATTTTGCACATACTGTAATCGCTGAATAAGGTGACATGGGAAATTTCTCTGCTGACGTGTAACTAGATGACTTTTATGGCGCCGAGTCACCTGATTTCGCTGAGATGGCATTCAGTAGGCTGAAAGAAATCCTACAATTAGGACTCGTTTCTAAACCAGAGAAAGACTCATTACCTTCTACGGAAATGCTTCCATGTCAGAATTTAGAAAGACAGTCTTGGAAGCCCTTCCCGATATTAATGCGGTTGGAGAAGCATTTGCCTGTGGTTATACATGTATGACAGACAGAAATAAGAAGTTTACAATCAACAACGAAGTAGAACTTGAGGAAGGTTATGACTTAACTCTGGATGGTTATCAGTTTTGGATTGACCTGCACAAGGATACGGCGGCTGACAAAACAAATAACGTGAGTTTCCAAAATACTATTATCTTCTAATATTTACCTAAGCTTATTGTTATTGTGATAATACCTGACGAACAACAATTTCCTTTTAATGTGATATTCTTGAACGGTTTTGTTCTTCAGTGATAACGAAATTACTACTACACTGACAAAAATGTCTTTATTCAAGTTATTTGCAAGCATTAACTTTTTTATCTGAATTCGATATCACAGTGTAGCATGATTTCTTTTTGAGTTTTATTTCTCGGGTTGGCGATTTTTCGGGTTTTGCAGGGTCTTAATTTCTGTGAATTGGAAATACCTATATTTTCCGGTGGCAGTTATGTTTTTGCAATCCCAGCAACCCGCGCTGTTTTTAATTTATGTAACATTCAGGCATACATGTAAAGTAAAAAATGCAATATCATTAATTTAATAAGTCCGGAGTAGTTGAGTAAAATTCTATGGATAAACTTGGTTCAGGAAATATTTTTTGCGGGATTTTTTGTTTGTTTCGGTTAAACAATTTTCAGGAAATATATTAGGCTGGATGTTTTTTTTAACTGAACCATTATAAACCATAAGATGCAATTTGTTCACATGCTATATAAATATGTAACATCTAAATGTTGCTCTAATTTTAATTATGATTCAAGATTAATATCAAGTGATATAATTTTCTTTAAAAAGGCAAGAGTGCAGCGTGGCCGCCTAAAACATCCAGTACAAGTATCTTTTCAGATAGCTCTACTAAAGAAGAAACCATTTAGAATTCAATCAAAGAGTTGAAAGCGTGGTATGGAAAGGCTGCTTATCCGGGTTACACATTGTAAATACCGAATATGGGCAGAAATTATGGTAAGCCAATGGTGTGTATGTGGCAGTATTTCATTCATGTGGATTGTCTACATGATAAGCGGCCCTTAAGACTGTTATAACTGAACTAAATGACAAGTAGATGTATACGTATATAGCCCCCTTTATACTACTAGATCAATTTTGGTAAGCGTCATTCATGATACGGCTACTTACGCCTGTTCAGGATTTCTTGTATCAACTACAAATTTATTGTAATGTTGTTAAGACTTGAGACAAATAATCATGTATTATTTAAGGTGTTGGGATCTGCAAGCATCGAATCTGTGCCTGGTCATGTTCACTGTGTGAAAAGAGTGTTCAGGTACCGAATACTCCTTCCTGATTTCATGTGCGCCTAGAGTATTCAACACGCAGTTAACACATCGCGTTCTCCTGAGATATTCACAGTGAACACGTAAGAACATCGTACGTACTAAACCCTGCCGGGATGTTCAAGAACGTATACTTAGAGTACAAGCCATGTCTAGAGTATGCCAACCACACTCAATGTACAGCTAGCATTTGCGGGTCGTCAATCGTATACTTCTCGTTGAACGCATCGCATATTTACCGTAAACACTCACAGATAAGCCGCCCCCCAAGGTTAGAAGCTTGAGTTTAGGGAAAGAAAGTTTTTTGGAAGAGTTTCAAAAATTAATGTACATTGTAACCTTCATCGGACTCTAATTTCAGCTCAGAAAAACTGTCATTTGCATCTAAGAATGAAAACGAAAGTTAGTCTAGCATACCTTCAAACTTCAAAAGGTTGATGATGAATCAAGTTACCTTTGATATCCAAATAGAACATGTTTTCGACTCACGTGTTCATGCTTAGATCCAAACAATGGAAGTATAAACTTCTTGTCCACGTTCTGAGATACATGATTTATCTTTTCATAGTATTTGTTTACCAGGATCTGTTCATTCAGGTCACTTTTTAGATCTTATTTTAGATAACCAAACCAGCTATGTGCTCACTTTCGTCTGTAGCATAGTAAAACAAAATTTATCTAAATTTTGAAGGAATCATTATGAGGTACTATGAGACAAAGGAGAAGATTTTATCTACAGTCACTACCTGCTAATGAAGAAAAGGCTGCCAAGCAAAAAGAGGAAAACAAGCTGAGATCAAGAAGAAAAAGGATAAGAAGTAAATAATGAAGAAATACTTTATATTTTGTTGGCAGTTTGGGATGCCTCCCTCAGCAGATAGAATGCTGTGAAGAATCACCTTTCACTTTCAGATCTGAAAAAAGCTGTAAAGTAATATACACAATGTACAATAATTTAATATATTAAATTTTCTGTAACCAGGTAACTTTTTAGTACAATATACGTTGTAATAAAATAAACTATAAAATATTACTTACCGGTAAGTTTGGAAAAGGTTAAAGCAAATTTGGTTATGTAAAAAAATAACTCTGGTTATAATAAAATGTATTTTATATGAACAATATTTTTAATGTAACATTTTATTTTTAACAGCTCTACAAATCCAGATCTAAGATAGCTGAGGGAGATGATAAAATTAATATAGTGGCCCTCAACTATGATTGTTAGTGATGAAGAGAATGGCACAGGGGAGAGTAAAGGAAAGTGGGTTGTCAGACCTCCAGCTTGGAGGTCTGATGGGGCAAATGCTCTGATGAAGCGTCTTCAAGCCAAGATAGAGTCATCAAGACAGGAAGACAGACCAAGAATGCCAAGAGTGGCTGGGACAGTGACAGAACGGGAGAAGCCTAGACTACTTGTGCCCTGGGCCATCCATAACAGTGAAAATGAAAGGACAAGAGTGACCAGAAGCCCCCCTCCTCCTTTGGCAAGAGGAAGATAGAGGAGCCTCTCCCCCGTAAGGAGTGTAAGGCAAAGAACTACACCTATACTGCCAAATAGGTCCTCTCCTTTGGTAAGGGGAAGATCGAAGAGCCCCTCCCCCGTAAGGAGTGCAGGACAAAGAACTACTCCTGTACTGCTAAGAACCTCCTCTCCATTGGTAAGGGGAAGATCGAGGAGCTCCTCCCCCGTAAGGCGTGCAAGGGAAAGAAGCCCCTCCATGTTGGCAAGGGGAAGATCGATGAGCCCCTCTCCTGTGAGGAGAGTGAAACCAAAATGTTCGGCTAGGAGCGCCTCTCCAAAGGAAAGGAGGGAAAGCTCAAGGAGCCCTCCCCAGTAACGACAGTCAACAGAATAGTGACCAGGGCATGTTCTAAGTCCCCTGCCAAAAGTAGCAGGGGCAGGGGACGTGTAACAAAGAATAATAGACACGTTTATACCTTAATTATATTGTTATCCTTTACTTATTTGGATCTAATAGCAATTAACCCTTTTGTCTCACGGGTTATGTGAAACCACACTAATTCGTATAGTAGTAATAAGAACCCTTTCTCAAAATGGCATTTCTGTTTAGCTTTTAAGTAATTTTGACCTGATTCCTAAAATGCTGTATCCCAAACTTTAATTGTGGCTAAATGTAATTTAGGCATAGTTAACCTCGAGACAATGCTGACCAGCGGTCGTCCCCATACGAGACGGGGTTGGGGTGGCCCAGGGGTTTTGCTAGTGTCACGAGTACATTGCTTGTTTGTGGCATTCTTAGCATATCGCTGATCGTCGCGGATCTCTGCTTGATTGCTTGCTTTGCTTGTTTGCTGATTTTTCCGGATCAGTGCTCCCTCCCTCCCTCCCTAATGGTAAGTATAGGATTAGGTAAGTATTCCACTGAATCGTCAGTTTGACGGGTGCCATGTGGTGGGCTGTGATTCGGTTGCCATGGTAACCTCCTTGCGTCGTCGGTAAGTTGAATCGTTTGTGCATCCCCACCCTGGAAAGGCACCTACCTCCAAGCTCAGCTATTGGTGATGAGTTTAATTGAGCTAGCCCTTCATCAGAGAAAAAAAGGAACTGACTTATACATCATAGTAGTGACGAGGTTATATTAAAAAATACAATGATGAAGACTCATCTGTACAGGTCAATGTAATTCTCGAATGATATTAACTTTTGAGACTGTAGAATTTCTTTTAAAGATTAAACTTTAATCTTTCACTCTTAACTGAGAGCTTGATCACAAGTGTGCGAAGGTCACCCTCGCTTGCAGTCACGGGCTTTCGACCGACGTGACTACAAGGTGTTTTCCCAAATACGGAGAGCTGGTACCAGCCCCCATCACGGTTCAAATCAGGTTGGTTGATCCTGATGTAAATGGCTTCATTCGCCCCACGCTGAAACCATTGAGCAGTTTGAATTGCGCTGATAAGGAACGTAGATGGTTTATCACTTACTTGTGGTTTTACCATTTTCACAGACATTTGGTCGGTCTCCAGCCTGGATCCCAACCCACCTGTATGGGTTTTCAACAACTCCATGGAGGTGAAAAGCTACGAATTTCTCCATACACATTGATGCAAGGAGAATCCACACCAACCTACAGCAGTTGAGGATTAATTAATGCCCTGTATTAAACATTTGAAGAAAGAGTTGGTAGTCGTGATGGAAACAACTGTACTAATAGTAAGAAACGCTGTTTGGTACTCCCAAAAAGCACATTTTCAATTGCTTTCAACGTGGACAGCAGTGATAAAGATGTTGTGCCCCGTAAAAGAAAGATATATACAATTGTCGATGATGATGGTGAAGAAGATGGGGCTATAGACGGACACGATATAGATTGTAATGATTGCAATAACAAGGCTGCAGCAGAGTTATTTCAACTACATCATAGGAGATTCAAGCAATTTCAGCCCTCTGATTTGCCATCGAAACCCAGATCCTTCAATGGGTATCTAAATGAAGATGTTACTTGTTGGAATTGCAGAAACAATGTGGGAGCACCAACTGTTACAGCGATGCAAGAATCCGATGTCTTGTAGCTGCTTCTTTTCCTCCTCTAAACGTTGGCAAAATTGAAGGGGATGCTGTTGTCAGTACTTTTGAAGGTGACACATACCCCCACCCAGTTCAGTCATCACGGGAAGAGTACCTTTCAGTGTGAGATTTTTCCAAGCTATTAAAAGTGGGCAAAATAACATCATCACAGCATGCTTCTTCACATTTCAAAACGCAAGGGAAAATAGGCGATGTCATGGCACGAACGGCAATTCTGAAAAAGGAAGGATTGGTTAAGACAGAGATCACGCAGTTTCAGCTTTACACAAAGAAGCAGTGTGTTTCTTCACTACTGACGAGGATCGAAGCGCCACTGAGGTTGGAACACACCCTTCAGCTAAGAAAACTTTGAATGAGCAAAAAGATATTAAGAATTTCTTCCTTCCTGGGAAGGACCTCCAAATCAACTACAGTAGGCGAAAAGGGTACGGTTAAATGCCATTATCTCTGGGATCCGGAGGTCGCACGAGAATCCTGAAAAGATCGCCAAATAAGAAGAACAACAGCCAAAACCCTATTCAAAAGACAACTGGAAACTGGAGTTATATGCTGTTTCAAGAAAGAGAAGGGGCATGAACTATGCTGTAGATATGAAGGCTGGAAAAGGATGCACCTTGTTGATGCAACTTTCCTATTGGAACAGGCCAACAGGAAACCGAAGTCGGTGTTCATACCAATGGAACATTCTACACTCGTACACGGCAAATGTATATATCTATGTGGTAGAATAAAGAGTTTAGACCCTCCATGCGAAGAAGCAGATTCTCATGGAAATAGCCCTTACACTTGCCGAAACTGTGCAAAACAGTTAATGGAGCTAAAGGATATACACAGACAGAGCGGCAATTTGGTTAACACCAAAGACAGGTTAGGGTTATAGAGCTTTAACAAAAGATATGCCAAGTCAACGAAATAGAAAATACGTTTGAGAAAGAGGTTCAAAAAAGAAAGTTGGCGGAAAGGCAAGTGGCACAGTTGGCAAGAGTAAAACTCTCTCAACCTGAATGAGTGCACAGTCTTATGGACTCATTCCTAAGTGGTGACGAGGAGGAGCTCATTGTTGACTTCATCCGGCTATTTAATGCAGGCATTTCCAAGACTAAACCAATCCAAGTCATGGTCATAAGAATCTGACCTCGAAGCTTTTAAAGGCCAACAATACAATATCAGGGAAAACTTTCAACAATGGGGTTACAAGTTTTAATAATGTCAACAAGTTACTCCATTTTGATTAATAACTTGTACGTACTCTCTTGTAGGAATATTGAATATTCTTTACTATGAAAGGGATACTCAGCAAAACATGTCGTGTGACCATATTCTCCAGCCTTAAGGAGAAATCTATAATCACATTAATTTGTCATGTTTTATATATTGCAGCGGGCTCTGATGCTAAGCACTTAGATAGTTTAAATAGCACTTCCATTCTTATATAGTGGGATGACATCGACAGTTTACATGTCCTAGAAAAGATGACCGTTTTGCTTTACATCAAGGTATGTTATATACTATGTTCGAAAGATCTTGGGCCAATCATGTGTAAGATCATTCTCATAATAATATTATGGAAATGTTCCAGAATGGGGCTACAAGTTTTAATCATGTAAACAAGTTACTCTGTCCAGTTTGATACATAACTTGTATGAACTCTCTTGTAGAGATACCGACTATTGTTTACTATGAAAGGAACAACTAGGAAAGTTACGTTTTCCAAAATTGGAGCTTTAAAACTCTTAAGCTGTGGCTTATTTATCTGTGAGTGTTCACGGTATGTTTAGCCACTGTGGGAAGCCAGTAGCAGCTAATGTTTCAATCAGCGCTAGCCCCTTCATCAGAGCAAATAGGAACTGACTTATACATCATATGTAGTGACGAGGTTATATTAAAGAAATTACAATGATGAAGACTCATCTGTACACAGATGAATGTAATTCTCGAATGAAATTAAAACGTTTGAGCCTCTGTACAATTGTTTTTTAAAGATTAAACCTTAAGCTTTCACTCTCAACTGAGAGCTTGATCACAAGTGTGTGAAGGTCACGCTCACTTGTTGGTTGATCCGGATGTAAATGGCTTCATTCACCCCGCGGTCAAACCATCAGGCAGTTTGGATTGCGCTGATCAGGAACTTAGATGGTTTATCACTTACTTGTGGTTTTACCATTAATCATTTTTACAGACATTTGGTCTCCAGCCTGGATCCAACCCACCTGTATGGGTTTTCAACAACTCCATGGAGGTGAAAAGCTACGAATTTCTCCAAACACATTGATGCAAGGAGAATCCACACCAACCTTCAGAAGTTGAGGATTAATTAATGCCCTATATTGAACATTTGAGTTAGGGCCATTTATATCGAAAACGTTTGCCCGCATAGAAGGGATATCCCTTCTTGTTGAATATTTGTTCCTCCAGGAGGAACCACTAAGCAAAAATAGGTCAACGATCAATGAAGCTATGTCCATTAAATATAGATATCAGAGAATGGTTATAAGTTATACAATTTTGCAGGTTTCTTCTACCTTAATTTATTATTTTTAATATATTGCAGCAAGCTCTGATGCTAAACTCTTAGATAGCTTTATTCCATTCCCATGTAGTGGGACGACATTGATAATAATAGTTTACGTCCTAGAAAAGAGGACAGTTTTGCTTTACAACAATAATAATAATAAATAATAATTAGTTTATTCACGGCTCTTGCAATGTATACATATAGTGGATTACAGGCTGATTACACTTAATAATAGGCTACTGATTATATAAATAAGTACGTACTATATGATATAAGTTAAATTTAGATACCTTGGAATTTCACAGTTACAAAGTTGCTAAAACGGTCAGTCTTAGTGGCCATTGGATAACTGCCTTTGTCCGATCTTAGCAAGTACTGCGCCGATGAGTTTATTTACTCTGTTATGTATTAGGGGGTAGATGGGATTACACGGCTCAATGCTGCTTATTCATTTCTTATACGCCGCTAATCGACGATCGGCTAGAGTTAGGATACCCGCCTTTTCCAATGCTTTGCCGTAAACAACACGCGGAAAAATGATGGACAATGCCCTTTTCTGGATATTTTCCAGGGCATTAGATAGGTATAATGGAAGGCTGGAATACACGACACACCCATATTCTATGACAGATCTAATCAGTGTACAGTAAATAACAATGATGTCTGCAGAAGGGACACCACACTTTTTGAGTTGCCTCAGGGCATACAGCCTCCGATTGGCTTTTTTGACAACATAATCGCAGTGGGCAACCCATGCGAGTTCCTCTGAGATAAATACCCCGAGAAGCTTGAAGGACTTCACGCACTCTAATAGATTCCGCCGGTAGCAATGGGTCGCATCACGCAACTATTGTAGTGTAAAAAGTCAAACGACATAACCTTACATTTACGAGGATTTAAATGTGGATAAATGTACCGGTAATTTAGGCAAAGTTAACATCGAGGCATTGCTGCTCAGCGGACTCACCCGTAATTGTTGTGCCGTCCTTTGTGAACACTTTTCATTGCCACAAGCCTCCTCTGTCCCGTCATTGGATAGTACTTTGCCTCAAACAAGCTTCGCATTTGGTTCGAGCGTTCCAAGTATTCCTGACCTTTCGACCCCCATCCTAGGTCAGCCTTGTGGCGGGCCCTGGGTTTTCCCCCATTCCGGCCAAGCTTGTGTTCCAATTAGTACCGGCAAGTACATCGATTTAAGCAATTAATGGCTTCTAATCTTGTCCTGACTGTAGCTGAACCGCAATTGTTGTTCGATGGTCGCGTAGTGCTTACATCCAGCCACGATCAAACTTACCAACTGGACATCCATCAATGTACAGCTGTACAACTTTTATGCAGCAGGGGCATCAGCTCGTTCGCTCCCTGGGAAAGTGTTCTCAAGTCTTCTGAAGCTGTTGGTTCCACTTCTTCCAACATTGTGTGCAAGTTGTGGAATCATGGGAGGTGCTCTGCCCCTTACACGTCTTGCAAGTATGCGCATAAGTGCAGTGGTTATGCAGGCGCCCATAGGGCACATGACTGCTCAGGCTCATCTAAGTCTGAGTACAGGCATAGATCATGCTCTCCAGTGTCATCTCGGGATGGGTCTAAGGCTAAAAAACGCTAGTCACATGCTTAGCTAGGATTCTTCAACGGTCATCAACTGTAGATTATTCAGTCCACTGTCAGAGATAATAGAGACCTAAACAAAATTAGTCTCATGCTTGGCTAGGTTTATTTGACTGTCTTCAAGTGCTGTAAGCGTGGTTAGTCAGACTGTGCTACATAGGTTTTTCTAAACTTAAACCGGCCAAGCTGACCAAGTCCTCAGCCTACCAATATCGACGACTATTGGCTAATGAAGTCTTTTCGGGGAGGGTAGCGGGCCCCTCTTTCTACCTCCGCCCTTGCCGTACTTGCATATCAGCAGCTTGGGGTCATTCCTAAGAAGGCACAGCCTGGGAAATGGAGGCTCATTCTAGATTGTCGTCTCCAGGGGGCTTTAGCGTCAATGATGGCATTGATCCTAACCAATATTACATGTACACTGCAATACATTAGGATAGACAGAATTATTCACATGGTAGCAGTATGGTCAAGGTGCTCTTATGGCTAAATTCGATGTAGAGGCAGCCTATCGCAATGTTCCAGTCCACCCAGAAGATCGTTATTCTAGGTCTGAAATGGCGTGGTCAATTGTTTGTTGCCTTAACTCTCCCCTTCGGGTTGCTCTCGGCCCCATTTTGGTTGAATGGATTCTTGTCAACAGTTACATGGTATCAGACTTACATGTAGTTCATTACCTTTGATGACTTTATCTCTGCTGGTCCTCCGGGAATCCTTGATTGGCCATCATCATGCAGCAAAAGTGGTATGGCCTGGTCAGACCTTCATTAGATGCATGAGTGATCTTCTTAAGTGCTACCACAGCAGAGATCACCCCATTCGCTTGAATAAGGAGTTCCAATTAGATCTTCATTGGTGGTGCCAGTTTTTATCTGAGTGGCACGGGGGTGAACGTTTGGCTGTTCCCAGTAATGGTCTTTGAGTCTGATTTGAAAGTGACATCAGACGCTGCAGGGGCAGTTGCGTTCAGGGCCTTCTATGGTGATCAATGGTTATACGGTTCTTGGTCAAATAGTCAATACACCAGGTCCTTTATTCTTACTGCAATCTGGTCAGCCATTATCTCGCTCCCTTCTAACTAGCTCGCTGAGACGCATCTTGGAGGGAACAGGTGTTCCT
This sequence comes from Actinernus sp. WN-2022, assembly GCA_030867875.1. Taxonomy (NCBI): domain Eukaryota; kingdom Metazoa; phylum Cnidaria; class Anthozoa; order Actiniaria; family Actinernidae; genus Actinernus; species Actinernus sp. WN-2022. Next base: position 5,085,692 of record JAOWCC010000237.1, read on the forward strand.
GTGGCAACTACAAATTTACTTGAGTCACAGCTTCCGCATCAGTGCTGCTACAGTAGCCACAAGGAACCGTGTCCCGGATCATCTGATTAAGACACTAGGGCGATGGGCTAGCAGTGCTTTCCAGTTCTTTATACGAACTCCGTCTGAGGTATTGGCTACCCTTCCCGTCACTTGGTTTGACTGTATCAGGTATGTGCAATTTTTGGAAGTTTGGCTCACGCTTGTTGGTGGCTCTCATACCAGCAGCCCATGCCTGTTTAGCTGATCGTCGCAGATCAACTAGCATTTCCTGGAGCAGATCGTTGTGGATTAACTAGTATTTCCTGGAGCAGATCGTTGCGGATCTAACAGTTACATGTAGAGCACTTCTGCTGTGTTTGGGCCGGTGCTTGGGATTGTTGAGCTGATCGTTGCGGATCTACAGTAACAGTCACTGCTGTATTTGGGCCAGTGCAGAATATACTATACGAGAGACCTCTATTCTGTCAAACTAAACAAAGAGTTGGCGAGACCATGGAGCAGTTTCACACGAGACTACGACTTGATGACTTAATCAAATACGCACGATCAATTGAAATTGCAGATCAGCATACAGATGAGATCAAACAGCAACGCCAACCAGACGAGAAAGTCTACCACAACAGAAAAGGTCAAGAACCTAAACAACGGAACTACCAGCAAGTTTGCTGTAACTGCCATGGAAACTATCCACACAAGTGCCAGAGGAACGCAATGCTGCAAAACCAGCTAGTCCCAGCAAAAGAACGATACAAGTTCTGACGAGAGTGACAGCAGTGAAAATTGTTTTGCATTTTTCTCGAAAAAGGAGGAGGGATTGTGCCTGTTGCAAAATTAGGAATCAAAGGAGTGCAAGTGTTGTTTCTAGTTAATACGGGAGCAACAGTGCGTATTAACATTGAAAGACTATGAAAACATTGAATGACCAAGGTGGTTATTGTGAACAATGGAGAACCATGAACAGTTAAGAGGAGCGCCATTTGTCTTGTTCGACTGCTTCGTCATAGGAATCTCAAGGATTATACGCAAGACTGAAGGTAAGTTTGCGAAGCATTAGCCACATGATGAGGAAAACCACAGCATTTACAATATGCACGCTGTAGATTACTAGAGAGCTCCAGAGGGCGTGTAACTTTAGATCAAGATTGCCTTCACCAGTACCGCAGCCTCAGTGTAAGTTGCCTTTTATTTGTAACTCCACCGGTCAGTTTGTTACTATCAGTTTGTCAGTTTCTCTCACAAACTAAGCCAAAGCAAACCAAGGTCATGATATTTCGAACAACGGTTCCACAACTGATTATTGCGTATAGGTCAAATGAAACAAGTCAATGAACTGAACTGGAACTCTGGTTTTTTAGTTCAAACTTTCTTCAACGATGCTCAATGCCGATATTTCCTGCTTATATAAACAACAATTTATTGACCAGTTATCAGCCGTTTAAATAGGGCAGGATGCAGTTCAAGAATGTCCAAACTGGTATTTTGATGCCTTTAATATCAGTAATTTAACCCTTGAACCTCCACCGTGGCGACGGCTTTGGACGTGTTAAAGCCAAAGCCTTCACTTTGAATAATTGAAATGTTAGCTTATAATTATAATTCCACTAGCGCGGTTTATGGCTGCATGAAACCAAAGCTCCACTTCATAGAGCACCAGAATTTAAAACCTTGAAACGGTCTCTTGTGCCTATGTATTTAGAGCCTATGTAGAAATTCAGAGTTTTTTTATGTAGTTGTCAAGCACTGCAGTTTCAGAAACTGTCCCAGCGTCACTAACATTTTCATCTCGTCACTCTTAACTACCTGTTTTCTTTTTCAGAACATATTACTGTAGTCCGAGTGTAGAGCGCTTCTATAGAAAAGGGAGAAGCCAAAAACCATGAGAAAATATAAATCACCATTTCAGATTCACGGGTGCCGACGATCAATTTGTATAAAAATTTAATACATTTATTATGCAGTTATAATTAAAATAATAATCTAAACCTATACGTGTTTAATACTGATTGATCCGATAGATTGTCTATACTGATTAATTGCAGTTGTCTCTGACTTGAAGTGTCCACAATTTCTGAAGCATTTTGCTTACGCTTCGTCACACATTTGCCTAATACATTGTCTGGACTTAATCGTCTTAACCTTGATATGTTCACTAGTTTGCCTGTTTGGTTAAGATTTGGTAAATTATCAGTTTCCTTAAAATTTCAGAAAAACCTTTGAGAATGTCCTTCGTTACTTTCGAACGTATTATGTTTTCAATTGGACTTCAGAGCATGCTGGCAGGGAAGTTGGATACTCTGAACTTCAGAGCAGGTAATTTGGAAGTTGAATTCAGAGCAGGCAATTTGAGTGCTCTGAACTTGAGCAGGCAACTTGGATACTCTGAACTTCAGAGCAGGCAAGTTGGATTAACATTCAACAATTAACAAATTTCCTAGTCCTTTAATTTCACCTTCTAATAGCAGCTATGTCACAATCATATGTCGGAAAGTTAGTAGTCAAATAGGCGCCCTAAATAGACTGAAGAATATTTTACCGTTGAAGACGAAAGAATCATTGTATCGTTCTTTTATTTTGCCATACTTCTATTATTGTTCTCAGGTTTGGCACCATTGTGGTAAGCATAATTCTGCAAAATTGGAAAAGGTTAACGAGAGGGCCCTGCGATATGTTTACAAAGACAAACAATCATTATACCAAGAATTGCTCAAACGAATGGGCACTCGGACACTAGGAAATCGACGTATGCAAGACATGTTGATTACCCATAAATAACTGTCTTAGTAACAAAGCCCCATTATGTATAAAGGACTTAATCTCATTAAGAATTTCTAGATATAATCTTATTTTGGTTCTACCTGTGTTGCACTTAGTTAGGGGTGATAATATTTTCACTCTGCCAAAGGTAAAAACAACGAAATTTGGCTTAAGATCATGCCGATATTTCACGGTCAAACTATGGAACGGACTACCAAACGAGATCAGAGCCATGGCCGGCACAAATTTAATGCAGAAATATATTCGCAAACTTCAATTTTAGTCTATTTTTATATTTTATTACATATATATCTAACATGATTTTTCAAAAGGTGGTCTCATTAATAATTATTTCTGGGACACTGCTTAATTTATGTACATGCAATTAGGACGTCTGCCATTAATTAGAGCCATATGCATGCATTAGCCCTGTCTTCTGTAAGACCTAGGCCATAATATAGTATGTCATTAAGCTTAATAACCCCAATAATATCCAGGAGGGGGGGATATACATACAGGATCGGATGGACCGTTTGTGCACCAAGTGCAGAGCATGGGCGTAGTCGACTACGGTCCTTAACCAGCATTTTTAATTCAAACGGGTATGCTGGCAGTATGTGCTGGGTCCTGAATATAGAGTCGATCGCCTGCTCAGATCTGATTTCCAGGAGCCTGGGAGCTAGTCTGAAATGTCTGATCAATCCAGTGTGATGGTGACCACCTTTTGGAAAATCAAGTTAGATAATGCTTGGAAATCTGCCAATCGAGGACTGGACATCTGTAGCAGGTACAAACAATTAATGTATGGGCCAGGTAATATGCGGTATATAAAATATACTCATTTGTATTCAATATCTAACATGATTTTTCAAAAGGTGGTCTCATTAATAATTATTTCTGGGACACTGCTTAATTTATGTACATGCAATTAGGACGTCTGCCATTAATTAGAGCCATATGCATGCATTAGCCCTGTCTTCTGTAAGACCTAGGCCATAATATAGTATGTCATTAAGCTTAATAACCCCAATAATATCCAGGAGGGGGGGATATACATACAGGATCGGATGGACCGTTTGTGCACCAAGTGCAGAGCATGGGCGTAGTCGACTACGGTCCTTAACCAGCATTTTTAATTCAAACGGGTATGCTGGCAGTATGTGCTGGGTCCTGAATATAGAGTCGATCGCCTGCTCAGATCTGATTTCCAGGAGCCTGGGAGCTAGTCTGAAATGTCTGATCAATCCAGTGTGATGGTGACCACCTTTTGGAAAATCAAGTTAGAATTAATGCTTGGAAATCTGCCAATCGAGGACTGGACATCTGTAGCAGGTACAAACAATTAATGTATGGGCCAGGTAATATGCGGTATATAAAATATACTCATTTGTATTCAATATCTAACATGATTTTTCAAAAGGTGGTCTCATTAATAATTATTTCTGGGACACTGCTTAATTTATGTACATGCAATTAGGACGTCTGCCATTAATTAGAGCCATATGCATGCATTAGCCCTGTCTTCTGTAAGACCTAGGCCATAATATAGTATGTCATTAAGCTTAATAACCCCAATAATATCCAGGAGGGGGGGATATACATACAGGATCGGATGGACCGTTTGTGCACCAAGTGCAGAGCATGGGCGTAGTCGACTACGGTCCTTAACCAGCATTTTTAATTCAAACGGGTATGCTGGCAGTATGTGCTGGGTCCTGAATATAGAGTCGATCGCCTGCTCAGATCTGATTTCCAGGAGCCTGGGAGCTAGTCTGAAATGTCTGATCAATCCAGTGTGATGGTGACCACCTTTTGGAAAATCAAGTTAGATAATGCTTGGAAATCTGCCAATCGAGGACTGGACATCTGTAGCAGGTACAAACAATTAATGTATGGGCCAGGTAATATGCGGTATATAAAATATACTCATTTGTATTCAATATCTAACATGATTTTTCAAAAGGTGGTCTCATTAATAATTATTTCTGGGACACTGCTTAATTTATGTACATGCAATTAGGACGTCTGCCATTAATTAGAGCCATATGCATGCATTAGCCCTGTCTTCTGTAAGACCTAGGCCATAATATAGTATGTCATTAAGCTTAATAACCCCAATAATATCCAGGAGGGGGGGATATACATACAGGATCGGATGGACCGTTTGTGCACCAAGTGCAGAGCATGGGCGTAGTCGACTACGGTCCTTAACCAGCATTTTTAATTCAAACGGGTATGCTGGCAGTATGTGCTGGGTCCTGAATATAGAGTCGATCGCCTGCTCAGATCTGATTTCCAGGAGCCTGGGAGCTAGTCTGAAATGTCTGATCAATCCAGTGTGATGGTGACCACCTTTTGGAAAATCAAGTTAGAATTAATGCTTGGAAATCTGCCAATCGAGGACTGGACATCTGTAGCAGGTACAAACAATTAATGTATGGGCCAGGTAATATGCGGTATATAAAATATACTCATTTGTATTCAATATCTAACATGATTTTTCAAAAGGTGGTCTCATTAATAATTATTTCTGGGACACTGCTTAATTTATGTACATGCCATTAGGGCCACATCCAATCAGGACGTCTGCCATTAATTAGAGCCATATGCATGCATTAGCCCTGTCTTAGAGCTATAAGGCCATAATATATTATGTCATTAAGCTTTCACCCCACTATCCAGCAGTGGGGTCAGGAGGAGGGGTGGGGGGAATATATATACAGGATCGCATCGGCCAAGTGGTGCACCAAGTGCAGAGTAAGTGCATATAGGCACCTACGGTCCTTAACCAGCATTTTTACTGTTTTCCAGGAGCCTGGGAGCTAGTCTGAAATGTCTGATCAATCCAGTGTGATGGTGACCACCTTTTGGAAAATCAAGTTAGATAATGCTTGGAAATCTGCCAATCGAGGACTGGACATCTGTAGCAGGTACAAACAATTAATGTATGGGCCAGGTAATATGCGGTATATAAAATATACTCATTTGTATTCAATATCTAACATGATTTTTCAAAAGGTGGTCTCATTAATAATTATTTCTGGGACACTGCTTAATTTATGTACATGCAATTAGGACGTCTGCCATTAATTAGAGCCATATGCATGCATTAGCCCTGTCTTCTGTAAGACCTAGGCCATAATATAGTATGTCATTAAGCTTAATAACCCCAATAATATCCAGGAGGGGGGGATATACATACAGGATCGGATGGACCGTTTGTGCACCAAGTGCAGAGCATGGGCGTAGTCGACTACGGTCCTTAACCAGCATTTTTAATTCAAACGGGTATGCTGGCAGTATGTGCTGGGTCCTGAATATAGAGTCGATCGCCTGCTCAGATCTGATTTCCAGGAGCCTGGGAGCTAGTCTGAAATGTCTGATCAATCCAGTGTGATGGTGACCACCTTTTGGAAAATCAAGTTAGATAATGCTTGGAAATCTGCCAATCGAGGACTGGACATCTGTAGCAGGTACAAACAATTAATGTATGGGCCAGGTAATATGCGGTATATAAAATATACTCATTTGTATTCAATATCTAACATGATTTTTCAAAAGGTGGTCTCATTAATAATCATTTCTGGGACACTGCTTAATTTATGTACATGCCATTAGGGCCACATCCAATCAGGACGTCTGCCATTAATTAGAGCCATATGCATGCATTAGCCCTGTCTTAGAGCTATAAGGCCATAATATATTATGTCATTAAGCTTTCACCCCACTATCCAGGAGTGGGGTCAGGAGGAGGGGTGGGGGGAATATATATACAGGATCGCATGGGCCAAGTGGTGCACCAAGTGCAGAGTAAGTGCATATAGGCACCTACGGTCCTTAACCAGCATTTTTACTGTTTTCCAGGAGCCTGGGAGCTAGTCTGAAATGTCTGATCAATCCAGTGTGATGGTGACCACCTTTTGGAAAATCAAGTTAGATAATGCTTGGAAATCTGCCAATCGAGGACTGGACATCTGTAGCAGGTACAAACAATTAATGTATGGGCCAGGTAATATGCGGTATATAAAATATACTCATTTGTATTCAATAATTAATGCTTGGAAATCTGCCAATCGAGGACTGGACATCTGTAGCAGGTACAAACAATTAATGTATGGGCCAGGTAATATGCGGTATATAAAATATACTCATTTGTATTCAATATCTAACATGATTTTTCAAAAGGTGGTCTCATTAATAATTATTTCTGGGACACTGCTTAATTTATGTACATGCAATTAGGACGTCTGCCATTAATTAGAGCCATATGCATGCATTAGCCCTGTCTTCTGTAAGACCTAGGCCATAATATAGTATGTCATTAAGCTTAATAACCCCAATAATATCCAGGAGGGGGGGATATACATACAGGATCGGATGGACCGTTTGTGCACCAAGTGCAGAGCATGGGCGTAGTCGACTACGGTCCTTAACCAGCATTTTTAATTCAAACGGGTATGCTGGCAGTATGTGCTGGGTCCTGAATATAGAGTCGATCGCCTGCTCAGATCTGATTTCCAGGAGCCTGGGAGCTAGTCTGAAATGTCTGATCAATCCAGTGTGATGGTGACCACCTTTTGGAAAATCAAGTTAGATAATGCTTGGAAATCTGCCAATCGAGGACTGGACATCTGTAGCAGGTACAAACAATTAATGTATGGGCCAGGTAATATGCGGTATATAAAATATACTCATTTGTATTCAATATCTAACATGATTTTTCAAAAGGTGGTCTCATTAATAATTATTTCTGGGACACTGCTTAATTTATGTACATGCAATTAGGACGTCTGCCATTAATTAGAGCCATATGCATGCATTAGCCCTGTCTTCTGTAAGACCTAGGCCATAATATAGTATGTCATTAAGCTTAATAACCCCAATAATATCCAGGAGGGGGGGATATACATACAGGATCGGATGGACCGTTTGTGCACCAAGTGCAGAGCATGGGCGTAGTCGACTACGGTCCTTAACCAGCATTTTTAATTCAAACGGGTATGCTGGCAGTATGTGCTGGGTCCTGAATATAGAGTCGATCGCCTGCTCAGATCTGATTTCCAGGAGCCTGGGAGCTAGTCTGAAATGTCTGATCAATCCAGTGTGATGGTGACCACCTTTTGGAAAATCAAGTTAGATAATGCTTGGAAATCTGCCAATCGAGGACTGGACATCTGTAGCAGGTACAAACAATTAATGTATGGGCCAGGTAATATGCGGTATATAAAATATACTCATTTGTATTCAATATCTAACATGATTTTTCAAAAGGTGGTCTCATTAATAATTATTTCTGGGACACTGCTTAATTTATGTACATGCAATTAGGACGTCTGCCATTAATTAGAGCCATATGCATGCATTAGCCCTGTCTTCTGTAAGACCTAGGCCATAATATAGTATGTCATTAAGCTTAATAACCCCAATAATATCCAGGAGGGGGGGATATACATACAGGATCGGATGGACCGTTTGTGCACCAAGTGCAGAGCATGGGCGTAGTCGACTACGGTCCTTAACCAGCATTTTTAATTCAAACGGGTATGCTGGCAGTATGTGCTGGGTCCTGAATATAGAGTCGATCGCCTGCTCAGATCTGATTTCCAGGAGCCTGGGAGCTAGTCTGAAATGTCTGATCAATCCAGTGTGATGGTGACCACCTTTTGGAAAATCAAGTTAGATAATGCTTGGAAATCTGCCAATCGAGGACTGGACATCTGTAGCAGGTACAAACAATTAATGTATGGGCCAGGTAATATGCGGTATATAAAATATACTCATTTGTATTCAATATCTAACATGATTTTTCAAAAGGTGGTCTCATTAATAATTATTTCTGGGACACTGCTTAATTTATGTACATGCAATTAGGACGTCTGCCATTAATTAGAGCCATATGCATGCATTAGCCCTGTCTTCTGTAAGACCTAGGCCATAATATAGTATGTCATTAAGCTTAATAACCCCAATAATATCCAGGAGGGGGGGATATACATACAGGATCGGATGGACCGTTTGTGCACCAAGTGCAGAGCATGGGCGTAGTCGACTACGGTCCTTAACCAGCATTTTTAATTCAAACGGGTATGCTGGCAGTATGTGCTGGGTCCTGAATATAGAGTCGATCGCCTGCTCAGATCTGATTTCCAGGAGCCTGGGAGCTAGTCTGAAATGTCTGATCAATCCAGTGTGATGGTGACCACCTTTTGGAAAATCAAGTTAGATATATTATAGAGCTTATTACAACCTTTTTAATCTTTTAATCTTAATCTTTTAACTTGTATATATTTCTCGATTGATATAGTCTTTTAAATTGTTAATCTCTAAATTATGTATTATGTTTTTTGAATTTGATTTATTTGTGGAACATATGTAAACTAGCTTATAGCTAAGCATGTCCTCCACGTTAAATAAAGTATTGTATTGTATGCTAATTACCACTTTTTGTTGACCTTTGAAGTTTTGGGAAGACTATTCAATGCATTAATTGAAAATGAATTCCACTTTCCCAGTAGAAGTTTTCTGGTAAGAGTACAGAAGTTTTTTACATGTCTTTCATTACAAATGTGGCTTCAAATTTCTGTTCACGTTCCAACAAAGTCGAGCGATTTTGATAGACCTGTCAAAAATCAGGCTAACGCGTTCACGCCTGACTGATTACACGTGTAAATTCAGACTCGGAGATTTCGAAAACATGCCTCGCAAACATTTGCAATGATTTCAGCCGAAACCTTTAGCAACACAGATATAGTATATCTATACATATATACAGTAAATCCCCTCTCTCTTAAGGCCTAATTACCACGGTAGTCGAGTCACTCCGTTCTTGAACGTAATTAAACCTTATAAAGGTATCGTACTATCTGTGTTCAGAGAATTTTGGAAGGCTCAGTCACGCTGAAATCGAACTCCATTTGTGTCACACTCAAAGTCGACAAACGTGCATGCAGTTTTCGCTTCGAATTTTAGCAAAACTTTTACCTTCAAATCTCCCTTGTTTTTCTTTGCTTTGTGCTTTACACGAAACTTTTCTTCTATTGAACTTCGATGCATTACAAAACCGGCCACGAAATCAGCAGAATTTCACGACTCCAAAAATGCATCAAGCATGTGATCAGCCCGCTTTCGAGTGCCACAGGTAACCCATCCATGGAATTGAGTGACACGAGGAAAACAAAATGGCGGATATTGACAGTGTAATTCTCTTGTCAGCTCCGTATGGGTTCGTACTCGTTGAAGGCCTTGCCTTCTGTTAGTATTAATATTGAACTTATATTTACTATTCGTCACTATTCGCCACTATTCGCTATTCGGGTTTACCAGAAACCCACGTATGACATAATTGTTTCCCTTTGTGGCTGTCTGTCAGGCTTAAAGGGATTAATTACCCCCCACTGAGACATCACTCTAGATAATTCCGCCAACTTTTAAGGGTATGTATTTCCTTTCGCACCTACAGCCCCGCCGGAAATTATAGGGACATTTACCGCGTCCATACCTCGTGCAATGACCGCGGTTTTTCCTCGGTAAACCTCGGTCATTTTTGCGGCCGCCGCGGTCGTTTTGAAAACGCCGCGGTCGTTTTGAAAACGCCGCAGTCATTCTTGGATGCGGCGCTAACCGAGGTCGTAACCGAGGTTTGGGATACAGTGTACATGTGTCAACTTGAATAAGTGAGATTGTGGCGAACTAGTCAGTGCCGTGAAGTGCTTTATTTGAAAGTTAAACACACAAACAAAAAACGACAGTACATCGAACTGTTAGCTTTATGGGAATAAACTGTGACGAACTAACCCTAATCCGTCAATTGTGAACTGTCAGCCAGACGCGTGTCTCATTTCTGACACAAATACCGCGGGGCGCAATTCATTTACATTTACGCGAACTGACTGGTGCATTGAAGCTCTTTTAATTCAGAAGGAATTGCAATTTCCCAGTAGAAGTTTTCTGATAAGAGTAAAGACGTTTTTGCACGTTTTCAATATGACAAACGTTGCTTCAAAACTCTGTTGATGTTCTGTAAGTTTTCTGACACATTCACGCCTGACTGACACATTCACGCCTGACTGATTGCACGTGAAAATTAAGAGTTGAGATTTTAATACCTAACGCAAGCATTTACAATGATTTCTGCCGAAACCTTTTAATACTAGTAACAAGACAACGGTCTACCGTAAATGTGAAACTACACTGAAGCAAAAGTTTATTTGGTGTTATGCTTTGCGCTCAGCGAGTGAGTCAAGCTTTGAAGCGGGCCACGCACCGCCGGTCTGGGAACTAAGCGAGCAGCCGTTGTTTTGTTTATTTTACGGCTCACAATATGGTCCGAATTTACTTGAAAACTTTATACAATGACTTTTACAAAGATCTTGGAGGCTGACGTGAAAATATTCGTTCATTTTCGCCGTAAAGCCCCGAAAAGCCCCGAAATACGCCGTTTAGCGTGCCGAGTTTGTTTTAGAGTGACAAACAACGGCGCCGTTGAAGTCGTGAACCAGACGAAGAATAAAATATTGATGTGTCTTAGCGAGCGGAGTCCGAGAAGTTAAAGCTTTTTTTAATGGTGGTTTAGCGTGCCGAGTTTGAAGAAGTTTGTTTTAGAGTGACAAACAACGGCGCCGTTGAAGTCGTGAACCAGACGAAGAATAAAATGTTGATGTGTCCTAGCGAGCGAAGTCCGAGAAGTTAAAGCTTTTTTTATTGGCGGTTTAGCGTGCCGAGTTTGAAGAAGTTTGTTTTAGAGTGACAAACAACGGCGCCGTTGAAGTCGTGCACCAGACGAAGAATAAAATGTTGATGTGTCTTAGCGAGCGAAGTCCGAGAAGTTAAAGCTTTTTTTAATGGCGGTTTAGCGTGCCGAGTTTGAAGAAGTTTGTTTTAGAGTGACAAACAACGGCGCCGTTGAAGTCGTGAACCAGACGAAGAATAGAATGTTGATGTGTCCTAGCGAGCGAAGTCCGAGAAGTTAAAGCTTTTTTTATTGGCGGTTTAGCGTGCAGAGTTTGAAGAAGTTTGTTTCCAAACAACGGCGCCGTTGAAATCGTGAACCAGACGAGGAATAAAATGTTGATGTGTATAAATATTGAGAAGTTTTTAAACAGTGTCTGCCGAGTTTCAAGATACTTCTCTAGAAGGAAAATATCACTTGTGAAATATCACTTCACCAAAAGTGAAATTTCACTTTCCAAAAGAATTTTCATTTGGGCTCTGAGCCGCGGCAAGCGCCTCGGTTGATGACCTCAATATGCAAACCGCGGCGTTTTCAAAAACGCCGCGGTCATTCTGCAATGACCTCGGCAGAAAACCGCGGCACCGCGTCCAATGACCTAGGTTTTTCCGCGGTCGGATGTCCCTATAATTCCCGGCGGGACGTTCCAACAAAGTCGAGCGATTTTGATAGACCTGTCAAAAATCAGGCTAACGCGTTCACGCCTGACTGATTACACGTGTAAATTCAGACTCGGAGATTTCGAAAACATGCCTCGCAAACATTTGCAATGATTTCAGCCGAAACCTTTAGCAACACAGATATAGTATATCTATACATATATACAGTAAATCCCCTCTCTCTTAAGGCCTAATTACCACGGTAGTCGAGTCACTCCGTTCTTGAACGTAATTAAACCTTATAAAGGTATCGTACTATCTGTGTTCAGAGAATTTTGGAAGGCTCAGTCACGCTGAAATCGAACTCCATTTGTGTCACACTCAAAGTCGACAAACGTGCATGCAGTTTTCGCTTCGAATTTTAGCAAAACTTTTACCTTCAAATCTCCCTTGTTTTTCTTTGCTTTGTGCTTTACACGAAACTTTTCTTCTATTGAACTTCGATGCATTACAAAACCGGCCACGAAATCAGCAGAATTTCACGACTCCAAAAATGCATCAAGCATGTGATCAGCCCGCTTTCGAGTGCCACAGGTAACCCATCCATGGAATTGAGTGACACGAGGAAAACAAAATGGCGGATATTGACAGTGTAATTCTCTTGTCAGCTCCGTATGGGTTCGTACTCGTTGAAGGCCTTGCCTTCTGTTAGTATTAATATTGAACTTATATTTACTATTCGTCACTATTCGCCACTATTCGCTATTCGGGTTTACCAGAAACCCACGTATGACATAATTGTTTCCCTTTGTGGCTGTCTGTCAGGCTTAAAGGGATTAATTACCCCCCACTGAGACATCACTCTAGATAATTCCGCCAACTTTTAAGGGTATGTATTTCCTTTCGCACCTATGTAGTTGATGTGTTTCTGCGGAATGTTTATAGTTTTACTAGTTTGTTAGTCACGACAACTTCAATTCTAATGCTCTCATAATTGTTATAATTTCGTTTAGTTCTTTTTAAAATGGATCGTACAAAACGCTTTCCGGGTTTTTGTCTCGTTCTCAACATGGTTTTGGGGTGCTTGGACGCAATTGTGAGGGTCCCACAGAACGAGTGGCATCGCATGTTGTTGCTGACGGACGTCGAGACGGACCTGGGTTAGAGAAGATATTCTTGCTGCTGTGGAATCTTTGTCGGCTCGAGACTCGTCTCTTCAGAAGGATCAGGATCAACTCTGCCAGTCTGTGACTGCTGTTGATCGTCCAATGATGGCACGTCTCACTCAAAATTAGCCTCCAAGGTATGCAGTCAAGTCTACCAACCTTCCTTGCCTGTTTCTGCCCTGGCCTCTTCGACTCCTGATGTTACATTGCGGAGTTTAAGTAGCATGGAGGGTCTTGTTCTGCAAGCTGACTGTCGGCTGGCTACTCTGGGGCTTGACGACGGGAAAAGCAATAATGGTAGTGTGGCAGATGGTGCGGCAGTTACTAATCGTCACGACACTACTGGATCGGGCAGTAAGTTTAAAGTTGGGCAAAGGTAAGTTTGGTCCGTTTTCCTCAGTTTTGGTCACACAGCCATTTACGTTTTTCTTGAATAAAAGGAGATTTACATTACGAGGACCTGACACTGGAGGAGTTTGTGGCGGGTTACGGTCATATAACGAGACCCAAGCTCGTATGCAACTTTTACTGGATCTAATGTACCTGGCTCAGCAGTATGAATGGTCGGCAGTTCTCTGCTTTCACAAAGCCGTTCTGCTCGAGATTGAGAAAGGATTACTGAAATGGGGCGACTCGTTTTCGCATCTCGAGAGTAGGACTCTCTACGGGTATCTGAAACCGAGTACTAATTCAGGCTATAATTCCCTCACAGACTGTTTTGTTTTGTCGGGATTTTCAGCATGGGATTCGTTCCCACACTTGGCACCTTTAACCACTAGATCTTGCCCCTTTAACCACTAAAGACATGCAGGTGAAATGCTGATGTATGAGTTCGAAAGTATTCGGTATATGGGTGGCGACAGAGCCCAAATTCAAAAGGCTTTTCTGAAACGATGAAAGGAGCAAAGTTTGTACCTTGCAAGATGTTGAAGGAGACAGGAGTCATGAAACGGAAAATGGGTGACCTGGATATGGGAGAAGTAGAGCAGCGGGAAATTCTACGAGATGTATGTGGATGACAAAAATGCAGAAAGGGGGATGGTTCACTCACTATCTGAAGAAGAGGTTGATGAGAAGCTTGAAGTGTTAAAGGCAACATGGAATGATGAGTTCTGGAAATACTTTAGCTCCTACATCGCGGAAGATATGAAGACTTTGGTAGATTATGGTTAAGTTGCAGTTCTAGGTAGACTGCAATCCATTTCAATAGATTCTAACTGCCACTCTGATTGATCAAGTACATGTAGGCTCAAAAATGAATTATCATTGACAATGTAATTCCAAATTTCATCTTCACTGTCATATTCAGAATCTTTGCAAAATGTAAGTGCAAAATCGTGACACAGACACCCTTGAGAGATAAATTTCTTGTTGCAGTATCGAGCTTTCTAACCAAGGGGTTTATTGGAGCGTGAGACCTTTTATTGGCGAAATATCAGGGATTTTCCGAGAAGCACCGAGAACTGAGCTTTCCAGCCTTCGTTTCGCTTAGAGAGAATTGTGGAGGATAGCAAAATACCTTAAAACACCCCCAAATGAAGAAATAACACAACAAGCAGCGTGGAAGCAAATAAGTATGTTTATTCGTACATTCAAAAGGATTTCTAAATTACTACGAATGTAGTATGTTTTGTTTTGACAGTAACTGTTTACACATTCAAGGACTTTATTGGAACTCTGGACCAAAAACTGGTAGGAAACTTTGTATTAGGAGCTTCCCTACTGATTGATGAAGATGATCTAGATGAACCTGACCTTGGCAGCCATGAAGATGTAGGTTTCACACCAGCTGCCCGTACAACTGCAACTGCAGCAGGCACACCAGATCCTCAGCCTGGCACAAGTACTCTCCCTCCTGATTGGTGTGTACATGTATGTGGTCTGTGTCAGCCTGTCTCAAGAATTGGAAAATCAGTGTTGCAAACAAAAAATATGCATCACATTTTCATCCCCGTTCACAAATCTCTGCTTAGATCCAGACGTGTTAGAGATACGCATCAAGAATAGGGCATATACATGTATATGGAATGATCCCGAAGATAATAGCACAAGATCATGTCATAAAGCTGCATATAGACAATATATTCTAGCAAGGCATGGTTTCCTTGGCAAAGACAACAGGCGTCTTTTCCCCTCATGTGCTGGAGTCTACATGGGCTATAGCGAGTCGTAAACAGTAACAGTGCATTATCTTCCTCATATTGTCTATATGGATATGGTACGGTTTTCAGGCCATCAGTCCTGAAAAAGTGTGTATAATCTACACATACAATATGTATTGAACAGGGAGAATTAAATTATTAATGAATATGGTTTCTGTAATTTTGAAGTCTTTTTATTAGCAGAACTGATATTATTTTAGCCCCTCTCCCCACACATTCATATTTAGTGTCTTGAACAGGGTATACACTTTATTCAACCGAAAGCTGATCGATAAGCAAGTTACTGGAGGTTCTTCTCCGTAGTGGAGTCTGTGTGGAGGACTCCATCAAAATCATGGGCGCGGTTAGATTCACTCATTGATTGAAATAGAAAGATCTGAGTTGCCAATTCCTCTGAAGGAGGTTGGGCAACAGTTAAATACTATGCGTTAAGAGGATGATAAGAAGATTCATTCTGCTGAGGGAAGTGCTATGTGACGAGTCTCGCCAGAAGCAAAAGCACAATGTTGAAACATTTCGTGGAAGAAATAGACTTAATTTTCAAGCCTCCTCATACAGCCGAGGCAAATTCTGGCAAATTCATGGCAGCTGCTATGCTAACAGCCACTTTCACTGGATGATAGCCCTATCAGCAACCTCGAGACTTCAACAGAGGCGTTTACAGATACTGTGGTTCCAGTGGCCACTGGTGGAGGGAATGTCCCATCCGGTTTGGTAAGTTTCATGTTGTATTGTCATCTATCACAGCTCCCAATCGCTTGTAAAAACTATTTCTGGAATGCGCTTCAGAAAGATATCACTGGCATACTACATCTTGGTCCAGCCAAAGGGAAAGTTGCCACAGTCCATCGCACTTTGAGATGTTAAATATGGAGACAGGGTTTAGTGAATTGTTTTCTTGCAAAGATAAGTATTGTATTGACCCTGATTATGAGCAATTTCTACATCAACTTACACGAGTATCAACAGGGATGGGCTCCTTTAGGTCTTTAGGGTTGGCGCAGGATTAATATACATTTTAGGATTTCTAATGGTCCCCGACTTGGCTGTTAGATTTAATATATATAATGGTTATAGCATACCCTTTCCTGCCTTGCCCACGATTATTTTGAACAACAATACATAAGTCTGCCTGTGAACATGCTAATTTCATTGACGAGGCTGTATTTGATCTACTTAAGGTTGGTTCTATAATGGCAATTTCTTCCCCACCAGTTGTCGGTTAATTTAGAGGGAAAGTGGACCTTAGGCACATCAATCGATTTATTTCCAAGGTGAAATTTAATATGGAAGATAGCAGAGTTGCTCTTAATTATATCAGGTCCTCCGGTTTTATGTTTAAGTTTGACATGAAATCCTGGTATCATCATGATAGCATTCACTTGTAAGTTATTGGCGTTCTAAAGGTATTTCTCTAGTTTTGTAGCTCGATGATGGTACAACCTGCCTTCCTAATTATTCGCAGGCTGATAGCATATCTCGTATTGTTAGATCTGATTTATTTATGGCAGGTGTCATCACCAATGGCTCTAAATATGTTTGGATTCCTACTGAGAAAGTGGAATGGTTAGGCATAGTTTGGGACTTCCTCAGTGATCGTATTTATATCCCAGGGAGGCGTATTCATAATTTGGTTAATGTTCTTGTTTCTCTCAAGGGCAAATTTCCGTGTGCTGTTGCTTCTGTTACAGGGAAAATCGTCTCTCTCGCACCAGGGTTCAGCAGCATTGCTCTACCTCCAATCATTAGTAAAATTACATGACTGGGACCGTCGTCTAGACATTAATGCCTTCCAGTTTCTCCCGCAGTGTGTTCTTGAATCGAATTTTGGATTTCCCATTCCAGGAGGCTTAATGGTATATTCGCTCCCAATTAGACTTATTTACTCTGATGCCAGTAGTTTTGCATGCAGTGGTTATGCTTTGCACGTAGACAAAGACAAGTTTGATTTATTCTATCAGTTGTTCTTCTCTATGGAGGTTGAATTATATAGTAACACCAGAGAACTCATTGCTATTCTCTACGATCTTAAAGTCTACAAATCAGTTATTTCTGGTAAAGTCATTAAGATTTTTACTGATAACAAAAACGTTGCCATTATTTCTGAAGTGTAGTAATATACTTACATTTGCTCGTTATTGATAATTTTACTTTTGTGCCATTCCTCATTCTCTTAAGAGTGGATGTCAGGAAAAATCAAACATATCGCGGCAAGGACGAAAATTCGATTTCTTTCATATTTCAAAGTCAGATAGGCTAAGGTATAACCAAAAGCACTGTACACTTTTTTAGGGAAAATCTTTTTATTTCCAAGAAAAATGCAATTAACTAAATTCAGTCGAAATGACTGTTTGAGACGCCAAATTCTGACACGAGTTTGACGGTCTCGCGTACCAAAACAAACAGTCATCTAGTCTTCAAAACGCTCAAATCGTGTTCTACGATATCTAAATATCTAGTGTTACACATTTGAGAAATATTGCATTATTCTTTACATGAAAAATAATTTTATTCAGAAGGCATACATTTCACGTTGATAAAAGTATCTCGTAAATAAAATTAATTTTCACCATGTGCTAAACCTTTGAATGGATCAAGCTTCAGGTTTTTTGAATTATCGAAAGATTATCTCTCGATTACTGTAAAGATTTCTTTGGGCAAATAATTGTGCGTGACGCTAGAGCTGTTCAAAGCCTGTTGAAAAACGTACATACTCAACCTTGAGAGGTCAACTGTCTATCTACGGGTCCAGCGCATTTATGCCTATTTCACGCTTCTTAACAAATTAGAGGTTCCGAAAATACACTTAAAAAGGCCATTTTATAAAGTTCTAACCTTATTTGTTGTAGAAATCAGATCCAGAGACTGTTTCTGTGTGATTCTTTTGTCGTTCTCTTAAGTTGCCTATTACTACAAGACAACGGTTGAATTGGAACAACAATCTTTGTCTGACTTCCGACGTATTTCAACAACACAACAACCAATTCACAGGTTAAGTCATTTGCTAAATGTTCTTCGATTTCGAGTGCACTCTCGTTATAGTTTTGAGACCTTTAAACTGCTACAATACGACCAACGTGTCGGCGTTTCTTCCCGATCCCAAGTTCCACAATCTTAAAACAATAGCAATTATGCTAATTACTTAGTGTGTTCTGCTTTCGCGAAGGAGGGGTTTACGTCAATCATCAGAAAATTCAAATATACAAAAAGTATAAGTTCGACGACCAACGTGTCGGCGTTTCTTCCCGATCCCAAGTTCCACAATCTTAAAACAATAGCAATTATGCTAATTACTTAGTGTGTTCTGCTTTCGCGAAGGAGGGGTTTACGTCAATCATCAGAAAATTCATATATACAAAAAGTATAAGTTCGAGTTAGGATTTCTAATAGAAAAGGAGCCAGTTAACCATTTAAATATATTGTTGATGAAATTCTGGTTGCTTTGAATTCCGGCTAAATATTGATTATATGCCGTAGAGACAAAGCATGCACCTGAGGGTGGGATTGTGTCACGATTTAGAGTATTTGGGTATTTTGGGTATACCCACTCCCCCCAACCTCCCTGGCCGACGCTGCTTGATCTACTGCGGACTTTCACATTAATTTGAAACATTCAAGCTACAATTTGACATTGAATTTTCAAGAGGTACAGTCATATGACTTTCTAAGCGCTATCCTCAAAGTTTATTATAAATAACACTAACATAATATATTTCATTACGTGGTCAATAAGAGGGCATACCACTACATTTTAATGAGACCCCCAAAACAACCACTAACAGCGACTGATGAAAGTCAGGACCCAGCTAAACCACAGATCAAACTGATTGGAATTTAGCATATTGGCTTTTGTAGAGGGAGGAAAATCGGAGAACTCGGAGCAAAACCCTCGGAGCAAGGGCGAGATACCAACAAACTCAACGTGTGACCGGGGCTCGAACCACAACAATTGACCTATATCATTATGACGTCAAATCAAAACAATCTATTGTTTAAACGCTAAGGTTCACGGTCGTGGGAGGGGGACAAAACAGCAACAACACAAAGGAAATCGTATCAAATGCATTTTGGAGAACGGGCAATAAGAAGTCATACCACCGTAAACTATCGTAATCTCTTTTACAACAACAAACGAAAAATAGTCAAGCAGCAGAAGCCTTTAAAATGAGGGAAATTTTGGGTGGAAATAATTCTTGCACGAGCGATGACGCATTCCGTTGTATGTCCTGATTTAACTTTAATTTGTAAATAAACAATTTATGGGTGGCTTACCTACCTTATGAACCGCTCCAAAGATCCAAAGAGATGCAAAGTTCCAAAAGGCACAATTCTAATGCTTATCCTTGCCACATTACGGTCGATTTTTCAATCTCAACGTCGAAGATCTCCCACATCTTGGACAAAATAAAAATGGCGAACTAATAGAATCGGCGTTGTGTATTTGCGTGTTGGGTTAGGCCTGGGCCCAAGGCAGAAACACGCGACTATCTCGGAGCCACTCTGAGTTATGTCCTAACAGTTTTCCTAACCCCTGATGAAGGAATCTGTTATATATGAAATACACACTCTGACGATTCTATTAAACATTTTTATTAAACAATTTTATCATAACATAATCTTAATTAAAATAATTTACATATATTTATCATAACATAATCTTAATTAAAATAATTTACATATATATACAGTAATTTATAGATAATTTATATACAATTAATACAATTAATTAGATTAATAGTTGTAATAGTTGTTATATCTTAAATTAATAATAACTATATTTTATCTTAATAACTATAGTAATTATAGTAACCATATTTTATCTTAATAATAACAATCCTTCTATCACCTTTCTCAATCACTTTTCTTATAGATCACTTTTCTTATAGATCATTTTTGTATAGGTCGTTTTCGTATGGGGGTTTAATCATTTCTCTCAGTCATTTTTCTTATAAATCAAATTTAAAAAATCAATCGGCTTGAAACCTTAGAAACAATGGAAACCGGAGGCATCCAAAGTCAGGACAAGATTGACGACAACCTCAATGCCACCCCAATCGCTAGCCCTCACCCTAGCCCAAATCTTCGTACCCCGGGCACAAAAACACCAGACGCAAGGGTTGGCGGCAGGGTCGACGCAGCCCTAGACACTAAAAAACGACCATGGATAAATAAAATGATGGCGCTGTGTGCGCAGAATACTAATCTCGTAAAGGAAGGAAATGAACTAATAAAAAGACTGGAGCAGATCGAAGAACAAAAAACAAACTTAAGCACAAGTATTAAAAATTAGTGTAAATTGCCCTTTCTAATTTCTATTCTAAACAAGTTACTATAATATTTTCTAATGTTTTTCAAAACATTTTTCAAAAGATTTTTCCAAAATACTTTTCAAATGTTATAGAACTACCACAATATTATATAACTATAGATCTTAAATTACGTACTGTGACTATATAACATTTTCTTCAAATGGCAATAAAATGTATACAATATATATGTAGTAATAGTCTTTTATAGCATATTACAATGTCTAATATAAACCAAAAATACAGCTGAATGAAATTATTAAGACACACAAATGGTTATTACCACAGTTATTTTCACATAACCATATATAAAAAAAGTTCATCTCCTTTATTAGTCCATCATTTAGTCCATCATTTAGTCCATCATCAAGCGGTTGCATCTATGGGTATGCCTAAAGCTCCATGATTTTTTTGTTCCTATATTTTATTTTGTAACCAATACTAATTTTGTTTTTGAACTCAACTCAAAGCTTAATACTAGCTCAGTAATATGCAATATATAATCAATACTGTTTTATTTCCATGCCCAAAAATCAACTGTTCGAGCGCACCGTATTTATTCAAACACACCTTGTTTATCTTATTTATTCAAGCACACTGTCAACTATACTAGTATCATCACTGGTATCCTCATCTAATCACCATCCTTGTCTTCGTCCAATCATATCATCTAATCATATCATCTAATCATATCATCTCATCTCATCTGGACATCTAATCTTCTAACCATGTCAGTACGATGCCTTCACGTCCTCATCTAATCATGTCATATAATCTTCTAGCGATGTCATTATGGTCTTGTCGCACCCATGTCATATATAAACAGTCATATATAAACAGTCTCTATTATGATTGTTGTCTATAAACCAGTCCTTTCTCTCTTCTCATCTTCAGCTTTGTTGTACTTCTCATCTTCAATTTTGTTGTTGTACTTCCCATCCTTGAACTTTGTTGTACCTCTTTAACCATATAATTTATCACAGCTAACAAATTAATCAATCACCATATTAAAATAATCAGTACACCACTTCACTGGCCATTATTAGCCATTATTATTATATAACAAATCATATATCATTACATCTAACATCTATCATCATATTAATAATTTTACATCTATCATCTATCATCATATCACTATGAATCTATCATCATATCACTATATTTTATCATATCGCTATATTCGCTATATTTGTCATATTTATAATATCATCATATCATATTATATCATATCATATCACCATGATTACATTACATCTTAATATACATATAATTATACAATAAAACACAATAAAATAACCAAACCAAACTACATTACAATCACTGTCACTAAAATATACACTATAATATACACATAATGTACACTTAATACACACTAATCTGACATATTTCGTACATTTAATACATTTAATATACACTAATCTGACATATAAATACAATTAAAAAATAAGTATGTATTGGCAATGCTTGTCTTATACAAGCACATATACACATATCATTACATCTATCATCATATCACTATAATTTTACATCTATCATCTATCATCATATCACTATGATTTTATCATATCGCTATATTCGCTATATTTGTCATATTCATAATATCAATCATCATATCATATCATATCACCATGATTACATTACATCTTAATACACATATAATTATACAATAAAATAACCAAACAAAATCACTGTCACTATAATATACATATAATGTACTTTTAATACACACTAATCTGACATATTTTGTACTTTTAATATACACTAATCTGACATATAAATACAATTAAAAAATAAGTATGAATTGGCAATGCTTGTCTTATACAAGCACATATACACATATCATTACATCTATCATCATATCACTATAATTTTACATCTATCATCTATCATCATATCACTATGATTTTATCATATCGCTATATTCGCTATATTTGTCATATTCATAATATCAATCATCATATCATATCATATCACCATGATTACATTACATCTTAATACACATATAATTATACAATAAAATAACCAAACAAAATCACTGTCACTATAATATACATATAATGTACTTTTAATACACACTAATCTGACATATTTTGTACTTTTAATATACACTAATCTGACATATAAATACAATTAAAAAATAAGTATGAATTGGCAATGCTTGTCTTATACAAGCACATATACACATCCAATGATAATAAGCCAATCAGAAAACGAGAAACTGAGCAGTTGTAAAATTAACAAATTTACGATAGTTTACCGTGTCCTCTTATTTACCACGTTCTGCGTCATCGCATGCTCGATATTATTGTAGATTTCACGAATGAGACAAGGAGACTTGCGGGAGGAAAGTGATCGCGCGAGCGATTAGGTAAAGTCCTCTTATTTCCAATGGCAATCAGCCAATCTGAAAATTAAACGAGAAATTGCGCAGTTGTTGTAAAATATCTATCTCCCGAAATTGATGTTACATTTTCATTCTCTCCTTCCCCGCCCTCTTCAATGTCCCAACAGAACATCCCCCTCCATTCTCAATACACAAACACAAATACGTATCTCTGCTCATTCACGGCGTCATGCCGGTATATTATTGAACTATAAAACATCACCAAAAGAAGACTTACATGTTCAGTTAGTTTATATAAATCTTAAACAATGAGAAACCAAACAGAGCTGTGGTAATATTAATAGAACTTGACGCGTTACCAGGTAGGGCCCCCGGAAAATCTTGTGTTAGAAGCGTCAGAAAAATTGGGATATCTACAATTCATCAAGAATCAAACAAGTCTTCGATATATATATTACCTGCTTCATAAAGTGCACCCCCCTCTAACGTATACTGCTTTGAATGATCTCCCTTTCGCATGGTTGAAATTAATAATGACCTGCATGTCTCTTAATGGCAAAAAAAATAAGAAAGAAAACCATGTACGACACATTAAAGCAATCATAAAAGCCTATATATGATGTTTGAAAACCATGTTTGACCGACCCATTTCGACGTGACGCTTGACTTGAACACCGAAAAATACAAACCATACGCCAAGCCAACAAACATCCCCATTTCCGTGCATAGCAAATCAAACCACATGCCTAACATAATCAGTAATATCCCTGAATCAGTTAACAGAAGACTGTTAACTGGACGAAGATGTATTCAATGAAGCGGCACCCGTGTACCAAGAAGCGTTACGCAAGAGCGGTTATATACACAAACTCGAATGCAAACCTTAGCCGCAAAACACACCAACACTGAAACGTAATCGTCACAGAAACATAATTTGGTACAACCCGCCGTTTAGCAAGAACGTTAAAAGTAATATCGGAAGAGAGTTCATCAACTTGATAGACAGATGTTTCCCGGCTGGTCACAAACTAAAGAAGATATTTAATAGAAACACACTCAAACTAAGCTACAGCGGTCAGCGGTCCTCAAACAAGATGGCCGTGTTTTTTTGTGTTCCGTTCTAAATGCTGATTTTTAGGGTGAAAATCCGTCAAAACCTCTAGTATAATGTATGCTGCATCTGCCTAATCATGTCCGGAAAAAAGAAGCCTAAGAATTCCAACAAATCCGACCTAAATACAAGTTCAATGGACGATTGTTCAATCGACGATCTTACTGATCGAATTGGACCAAATTCGAACTCAAGCTAAACGACTGGTTGAAAAACTCTCTTCCGCATATCGTCAATGAGATGTTGGAACCGTTAGTCAAAACAACGATCAATACTTACGTTAACTCTGATGACTTCACAGAATCAACTGAAAAAGCTGTTGACGTTTATGTTTCTTCAAATGAATTTATGCGCTCGTTGAACGAAAGCAAATGAAGTGAAAGACAAGCTCTTGGCCCAAAAAAACAATCTTG
Source organism: Actinernus sp. WN-2022 (assembly GCA_030867875.1). Classification (NCBI taxonomy): domain Eukaryota; kingdom Metazoa; phylum Cnidaria; class Anthozoa; order Actiniaria; family Actinernidae; genus Actinernus; species Actinernus sp. WN-2022. Next base: position 5,110,299 of record JAOWCC010000237.1, read on the forward strand.
AATCCCAGATCTCTCATTTAAACGATAAGATTAAGTCCCAAGAATCTACACTTGGTAAGATTAAAGATCTTGAAGATACGTACGAGAAACTTCAGTCCCAACAAGACGATCTGGAACAGTACACTAGTCGTACTAACGTCCGTGTATTCGGGATCCCAGAACCAGTCACTGAGGATGGTAAGGAGTCAACTGACGAATTACTACTTGATTTCTTCGAGACAGAATTGGGAATCGAGATCGATCAGGATGATATTAGCAGATCTCACCGTATTGGAAAGAAGTCAACAAGGCCAAGGCCCATCATAGTTCGTTTTATACGTCACAACACGAAGGTTGCAGTACTGAAGAAACGACGTTCACTCAAAACCAACAACAGACCTTTCTCCCTACAGGAGGACCTTACAGTCCCAACGAGAGAAATTATAAAGTTTCTACGTGATAACGCCAGTGACAAGATGGATAGGGTTTGGACTATTGATGGAACAGTATTTTTTCGTCCCAAAGAAAATACTTACACAGTGGAAAAATGTACTACCCTTAAGGCGTGTCGGCAGATATTGAATAAGTATACTTAAATCTGTTTGATATTCCCATTCATTGACATTTTCTATCGTTATTACTTATGACATTTTCCCACTATTTTTGCTTGAAATGTAAGTTTTTTTCCAGTTATCATCTTCCTGTAATATTCAATGCATCTCAGCACATAATATATAATTACTACTCTTAACTTCTATTCATGTATTGCACCTACATTGTAGTTAACCTTTCTATCATTAACCACATACATGACAGTACATGCATCTTTTCAACACCTTTCTCTCTTCTCTTTCCTATACATTATAATACTTAGTTAACCTTCTTCACCCTACCTTGCCAATCTACCTAGTTCTCTGACTTTCCTATTCTCATCTTGTTCAACATCTTATGCCGATCCGTTACCCTTGTTCTATATGTAAATATTTTCTCTTCATTCCAATCACAAAGCAATTCTGTGTGATATTTGTTTATCCTGGACTCATCTTAAGTGCACTAAACTAACTACCCCAGATTATGTTTTACTCTCACAATCCGAAGATGCTTGGTTTTGCCCTATTTGTATTTCTGAAATATTATCCTTTAATCACTTTGAAGATGATGATGATTTCTATTTTGCCATTTATGATCTTCACTCTATGTTTGAGCCTTCTTTTGATACCTCATCATTAAAAAATAAATGCTTTAATCCGTTTGTTGAAGACCCTGATACCTACCAGTTACTACATAATCCAGATCTTGATCCAGATATTAACATGTTCGTTTCAAACTCAAACCTTCTTGTTAACTGTGCATACTTTACTTGCAAGGAATTTAATTGCTTATTTCCTAAAATTCCAGACTGTTTTTCTGATGCAGTCATGGCGGTCGGTCATGTTTTTTTAGGCTAAACTGAAATTGACTTGGTCATGGCTACAAACCTAACATTGGATTCGTTTACGAAATTATGGAGAGAAGAACTACTCCCTGATATTCAGAAGAAGATTAAAGCAGAAATAGCGCCGGTTTTAGAAGATATCAAGGCAATGAAAGACAAATGTGAAGAAATCGAGAAATCGCAAAAGTTCCTTTCAGCGAAATATGATAGTGTCTTGGAGATACTTCAAACTACGAAAAAACAGATCACAGAAGTGGAAAAAAGCGCCAAACAGCAACAAAAGAAGATCATTGATATGGGAAACGTAGTGAAGGAGCACGATGCTCTTATAGACGACATGCAGCAGTATATGAGGAGGGATTGCATCGAAATTACTGGCATACCGATACCTCCAGAAGACAACCCGAAGAGATTGGCCGTGGAGCTCGGTGAATTAATGGGAATTGAATTAACAGAGCACCACATATCCATAGCTCATAGATTGCCGCCTACAAAGAATATCAAAAACCGAATAATAGTCAAATTCGTCCACAGAGACATGAAGGACGAATTTTATAAGCGAAAGAGCAAATTGGCCAGTAAAACAACAAAAGACCTCCCACTAATTGCCGAGGAATTTGGAAAGAGTATTCTGACTACAGAGAAAATGCATGTCAACGAATCGCTTACTGCATATCGCAAGAGATTATTCGGTCGGATTAATGCATTCAGGAGAGATCAGCACTATAAGTATTTGTGGACAATGAATGGAAAGATACTTCTTCGAGAATCTGATACTTCAAGAATTTATGGATTTACTAGAGTCGAGGAATTTAATGAGTTTGAAGAATCATTGGGCTAGACGAGATAGAACTTTGCAGTGCAAATGTTGAATTGTTATGTTACCTTAGTAATGATTAACACACAACCTGTACATCAATGACAAGTAAGTGGAATTTAGATTATTTACCGTTTTATAGTTTAACCGATAAAGAACTCAGTGCCGTACTCGGTACCTGGTCTCGCGAATTAGATTTTGATACCGATCTTAATGAAATAATGTCAAACCCAGATAAATTTGATGAAAGCGATTCTGACATTATGCTACATACTCCAGTATCTAATTACTATACAGTCTCTAAAATAAACAGTGCTTTAGAAAGAGCTGGCACGAACGCTCTATCATTCTTTCACAGTAATATAAGAAGCCTATCAAAAAATTTAGTGCTATTAAATGATATGTTATATACTCTTTCGGAGAAACCTGATATCGTGGCTGTTACTGAGACCAGATTGAACAACAAATCAGTTTCTAATATTGACATATTGGGTTATAATTTTTTTCATACGGCTGGAATATATGTAGCTAATGACTTAACAACTATATTTAGGCCCGATATAAAAATTGATATTGACCTTGTTGAATCTTGCTGGGTCGAAATAGACCCCGGTCATGGTAAAAAGAATTTAATAATCGGTTGTATTTATAGGCACCCTCAAGCAAATATAGAGCGGTTTACTGATCAATTAGAAGAGTTGCTTAAACATCTAAATCAATGTAAATACCAAGTATATATTTTAGGTGACATAAACATTGACTTCTTTAAATTTACCACTCATTTACCAACAGAAAAGTATTTAGATATGCTTTATGCAAATAATTTTTTACCCATCATAACAAAACCAACAAGATTAACAGATCACTCTAAAACATTGATTGATCATATATACACAAATACTTCAATCGAGCATATCTTATCTGGAATTGCACTCTTCGATATATCAGATCATCTTCCAATTTTTTGTATAATCAATATTTCAATAAAACGAGGTAAAGAAAAACGGTTCTATAGAGACTATAGCAAATTTGATAAAGAAGCTTATCTTAGTGATATCAATGTGATAAATTGGAATGATATTATTATTAACAGCAAAGACCTTAATGAAACAACAGTTAATACAATAAATATGATAAAAGTGATTGTAAATAAACATGCTCCATACAAAGTAACACCGCAAAGTAAAATAAAACAATTAACAAAGCCATGGATAACAAATGGAATTTTAAAGTCAATAAAAATTAAACAGAAAATGTATCGCACCCACTTTCATTCTAATGATATGGAAAAAGTAAATAAATATAAGAAGTACGCTAACAAACTTAATCAAATAAGAACACAGAGTAAAAGACAGTATTATAGTATCAACTTCGAAAGGTGTAAAGACAATTTAAAAGCTACTTGGAAATTGATTGGAACACTAATTAAACGAAAAACAAAAGTCCAGTTATACCCAACAAGACTTGTAAGAAATAACAAGACATACACTGACACATTAGATATAGCGAACCAATTCAATCATCATTTCGTTAATGTTGGCCCAAGTTTGGCTAGTTTAATTGAGGATTCCAATGAAAATCCAACGAACTATATTCACAATTCTCCAGTGTCTAGCTTTGTGATGTCTCCAGTTTACTCATCAAAGATTTGTGAACTATTTTCAAACTTAAAGGAAAATAAGGCTTCAATAGATGTTCCCAATAAATTAATAAAAATAGCAAGTGAAGCTCTCTCACTGCCCTTTACTTATATCTACAATGAATCAATCAAAACAGGTGTTGTACCAGATATTCTTAAAATATCTAGAATCACTCCAATTTATAAAAGTGGTATAGCTACTGATGCCTATAACTACAGACCTATAGCAACATTGTCACCTTTTAGCAAAATCTTAGAACGACTTGTGTATGATCAACTCATATCATTTTTGGATAAAAACAATATCTTATTTGATCATCAATTTGGATTTAGAAAAGGGCATTCCACCGAACAGGCAATCCTTGATATAACAGATAATTTAAAAACGGCTATAGATAATAAATAATTAACATGTGGATTATTTCTCGACTTTTCCAAAGCTTTCGATACAGTTAATCACCAGATCCTAATATCCAAATTAAGTAAATATGGAATTAGAGGAAATCCATTGTCATGGTTTACTAATTACTTAAATAATCGAAAACAATACGTAAAATTAGGACATACTGAATCTAGTATGCTTGAAATGACGTGCGGAGTACCACAAGGCTCAACATTGGGGCCGTTACTTTTTCTGCTTTATATAAATGATATGCCTAATTGCTCTAAGAAACTTTCCTTTCGAATATTTGCAGATGATACAAATGTTTTCTATTCGTGTAATAACATAACAGATCTAGAAACGATAATGAATGAAGAATTTAAACTAATCCTCCATTACTGTGCTATTAACAAACTATCAGTTAATCTTCAAAAAACACATTACATGATAATAAGCTCACCAAATAAAAAAACCTCTAAAATTAATATTGCTAATATTGAACAAAAAAGCTATACAAAATACTTAGGAATATACTTAGATGAACATATTAACTGGGAGCAACAAATAAAACATATAAATAGTAAAATGGCAAAAAATATTGGAATAATCAATAAACTCCGGTATTATCTTGATTTAAACATGTTGAAGCAACTATATTATACACTAGTATATCCATATTTAAATTATGGTCTCATGAGCTGGGGTAACACCTATACATCCAAACTGACAAAACTCCGGACTAAACAAAATAAGTGCATTAGAAACATATTTTTTGCACACAGCAGAGAAAGTGCTACACCATACTTTAATATTCTTGGAATTTTAAAACTTGATAATATCTTCAAACTAAGAATTGCAACATTTAGTTACAAAATTATAAATAAGAAAACGAATATACCATCGGTCTTTTCTGAAGTCCTCACACCAGCTGCAAAACGCCATACATACAATACCAGATTTGCTGCTAATTTAAATTTTGTTAGACCAAAAGCGAGAACTAATTATGGAATTTATACATTCAAATTTATATCATCAAAAATTTGGGAAACAATTGAATTGAATATTAAACGTTCTAGCTCTATTAATGTATTCAAAAAACGTTATAAAACTATCCTTTTAGAAAATCAAAATTAACAAGCAACTGACCAACTATTTCAGCTTAGTCTAATATTATGTACTCCTAAACAAACGTAGGCAGTGATCAACTCGAAAGCTTTTGCTCCTTTGATCACTGCGCACGAACATATAATCAACATATTCTTCCTTTTTTCCTCTTCTCCTTTTAATGTAATGTTAGTAATTGTGTATCTGTGTAAATAGTGTGAAATAAACTTGAGACTTGAGACTTGAGACTACATTCCACCTTAATGTTAGGAGTCTAAAGAAACACTCAGAAGACCTCTATGACTACCTATCCACTCTTAATATTTCCTTTTCTGCCATAGGTGTATCCGATACCTGGTTAGATGAAACTACCAATGACCTTTATAACCTACTGGGTTACAACTTTATTTCCAATCCTAGGAAACATAAGTCAGGTGGAGGTGTAGGCCTCTTTATCAGATCTTCTTTTGAATTCAAAATCCGCTCTGACTTAGAATGTAAAGATAATAAAATTTGTGAATCAATTTTTGCTGAAATACATCAATTGAATAATAAGAATATCATAATAGGCTGTCTATATAAACCACCAGATATTTCAATAACTGATTTTACTGAGAACTTAAAACCTACCCTTGCTAAAATAAGTTTTGAAAATAAATTGTGTTACTTAATGGGAGACTTTAACATTAATATTCTTAATGCTGACAATCATATGCCATCTAATGACTTTATTGATCTAATGATATCTAACAGTCTATACCCACTGATATCGAAACCTACCAGGATTACATCTTATTCTGCTACTTTAATTGATAATATATTTACCAATAATCTTGATCACGATAAAATCAGTGGAATCCTTTGGACTGACATATCTGATCACTTACCTGTATTTCAGGTAACCAACCTCAAATTTGTACCTGAATCTCAACCACAAAGAATTTCCAAACGCCAAATAACCACTTCCAACATCCAGAAATTTCACTCTAAACTAATATAATATAATATATTTAATGATTATCTTACTCCTATTTATATAACCAATGTTTTCCCATTAAACCAATTTTAATTAAGAATAGGCCTAATAATAAACCTTGGTTCACTTCAGGTCTCCGTAATTCTTGTAGACGTAAAAATTATCTTTATAAACAAGCTCTCAATAAACCCACAGCTCATAATAAGGCTAATTATACCAAATTTCGCAATAAGTACAATTATCTTGTTAAACTCGCTAGGAAAAAATATTACCATGACAAACTCTCATTGGCCCATTCCTCCTTACATGGTCAACAATTAAATCAGTTATCTCTAAAAAGCAAACCAGGAAAAAACCTACTTCTATGATTGACTCTGATAGTACTATCACTGACCCGCTACTAATTGCTAACAAATTTAATGATTTCTTTACAAATATAGGTCCCTCACTTGCAAAAAAAAACACCAACCTCCGACATTAATCCTAGATCATATCTAAAGGGCTCATACTAGGACAGCATGTTCTTTTTTCCTACCTCCCCATCTGAAGTTATTTCAATTGTCATGTCTCTAAAAAACAGTAATAGCGAAGGATTTGATGGCTTTAACATTCTATCAATCAAAGCTACCATCGACTTGCTCGCATCACCACCTTCTAATATACAGTATGGAATCAGTCTTTGTCATGTGGTATTGTACCCGACAAACTAAAAGTAGGTAAAGTCATACCAGTTTATAAGAACGAAGACATAAAGTGCTTTACCAACTATAGACCCATTTCCATTTTACCTTTTTTTTTTCAAAAATACTAGAAAAAATAGTATATCATAGAGTTTTCAATTACTTTATCAAACTCAACATTCTAAATAATCATCAATATGGATTTAGAAATAAACATTCTACCTACATGGCTATCTTAGAACTCACCGACAAGATCTATCAGTCTTTTGAAAAAAAAAAAATACCGTGGGAATCTTTATAGACTTAAAGAAAGCGTTTGACACCGTCAATCATGCCATACTACTTGACAAACTTGAATTTTATGGTATAAGAGGAATTTCATTAAATTGGATGAAAAGCTACCTCGATCAAAGATCGCAATATGTCCAAATAGGTGATGTCAAATCTTCACTTAAACCAATAAATTGTGGTGTACCACAGCTCAATACTTGGGCCTCTTCTCTTTCTTATTGATATTAATGATATTTTTAATTGCTCTGATTACCTTTCATTTGTCTTATTTGCTGATGACACCAATATATTCTTCAGTCATAAAAACATTGTTGAACTCGTTGACATTATAAATAACGAACTATCCTCAGTTTCATCCTGGCTGACTGCCAACAAATTAACTCTCCACCCCGATAAAACTAAATTCATTTTTTTTCATCCTACCAAGAAAAAGGTTAATTTTAATGACATTAGCATATCAATCAATCATAATAAGATTGAAAGAACTGAACAAACCAAATTCCTGGGGATTATTATACACCAACATCTCTCCTGGAAACCACATATAAATGCCATCAGGTCCAAAATTTCTAAATCAATTGGTATCATCATTAAAGCTCGTCAATTCCTTTGTAGTAAAACTCTTTTTATCCTCTACAATTCTTTAGTATTACCATATCTTCAGTACTGTACTATACTATGGGGTTCAACGTATCCTTCTTATCTACATCCACTTCATTTACTCCAAAAGAAGGCCTTGCGTATAATCACACATTCTCCCATTCGTGCTCATACTTACCCCTTATTCAAACAACTAAAAACTCTCAATATATTCAACATATTCAAATATCAAGTCTCTTCTTTCATTTTCCTTCACATCAATAAATGCCTTCCTATCCCTATATCTACTTTGTTCAAATTTAATTTTGAATACCATAAGTACTCTACCAGACACAAATCTGATTTACATATCCACTATCATAAATATACTTACTCCCTTCGTGAGTCTTTGAAACTTTGAGACCTGAGTCTTTGAAACTATTTAACCATAAGCATAAGTTAAAAGAACATTTTCTTCCCCTTTAATCCTTTTCTATTCATGTATGAATTGTATTAATCAGTGCTCTTATTTCCCCCTGGACTTCATGTATATGAGTCTTTGAAACTATTTAACCATAAGCATAAGTTAAAAGAACATTTTCTTCCCCTTTAATCCTTTTCTATTCATGTATGAATTGTATTAATCAGTGCTCTTATTTCCCCCTGGACTTCATGTATATAATGTATATATATATATTGTGATATTATGTATAGCTTATTTTATTTTTCGATTCTTTCGCCGTCCTTCATGTAACTATATCATAATATATTTTTTTCACTTGACCCTTACCACATAAGCCTCTGGCTTCGGTTTGTCATGATTGTAACAATAATTCAATACGAATCGAAATAAATTGAAAATTGTAAAATCAGTTGTATGCCCAACGTGAAGCAGATAATAGACGGACATAACAAAGCCACCCTGAAGAAAGACGTACAGCCACAACACGACGAAACTACAAACACGTGCAACTGCAGAAAAAAAGACGAGTGCCCATTAGAGGGAGAATGCTTGACGAAAGAAATTATCTAACAAGCCACGGTTAATACCAAAGACGCAACAGAGACATACGTAGGACTGACAGCGACAGAGTTTAAGACCAGATGGAGAAATCATCAGATGTCGTTCAAGCACAAATACTGAGCTCAGTAAATATGTGGCACTTAAAGGGAAAGCAGGAAAACTACAGAATCAAGAGGAGAATCCTCGCCAAGGCAAAGCCCTATTCAAATCTCACGAAGAGATGCAACCTATGTACTACAGAAAAACACCTGATTATAACTGAGCCACATAAGGCAACCTTAAATAAACGTAACGGACTCGTATCAACATGCAGACATCAACGGAAGTACATTCTCAAGTATAATTAAACGTAATACACCGTGCGCTTAATCACTTTAATGCGCTTAATCACTTTAATGTGCGCACTCATTTTAGGGCTTATTTCGAAGGTTTGGCAAACCAATCATATTGTCGTAGCTCTTATCAATGCTCCGGTCTGTGGAGATTGGCGTAACATAACACACAATCACTTTAGCACGCGCAACTATTTAACAGTTTATTGACGTGATCATATTATTGTTGTAGCTCTTAACAATGCTTCAGTGCAGCTTCAGTGTATAGAGATTAACTGAAGAGTGGATCGACTTCACGTCGGTCTACGAAACAGATTTCTATAAAATCTATGTACTCAAAAATTGAGTAGTCTGCACATTGGCTTAATCCGCTCTTTCATTGTAGAGCACTATCTTGGTTTCACCGGTGAACTTCACCTATATTTATATTTATATTTTTTTTTGACTTTTGAATTGAGTGTGGACGTGTTACAACGTTGCTCTCAACTAATTTGTCATTCAGTGAGTTTAAGTGAAATTTTGTTTTCTATATAATGGATAGACTTGATAATCTACTTAGGTTTGTTGCTGACAAGAATCAGTTTCGCTGGCAGGGCTCTACTGATGAGCTAGACCAGTTTTTAAGCCATAAGTTGAACACTGCGACTGATGAAGATGGCGTAATCCAAAAATCTACCAACGGTTCCTGTTGTATTTGGAAAACTCCAAAAGTTACTTTTAACTTTTATCCGAACACGAAGACCCTACAGGTGCAAGGCAAAGCAGGTGACACGATGAAAAAATCATGAAAAGAGATCATCGACAAAGCTCTACATGCCGACTCAGAGCAAGATACGGCCGCCATCTTGGAAACCGTCGATTCAGGACAGACCCCAAACGTCGCTGACACCGATCAACCTGGGTCTGTCGATGTTTCCAGTGGCTCTGAGGACGAAGACGAAGATTCTATCAATAGTCATTCTAATTCGCTATTCGCGTCAGTACCAAAAGTAACTACTGCAACTAATACGGAACTGGGTCAGGCTAGTGAGTTCCTTTGCCAAAGCTGCCATAACTCTGACAAAATGTCCGAGATTATGGCAGCTATCCAGTCATTAGACGGGAACATTCAATCATCGGCAAGCTGTAACCACGCGGAAACAAATGATGCTCGACTAAAAATGGAGCTGAAATCCTGCGACGAAGAGATCAGCCGGCTCCGCTTAGATTTTAAATCCCTTGAACTGAATCTTTTGCAAACCAGCCGTGAACGGGATGGGCTAATCGTTGCTATTGGAGCCATGCAGCGAACACAACAGCAGCAAACACAATAGCCAGAAGCAAGGCAAACGCCTGGCTCACCCCTTCCCACCGAAGACTCTGTAATCCCTGAACAATCTGCCCCCACCTCAAGACAGTCCTCTACCAAGAGAAAGAAAAAATCCAGTCATGGCCGAACACAAGGTCACTACATCTCAGAGGGCCTAAGCGACCAAACGCCACCACCCGATGCCTCACAAGCCCACCAAGGCAACAGCACTGATGTGTCCGCTCCTAAAATGATTTATGTTCTAGGAGACTCGATCATCAAGTTTGTGGATAGCAAGTTGTTGTCGAGCGCCAATAATCTGAGGGTGTCTGTTCAATGCTTTTCTGGCTGTACGGTCAACGACATGTCAGACTACATTAAGCCGATATTGCGGAAAAAGCCTGAAGAGGTGATCGTTCATGTTGGGACGAACAATCTACCCACAGAAGGGCCACAGTCGATTGTTAAGAAGGTGACTGACTTAGCGAAGACAATAAAACGTCAATGTAAGGTAACAATATCCTCTATAACAGCACGAGATAAACCTCACGAGAATCTAGCCGATAACATTACTCTAGTTAACCAACAGCTTAAATCTTTCTTTTCCAAGAACGGTATTGGTTTCATAGATAATGATAATATCACTGTGTCGCTCCTTAATCGCAGTAGACTCCATTTAACTAGAGCAGGCACCAGTAAACTTACTGGTAATTTTGCCCGTCATTTGCAATCGTATCATAATTGATTCTTAACCGGGACTCAGAAGGCTCAAACTCATTTCAGGGTCATTCCCCCGTGCCGAGGTTTCAAATATGCTATGCTCAACGTAAACAGTCTTCTCAAACATATTGATGAATGAAGGATTCTTCTGGTCAACCAGCCTTTAGATGCGCTAGCAATCAATGAATCAAAATTGGATTTGACTGTTTCTGATACTGAGCTTACTATTGACGGTTACAATATTATATGGTGTGACCACGACAGAAGAGGTGGAGGTGTGTGTCTTTTTATCAAATCTGACATCAACTACAGTATTCGCTCAGATTTGTCTGACAGTAGATTATAAATACTGGTAGTCGAGATAAAAAAGCCACACAGCAAGCCTTTCTTACTCTCTAGCTGGTATAGAGCTCCTAACAGTTCTACTCAACTTTTCGATATTTTTGAAGGCGTGATTAGTCATATTGATAGTTTGGGTTATGAACTAATATTGATGGGAGACTTGAATTGTAATTTCCTTGCCAGTGAGAGCGATACAAATCTATCATGTTTACAATCATTATGCAATATTTACGGCCTAAAGCAAATGATAGAAGGGGCAACACGAATTACAAATACTAGCAGGTCTTTAATTGATGTATGTTTGTCAAATGAACCGAGAAATATTAAAGCTAGTGGTGTGAATCACTTGGGGATTAGCGACCATAGTCTAATTTATGTCGTGCGAAAAATCACAACCTCTTTTGGCGGCAAACCTAAAACAGTCGTGTTTAGGAATTTTAAGAACTTTGATAATGAAAAATTCCAGCATGACTTAAGTGTTTGCGACTGGTCAACCTTGGATTCAATTGCTAACCCTAATGATATGTGGCACAGCTGGAAGGCTAAATTTCTCAACGTCCTGGACAAACATGCACCGGTGAAAAAGAAAAGAGTTTGTAATAAAAAAAGTCCGTGGATAAACGCTAACCTAATAAAGCTCATGCTTTCTAGGGACGTTTCAAAACGTAAGGCAATAAAGTCAGGAAGTTTGGAGGACTGGAGCAATTACAAAAGAATGCGAAACAAAGTGAACATTGAAATAAAGCGTGCGAAGTCGACTCATTATAACGATCGCTTAAAGAAAGCCAAGGGAAACCTGCGCGAAACATGGCGGACGGTTAATAATGAGTTGACTTCGCGAAAACAAAACAGCTCTACCATCCACGAAATTGAAGTCGACGATTCGAAGTTTTCCGACATCGCTGAAATTCCTGGGCTTTTTAATAAGCATTTTGCAGAAATAGGCGAGAAGTTTTCCACTGATATTCCCGCTAATCCTTCTGTAGACTTCCTCGACTTTATAACAAGTCCAAATTCTACATTTAATTTTCGTCAGATTCTTGACAGTGAAGTTCTTGAGCTTTTTCAAAACATCGATGTCTCCAAAACCGTTGGCATCGATGGGATTTCTGGCTCAGTCCTCAAACTACCTGCCGATATCATTTCATTACCTATAACTAATTTGATTAATCTTTCAATACGAACTGGCATTTTCCCCAGTGAATGGAAATATGCTAAAATTACTCCAATCCATAAGAGTGGGGAAAAGTCAGACATCGGTAATTACCAGCTAATCTCTGTTATACCGATCATTGCCAAAGTTTGCGAAAGACTAATTTACAATCAGGTTTTTACGTACCTACAGTAACAGTATTCTCAGTAATTGTCAATCAGACTTCCGCTCGTTACATTCTACTATGAGTGCCCTGCTTGAGGCAACTAACGAATGGAGCCTTAATATTGATCAAGGTTTAATTAATGCAGTTGTCTATACTGACTTGGCCAAAGCATTCGATACTATAAACCACAATATATTGCTGAGGAAAATACAAAAATATGGGATAGAGGGAAAAGCCCTAGATTGGTTCTGTTCCTATTTGTCGTGCCGTTATCAGCAGTGTCTTGTCAACGGTGTACTCTCTAAGCCACACCCCATTACTTGCGGCGTACCACAGGGGAGCATTTTGGGTCCGCTCCTTTTTCTTTTATATGTCAACGATTTGCCAAATTGTCTGAAATTTGCAAAGCCCCGAATGTACGCCGACGACACGAATCTCACTGACTCATCAAGTGACTACAATGAGACAAACGACATGATGAATAGTGACTTATTACGCATTAATGACTGACTTAAAGCCAATAAATTAAGTCTGAACGTCGCTAAAACTGAATTCTTGTTGATTGGTTCGAGACAGAGTAAATGATAAAATTAATATTTATATTGGCAACAAGAATATTAAGAGGGTCGGGACAACAAAATATATGGGCGTTATTTTTGACGAATGCCTCCCTTGTACGAGTCACGTATGAAAATTATATCTGGCCTTGGTGCCCTTAAGAGAATGAAGCCCTTTGTACCAAAGGACATTCTAATAACTATTTATAAGACTATAGTTATGCCTCATTTCGAATACTGTTCGCCAGTTTGGGACATCGCAAACAAAGAAATGATTGAGAAATTACAAAAGCTACAGAATAGAGCAGCCCGAATTATTTCGTGATTGCCATTTGATACTAGCAGTGTCATTTTATTGGAGTCACTAAACTGGTTGAGTATTTCTGAACGCGATAATGAGCTAAACGTTATTACTATGTTTAAAGTCTTGAACGGTTTACTACCAAAATACTTAGGGGCACAATTTGTTAACTTGTCAGACACCACCGAGTATAATCTTAGAGACTTGCCTGACCGGTTAGCACTGCCTGCCCCAAAAACAAATTATCTGAAAAAGAGCCTACGATACAATGGTGCTTCTTTATGGAACAAATTGCCAAAAGCTACTAGACAAATTAAGTGTTTGCGGGCTTTTAAGTCCCGTCTAAGGAATGTCCGTGGTAGCCTTCTGATGTCCGGTTAATTATATTTTGACGACGTTTTTATCTACTTCTATGTTATTATGGCACGGCATCCATGTAAACCAGGTGTCATACTCTGTTGGATCTCTGTGGATAAATAAAGTTGTCTATGTCTATTATAATTATTTTTTGGGGGGGGGAGAAGGGAAAAAAGTCAAGGTTTAATTAAAACCGACCACATTTTGGGGAAAAAGTAAATTTAAAAAAAGATTGAATAATATTTTTTAACTATACTTCCAACCTCGTGACCAGGATCTTCTCGGTCAGATCTAATCCAAGATGGCGGCTACTCCGAGAGAAGACCCTGGTAAACGCTGAACTGTCACGTATTCTGATTGGCTCTTCGGTTATGACGCAAAGGTTGCCTAACAATGCTTTTTATTGGCCAAACGGGCTGAGACCACGGAGATGATTCGTATATACATGTAGTTTAATTTTATCAAATTTTATCAATAAAACGATTTTAAATAACCTTAAACCACGTTGTTTAGGTAGAGCAATAGATGAAGTGTATTACTGGGTAGTTTTCTGGTAAGTTTCATCAGTGGGAAAGCCAGGAGAAGCCGTTTAACCTGAGCATGTGTTATCGATCGCTTCGCTTCAACGCTAACGGAAAATTAACGTCTTTTTTAGGATTCTCTTCTAGCTTAGATACATCCTAGTAGCATTGTGACACCCTTCCACTGTTTCTTTATCCAAGTAAACTCCATTTCGAGCCGTTTAGTAGACCTGTTTTCACTACATCGTACGCCGCGTGGAAAAACCGTAAATCGCATCTCGCTCACTCCGGATTGGGATACCTATGGGTTGTAGGCACGTGTTAACATTTCCATATTTAGCTTGGCCGCCATATTGGATGCCCACATCACGTGATTAAAATCTCCAGGATTTGGTCACGTGATTCAGCCTTTACCAGGGTCTTTTCTCGAAGTAACCGCCATCTTGGATCTGACCGAGAAGGCCCTGGTCACGAGGTTGCTATACTTCTTTTTCGAGCTCTCTACGTATTAGTTACTCGCTTCGATTCAGTAATCAGTAATCGCTTACTTAGTGACTAAGCGAGTTCTACTTGGAGCAAGTCTAGGAAAAGCAGTGCTGTTGATACAGTGTTTATAGCCTTACACCTCCAGTGATTCTAGATCAGTCAGAAATATTCCTCACCCTATTAAAACAAAAGCTTCAATCGGATACCTACAGCTGGGGCCAAAAGTATCGGAACACTTTGCTTCCATTGCGCCCCATTCTCGCGTGGATGATTCTATTGGTGCACGCGATCTAGTTCAATACAATAACATACTTTAGTATTCACCAATTTCAAAAGAACATTGTACCGGTCAAACGACAAGCGAAATGCATTGTGGTTATAACTGACCAGCTGTATATATATATATCTTCGTTATCTCGAAACCCCGTTATCTCGAACCTTTTCCCTGGTCTCGAGGTGGTTCGAGATAACGAGACTCCGCTGTACTTAGATTAGCAGAGTATGCTTTCCAGATATACTGGAGAAAATTGCAAGCAAATTTGATGAAGGATGGAGAAGATTCGAATGGATGAAAGATATTGCTTTTAAGAGAAATTTAAACTGCAGCTCGAAATCGGTTCAATGTATAACCAAAATCAAGTTTCTAAAATAAGGTTTTGTAAATCCACTTTAATCTTTGCCATTCTATATCGAAAGGGTTTGAAAATTAGATCAGGACATTCGAGCACATGGTATATCTCTTCCGGCTATTTCTGAAGTTTTGTTTCAAATGACGAAAGTTGAAGGTTACGTTCAATTCGATTGACACTATAGTGTCCCGTTAAACCTTGTGGGTTAGTTTTATGTTTAGCTCATTCTTATCATTGCGATTAACTGTCAAGTTAACTGAACTGTTATTGGTACGTTTTAAACGTTCCTCATAAGTAGCACTTGAATGGTTTCTTTCAGTGTGCGGCATGTCGCAGCGTCCTAAAGAGGATATAAGGGTAAGGTTAAATATATACTGTAAATATAATCTTATTAACAAATAGAACAGGGTTTGTTGTGCTCTGTACTCTGACAAAAACACGACTGGAGTTATATGACATAAAAAAAGACGGTACACAAATGAAACTTTTAAATGTTCTACAGCTTCAGGTCAGTGTTTCTGTCAGAGTACAGAGCACAACTTTACCATGTTCTACTTGCTTTATATAATAGATCATTTTATGAATGAAATGCACAAACAATCCTTGCAAGACTGAACGTTTTTTGTTCCAAAAAAGGAAGTCATGAAATAATTGTAGCATTCAATTCAGGTTTGGCTTTTTTCATGCATACCGACTGATAGACAACCGTGCTTTATTTGAATACGCTAACCGCTGACAACATATCAAGCACAGTGGATTCCACGTGGTGCGTATATAAATATTTCCCTTTATACATTGTGTATAGAGCACATTCAAGTTGTTTTTTTTCCCTTCACATTGCTATCAAAGCAGTACATATTCCCACCAGCTACCCCTACCCTCCCCTCCCCCACCATCCTCTCCACCATTTCCCTTTATACATTGTGTATAGAGCACATTCAAGTTTTTTTTTCCCTTCACATTGCTATTAAAGCAGTACATATTCCCACCAGCTACCCCTACCCTCCCCTCCCCCACCATCCTCTCCACCATTTCCCTTTATACATTGTGTATAGAGCACATTCAAGTTGTTTTTTTCCCCTTCACATTGCTATTAAAGCAGTACATATTCCCACCAGCTACCCCTACCCTCCCCTCCCCCACCATCCTCTCCACCATTTCCCTTTATACATTGTGTATAGAGCACATTCAAGTTGTTTGTTTTCCTTCACATTGCTATCAAAGCAGTACATATTCCCACCAGCTACCCCTACCCTCCCCTCCCCCACCATCCTCTCCACCATTTCCCTTTATACATTGTGTATAGAGCACATTCAAGTTGTTTTTTTTTCCTTCACATTGCTATCAAAGCAGTACATATTCCCACCAGCTACCCCTACCCTCCCCTCCCCCACCATCCTCTCCACCATTTCCCTTTATACATTGTGTATAGAGCACATTCAAGTTGTTTGTTTTACTTCACATTGCTATCAAAGCAGTACATATTCCCACCAGCTACCCCTACCCTCCCCTCCCCCACCATCCTCTCCACCATTTCCCTTTATACATTGTGTATAGAGCACATTCAAGTTGTTTGTTTTCCTTCACATTGCTATCAAAGCAGTACATATTCCCACCAGCTACCCCTACCCTCCCCTCCCCCACCATCCTCTCCACCATTTCCCTTTATACATTGTGTATAGAGCACATTCAAGTTGTTTTTTTCCCTTCACATTGCTATCAAAGCAGTACATATTCCCACCAGCTACCCCTACCCTCCCCTCCCCCACCATCCTCTCCACCATTTCCCTTTATACATTGTGTATAGAGCACATTCAAGTTTTTTTTTCCCTTCACATTGCTATTAAAGCAGTACATATTCCCACCAGCTACCCCTACCCTCCCCTCCCCCACCATCCTCTCCACCATTTCCCTTTATACATTGTGTATAGAGCACATTCAAGTTGTTTTTCCCCTTCACATTGCTATTAAAGCAGTACATATTCCCACCAGCTACCCCTACCCTCCCCTCCCCCACCATCCTCTCCACCATTTCCCTTTATACATTGTGTATAGAGCACATTCAAGTTGTTTGTTTTCCTTCACATTGCTATCAAAGCAGTACATATTCCCACCAGCTACCCCTACCCTCCCCTCCCCCACCATCCTCTCCACCATTTCCCTTTATACATTGTGTATAGAGCACATTCAAGTTGTTGTTTTTCCTTCACATTGCTATCAAAGCAGTACATATTCCCACCAGCTACCCCTACCCTCCCCTCCCCCACCATCCTCTCCACCATTTCCCTTTATACATTGTGTATAGAGCACATTCAAGTTGTTTTTTTTCCTTCACATTGCTATCAAAGCAGTACATATTCCCACCAGCTACCCCTACCCTCCCCTCCCCCACCATCCTCTCCACCATTTCCCTTTATACATTGTGTATAGAGCACATTCAAGTTGTTTGTTTTCCTTCACATTGCTATCAAAGCAGTACATATTCCCACCAGCTACCCCTACCCTCCCCTCCCCCACCATCCTCTCCACCATTTCCCTTTATACATTGTGTATAGAGCACATTCAAGTTTTTTTTCCCTTCACATTGCTATTAAAGCAGTACATATTCCCACCAGCTACCCCTACCCTCCCCTCCCCCACCATCCTCTCCACCATTTCCCTTTATACATTGTGTATAGAGCACATTCAAGTTGTTTTTTCCCTTCACATTGCTATCAAAGCAGTACATATTCCCACCAGCTACCCCTACCCTCCCCTCCCCCACCATCCTCTCCACCATTTCCCTTTATACATTGTGTATAGAGCACATTCAAGTTGTTGTTTTTCCTTCACATTGCTATCAAAGCAGTACATATTCCCACCAGCTACCCCTACCCTCCCCTCCCCCACCATCCTCTCCTTCATGTTTATCTGTCTGTCGCTGAAGTATACTTGATATTTTATATTCGTGTCTCAGAGATCATGAGCATGATTATACCGTTGTGCAATCTACATTGTATACTCAAGCTAACTGTGTGATAACAATTGCCAATCCCAACTCCCTCCCCCCACAATATAATGGTCCATCTCTTACTAGTTGTGCTTGTTTAGGTTCGAATAAACTTCTCTCTCTGCCAACAAAAAGGAATCTTGTTATTATTTGTATGTTGTTGTTCATGAAGTCTTCTAGAAGGGAAATTGGCTCATTTTGGGATCTTCTCAAAATATTTAATTTACCTGACCTTTAATTCGAATATTTATCATTACCGTCTTGACAGGACGTAGCTTTAATTAGTGTGATATGTAGTTAACGATCCATAGTGTTACGAACTGGAAAAATCATAGAGTCAAGATCCATAGTATTCCTAACTGAATAAACCACAGAGTCACGATCCGTATTCTTACAAACTTGATAAACTACCGCAGAGTCACGATCTATAGCGGTATTAACTGGATAAACCATAAAAAACTAGATAAATAAAACTAGTGGCTAACTTAAATAGGTTTCGAGTACACGCTCAGGATAACGAATGAACTGATGTAGTTAACTCGATCCTAATAACCGCACCCGGATTATGATATCACACTAATTAAAGCTACGTCCTGTCAAGACGGTAATGATAAATATTCGAATTAAAGGTCAGGTAAATTAAATATTTTGAGAAGATTCCAAAATGAGCCAGTTGTGCTTGTTTAGAGGGTGTTGGTGTCACACAAGAATGACGGTTTCAATGGTGCTTCATTACATTGAAATGAGGCATTATGGTCAATACCGCTGAAATTGCTCTTCGTAGACGCCACTATGCCATCTGTAGTATTTAGATATGCTTTATAGAAGATATACAGTACCTATTTTCAGTACAAAACTAGGTGTATTAATCAAAATCTTCTGTTCAATGCTATACTTTTCTTGGTTAACGTTCACGCTTAAACTAATTTCTTCGTAAGCTTTCAAGTAATACGTAAAACAGGAGGAGCTGTTTTAGAAACGATTTCTACATAGAGTGAGACAGGGGTAAAAACCGAGGCGAAGCCAAAGTTTCTCAACCCCTTCTCACTGTATTTAGAAACTCGCTTCTAACTGACAACGGCTCCGAGTGTTTTACATGGATTCTCAAACTCCACATTAATGAAAAAATAGCGATCTAAAAGTCTTGAAATGCGAGCTGTATTTGAAAACCTATAGCTATAACAGGCGTCACGTTGATTCCTCTATAACGAGAATCGTCTAGGCGGGGGATGTCAACCTTCGGGAGCGGGTTCATATTTGCTTCCTTCCATTTCGCCGGCCAGGTACAGGTTCGTTCCAACACTTTAGAACTGTAGTGGCTAGTAGGTCAGCAACAGCAATTTTATTTCACTCTAGATGGAAGGGATACAAATATAAAGCATACACAGAATAGAGTTGGTTGATCCAGAAAAAAACATGGGGTTATCTAGTCTGGTTCACCAGGAGATAGACAGTGGTCGCGTGGAGTACTTAATGTATTAGATTTCAAAATACTTTTTACAGTTTTAGATTATCAGTATTATATGGTGAAATAAATTTGAGACAAGGAAGGTACGATACTATAATACATACAATGCAATACAAAAAAGGAAGAAGCACAATCTAATATACAATGTAGCTCAGTAATAAATAAATTCACTACAAATACACCGGCGTAATCGCTTATGAGGTCGGAAACAATTTTCTTTTTGAAGATGCGTCTATTTTCAGATTTAATATAGTAGGGTATTTGATCCCAGATTTTTATTCCATTAATGCTAATATTTTTTTGTTTGTAGTTGGTTCTTGAATAGTTAATAAAATAGTTAATAGTTAATAAAATAGTGGCTATTTGATCTTTCCAGGTCTGATATTTATCAATAACAATGCCTACATATTTGGTACTGTCCTTTTCTAATATAATCTCATTATCAATTTTTATTTTTGGTGAAAATGGAACCTTGAATTTAGGAGAGTGAAAGAGGACAAAATTTGATTTAGTTATATTGAGAGAGAGCTTATTACGTAAAAGCCATTCCTGGATTTGCTCGAGTAAAGGAGACTAGTGTCAATGGCATTTATGTATAAAAGAAAAAGAATAGGACCTAGGACAGATCTTGAGGGACACCATAAGTTACTGTGAGTTCACTTGATGACACACCATTAATTGAAACTATTAGTTTTCTATTAAATAGGTATGATTTAAACCAACTTAATGCAGTACCTCTTAGACCATAATGATCAAGTTTATCTATTAGGATGTCAAAATTTACAGTATCGAATGCTTTTTCGAAATCCAGGAAAACCACTGCAAAGTCTCTCCAAACCCAAAATGGTATTTGGCAGGGACCAGTAGCGGTTTCTTGTGTTCGGGAAATTAAAGTGTATCAAGCACCTGTAATTCAGCTGTAATTTACCTGTAATTGTATCAAGCACCTGTAATTCAGTCAGTTGAGGTATATCAGGATCGTTGGCATTGATCGGGATATCTATGGGATTGACGTAATTGTCATCAAACACCTGTAATTGTATCAAGCACCTGTAATTCAGTCAGTTGAGGTATATCAGGATCGTTGGCATTGATCGGGATATCTATGGGATAGACGTAATTGTCATCAAACACCTGTAATTCAGCTGTAATTCACCTGTAATTGTATCAAGCACCTGTAATTCGGTCAGTTGAGGTATATCAGGATCGTTGGCATTGATCGGGATATCTATGGGATTGACGTAATTGTCATCAAAGCATATATGACTAAAATATTTACCGGATGAATTATTCATGAGTTTGAGAAGTAAAATGTGGAGGACTGGATAATTCCCACCCCTCTTCGACACTTCACCCTAACCTTTAATGGTTAATCATCAATAAATCGATGCATATTCAAGGGAGGGGTGGGTGGGTAGTTGCCTAGAAACCGGGATTGAGCGGTAATATTTTGCTCGAGGTGATGAGATTGGGACAGAGCGACCAAATGACCGAGAGAGTGCCCGTTAATGGCCCAACCTAACTCAGTCGATGCGTTAGGCATCATATAACCACTTTAGTTCGTTTTAATAATGGTAAAAAACGTAATATAAAATCGAGCAGGGATGGACGGCTTTTCAGGCCCGTTCATGTGAAGTACGTATGGACCCCATCACGTGACATTTGTAAATGGTTTTGAAAGAAAAGCGCATATGGGAACGTACTGGTGATATGTTAAAGTATTGTATTGCATTATTATATTACATTGTGTTGCATTGAATGTTTGTGTTGAGTTTACTGTTCTTGTTTCAATGACTATAAATCATAGCAATAAACTACCACAGCGAGTATCGCATAATTAATTATTACATTGTGTTGCATTGTATGTTTGTGTTGAGTTTACTGTTCTTGTTTCAATGACTAAAATTCATAGCAATAAACTACCACAGCGAGTATCGCATAATTAACTATTACATTGTGTTGCATTGTATGTTTGTGTTGAGTTTCTTTTAATTATTGATATTTTATACAATAAGATGTTGAGCAGCGCTTTCCAAGCGAGTACCATTCAACTAAAGCAGTTGACATCTCTATTGGCAAATGAAAAGGTGAATATGATCAAACTAAATACAATGTATAGTGTTACAGTAGAGCGGTTTTCAGTTGAGTGTAGTAAAACCAAACGCAAATTACCCATAGCCAGCCAATCATAGGAGCGAGTAACCACGAGTAACTCATAAATGGTTTCCCTGTGAGCCAATGACAAACCAAAGCAAAACCAAAATCAATTTGCGTTTGGTTTTACTTTGGATTCTGATTGGTTGGTTTACTTTCTCAGCCAATAGGAGAGCTTAGTAA
This sequence comes from Actinernus sp. WN-2022, assembly GCA_030867875.1. Taxonomy (NCBI): domain Eukaryota; kingdom Metazoa; phylum Cnidaria; class Anthozoa; order Actiniaria; family Actinernidae; genus Actinernus; species Actinernus sp. WN-2022. Next base: position 5,132,851 of record JAOWCC010000237.1, read on the forward strand.
ACGCAAAACCAAAACACTTCCGACACTCAATTGAAATCCGCTCTAATTGATATGTTGATGCGTATTGCTTTGGGTGAAGTTCTGTGCGAGTGTTTCAAACTTATCAACATTACTCGTTTGCGGGATTTGCACCTAGTAGACTTCCCGCATCAGCGCCAAAATGTGAATGGTCTAAATAGCCAAAGAGCATGATGTAGCAAGAGCCAATGAGACACAGGGCTGCAAATGCATTTGCAACAAGCGCATTTTCATGAGGGCGGTTTCATATTTCGTAACAAAAGAGAGCAATGATGTCACGACAAATGAGTTTGGTTGCTGTTATTTGGCTTCAAACAGTTAAATTCCCCTTCATTAATGCTTCATCGAAATGATATGAAATATGTTCATTGAAGACTAGATCTACGCACAGTTTGGTAGTCATTGTACATTTACTTTGATTTCATCCATCCCACAGGTGTGTCGTCAGTTTATATGAAAACTACTGAAAATACTTTTGTTCCGGCCTGGAACATAAAGGCGTGTCCCTCACCGTGATACAGCTCCTTTAAAAACACCTTTAGAATTGACTTCCCTTTATAGTAAATCTGCTATTGCTCTCGCCTCCAGACGACAAATATCAGCGAATACAACCCCCTGTGAGCTTAGCGCGCACAAGGACGTATAAGCCGTACAACTGACCTGCTTACAACTGTCGGCATAAAACAAAAACAAAGGTGTAAGAAAATGGTATGCGATAAATTTGAATAAAAGTTGTGCACTATGAATCGGTCTTTAGGCAGTATTGTTTTATTTAATTTGTGGCCACTAAAAAAATACTTTAAAGTGCCACTACGACGAAATTCGACAATTTTCTTTTCTACTTTTTTGTCTTCCAAAACGACACACAGTGTCGAAAATAATCAAATCATTGAAAAATATTACCAAAGGACCAAATTAATCTATGAATACTCCAGTTTCCTAGTCGAAAATTACCGCTAAATGCAATGACTACAGACTCAGGCAATGTACTCAGGCTTAGCCTCATTCTGAAGGTAAACATTCGTAAATACCAGCAAGAAGGTGGGCTATTCACAACTCTGCAGCGTATTGTTGTAGTTTCGCATTTTGCACCTTCTCACTGGTATTTAAGAATGTTTAACTTCAGAATGAGGCTAAGCCTGAGTACATGCGTCTGTAGTCATTGCATTCAGCGGTAATTTTCGAATACGAAACTGGACTATTTTGCAGAGAGTTTACCGTTGAAATCACGTCCACGTCATGTTCCAAATAATTCGAGATTTTCGACCAGCGGTTTGCTGTCCTGACGTCATCTTCACTGTGAACGACACGCTCTTGTAAATGCGTATTTCCATTCAAAACTTCGTTCTTTCGTTTCCTTTTAGGAAAAAAATAGTATAAACATGTACTTTGCTTATAAGTTCGTGCGAAAGTTTGTGTGAAACGTAGCCCCACATGTTGTTGTGTTGAGAAGATGACGTCACGTTCGCTGGAAATGAGCTCTGTCACGGCTCTGTCACGCAACGGGTTCGAGTAATGGCGGACATAAAAACTCAAGATTCGGACCCCCCAAAACGGTGTGGGTAGAGAAAAAATATGGCAACTTTTCTTTACAAATACGCAAAAATATCTCTATCTCAAAATGTGATCCTAGTGGCACTTTAAAGCTTTGATTAAGCACGTAATATGACTGTACTTCGTTTTTCTTGATATTTCTATACATTTTGAAATTGTTGTTTCCTTCTACATTGTATGTCGCAAGAAAAATATCAATGCCTGAGGCAGAAACTGAACCGGTACGTCGAGTAAGATACAACTCGTCTGCATAATGATCAAAATTAATGAAGCTAAGTTAATTACCTAATCTATGTGTAACAAAGTTATCATAATTAAAGCTAAATTAATTCCCATGTCATGTTTAGCGTAATTATCATAAATCAAATTAAGCTAATTCCTTTCGATGTTAAGCATAATTATTTTACTTAAAGCTAAATTAATTATCTTGTTTGTTTAGTATAACTATCATAATTAAAGCTGGAACACTATGGTAAAAGAAGAGCTGTCTCAATGCATATTACGATTTCCGTGATGAGCTAAGGGATCTCGTCTGTTAGTGCCTACTGTGCTGCACAAGGAGATGATGGCTGTGACACACGCAACTCATATTGGAGTAGTGGGCTGTCTTAGAAGAGCACGCGAGAGTCTCTTCTGGCCCCGCATGTCTACAGAGTTATAGGAGTACGTCTCCAAATGTGACATTTGTCTGGCGTACCGACAAGCGCCTAGCAAGGAACCAATGCTTCAGCACGAAAAAGTGGCACGCCCATGGTACAAGGTCGGTGCTGATCTCTGCGAGATGAATGGACGAACATTGTTAGTTGTAGTTGACTACTACAGTGACTTTATAGAAGTGGAGCGCATACATAAAGTTACGTTCCGCAGTGTTATTAGGCAGCTCATAAAGGCCTTCGCGAAGACATGGGGGTTCCAACATGTGACGTCATCACCCCATTACCCTCAATCTAATGGGAATGCATAAAACGCAGTTAACACCATGAACCGTCTATAGTCTATAGTTATAGTCCAGAACAGCGTTTCTTGCGTTACTCAAGCCAAGTTTTCCAACAGAACTTGACACTCGTGCTCTCGTGGGTTAGAAGAGGCGCCAGCAGTTTTACTACGACCGACAGGTCAAACCCCTCAAACCTATTGAGGTGGGTGTTACTGTCCGAATGAAATTGCCTGGTCAGACGACTTGGAGTACTGGAATTTGTACTCGCCCCATTGGTATTAGAAGTTATGAGGTCAAAGTTGGCAGCTATACCTATAGACGTAATCGCCGCCAACTCATCCAGACTGATGAGCTCTTACAAGTCCCAGATGAGATGCCGACTACAGATAAGTTCCAGCTGAGCCAATTCCAGTTCTGATTGAGCAGCTCCCTACACCTGTTCTGCACAGCCCTGTGTCCCGCAGTTCAGAGCAGGCTGTGCCCAATGTCCTACCGTCCACACCGGAGTCGAGTGCGAAACCTTAACCCCAGCTCGACTCACAGACTATGTTCCTTATTGAACTTTAGCTGTTAGTGAACTTTTACTTATCATTGAACTTTAGTTGCTATTGAACATGAAGTATCTATTGACACTGTGCAGGTTGAACTCTAGAATATTTGAACTTTATTATCTTGCACAAGAGGAAAGGTGTGACATGCTGGCGTGACATGCAAATTAAGTGTTTCTTTGGCATGACATGTTTGGTATTTGCATATGTAATTATTCAGGAGTTGGTCAGTTTCGTAAGCACACACCTGTCGTCATGCAGTTTTCATAATATAAGTCTGGTCCAGAAGCGTGTGTGGATTCTTAACGTAGGATAACGTTACAAAAGCCTAATTGATACAGTTAATAATAAAATATGGAGCCTAAAATCCTATTATGAAAACTGGAACACTATGGTATAAGAGAAACTGCCCTTATGTGGTTCACAATAAAGTTACTCATTAGATCGTAGGCAATTTGTTTCAACTGTTAATAGTATATTACAAGAAGGCTGTCCTAGGTTATGGTTCAAATGGAGAAATAGTACTTCACGGTCTACACGGCTTCAGTACACCACGGTTCAACAAAACTGAGTCAAGTGTCACTGAAAGAGGTCTGGAGCCATCGATCGAACGAAACATCTATAATATAACAGACATCAACGATATTAAGCAATAAGCTGAGCTACGAATGTTTTAAAATAATAGCTACTCATACTTTAACTTTCGAATTACAGGACTGAAGCTGATATGGAGAGGCAGGTTAAATGCCTCACGGCACAGAAGGTAAATAAGTGGATGAGGTTTTGATTCCTTCACCGTTTGTTAGCAGTAAACGAGAGTTGAGGTAATAACTTGCCACAATTAATCCTTGTGACACGAACAATGCTAGTGCCTATCACAGAGGTTGCGTCTGACAGCAGTAGACGATACTGCAGGTAATAACTAGCATATTTTGTTTACATCGTATGACTGGTCGGTGTTCATTTTGACGACGCATTGTGTTTACAGTGTATGACTGGTCGGTGTTCATTGTGACGACGCATTGTGTTTACATCGTATGACTGGTCGGTGTTCATTGTGACGACGCATTGTGTTTACATCATATGACTGGTCGGTGTTCATTGTGACGACGCATTGTGTTTACAGTGTATGACTGGTCGGTGTTCACTCTGATGCCGTATTAATGAGTAGCTGAACTCATTAATAAATCTAGTACAATAAATTGAATTGAATTGAACTATATTCATATACAAGGACTGACGTAAGTTCTCCCTCTTTTTAGGGCGAGCTGGAGGCAGAGGTAAAGGCAAATGAAGAGTAAGTGACGTAATTGATATCTTCTCGAGTACGTTAATTAAGGCCTGGGTCAACAAAAAACACGGCTAACATTGAATATATCTCTTATGAAATTGGTTTTAAGCGAATCTTTACCAAGTTGCACATACTAACACGACTCGTGAACCTTAACACTTTAAAGTGAAAACTGCTGTCACGTGACATGTAACGTGACCCTCCCTCGTGTGAACGTTCAACTGCAAATGGGGTAATGAGGACAATCCCTTTAAGAACTGTTTTGGTTTTAAAATATTGGGGACTTGCAGACACACATAAATCTGCCCTCACACCATGACTTTTATTTCATTGGTAAGTAGAAACCCGCTGATCAATAAATCGAGTACAAGGTCACGTGACCTGTTTTGCTCAATATCCCGGCCTTGTGGATAAAAAGATGTTCTACTGTGAAGGCAGATTGTTAAAGGCAGGCACCAGGGAAACAGAAAAACTCTGTGTACCTTGGCTTGACAAGAATACTCATTACCCATTGGCTATGGAAATTATATGTAAAACCAAAGTCAGTGGAGGGATCACGCGACACCTCATTCCTCAAAATATGCATGCGCGAAAGCGCAGAAATAGGTTATTGGTATGGGGGAATCGTGGCACTCACTCAATACGGTGTAAGCAAATCGATATTATCAATCTTCTCATTTTCAATCGACAATTTTTAAATTCATGTGTCTAAATAGTCCTGTGCAGATATCCATCGCCGATTCTTTGTTACTACCTTTTTTAAACTGATACTTTGCTCACAGGATATAAACAGGGATAACTGGTATCTGCAAAGTATATCGGGATTGTTGGAATAAAGAGCCATTAAAGCAGCATGCAGAACTCTCGTAAATCATATAGACCACTTTTATTTGATCTGTCGATAACACGAGACTGTACTTTGGTGACTTCAACCGGAGAGAATGATCCCATTCACAAGGTTTCTGTAGTTATTCATGACTTCTGTTCGATCGACGTTTGCCCTTATCTCTTGCACATATCGGACGTCATCAATACTAGGTAGAGGACATTGCATGAACATTGCATGAACATTGCATGCGTATATTGAGTGATATTTTGAAAGTTCTTATAATTGCACGAGCGCTGTACAGATCAAATAAGCCACTGGAAGAGAGCTTCCTGTTACGTCAGTTGTTAAGCGTGAAAATTGTCAATCCACAACTAAGGGAGGAAAAAGTAGTTGAGGAATACATGAACATTTTTACGCGAGTCTTCAGGTTCCAGATCCCCTAAGGTTTTTTAATTATTTTTTAATTTACTTATTTTTTTTAGCGACCGACCCACCATCACGTGCCGGAGGGCGATGGTAAACGAAACATTTTATTGAGATGGCCTAACAGGCTTCTGTTTCTGTATAAATCCTAACTAGAACTGACATATCTGAATGTTCTGATTATTTTCTTTTTAACTTGATTTAGCCCTGCACAAGCAGAACACACTAAGAAATTAGCATAATTGCCATTGTTTTAATATTGTGCAACTTGGAAGAACTGCCGGCACGTTGATCGTATTGTAGCAGTTTAAAGGTCTCAAGACTATAACGAGTGCACTCCAAATCGAAGCACATTTAGCAAATGACTTAACCTGTGAATAGGATATTCAGTGTGTTGTTGAAATACGTAGAAAGTCAGACAAAGATTGCTGTTCCAATTCAACCGTTGACAGCTTGTAGTAATAGGCAACTTAAGAGAACGACAAAAGAATCACACAGAAACAGTCTCCGGATCTGATTTGTACAACAAATAAGGTTAGAACTTTTTTAAATGGCCTTTGTAGTGTATTTTCTGAATCTCTAATTTGTTAAGAAGTGTGAAATAGGCATAACTGCGCTGGACCCGTAGATAGACAGTTGACCTCTCAAGGTCAAATATGTACGTTTTTCAACAGACTTTGAACAGCTCTTGCGTCACACACAATTATTTGCCCAAAGAAATATTTACAGTAACCGAGAGATAATCTTTCGATAATTCAAAAAACCTGAAGCTTGATCCATTCAAAGGTTTAGCACATGGTGAAAATTAATTTTATTTACGAGATACTTTTATCAACGTGAAATATATGCCTTCTGAATAAAATAATTTTTCATTTATACCTTAGCCTATCTGACTTATAAATATGAAAGAAATCGAATTTCCGACCCATGCCGCGAAATTTTAAATTTGTCTGGTTTTTCCTGACATCCGCTCTTGATGATTTTGCTGATTCCTTGAGTAGTTTAATTGATTTTGATTATTGATCGCTTTCTTAGCCATTTTTTCATCATCTTAGTGAAGTTTTAGGTCCGTTCGACGTTGATCGTTTCGCATCTATGCAATCTGCTAAGTGTGTACAGTTTTCTCTATTTTTTTGGTGTCCTAATTGGTCAGGTGTGAATAATCTATTGGTGCCTCCTATTTACTTAGTTTCGTGTGCCAAGAGGAATATCTCAGGGTGAAAGTAAGGAGAAAGTGTGAAAGTAAGGAGAAAGTGTGCATGGAAAGACTTCAAATCAAGTTTGCAAAGAGCCAAAGATTTGAATGTTAATGTAAAGTTCCAGTTTGTTGGAGAATCAGCAATAGACGAGGGAAAACCAAGGCGTGAGCTCATCTGCCTTGTTGATGGTTTTTCCATCTCTATGGGCAGTGTGTGGCAATGGCATTGCTACAAGGTACACCAGGTCCTCAATATTTTTCCAAAGGTGTAACAGAATGCATTTTGTTTGGAGATTTGAACCAAGTACATCCATCTGCAAGTGAAGTTCAATCAATCAATCAATCAATCCAACTTTATTTATCGAGGGTAACACTAAATAGTGCAAAGCACTAATAACCCCGTGGCCCTCATACAAATATTCTAAAAAATTCTTAAAGTAATATCTAGTACTAATATCTTATATTACAATTAAAATTCATAACTATCGGAGACTAAATATTAACATAACTACTAGAACTAATGACTTAGCAGAACTAATGACTTAGCATAGCTAATAACACCCTAAGACTAAATACATAATTAAGACTGAATATTTTGAAAAGTAGCCAGCTGATTAAATTTAACATGAAAGGAATGAAAGTGCTTATACAGACTTCTTTTAAAGGCATTGGTCGATGCAGAGGATCTTAGATTAATTGGCAAGTTATTCCAAAGTTTAGAGGCCATGACTGTAAAAGAGGGACCAGCCTCCCTTTCCCTAACATAGCGCGGTGTTACTGTGCTGCTCGCTGTTAAACCTTAGCATGCTATTAATGTAATCCGGTGTTTCGCCGATTATGCGCTTATATGCTAGTAGGCACCTTTTAATATCAGTTTCTAAATAAAATGGTAGCCATCCAAGCTTATTAAATAGGTCTACCGTAGAATGGCGTGGTTCTGCGTCCAAAATAACTCTGGAGCAGCGCTTCTGCAGTCTAAATATCCTATTTACATTGTCCTTTTTGCAACTCGTCCATGAAGTACAGCAGTACAGCAGAAGAGGCTTTATCATAGCGTTATAGAATAACACTCGTTCAACTCTAGGAAGATAGGATTTAATCCTATTTAGTATTCCAATACGACTTGATATTTTCTTAGACAAGTTCCTGATTATGAAGTAAGAAAGAAGTTAGAAGAACTTGAAGCAATAACTGACTTTTCTGCTGGATATTTTAAACTAATTGTCCATATTGTAGATAAAGAATTAATAAGATATGTGGCTCTTCATTATGTGGTTTCATGCTGTCAGGCAGAGTTGGAACAGTATATAAAGGGTTTGGAGTTGCATGGAGTTCTTCATCTCTTAAGAGCACATCCCAATCAAGCAAAGAAGGTACTACAAGGCAATATGAAGTCACTGAGTGCAGAAATGATTGACGAGACTTTTGAACCTGTCTTTTCTCCTGTAGGAAACATCAAAAGAGGCCATGAAGAAGCAATTTTAGTAAGTTTTAACAACTTCTTAGAAGAAGTAGAGAGTGGACTAGTTCATTATGTTGGTGACAAGAATGACTTGCTCATAACCCTTGGAAGTGTTCTCGGCTTCATTACTGGAGCAACAAACATCCCTGCTGTGGGTTTCAGCACTGTTCCAAAGTCATCTTTGATCATGAAGCACAAGTAGGAAGAACGATGACAGCGAATACTTGTGCCAATGTTATTACTTTCTCTGTTAATAACACGTATATGGAATAAGAGTCTTTCAAGAATGAAATGATCACCTGCATTCAGGACTGTCAGGGATTTGGTATGCTGTAAAGCATCATTAAAGCGGGACTCTTATGAAAATCGTTCGAAATTTAATTTAGCTGAAACTTCATTGAATACATTCAAGGATCTAATAATCACTAGTTAAAATCTTTTCTCAATATTCCAGTGGGAAGTACTATATTTTTTATGAATCTTTAGAGGTGTCGGTAAGGTCATCTAGTCAACCCAAACATTCAGCTCCATACATTTCTTTGTATTTTGTGATCAAAATATTTCAATGTTTTGTTCAGATAACAGCTCTGCATTGAAGAAAACTGGTCAGACAATCAAATGTAAGAAAACTCCTTCACACGAAACTTTTAACTTCATAGAAATAAAATAATTCAAGAAACTAAACACAAAGAATTGTATGGAGTGAAGCCGTGTTGATTGTTGAGTAGATGACCTCACTGACACCTCTAAAGATTAATAAAAATGTAATACTTTCCCATAGGAATATTTGAGAAAACAAATTAACCAGTATGCCTCTTTGAGATTGTTTCAGTAAAGCTTCAGCTAAATTAAATGTCCACATTATGATTTACAACATTTACCAGTTTTGCCATGAAAGGCTCTCGACTGTGTTACTGCAGTGAATTTTATTTAGTTTCAATAAGATTAGTAAGAAACTACAATATTATACTAGGTTATTTCAAAGTTGAGAATATCTTCCATAATGGTACTCAGGGGAAGGAGAGGAGTTCAAGGAGAGAGATGGGCGAAAAAGGGAATCGAAGGCCCATATAATTATCACAGTAGTTTTCATAAACCTGTGAAACAGAAACTATTAGTTGGTGTGTTATAGTCAAATGACAACAAAAGAACACAACGGAATTAGGTTGCATAATGTGTACTTGACATACACCTATTTCAAAATAGGTTGTTGAGGACATCAGTCCATAGGTTATAGGTCTTTCCAAGACCGAATTGCATTATGGTAACAGCTTGAATGGCTTGTATGCCAAAGAATATTCATAAAATTAGATTCAAAATTTGTCTTGGTCTGTTTGAATTCAAATACCGGTAGGTACGATATCATACAGCTTTTCATACAGGATGTACCATTTTTGGCTATATATTGGTCTTGGAATAACCATTGACCTATTGCCTATGGACTGATGTCCTCAACAACCTTTGGAACAAGTCAAAAGCTTCTTTTACATCGGTTGGACAATTCTTGGTCTCCATAACATGCTCAAAATATTCTGTATCTTGTGGATATTCACAATACTCTTCTATTTCATTGATTTAAACTTGTGTTACAGGTACTAGACAATCAGTAGCTTACGAATACTCGGGTAAAAATACCAAAATATCTGGAACACCTGAGACAGTTTCATGGTTAGATTTCCTGATGTAACGGCCATTCCAGTGATCTTTGACTTTATCTAGATCACCTTGAATTACGTTAGCAAAGCAAAACCACAAACAGCTCATGTGAAATGTATCACCCAACATCCCGACTCCGACATATCCTTGAAAAAATTAATCCACCAGCTAGAACGGTTTCGTTTGAGAAAAGTGTAAATGCGCCCGCGAACACCAATTCTTGTACCAAGACCCCTACATGTACCACTTAAAATATTTTAACATCAACGCCATTTTGTTTATACAACACGAGGTCATGAACACGAGATGAGTGAATAATGTCTAGTCAAGACAAAATAAACTTCACATAGGAAAAATATAACCTCCCTCCCTACCTGGAAAAATTGAAATGGGTGGACGCTAAACAAGTATTTGTTTTATCTGTAAAGAATGTGATATAAAGTGGCCTTACATGTATCTACACATCGTGAGTACAATACTAGACATTCAGCCAAAAATAACTTTTATCGACGAAAGATCCAAACAAACTTTGGGAAATTTACCATTAAATACACAGCTTCAAAACTTTGGGAATCTGTTCCAACTTAAAACAATTAACCAATTACACTTTCAAAAGACAATACAAAATGTTTCTTCTCTCTTCTCAAGTATAACTCTATACCGTCTATTTTTTGCTAGTCACAAAGTGTCAAACATTTTAAATATGTCATCATAATAATTAGCTATATGCTTGTGTAACTGTCCAATATTTTCTTCGCTTCTGCTGTTCGTACATTGTTAGTTAGTATAAGTAGTTATTGTTCTCCTCATCCCTTTTTAGTATAATTAAACCCTATAACTTCTAGTACATTACATATACAGTATATATACATGTATATATTGTTCTCATAAACTTCATCATAGTTCCCTTTTACATTGTGTTTCCAAACTTCGATCTTCTTCTTTTCTATTAAATCACCAAACTACATGTAAACAGTAGCCAACTCGAAAGCTTATGCTACTTTGGCTACTGTGCACACTTATATAAATATAGTAACCTTTCTTTTCTCACTTTTAATTACTGTTATAATGTCCTTTTATTGATAAATTCCACCTAAAATGTATTATATACCGGTATGTATTGTGCAAAAATAAACTTGAACTCAACATCGGGCTGTTTTCAACAACTTGGTAGGTCCAGTCACATTCTTCTTTCTTATGCTTGGCTATGCCTGGCAATGCCTGGCTATTCAAAGTCAATTTGAATATGTATATTAGGTCCTAGGGAATTCATTAATGAGAAGTCCCACTTGCAAACTAGCAGTATAAAGGAAAACGATGCTCCCAAGTGTAACTTGCAGAAAAAAACATTACGAAGAGGTTCTCCGCATTCACGGGCTACAAGATTCAAACCCGGGCTTACTCTTTCTGGCTCACAAGCTGAGAGAAATGGCGAACAATCAAGTTCCAGTTCTTCCTCTACCAAATACGTACAATTGCTCAGCTGGTAGGAGCACCACCTCCTATACCGGCCAACCCAGTGCCCGCCGTTGACCCAGCCGTAAATTAATTGCCAGTTGGAAACTGAGCACTGGCACCAGCCGTAAATCCAGGGCCAGTTGTAGACCCAGCACCGGTAGCAGTTGTGAATCCAATGCCAGTTGTTAACCCACCTCCGGTGCTATATAGTCTATCATTGGTAGTGTAAGTTTCTTAAAATCGGTAGTTTACTATCATTCTATTTAGTTATTTTCAGAACATATTTCAGTTGTATTTCACTTCGGGTTTTGATAGTAACTCAGTCGTGGCTGGACAAATCGGGTAGACATTGTTGTCAAGTCCACGTTTTGTAGTTATAATTACGTCATTGTTCAGTTGTTAGTGTAGAAAAGAATGTACATTGTTGAGTGGTACTCTTGTGACGTAATGGTAGCTTAACCCATGTAATTAGTCTCAGTTAATGTTTCATTAGATCTAGAACTTCTATACGCCAGGTGTCAAATGCGACGGATGTGGATATATATAGTTACTGTTTTTGTTAGCTATATTGTTCTGGGTTAACTTTAGAGTATCTGCATAAACAACAGATTTCTGTATGTGCGTTAATGTTGGTGGCATACTTCGCTTCTTTTTTTTGTACTAGTTTTCAGTCTTTCGCTTTTTCTTGGATTAGGCAGCTATGGATAAAATGAAGGACATGGCTCACCATATCAAAGAACTTGAAATGTTGCAGCAGGCAAGAGTGGATGGGACTCTTAAGAAGATTAGGCAACTCGCAGCTTTGAAGACTCCATTGTTTAGCAAGGATCAAGCGTTGGATTCTTTGTTATACCTCAAGTTTGTTGCCTTGGAGACGAAGCATCCAAAGGCGAGCTTATACTTGGCTGTATTCCAGGCCGTTCACGAGAACACCTCAGTAAATGATGATCAGTTTAAGAAATACTTCCAGATCCTCTTGGGTAATAAGGGGCATGAAAAAGTCCTCGAGGTGATGGGTAAAGTGGATACGTCTTTTAGACCTACTTCATCAAAACCTTTGGCCGCATCTACTAGGTAATATCGTGGATGCGGGAATCATGCTACGGTCCGGTGTTACTATAGTAACAGCATTGAAAACTACCAGAGCAGATGTCCGGCACGTCCAGAAGATATCTAGGCATGGCTTTTGTGCCCCCCATAGAGAGGGGCAGATGGGGACAAAACCCGCCATTCCAGTGAGGAAAATAAGACAGTAGGAGTGGAAGCTATATAGAAAATGGTTAAACGATTATACCTTAATAAAGAGTTGTGCAGATGATATTACGGTCTTTGGTCATGCGTTATTGTATCATTAGTATTTCAGTTACTCTAATTGGTTGTTTTTTTCCTTCATTTTATTTAAACGTAATTTAATTTAGTTTACTTATTCATTGTTTATCTAGTATAATTTTCATATTACAAGCTAGGTACAACATACATGGAAATATTTTGATTTGGGAGTATTAATAAACAACAAACTATCCTGGCACAATCATATCTTAGACACGGTAAACATTGCAAACAACCTGAAGGTATTACGATTAATCAAGTTATACTGAAACTATACATCCACCTGATCATGATCATGTTTTCTTGTCGCACTCCAACATCTATAACTCTTATTGGTGGTTTCCTCTCTAGGGTGGACAGTTCGAGTTCTCCCCAGCCACTGGCCGCTTTAAAGGAGTTGACTACCATTATGAATGCACTTTGATGCTGATTTGTTTACCTCGAAACGTTGTGAGTTTTTCAGTTTTAAAGTGCAATACACGTCTGATATGTTTCGTAATACTTTTAATTTGTTTTATCTTTACGTTTGGCATGGTAGAACTCAGTCCGGAGTCAGGCATTATGATTTCTGGAATCGCATTTGGGACAACCCTCTCTGAGTGCAACAAAGATCCAGGAATTCTGCTTCTCAAGCACATTCAGCACTTCTTTGACCAAGCGACTCTGGCTGTATCTAGACAGTTCTCCGTGGTGGACAATCAACCAGCACCAAGAAGCCACTTAACCAAAAATTGGGTAACGCAATAGAAAGTATGCCACACGTGTACATTTTTTACAGTTTACGTTCTAGCATAATAATATTTTACTGACAGCCTTAACAAAACAATGAGTGCAAATAATTAACATGTTCTGTGTTTTTCACTTATCATTTGCAGTGTACACTCTATTGGCATCAAAAAAGTGAGAAAATCCCCTAACAGTTTCGCAACTAAACAAGAAGCTCACCAACAGTGTAGTTCAGCAGAACAAGCGTTGAACGTTAGGCTCAAGAAAAGACTCAGCTAAGTCAGACTGCTGCTGTTGACCCCTTGAACGAGAAACTGGATATTGATTAACCCGTAATGGTGATACCAGTGATGATAAACAATTTTGCGACCCATGCAGATAAATAGTTTCTCTCCTCAGATTACTAGTTGTGGTTACATGCACACCATGGTTTTCGGAATTTACCGAGTGCAAAAAATACTGGAGATATCTGATACTAAATATATGTATTGCGGAGCCAATCGAACGTGTTTCGGGTTATTGTATGTAATGGAAAGGAACTTTTTATATTGCGCTCGGCTGGCATTCCATAATCTCCTTGACTCACGAAAACACGTTTTTATAATGGCGGCTGCTCAACTCAACACAGTGAATAACTCGCCAAATAACTCTGATTTCGAAGATAGTAGTGGTCCAGAAACAAGCTCGCACCAGCAGTGTATCATCAATGCTAAACGAGCTTAGCTGGCAATCGCTTCAGTCGTGCAGAAATATTGCAGACCTTACTATGTTCTACAAGATTAATTACGGCCTAGTAAACATCACCTTTCCCTACGATATTCAACTTAGCACTTACACTCGCACAAGAGCTATGCACGAATATAAGTTCGTGCACCCACTCGCTACTATAAATGCATTCAAGTACTCGTTTTTTGTCAGAGCGATTCCACCATGGAATTCCTTACCACACAATACTGTTAATGCTACATCTTTGAATAGCTTCCAGACTGGCATATCCATGTATGTGTAATCTCAACCAATTGATATTGGCTGCGGTCGCGCTCGCGCTGTGGTGGCAGCGTAGCTGTTGTCATCGGAGCCCATTATCGATTGATACATGTAGCTGCACTGTCACTGGAGACGCCTGTGTGGCGGCAGTCATTATCGCTTTATATGTAAGCTCATGCTGTTGTTTACCAGCTTATGAATTATTATTATTATGGCTATTTTTATCCTTTTGCCACCATTTGCACTCTGGTTATTAGTCATTGAACATTGAACATTGCACTTCACCATGCACTATTATCCACTTATTGCACCGTAACCTCAGTACTTGCACGACCGCTGACAATTTCATTGCCAGATTAGCTCCACCGCTACCAGGCAATTATCATATTTAAAGATAAAGATTAAAGATATCTACTCAGCATTTCATTTCAAGTTTCATTATTAGTAGATATGCTTATATCTGATAAATAAGGTATGTAATGACATGTTTTTAAAAGTATAAAACTCAAACATTCAGAACAGCAGAGCATCCGGAAGATTAGTAAACGTGTTGTTCACAATGTAATTATAAGAAACTTGACACCTTGGTTGCCATAGCGATTGTGTAAACATGCTTGTTGGCACCTTGTAATGGAAGGCCAGTCTTTGTACAATAAAATGATGGTTAGTACGTTTGAATCCGAGTTTTGGAGTTTTTGGTGTTTGTTAATACGATATTGCTGTTTCTTAAAACAATTGGGACCTTTAGCAATCACGACGGCAACGTGTAGGACGACGGCATAAAACAATAGCCTTAATTACAAAATATAATAACTGAACGTGAAAATGCATGCAGTCGCCTATATTCTCTGCAAAAACGCAACGTGAAAACCCCAAATTGTACGTTTTAAAGACAACGCGAACGTTAGAAAATAAATCAAATAATTTTTCGTTCGGCTTGAACGGAACTCTATAGTGATTATATTTTTTCGAAAATCTGGTTGTGAAAAACAATTCAAGGCGAACAAGGGAAATAGTAAACACCAAATTTCGGGAGAAAACACTTTTCTAAGTCCCGTCGTCACTGCATGCCGTCGCCGTCCTGGTTGCTAAAGGTCCCTAATACAGTGTATCTCGTTTGGGTGGGCTACGTTATAAAATTCCGACTCTCAACTCTCTACCTTTTACTCTCGACTCTCGACTCTCTACCTTTTACTCTCGACTCTCTACCTTTTACTCTCGACTCTCTACCTTTTACTCTCGACTCTCTACCAAAAGGCAGACTCCAGGCATTAAGCACGTCATGTGTAGATGACGATACTCTATTCTAGTTATCCTAAAAACACATGAACAGAAACTCACTACTTTCAAAGGCTAAGGCTAACGCAAGTATTACTTCTAATTTGAGGTATGTTGTTTGTGCAGCCAATAATCCGGAAACTCAATCCGGAAACTCAACCGGGAAACCTGTGGAGGAGGTTACACCACTATTCCGTTGTTCATAGCAGATAATTTTGCAATTAGTTCTGTCTTGAGTGACCAAGAGTCCGGTTTCAATATGTGCAGAGTATTTTTTCATGGTAAAATGCCTGTTTGGATTAATCTTACAGGTGATTTAACCGGAGTCCACTTTAAAGTGAAGAGTTTTTGAATACTCTCGAACATTGGAAGTAACAAAGGCCTGAACATAATACGATTGATTTGTTTGACTAGGTGATAAGGCGAGAAAGGAACGTAGTGCTCATCCGAACCTGACTAGTACGAGTCAAGTGGTTGTGTAACGCTCCCATGAACTTCTTGCAAATGTCTGTTCAGACAGGGAGGTTCCCAGAAGAGCCATAGTGCAAACCGGGTATCTAAAATTAAGCAAGGTGGAGTGTCTTTAGATTTCTTCAGCAATATCTTCAAGATACACGTTCCGTCGTCCTGTAGTACTTTAAATACCTCAAATGGGCGGTACTGACTTGACAAAGGTACTCACGCTGTCTGATATTCCGAATGAAAGCATCTGTCTGAATTTGCTTTCTATGCTTTTTGAACGAGAGCAAGAAGCTTGAAAGGGCTGTGTGGTTAACGTAGATGACGATTTTCCGTGTCCGCATTTTGCCGTACAAATAAAGGGCTTAGGAAAATTCGAAAGAGAAGGGATCCAGGAAATGGTTCGGCTGCATGGTATGCACCATGTTGGCTTCGAAGTAAAGCAAGAAAGACCGGGAAAGGCTGAAGGGAAACATTTAGGAAAACCTAAAGTCCAGTAGCAGATTCCTGCACTTTGCGGTGAATGTTAGTCATTATACTCAATCAATGTATATCACCAATGGTATCCACTGGGCAGAGGAAGCCAAGTAATACATGGTGACCCCAAGGGTCGGAGCCTCCCTGTTAACTTAAGAGCCTGCTTCAACCAACTTCTTAAGCATCTTGAAGTAAAACATGGCTTAGACAATGCATGTTCCCAGTGGCGGAACAGATCATGTATGTTTCAAAGGATGTAGCCAGCTGTTTCCGATACAAAACTGTCAACATTTATGTGAAGGTATTGTCCTTTTTGTGGCTACAAGTGCAGTTTTTAATTCTAAATTGTGGGAAGCTATGGTCCTTCGTAATGGTGAGATTGCCATTATTCAAATGGAACAGTGTTCAGTCTTCAAGTAAGGGCGTTTTCATGTCATGGCTAAATGATGGAACCATTGAAGCTGGATTCTAGTCTATTTTGGAGAGTTTTGGACAGCCCAGTGAGGTCCAGTCAGTTTGATGGCTATGATTATCACTTCCCGCCTCTTCAGTCTTCCAAGCAACGACAGCAACAAACTAGTAAGTTCTTTGATTTTAACTAATTTTTAAGAAAACCTGCATTTTCTCAAATTTAAGTGAAATTCTACTTTTTGCGTAAAACCTCCATTGCATGGGTTATAAAAAAAAAGGCTCTCCTTCCAACTCAGAGTGGTTAAACTAATAAACTGAACCTACTTTAATTGAATCTTTCTTTGTTCTATTGACTTTAGCCACGAGCCAACATGATGTAGTGATTATACTGTAATGACCAAATCCTGACCAGTAATTACAGGATACCTTTACCTTCCTGGCTGAAATCGCAGAAGAGGATTTTTCTTAAAGTACACATGGTGCATCAATCCAGTAAACTAAACCTTTGTTGTATTAAAACGAGAGGCCGGCCTTTGTGCAGCTTTCGCTGGTTACTTATAGAGTTAACCGAATTTGTCTGTAAGAATATACACTTGGCCCATTAGCCATTGCGAGGTTGCGCGAGGGATTGGGTCTAGTTTACGCGTGCGTTGACTTATGGGGCTGTTTTGGAGGACGCTATTTCAAGATGGCGTCTCACGAAAATAGGAACGAAGAAAGCAATATATACCAGAATTTAAAGCTCAATGAAACCGATATTCCAGGTGCTGAACTTCCAAAACCACCAGAGCACTGTACGATAGCAATTTTAAAGCGATGGCTTACATGTAGAGGGGCAAAAGTATCTGGGAAACGTGGTGACTTGATCCAAAGGTTAGTCGATCTCACTAGTCTCATTCTCGCCAAACTTTACTTGATTTAGAGAAGTATATGTCCTTAATATGGTTTCTTCTACTCTCTTAGGGTAAACAATTATATAAATGGCGGTCTTGCTAGTAATATTATCGATCCCGATGGAGGTATAAATGCACAGAAGAAGTGACTCAGACTCGGTCTTGGACGAAGAAGTAAGCCCCTTGACTGATGAAAAGTTCCCTGTTGATGGTTTTCAAGTTGGAATTTCTGGCATTCCTAAAATTGGATACTCTCAAATATGGAAGTATTTGATCGAAGACGTCGAACTAAAGAAACAGCTTTCCGTTGAGAAACCTAGAGTAAAAGGATATAACTTTTACAAATCTGGCAAAATTTAGGAATTTACAGCAGAGCTGAAAACAATGTATTTTACCTAAAGAGCCAAGTTATGCCTTCATACAGTAAGTCTGGCTCTGTCAGTGAAACTTATAATCAAACCGAACTCTGATGTGTACAAGGCATACTGTCCCTGTCCAGCAGGAGTTGATGGTCGATGCAACCATTTAGCTGCAACTCTGTTCGCCGTAGAAGATATGTGTGGCAAGCTTAACAGTACCATGGCCAGAAATCGAGGACAGTTCAGCGGTACGGCTAGCGGGCGCATATATCTTCATTGAAACATACCTACATAAGTTAAATTTACAATATGAAGTGTCAATCTTTACTTTACGAGATGAAGTTTCAGTTTCTATCAGGAATAGCTGCATTTCCCCCGGTATTGTGCAAAAAAGAACACAGGTAGCCAAATACTGTATTTATGGGATACCTGTGGTAAAAATAAATAGTTCAAAATAAAAGTGAAACAAACGCAAAAGTTTAAGCTATTTTTCCATAAGGATTTTCTGGTTTTAGAAGACATTTCAATACATTAATTGCTGGAGTAAAAAAACCGTTACTCACTTTATACAGAGGGAAATAAGTACCCGGGCACAGGCATCCCAGCTTTGATTATCTCATGAACTACTGATATTGTTTGAAAACCCAGTCTCTCTCGTTTAAAGAAAAGCAAGATGGCCGACGAACAACTTAGAAATTCGGGAAGAAAACACCACGAGTGGAAGCACAATTTGGACAACTCAAACTCCAAAACTCACTGTACTGGAAGTCGGTTTCCTTTGCTATTTATTGTAATATCTGGAGCATTTCTGCCGAACGATTGCCATGTTTTATTGGGCTAAAACTACATGGAAATGTTGATCATTTATCGTACTTCGAAATAGGACGTTGAGAGATGGCTTTTCAGAGAGTGAACCAGTGCTTCGAACAAGTCAACATGGCTATATAGCGACATTTTTGCTAATTAAGAGGCAGTTATGGAAGCTTAAGATGCTGAACTTTGGAGCAATTCTGCAGAAGTTTTACTACTTTAAGTCACTTCACGTTGCATAGCAGTGCTAACTATTATGGAGTTAAAAGTTTTGAGACGTGGAGACATTGGACAAGTATTAACAGAGGTATGGAAATATCGCTTTTATCTTATTTCCAAGTCAATCTCTTATAACCGACGCCATTTTTAAAGTGCAAGAAATCACAAACTACGCATGCTCGGCAGCCATGATGTCCTCGATTCTTGCCCATGCAGACAAAGTGAAGATACCGATGAGCTACCGTGTACGTCAAAGCCATGTGCATGGAGTGTGCCACGACAAAGACACACAGAGCCATCCCCAATTCAAGATATTAAGTTTGAAAAGCACATCTGGGGGGAAAAGAAAGCAAAACATGATACATCAGCATCTAATAATGTAGAAAAGGATGTCAGGGCCCCACACCAAAGACAGCAGGACCAAGACTTTAGGAATACTTTTTCAAAAAATTAAGCAAATTGAACAGAAAACTGGCAAGAAAATGGGACTTAGTTACATTATTTCACACATCCTTCCAGAGAAACCCCCAGTGCCAGAAGAAGAAATAATTGAAGACATCCAGGCAGCAAAATGGGGGATATCTCCAATTAAAAATGGCCCTCTTTCTCTAGATGACATTGCAAATAAGGCACTCAGATCCAAAGAGAATTTATACAACTCTGTGAAGGATATTCAAGCTATTGCCAAGGACACATTAGAGCAGCACAAAACGAGAGTCTGGTTTGATGTGCGCCAGCCAAGAATAACTGCCTCCAAATGTAAGAGATGCTTACTAAAGCCCACCACGAGTCCAACCAAAGCAGTAAGTGAAGTTTTATTGTACAATCCTCGACATGTACAGACAAAGGCCATGAAGGAAGGCATTGAATGGGAACCAAAGATCCTACAAAGATTTCAGTTTGGGGGTACGGGGGTACGGAGGTGCGGTTGTATTGGAGTACGCGGTTGTACTGGGTGAAATACGGTAAAACTAATAGTTTCTTTTCGGTAGTAGAAAAAAAAACATTTTCTGACATGAAACAACAAGGCCTATGTTCCTTTCTTTTGTGTCTATGCAATAAACTGAGTCGAAATAATGAACTATGGCGTTAATTACATAAATAACATTCAGTGTTTATTTGTGTATTCCCATAACTTTACGTTGAGTTGAAGTAGATTGTAATTTGACATTTGTGTATTATGCATACAATCTTTCATGTCAATGCTTGAAGTCACAAAATAAAATGCTGGGTAAATCTCACTCAATTGATTTTTATTTGAGGCCAGTGAAATATTTTGCAGACCACTGATGTGTTTGTGTTAGTGGTCCTGTTGGCCAGTGAAGGAAAAAGTTAAGATGGAACCCTGTTATCTTATAACTACTTTTACTAATCCTCAATATAATTTATTTTACAGAGTTGAAAAGGACACGCCATGCCAAAATGAACCAAAGTTCATTGTGTTTTACACCCAGCTGTTGGCAGTGTCCTCAATGTTTTGTTTCAACTGTAAGGCAACCGAGCATCAGCATGAAGGTTAATGGTACTATGGTAACAGTTTATCAGGCATGTAGGCAGTGTGGCCAGGAAGCCTTTGCAGTGGAGATCCCAGCCGCTGATACTGGGCAGGTATGCAGCTGGAAATCTGCTGCTAAGCTTTGCAACATTAATGGCCGGTGTTACTATATCCAAGGTACTACTCATCTTCCAGCACATGGGCATTGCAGTGTATTTCGGCGTGCACCTTCTTCCGCCACCAAACCAAGTTCGTGTTCCCTGTGATCCTGCAGTTCTGGGAGACCTACCAAGCCAGTTTAGTGCAACAGCAGCTGCAATGATGAAATATATCACATGGAGTGGAGATGGTCACTTCGACTCTATGGGCCACAGTGCAAAATATGGTGTTTACACCATGTTTTGTAACAATATCTCCAAGGTCGTACATTTTGATCTTCTGCAGGTGAGAATTGGCGTGCTGTTGGAATCAACTTTGGAAATGACAGACTTTGACACTAGCATTAATTTTTTGCTCTTTATTTAAATATCATATTATTTTCACTCATTTGCACTGCACACAAATAATTTGGTAAAATATTTGTATGGTATTTTCTTGCATCGCAAAATACACATGATCATGCTGTCACCCCAAAAAAACGTTTCCTTAATTCCCAGTCTTATACATGTGTCTATATACAGCAACCCTTTGCCAGAATTATGAATTATATAGAATTAGCATAAATTTCTCCTTCATTTTCTGCAAATGATATTTATATAGTTCAGAATGTTTGCAAAGGGCTGTTTTACAAAAGCCATATAAATAAATATGTATATATACAGCCAGTTGCAATAATTCTGACCTTCCATCCGTGTACTCTCGCCCCAATCTCCCAGTGTCGACCAACGTTATAGGCCAACAAAAAGACATAGAGAAATGGCCACATTTAGAGGGAGTTCACGTCCAGTGGATAGAATCTGAAATTGGCCTTCTAATCGGGAACGATTGCCCGGCGGCTTTACAACCGAGCCACGTGAGACAGAGCCAAGATGAAGGACCTTACGCTGCGCGCACAGTATTTGGATGGGTACTAAATGGTCCCCTGGGAAGAGAAGACGCAAGCGTCCCAACTGCTAACTTCATCGATTCTAATTAACAACAAGAACAGCTAAACCAACAGTTCAAGGAGTACTGTAACTTAGAATTTAACGACTCGGCCTACTCGTTAAACTTGTCACTATCCCAAAACGACTGGCGAGTGCTACAAATAATGGAAGACACTATCGAGCTACCGTGGAAAAGCTACCCCCTGCACTGGAGAATAATCGTGTCCTCGCAGAGTAACGTCTGAAGATGTTAAAGAAAAGATTGGAAGCAAATGTGACAATTCGTCAGAAGTATTCGGAGTTTATGAGTAACCTACTAGCGAAGAATTAATGCACGCCAGGTACCCAGAGAAGAACTACAAGATACCAGCAAGAACTGTTACTATCTGGCACACCATCCAATTTTGCCCACCATTTCTAAGCCAAAGGTACGCGTCGTGTATGATTGTCAAGCAAAATACAAGGGCACTTCTTTGAACAACCAGCTCTTACAGGGGCTGGACTCGACAAATTCCCTGGTCGGCATACTAACCGGGTTTCGTAAGGAATCGATAGCCTTCATGTCCGACATCGAAGCGATGTTTTATCAGGTCCGAGTGAGACCAAGCAATTGCGACTACCTCAGATTTTTATGGTGGCCAGACGGAAACCTTGATGTAGAACCTGAAGAGTATCAGATGTTAGTCCACCTGTTCGGAAGCATTTCATCACCAAGCTGCGCTAATTACGCGCTGAAGAAAACGGCTGAGGACCACGGAGCCAATGCTAACAGAGAGCACGCTGGGAGTTCAGTGGAACACGCTAACAGGCGAGGCTTGTTATCTATATTTAGTTCAGTTTACGATCCGCTCGGATTCGTATCCCCAAGCATCCTCCCCGCCAAAGGTAGCCTACAAGACTTATGTCGTTGAGGACTGGGATGGGACGACGAGATTCCAGCAGCTGACCAAGTTAACTGGAAAGCCTGGCTAAGCGATCTACCCAAGCTAGAGCAATTCTCTATCCCACGATCCTTCAAGCCACTGGATCAAGCAGAGATTGTGCAACATGAGTTGCATCATTTTTTGATGCGTCAAGTATAGGATATGGAGCGGTGTCCTATCTACGCCAAGTCAACGCCAGTGGTAAAGCACATTGTTCGCTCGTGATGGCAAAATCAAGATTGGTGCCGCTTAAAGTGATGACGATTCCGAGGATAGAGTTGTCCACAGCAGTGCTAGCAACCAGATGATCAGCCAAGAAATCAACCTTCCATTAGCCCCATCCACGTTCTGGACAGATAGCACATGCATACTTTGCTATATTGAAAATCAAGACAAGCGATTTCAAGTATTTGTGGCCAACTGAGTAACAGCTATACATGATCGATTCGAACCGACGCAGTGGAGATATGCCGACACCACACAGAATCCCGCCAACGAGGCTTCGAGAGGTATGTCGGTGGACGAGTTGCTAAGCAACGAGCGCTGGACAAAGAGACCAGCGTTTCTACGGCAATCAGAAGACACATGGCCCCAAAGACCCACAAGTATCAGCGTTGTATCGTCCGATGACCTAGAGGTAATGCACTAGTCAATTGAAACCCCGGCCCCCCGACCCCCCGACCCCCGGGACATAGCGGGGCATTAACGGGGACATGGCCGTGGAATAACGCACATTTAACGCTGCATTTTTCCGGTGGAACGGGGAAAGTACCGATTTGAAAATTTGCGGGGATTTTAGCCGTGGTTGTAACGCCAGCCACGACAGAGCGGGACTGGGACCGAGCATCAACAACGTGTATCAAACATGGCATCTGTAATAGGCAGACCTGTTCACTCGGTGTACCCAAGCATCGCATCATGTATTAGAATCAAAAATTGCATTCACCAGAAGTTTTATCTCCGGGAAAAGTACCAGGTCAAAGACTTTCAGATGTTACCTGCTCTGCATATTATGTGGACAAGTGTGTCGCGTTGTGATACCCATAATTGGGTTCCAAATCATTTTGTACCTATTGTTAAAAAGAACGTAGATGTAACCAGTTCTCCATCTCGAGGTCCTAAGGGTAATTCCACACCCACGTACGTAGATGTAACCAGATCTCCCTCTCCTTCAGACGATCAATCTCCAGTCCGTTCTCGGTCTCGAAGTCCTAAGGGTAATTCCACACCCACGTACGCAGATGTTACCAAATCTCACTCTCCTTCAGACGATCAATCTCCTGTCAGTTCTCCGTCTCGAAGTCCTAAGGGTAATTCCACACCCACGTACACAGATGTAACCAGATCTCCCTCTCCTTCAGACGATCAATCTCGAGTCCGTTCTCCGTCTCGAAGTCCTAAGGGTAATTCCACACCCACGTACGTAGATGTTACCAGATCTCCCTCTCCTTCAGATGATCAATCTCCTGTCAGTTCTCCGTCTCGAAGTCCTAAAGGTAATTCCACACCCACGTACGCAGATGTAACCAGATCTCCCTCTCCTTCAGACGATCAATCTCCAGTCCGTTCTCCGTCTAGAAGTCCTAAGCCTAAGGGTAATTCCACACCCACGTACGTAGATGTTACCAGATCTCCCTCTCCTTCAGACGATCAATCTCCAGTCCGTTCTCGGTCTCGAAGTCCTAAGGGTAATCCCACACCCACGTACGCAGATGTAACCAGATCTCAGACGATCAATCTCCAGTCCGTTCTCCGTCTCGAAGTCCTAAGGGTAATTCCACACCCACGTACGTAGATGTAACCAGATCTCCCTCTCCTTCAGACGATCAATCTCGAGTCCGTTCTCCGTCTCGAAGTCCTAAGGGTAATTCCACACCCACGTACGTAGATGTTACCAGATCTCCCTCTCCTTCAGACGATCAATCTCCAGTCCGTTCTCGGTCTCGAAGTCCTAAGGGTAATTCCACACCCACGTACGCAGATGTAACCAGATCTCCCTCCCCTTCAGACGATCAATCTCCAGTCCGTTCTCCGTCTAGAAGTCCTAAGGGTAATTCCACACCCACGTACGTAGATGTAACCAGATCTCCCTCTCCTTCAGACGATCAATCTCCTGTCATTTCTCCGTCTAGAAGTCCTAAGGGTAATTCCACAGCAACGTTCGTCTTTCCATCGTCAAGGAGCATAGACGATATGAAATTACCAACATTTGCTTCCTCACCAATGGTATCTGCATTTACGCCAACGTTTAAGCGCAAAAAAAGGAAAGCCAACAAAAGCCACAATGTAACTACAAAAACGGCGAAGTGCTCAACCGGATCTCCATCAATTTCATCCTTCTTTGTTCCTAAGCGTAATTCCACTCCCAAGTACGCAGGTGCGACAAGATCTCCCTCTCCTTCAGACGATCAATCTCCCATCAGTTCTCCGTTTCGAAGTCCTAAAGGTAATTCCACACCCACGTACGCAGATGTAACCAAATCTCCCTCTCCTTCAGACGATCAATCTCCAGTCCGTTCTCCGTCTAGAAGTCCAAAGGGTAATTCCACACCAACGTTCGTCTTTCCATCGTCAAGGAGCATAGACGATATGAAATTACCAACATTTGGTTCCTCGCCAAAGGTATCTGTATTTACGCCAACGTTTAAGCGCAAAAAAAGGAAAGCCGACAAAAGCCACAATGTAACTACAAAAACGGCGAAGTGCTCAACCGGATCTCCACCAATTTCATCGTTCTTTGTTCCTAAGCGTAATTCCCCTCCCAAGTACGCAGCGACGAGATCTCTCTCTCCTTCAGACGATCAATCTCCCGTCGGTTCTCCGTCTCAAAGTCCTAAGGGTAATTCCACACCCACGTACGCAGATGTAACCAGATCTCCCTCTCCTTCAGACGATCAATCTCCAGTCCGTTCTCCGTCTCAAAGTCCTAAGCATTCCTCGTTTAACTACTCATCATTTCCTTTTTCTGGTGGTGCCTTCGTCTTTCCATCGTCAAGGAGCATAGACGATATGAAATTACCAACATTTGGTTCCTCACCAACGGTATCTGCATTTACGCCAACGTTTAAGCGCAAAAAAAGGAAAGCCGACAAAAGCCACAATGTAACTACAAAAACGGCGAAGTGCTCAACTGTATCTCCATCCATTTCACCGTTCAGTATTCCTAAGCAAAGGCAGTCGACACAAAACAGAGATAAACAACCGCCCACAATGTGCACTCCTTCCTTTATTCAAGAAGGAGTTATTCCACTAGAAGGCCCGTCTCTTGACTGGTACAAGAGAAAGGGGCATACAGTAATGTCTAACTTTAATAAAGGCTTGGCAAAAGGGAAACATGTTGAAGTAGCTGGTGATGGAGCATTTAAAGGAATGGTCAGTACAGTAAGAGGAACTCTACAAGATAATGTTGATAATATTTTGAAACGTTTAAACCAACGTTGCAGTCTGAAGCAGCAAACGCACCTAAGTTCCATCCTATCTGTTGCTGAGTATCTCGTAGAAAATGGTCCTTTAGTACCAACACAACATTTGGGAAATGTGTATAGGAAAGCAAAGAAAAGTGATGGTAAGCGTTTCACGTCATCTTCATTGTTCCATATCTTTTCACGTCACCTCAACATTATGCAAGTTTATATACGAGGACGGGCGTTCATTCTTGAGAATCGAGGGGCAGAAGTGCAAGCAGTGGTGAAATCTTTACAAGCTTCAGAAAAGGGAGAACAAGAAATAATCAAGGGCAGAGTGGCAGAAGCAGTAGGAGATGTTTACAACACAGCTCTTAAATATCTAGATACTAAGAGGGACAGAGATACTGTCAAAGCACTTCTCACAAAGATCACAAGTGTTAAGTGTGTTATGGGAATGGCGAAGGTGCAGGATAAACGATCTATAAGAAGAACTAAAGATGCGGTATTTTCAAATTTTGTTAAATTTGAAAACATGGAAAAGGAAATATCTCTTGAGCAAAATGCTGAAATGTCTGAGGAGAAACGAAGGTGTAAGGTAAACCGACTTGTCGAAAAAAAGAAATTAGAAAATCTGCGCCATATTTACAAAGGAAGAGGAAGAATGTTAAAATGTGAAGAGTTTCCAGATCTTGCCGGTATTTTAGAATTTTCTTTTGGTGATGCAGACAGAGTTAATCGCGGAGGAGGAGGTCTAGAAAGTCACCCAAGATTAACTGATGCGGTACTGTATAGAGCAGCTGACAACAACACAATCATGCGCCAGGCAAGGGAGACCATCTTGTCACTCGCTCCAGAAAAAATCAGCATTTCTTTGTCTTCATGCTTTAATTACACACAGAACTACAAAGAAAACACTTACCAGGCTAAAAGACACCATGCAGGAAAGGGGATAAATGCGTGCATCTCCCTTCACAAACCACCAAGAACGGGAGTTGAAAAGTTTGTTGTCAACCTCCACTGGACAACACAAAATGTTAATCTCACTCTTGATTTAGCACACTTACAACCTGAAGACTTCATGGTAGACTCAAAGGACGCGAAAACTGCAATTCGATCAGACGTTTCTCCTGTTCAAAAGCCAGGAAAAACATGGAAGAAAATCGAGCTACCGGACCACGACTGGCAGAGAACCACCTTCAATACGATAACGCCTATGACACATCTATTTGTTAAATCAGAGGAAAGTTCTCACACGGATGGTACCATTTCCATTAAAAGAACAGGAAATTCTGCTACTGTTTTGAATGTAACATTTTTCGAACACCAAACTGTTCAACGAGTATTTAATGAACTTTTTCTGCTATTAATCAATCCTTCTCTAGATAGTGTTTTCCGAAACACCGAAACGGGTAAACTTAAGGAGCACTTTCTATTTATTGTTGACAATGGACCGGCGGAAGCTCCTGCAAGTCCTCTCGTGGGTATGTGGCTGGTAGGTTTGGCAAGAGCCCTTAAATTGAAAACCATTCGTCAGAAATCGTTTGCTTAATTTCATAGCAAGAGAAACCCCGTTGAGAGAGTCCATGCTGTACATAATGCTGCCCTGTCAAACGAAGTCTTCTTTTTTTTCCAGCCATGGAATTCACGACAGCTACGAAATTGGCGATGACAGGCATCGAGACAACATGGAGCACATGGCAGTTAAGGTGAAAGAATGTCTGAGTCACGCTCAGTTCGGTGGTAAGACGTGCCTCATACTACGTGGTACAAAATGTGAAGATAGTTTTGTTTTTCAGGATGAGGATGAACTTGTAACATTTGTAAAGAAAACGGAACGCAGGAAAGACGACGATGATCACACATACTCACCTTGTGGAGACTCCCTGTGGAAAGAGCTCTGTATAATTTGGAACCTCGACGAAGGTTTCACAGGAAGTTATAGTGAGGACTACCAAATCCTTAACAACACATTTGATGAAGAGGGTAGGAGAACCTGTTGGTTCGATAAATATTCCAGAGTAATATATAATCCTGATGTAAATACGGAATTAGTCAATGCTGAGTTACAGCCAATTCCAGACTTTGTCCATTGGTTGAAATCAGAGGGGGAACTGCATTACCTACCATTAGAAAAACTGAAGGATATTGATTTTCCTGCCTTGGACGATACGCCCGCAATGTTTCTCCCCTCCACGATACTTCAAATAATGTTTAAGGTATTTCAAAAACCCAGTGAGGCTATGTTGCCCTACCTATCTCTGCTCTGTTGGTGTCCGGTTACAGATGTTGAGCGTTTTTTTAAAGAAACGGACAAGAGGTTGGCGGATGAATTTGCAAGTGATAGGGAAAGAGTACTGGTCACAACACGACTTGTATAAGGAAATCAACAAAAAAGAGTTAGAAGACATGGCAAGGTCAAACAACATCAACTTCGAGGGAAAGAAACATGAGTTCGCAAGACGTTTAGTAAAGGCACTTGAGCTATCAGTTCCTCCTCCTCTGGACAGTTATAATGGCGATCTTGATTCAATCCCTGATTCTGTAAACGAAGTTGCAAAACTGTCAATTTATAGACTTAAGGAGATTTTGATATTCCATGGAGTATTGACATGTGGAAATAAAGATGAATTGCTAATCAGAGTGGGAATGGTAAAAAGTGGAAGGGAAGAACTTGCTTTCCGTAAAGAGTTGGATGGATTGACAAATCTGCTTACAATGGCTAGACGCGTCATTAACTTGGAGAAGAAAATGTATATTTGTGATCCTAGAATCACCCATAGGAAACGCAAGAATCAAACAGCTACTACTGCCATGCTTACAACTTCCCGTCCTAGAGCCAATGCCTCTATAGTGCCAAAAGAGAGAGCTACACTGGTTCCAATTTCTGGTGTCACATTGGACAATCTGGACAATGTTCTGGACCCACTGGAAGATGAACTCCTTTTAATGTCAGAGAGAGAAAAAGCCAGTAGACCACATTGCCATCGGAAAACAAATGTTGAGTGTTTGAAAGTTATTGGTACTAGAGTATCAATACTTTGGAAAAAAGAAGAGATTGGCGACACTGGTTGGAGAGCAGATAATTATAATTGCTATTGCTATGACAGACAACACAGACGTCATTCCAAAACCATTATCATACTATTTTATAATAATTTATATTAATTACTATTTACCAACAGGAAGGATGAAAAAGAATTAACCTTATCTCCTCTCGTAAATTTGTAATGTTGACTATATATTGTCTATTTCCTTTGAAGGATGGTATACTGCCAAGGTGAGGGAGTATTCGTCACAAGACAACACCATAAAGGTGGAGTTTGAAACTGAGCCAGGGTCCTTCTATTGGTACAAACTGGACAGTGACACAATTAAACTTGCTAGGCAAAGCGGAGGAAAATTGAGTCATTATTCTGAAATGACAGAGGTTGGGGCCAAGGTAGAAATGTATTGGTCAGATGAGGACCTTGGAAACACTGGGTGGTCCACAGGTTAGTTACAAAACAATTTACTAACCATAACCATTGAAAGAAACATAAACATAAGATTGAATCTCAGCAACGTACCATCCTATAAAATGCGTTGTACACAAACATTAAAATTATAATTATCATTTTTTTTTTAGCTTTAATATGATGCGGATGAAGTGGAGTTGGTGTACGACGAGGAACCAGAATCTACTTATACTGTTGCGGTTCTCCCCAACTTAGTAAAGGGAAAGCTTCGCCTTCTTAGGCCGTAATTATATACAGCTGTTTGCAAAAATTATGTCGCCTAAACTAATCAATATATAAGGATGCTTTCTGGGTAATTTTCATCACATAAACTGTTAAAAAACCCTGAAATTTGAAAATATTTTTTCACAGACGTTCTACATGGGGTAATTGGGTTTATAGATTCAGTCCAAATTATAGCTAAAATCAAATATATATTGATATATTTATGCAAGACATAATTTTGCAATAGAATATTCGTATTCTCATGGTTTTCCAGGGACGAGCTTCAGAGGGTCAGGCGGGTTGAAATGTCAGAAAAGTTAAAAGTTCCACAGTTGAAGTCCTATTTTCGGCTCAAAAATTTGTTGTTCTCCAAAAAATGTCTGAACTACAGCGGAAAGGGATGGAAGGTAATTAATTGACATAATTCTGGGCATTTCTCCTCACACTGTATTCATTTATTTCTGTACGCTAGCTGTTAGAGAATCCATAGGCAAAACAGCAATGAACCATACCTAGAATTATGTTAGTCAATATTGCCTTGCGACCTTGTAACAATGTGCTCTTTCTGATGCTCGTCCTAATTTTATGTGAACATTGATCGAATAATTAACACCTCATTTTTGTTGGGACATTCATGTTGTTTTGGCATAGTACAACCATCTTCATAATTGGTTTATATGTCAAGTTACTGACTAGATACAGAAACGCAAGGGCAGTATCTTATCGAGTGGAAGTGATGAAAAACAAAAAAAGTGATTTTCAGAATTTTTCAACTAAATAACTTTTTCAGAAACTGCTAGCTACATTGTATATATAAAAAGGAGGTTTCCTGCAAATATTGAGAAATCATGAATGATGACATCACACTCTAGTCTCACTCTAATCTCACATCCTTCAGGCATGTCTTAATTCCTACAAAGTGCTGCTTTTGAAAAAGGTTCCTCGTCCTCGCTCCCTTTGGTGGAGCCGAGAATTAATTTACTGTCACCCAATAAATAGTGGACAGATGCCTGTCGAGCAGGCATATATATACCTATATATACCTATATATACCTATATGTACCTATATATCTGCGAGGAGCAACAATGACAATAATGTTGTTAACGGAGATGAAATATATAATAATGCAATCAGGGTATTTATACATGGAAAATTCATCGCGCAGAATTCTATTGTTCTCGGCGACATGTACTTACGGCCGAGAGGTTAAAGTGAGGACGGAATAATTATAACATTGCTAATTATTCTGCGGGAAAGCGATTGTGATTGGCTTTTGACAAATCGGTTTGGGAATACTCTACTCCCACATCACATGAAACACATGTCAATCAATGTCAACTGCTCGCTTCATGGGAATAGTGGACTCCCAAAGCTCGTTAAAGAAGGTCATCACACTAACTAATGTTGTTATATCGGAAGCCCATTTGTCATTACCGCCCCTGAAGTTCAAAAGCAAAGCCTTTCGTCTGTTCGATCTTGTTATTTCCTTGGTGGGCCAATTACACAGATACAGACTTAAACTTATCAATTCAAAGTTTAAGATACCTTGTCTTTGTAAAAGTTTTGCGTTAAATCCATGATTCGAATCGCCGCTTAGTTTTCTCTGAGAAATTAAAGAATCGTGTTGGTTTATTTTATTTCCTATGAATCGTATAAAACGAAGAAAGTTATAACTTTGAGATCGCCGGTGCGATGTTTTTAGCTTTTAAATACTTCTAGAGCACGTACGAACATGAGCAACGTCTTAATTTGAAGTTTAATTTGAATGATTGTGAATACAACGTTATGATTTGCTTTTGACGCGCTAAGTTTATAGTTTTTATTTAATTCTCACTAAGATTTGTTTTGTCGCGGTTGCCTTTTACTCAGCTTCAGTTTGAAAGTACTTTGTCGCCAACTTGGCTGGGCGATTTTTTTAGCGTTTAAATACTTCTAGAGCATGTACGAACGTGAGCAACGTCTTAATTTGAAGCTTGAATTATTCTGAATACAACGTTATGATTTGCTTTTGACGCGCTAAGTTTATAGTTTTTATTTAATGCTCTCTAAGATTTGTTTTGTCGCGTTTGCCTTTACTCAAATGGACTTTGCCGCCAACTCCGCCGGGGAGACTTTTTTAGCGTTTAAGTACTTCTAGAGCACGTACGAACATGAGCAACGTCTCAATTTGAAGCTTGGATTATTCTGAATACAACGTTATAATTTGCTTTTTACGCGCTAAGTTTATAGTTTTTATTTAATGCTCTCTAAGATTTGTTTTGTCGCGGTTGCCTTTACTCAGCTTCAGTTTGAAAGTACTTTGCCGCCAACTCGGCTGGGCGATTTTTTTAGCTTTTAAATACTTCTAGAGCACGTACGAACATGGGTTACGTCTCATTTTGGAGCTTGAACTAATTTAAACGTAAGTTCAAGATTTGCTCATGACGCGCAAGTGTTATTTTAACATTAATTTTGAGCTTTGGTTCTGTGTCAATTTCAATGGCTAATCATGCGGCGGGTGTGCTGTTGTTCGTGAAGGAGGAGCTAGAGAGCCAAGAGAAGTCCCGCGGGAATATTCAAACTTCAAAACGGGAAGCGAATTCCAGGTTTTAAGACATGGCTTGGAAATATTGATTTCGATAATACTAATACTGGTCAGATTACTATGAAAAAACGGCTGGTAGTAAGTAACATACTAAACTAACTTTTCCAGGTGGTACCTAAGTAGAAAACACGATTGCTAGCGAGAAAATTGGCCTCAAAGTGAGCTAAAGTGAATATTCCACTGTAGAAACAGTTAAAAAAACCAAAATTCATGGTCCAACCGATAATGCTTATACTCACTTAAATAAGTTGAAATTGGGTGGAAATTGTTCATTGATATCTCTTCTTCAAAAGCCAGGTAGTACCTAAGCTCTAGCAAATTTCATTTAACCATAAATAAGCAAAACGTCTAGTTCACTTAAGCCTTTTAGTCCAATTCCTCCATTGTTGGCATCGTTATTCATTGTGTAGGCTTTGAATTTAGCGGTCCTGCATCTAATAAAATACCCGGATGTGTCGCGCCATTCTGCGCGATGTGCAAAACAAAATATATATTTTAATTCTGAGGAGTATACATGTATATATGAATTATAGAACTTATGCATAAAGGTGTGGCCAAAGAGAGACCTTATTTCAACAGTTATAGAAGACAAAAATGTTACAACTATTTGAAATTACAAAGATTTGTATGTGAAAGCCTGCAGGCCAGCCAAGGCCTGAACAGCCTTGCTTTCATGTTTTTTTTGGAGATTTTTAATGCCTATACCTCTGCACTAATTTGATATATGACTTCCTAACTCAGAACTAAATTACTAATTTCATGTGGTGTTTACGTTCTGGTTCGTTAATATTTCGTGCTGCTAGTTCCCAGTGTTCGCTCTTTATGCATAGGGTCTATACTTTATTTTCTGAAAGGTTAATAAAAATCATAACCCAGCAATAGAGCTTAACGGTTGATTTTTGTGAGAGGTATTAAATATTGAAAATCAACGTTAATCATTGAAAATAATACATATTTTCTGAGGGGGTATCTATATACTTTTTCTGAGGGGGTAAAACTTTTGAAAGTCCGTCAATATCGGCTAATGGAAAATTTCTGAGGGGGTAAACATTGACGCCGTTTTTTTCCAAGGGTATACAAGAAATATTCTCCATCATTGAAAAAATGAATATTTTCTGAGGTGGTATCTATATACTTTTTCTCAGGGGGTAAAACCTTTGAAACTTCGTCAATAGGGGGGTGTGGATATAAAATGGAATGGCCCTGTTCGTGAGAGGCAATAAATGCCACGATAGACCGCTACATTCTGCTTTTGTACTACGATTCGTACAGCCAAAGGCTATACAGTGCTTAACCATAGCTTCTTTTCGCAACTTTTACGCAAAGTGACACAGAATACTCAATATATTTTGAAATATCCGGTAATGTCTGTGTTCGTCCTATACTGTTCTTGTAACTTTTGAGCGAGCTTGACCCGATAGCCTCGCTTTGACGTAAACTCATCGAGAGACCGCTGGGCCGCAGACACTAATCCGCATAAGAGCTATTCAACACAGGGAGTCCATGATCACTACAGTTAGTTATTCTGACATCATCTATGCCTCGTGTAAAAGCTTGTCATGCGTGTCATTAGCACACTTTCACAGTTCTGTCAAAGCGTGTGACACGAGGTTTGGTAACTGAAAAGAATATTCTCTAATCCTTCGCTTAAGAAGCGCATCGTTCTGTTATAGCTTGTATTAACTGTTCTATCATTTCTTCAACAGATCTTCAAACTACTTAGGATTCTTCATTTCTATTCGAGTTAGATCAGAAACGGTAAGTAATTCTTATTTAACAAAGTGGTATCAGCAATGACTCTTTTCTTTTACTATTCCTGAACATCTAACTTCAATCCTAATTCACAAATCTTCTTTTTATCAGATTCACCACATTACTCTGCTACGTTCTTCGGAAACGGTAAGTACAGACCTGTTCAGATTTTTAGTTATGATAGGTTATATCCATAGAAGTATACAGTCATTCCATTTAAAACTTAAGAAAGAAATGTGTATTTCTCTATAGTTTATTTCAATGTCTTATTTAATACCATAGCACCATTTCTTAATGTTTTTGGAGTTTGATTTATGATGTTATCATTTAGCACTCTAAGTACTGCTTTTAGCACATATCGATTGACGGATTGAAAGTTTTGATCGGGAACAACTCCAAAAGTACGTACCTTAGAATACTAAAACTTTCACAGTTCACTCCGTTATGATTTCGATTTCGTATAGATAGCTTATTTCGTATCATATGTGTAATTCGTAGATTTTTTTTAAATATTCAAACAATATCGGACAAAAAAAACTTTCAAGACCATTTTTTACAAAATTCGGCATTGTTTACATAAGTATCTTTACCGCTCAACTCAAAATGTCTTAGCGCGTCAGAGGTATGAGTTTCAAAGTATTTTTATCGTATTTGTCATGCCTTTAAGGTCTCGATAAAGGTTCGATGTGTCATTTCGGAAAAACGCTCTTGCAACGTCGAAATTAAAGCCACATAGACGTACTATATACCGTTTTAAAGGTCTTGAATTGAAGAAGGTATATATTTAATCCGTTTTGAACAAAAGTTAAAAGCGTAGATGTTGTATATATTTCTACGCGAAATGACTCCGTCCGCCAGAAGGAGTTCAGCCCTTCAGGCTTTGAAACAATTTTTTTCTTAATTAGCCCTTTCGAATCCCAACTAAATTGACTCAAATACTGTGTCGGGCATTTTTGATATATTGCGTATTACAGATTTTATCCTTTTTCAAAGTTGAAAAAGTAGTTTTTCATCCCATTTTGATACAAACCAGGTCATAAAACCTGAACGAAAAATTATTTCAAAATTCCCCGACACGGTATTTGAGAAACAGCTGTTTTCTACGACTCGTGAAAAATTTAGGAAAATTGGACAAAATGCTAAAAGGCTGGACTTCAACAAAGTTCTTCTTTTGGCCGAAAAAAAGAGCCGAGAAACAGCCCGATAAAAGCTTTCGATTCATTTCACGGTTGACTAAGACGTTCCGCCTCCAAGGGTAATCTCATTAACATTAGCCAATCAGAGCGATTCATATTGTATTCAGTCTCGGCCGATTACAAAGTTCAGACGAACCGCAGAACTGAGAAAGCTATACAGTTCACCGATGCTCGATACTTCTACAGAAACTAGTTAGCTATAGTGTCGATTCCAGCTTAATTTCAAGAAGAAACGCTCTTTTAGGAGTACAGAAAAATGGAACCACAGTAAGCAAACAATTAATATCATGCAGGGAAAACAACTGAAGCGCAGCTCGATCCACACCATGTACACGGTAGACTGTTTATGTCATTCTAAAAAATTTCATCGCGCTGAAACAAAACCGACAAGCCGTAGCCCTCCAGCCATTGTTTGTCCTAAGAACTTTACACCCGCTTCCAACTTTACTCACAAACTAAATTATTACAAACTAAATTGTGCTGGTTTTTTTTCTTCTACTTTTTTTAATACGGCACCAAGAAAGATCTACTTTTACACTTTTGGGCATTGCATTATAAACGTAGGAAATCTTTATGAACGAAAAGTACCGCAGAAGATCACAGCATAGCGAGAATGAAATAACATGCCCAGTGAATGACAGCAGCTGTCAATCATTTTTCGCGCCTTTTTTAGCGGGAAATCAGAAAGTCGCATTTTCAAGGCTTTAAATAAATTTTTTAAGTCTGATTTTTTTTTTTAGGGCTTTTAGATTTAGAATTTGCGAAAAAACGCATTTTCGAAACTTTTCCATTTTTAACCTTTATCGAGACCTTAACATGCTGAATAGTATCTGGAAAACTTTCTAGAGATGAATTTGACTGTTTTAAGTGAAAATTAGTATTCTTGATAAAACAGTATCGTAAAAGTCGGCTTTCTTAAAGAAATTCTCATCAACCGCTCAATCCAAAATCTGTTTGCGCGTCATAGATATCACTTTCCAAGTATTTTTATCGTATTTCTCATGCGTTTTACATGCAGAATACTATATTTTAAAATTTGTAGACATTAATCTGAATGTTTTAACTGAAAATATATATTCTTCGGTAAGTACTGTCGTAAATGTCGCTATTGTTTACTTAAGTATGTTCACCGCTCAATCGAAAATCACTTTGCGTCATAGATATCACTTTCAAAGTACTTTTATCATAGTTCTCATGCCAGTAGTAAGGTAGCCCAGGCTGGACCATTTACCCTCTCCTGATTGGTCGAGAGCAAATATGTGACGTCACAGGTTTGGTGACGTCACAAGCCCCGCCTCCTCAGTTATAGGGCCCAATACGGGTCCCTGATTGGTCGGGATTTATAGGGCTCAATACGGGCTCCTGATTGGTCGGGATTTATAGGGCTCAACACGGACTCGGGATTGGTCGGAAATTTATAGATCCAATACGGGCTCGGGATTGGGTGGGATTATAGAACAAATCCAGGGCGGGGATTGGCGGACCGGAAAAGACCCCGGGACGTATAAAAAAGTGAACCTTGGGGAGAAGGCATTCATGTTGTTTTGGTTATTTGCCGTGGTGTCTATGCTCTATCGAGAGTACCATAAAGTGTGGACTCTTTGGGAAGATGATCAACACGATGAAATTCCTATCGGTAGACGAAGTGGAGAAAGCGAGCCGTGAACAATTTAAAGCGTTGACCCAACATTTGTACGTGGCTTTGGTGACCGCCGACATTTCGAAATGGAAAATAATTCGACCGAAAGAGGGATTCACCGAGGCTTGGGAGAAAGCGCGTCAAGGTTTTTCGCCGGAACACCTGAACGAGTTCCTGCCCTTTTTTGGGCAGATGTGTGCGTTGCCCGTCACGCAAGAGATGAGGGACGAGGTGGTGGACAGCCTGAAACAGCTCACTGCCGATCAAGCGTATGTCATTTTGCAAACGTGGCGAGGCAAACTGTGGGAAAAGGGGACGGACGACATGGCCCAATTGTTTGGAGGATTTCTGCAGAAGATACGCCTCATGAACACTGAGACGAGGCATACCGACCTCCCTCCCATGAGTCCGATGCACGTCACGTTGGCCTCCCTGTACATGGCGGTGGTCTCCTACGCGAACGGGGAATGTTTTCAGAGGGTACAGCAAATGACCCAACGGGAGGGCAAACGCAAAGCCTTGACTTTGAAGACTTCCGGCTATAACGCGGAGGACGCGTGGGTGTTTAAGCACGACAGCAACAACAAGATCATTTTCAAGTACAAGGAGGATATGAGGCGTGTGTGCGTGTACCTTTTGGGATACCTCTACCGAGACCTGTTGGCCGAACGGGAGACCTGGAACCGGATGAAAATAGCACAGGTAGTGAAGACAGAGTTCCCTAACTTGAAGAGCGAGTTGGAGGAGAGGTACTTGAAGGAACTGGAGTACATGATGATGGGGTGTTTGTCGTATTGGCTCAGCCTAGATGTGCTCCCCGAAGAGAGGCTAGAGATGGAAGCGATGATGCTTGACATTGCCAATGAGGAATTCGCGAAAATGGATGCGACGGCCCTGGAACATCAGTTGAGCGAGGAAACCGATTGGCCCCACATGTCCTTACGCCACAATTTCCTGAGGGAGATGGCGAAGTTCTTGTTCCGATGGCTTCCCCTGAAGCAGGGTCTGGGACTGATGTGGTACGAGGTATGCGAGACTCGGCTGCGGGAGGACCTGGTCTAGGGAACGCAGGGCTACTTGTACCGTTGCCGTACCCAACGGGCCCTCCCCCGTGAGTTTTGGTACCACGCCGAAACCTTGAATGCGGAGGGGAGGGTAGTAGGGAACCTTATCACTTCCCACTACATGGACATAGATTCGGCGTCCCGTGCCCATTTTGACAAAGACCTCCACCCCCCGGACCCCCACTTCTCGGCAGTGCAAGACCCCCGGTACAAGAGAGAGCAAGCCCTCATAACAGAGTATGAATACTTCCTAACCTACCTGTACTTCCATCTGTGTGCGCGGTACTCCCAGACCACCATGAGGTTGGACAGCTATTTCGCTACCGGACTGAGCTTTAAAGAAAGTAAGTTCCAGGTGAGGCAGTACCACGAGAACGCCATCAAACATTTACTCCCCCATGTCACGAACCAGCTCCTGAAAGAACAGTTTGACCTTCTGTTACCTATCTGGGACAACTACACCCTCCGGGTATGGCAGGAACTCTACGACTACTCGGAGTTTGAGTTGTACGACTACGTTCAGGATTTGAGGGCTAAGTCCTGGCGAAGCGAACGGTTGTACTGTATCGCCTACCACTTCGGCGGTAGTATGGTCACCTCGAGTATGATCTATCGTCAACATCATGCTTGTGACAGTCCTGTGACGAAGGAGGATAACCAACTGATCCCTGGGCAGAACCATTTCAATGCCTTAAGGGGACACATGAACACAGCCCTAGCGAAGTACGATGTGGAAGAGAGAGAAGAGGAGGATGAAGAAGAAAAAGAAGAACAAGTTTCCAACAAGAGGGTGACCGAGATAATGGCGTTGACCAAGTGTGATGACGACGACGATGACGATGCCATGGAAGAAGGACTCCCCGTCCAGAGCGAGAAGAGACAGAAGAGGATGAAGAGGAAGGAAGAAGAGGAGGAGGCTGAAGAGAGGATGGCTGAGAAGAGAAAGAGGAAGAGGCCAAAAGAAAATTTGACTTGGTTCGTGACGGCCGTGCGTTACTTTGTGGACCGGCTCACCTTCCATATGCTGCAGATGCGGGGGGTCAACTTTTTCAGCTCTCATTTTACGCTAACCCACGGAAGTACGGCGACCCTGGACGACTTGTTCATGGAAACAGAAGAGGGGAAGGCGACTTGGCTGGTGATCCTGGAAACCACCTTCCGTGCACATGTGCAAGGCGCCTACCACGCTAGGCAGAAAGAGTTGGTCGCCACCCTGATCACCCATTTGTTCCAGAAACGGAAGTATGCGGTCGTGGACAATCCCCTCTACGACAAAGTGAGACGTTTTGGTATGGATTACGTCACTCAAATTCACGACAGGTACCCCTCAACAACCATGGAAACCCTGGTGTGAGAGAAGGACCCCATGGCGGACGGACTCTTCCCTTACCTCAACACTATGGCCCACAGTTTTGCGTGTGACCTGTTCAAGGAAGGGGCGGAAGACAAGAAGTTGACCATGCCGTACGCGCCAGGATTGTTGGAGAAGGCCTTGAAGAATATCCACTTGGATCTAACCTATGGGACCTGTATGATCAAGCAATCGGCCGTCGTTTTCACCAACCCCCTTACCTTCACCTACAAATTGTACGAAGACAGTGGCAGGAGGTGCACCTACGAGAGCAAGTACCCTACGGTCCAAGAATCTCTCAAAGACGTTCCCCTGTCTCCCTTTTGTTTCGTGTAAAAACAAAAACAAAAACAAAAAACAATAAAACTTTCAAGAGGAACAACGTTGGGTGTCTGTCGTCTCTTTTTTTTTCTAGGGGAAAAAAGTATAAGGGTGGTACCGCGCGCTAGACTCGGGGAGAGTACAGAATGCCCTGCGGCGGAGGAGGAGGTCCGTCCCTCAAGTGCCACGGCATTTTGAAACGTGTCCGTTGTCTCTTGGCGTGTTGCGGAGGAAAAGTGATTATTCAGGGCTCTCATTTTGAGGATTATGGGGCGAAAGAAGGAGAAGAAGAAAAAGAATCCTTCCGCGCTGCTCGAGGCGTTGTATTACGACCCCAGCAGCCCTGCTGCCTTTGGGGGTGCTGCCCGTCTGGTGAAAGCGGCTAGCGAAGTGGGGGTGACGCGCACCACCACTTTAGCCTGGCTGAAAAAACAATTGACCTTTACGCTGCACCGACCCTTTCAAAAAAAAATTCTGCGAGGGCGCGTGCGCGTGCTGGCCCTCGACGAGCAGTGGCAGGCGGATCTGGTGGACATGCAAGCCACGAGTGCCTTCAACAAGGGCTATAAACACATTTTGACCATCATCGATGTGTTGTCCAAGTACGCGTGGGCAGTCCCCCTGAAGAACAAGACGGGAGAGGAATTGGTGCGCGCCTTTACCCAAGTGTTCCGCGAACGGAAACCGTTGCGGTTGCAGACCGATGACGGGACAGAATTTACCAACCGCAAGTTCCAGGCCTTTTTAAAAAAGAATGACGTGGCCTTTTTCGTGACGTACAACGAGACCAAAGCCCAGATTGCAGAGCGGTTCAACCGGACGCTCAAGGGACGCATGTACAAATATTTCACGGCCACCGGGAAGAAAGAGTATTTGAAAGTCCTCCCCCAATTGGTGCTCGGGTACAACCGAGCCATCCACAGCAGCATTCGCCATGCCCCCATCACCGTCACGCCCTTCAACGACCACGAGGTGCGAGCCGTCTTGTACCGGGAAAAGCAGCCGACACCACTAAAGAGGAAGAAACCGCTGTACCGTTCCGGCGACACGGTACGGATTAGCAAGACCAAAGGTCATTTTGAAAAAAGCCTCTTGCCGGGGTCGCCCGTGGAATTTTACCTCCCCGCCAGTCCCTATTACACCGTGCTGCCTAGAAGTTACTTCAAGGTGACGGCCAACCTCGTGAAAGCCAACGGCGGGGATTTGACCACCGATTTGAAGCTGGGTCCCGTCAACAATTGGTTTCATTCCCTCTGGTCGCAAATAGACATGGCCTTGAACGGGGAATGGATGACCATGAGCACCAAAACCTACCCCTACAAAGCCTACCTCAGCACCCTCCTCAACTATACTCCAGACGCCAAGAAATCCTACCTGACCGCGGGGCTGTACTACAAAGACGTGGCCGGGTCCATGGATGCTTTCGACATCGCCGGGGACAACGTAGGGTTGACTACGCGGGCGGGCTACACGGGGGACAGCAAAGTGGTGGAACTGACCGGGATGTTTTACATCGACGCAGCCTTCACCAACAAACTACTCCTCAACGGAGTGCCCCTAGAATTCCGCCTCACCCCCGCCAGCAACGCCTTCGCCCTCATGGGGGACAGTGCAGCGGCGGAAGCGGCCGCCGCCAAAATCGTGCTGAAGCGGGTCACTTTCTTCCGCCGCGTCAGTGTCTGCAACAAGGACTTCATGAAGAGCGTCGAAATGAAACTCGTGTCCCAGCCCGTCCTCTACCCTTACAACAGCGAAGAAGAACGGATGTTCACCATTTCCCTGGGGGACACCACCTTTGAGAAAACGGATTTCCTGGGCGGACGCATCCCCCGACGCATGCGCATTGCCTTGATGGGGAGTGCGAACAGTTTGGGAGCTCTGAAAAAGAACCCCTTCAATTTCCAAAGGTTTGGGATGACCCGCGCGACGGTCACGGTCGACGGCACACCCACCCCCTTCTCCCGCCTCGAATTTGCGACCGGGAAAACCCTGGACGGTTACAATACCTTGTTCCTGGCCCAAGGCGCCATGAACGCCAACCATGGGATTGATGTTACCCGGACCGATTGGGACAAGGGCTACGCCATCCTGTGTTTTGACTTCACCCCGGACGGCAGTGGCAGCGCCTCGCACATGAACATACAACAGTACGGGACGGTGGGCATCCGGCTTCAGTTTGCGGCAGGCGTCACCGAGACCCTATCCGTGTACGTGAACTGCGAGTTTGACGCCGCGTACGAAATCAACAGCAGCCGAGAAGTGAAAAAGTTGTAAGATGACCACCTACACATCGCAATTGGCGGTCTTGGCCCGTCACGATTGGTGGCTCCGCGCCTCGTTTCGGGGCGTGTTTCCCATGGACCTACGGCCCCGCCGCGTGACCCGCCCCGCCTCGTTCATTCTCAATACCGACGGACCAGGCACCCATTGGTTGGCCTTTTATTTTCCGCGCCAAGGCCTGAATGAATTCTTCGACAGTTATGGCTTTCCCGCCTCTTATTACGGGTTGCAAGAGTACGTGCGGCAGGGGAACGCCCAGCATAAGGAAAACAATGTGATGTTGCAAGGGAACAAGTCCAACGTGTGCGGTAGTTATTGCCTGTACTACCTCCTGCGCCGAGCCCACGGACGGACCCTGGCGGAGGTCCTGCAGAACCTCCAGCAGTGGAAGACCAAGACAACCAGGGACCGGGCCCTCCAAGCCTGGCAGCGCCAGTACCAGCGCCGGAGTGTGGCGCGATGGCAGCAGCAGCAAGACAGTTCCCTTCACGATCAATGTGTTATCAGTTTGAGAGACACTAAAAAATAAAATAAAACAAGTTCCCCACCTCAATGTCTTGTTATTCTTGGGAAGGGTGTGAGGCGCAATGGATGTCCGTTTCCAAGCGCCCTGCAATATCTTGATCACGGGGCAGAGTCAATCGGGGAAAACGGTGTTCACCGAAAGACTTCTGCGCCACGCGAAATCCCTTTTCACCCAGCAGCCCCTCACGATCGTGTACTGCTATGGCAGCGCCTGGCAACCCCGTTTCACCACCCTGCAGAAACAATTGGGGGTGAAATTTGTGGAGGGTCTCCCCGACGACCCGTACGCCCCCTTTCGCGGCAAGCCGGGCCTCTTGATCCTGGACGATTTGATGAAAGAAGGCTCCAAGGACGAGCGGGTAGTGGACCTGTTCACCAAAGGCTCGCACCACCGCAACATTACGGTGCTGTACCTGACCCAGAACATTTTTCCGCCAGGCAAGTACGCGCGCACCATTTCCATCAACGCCCACTACCTGGTGGCTTTTAAAAACGCCCGGGATTCGTTGCAAGTCCGGAAATTGGCAGAGCAGGCCTTTCCGGG
This sequence comes from Actinernus sp. WN-2022, assembly GCA_030867875.1. Classification (NCBI taxonomy): domain Eukaryota; kingdom Metazoa; phylum Cnidaria; class Anthozoa; order Actiniaria; family Actinernidae; genus Actinernus; species Actinernus sp. WN-2022. The sequence continues at coordinate 5,176,059 of JAOWCC010000237.1, forward strand.
GCAAGTACCGGCAGTGATGCGGGCCTACCAGGACGCTACCCAACGCCCCTTTGGCTACCTCCTCTTCGACCTGCACCCCCGGACCCCACCCCAAATCCGATTGCGCACCAACATTTTCTCCGAGGAGGGAAAACAGCATCACGCCTACGTGCTGGAGGAGGATCAAAAGGGAGGGGGCGCTTGGGGGGACCTGTTTAAGGTCTTAAAAAAAGTACCCAAGGTTGTGATTCCTGGTTTCTCCTACAAGAAGTTATACTATAAACTAGGCAAGCACCTCGTAGGAGAGCAACTAGGAGGCGCCTACGTGATGGAGGAGGATCAAAAGGGGGAGGGACTTTGGGCAGAACTGAAGAAGGAAATTACCCCCATGATAAAACCTAGCCTTGACGTTATGGGCAACATCGGTAAAGCGATGTACCACCAACGAGGAAAACCCCATTTTTTTTCCAACACCGCCAAAACGATGCAACAACAACTACGAAAGAGCCAACAACAAGGAGGCTCTAAGAGGAAGAAGAAAAAGACCTCCGCGGTAAAAAGAGCGAAAAAAACAAAGGACCGCACCCCATCCCAATCACTTCGTGGGGCGGTGTGGAAAAGGCCCAACAACAAAACAACATTCCATCCCCCTTTTTCAAGGTCCTGAGTGGCGAAGGGGAACAAAGTGGATTGGATTAACTTTATAGGCTAATCCCCCCAGGGAATCCGTTCAGTTGAGGTGATGGCCTCCCCCTTGCTTCAACGCAGCGCCACGTTCCTCCGTCAATTTGCCAAAGCGGATCTCGGGCAGAAAAAGAAACTCATCCGGGCCGCGAGCCAACATCAAATCAACGCCGTCAGCGAAGTGGTGCACAACGCCTTGCTTGGGACTTTTCCGATAGGTGCCCGTGCGAAGAAAATTTTTGCCCCCATCAAGGCGAAACTTCGAAAAATAGCCAACAAAGCCCTGTCGCCGGCCGTGAGGAAAAGGATTCTGCTCTCCTCCTCGACAGCGTTGCAGAAAGCCAAGCTTAAAAAGGCCGTGGGCCAGCGAGGAGGGTTCATTTTCACGACCGCCGCCCTCATTGCCGCCGCCGTTCTTGCTGGCAAAGCCGTGGCCGCTGGCGCCATCAGTGGAGGCGTAGGCTACGGAGTCAAGAAAGCTCTGGAGCAAGCCGGAGGGTACGTTGCGCCAGAGGGGTCGTTGTTCCGTAGAGGATTACGTTTAAGGGTCAAGAAAGAGCTGGAACAAGCCGGAGGTTATTTTGACACAGCCTACCCCGCGCCAATAGACCCTTCCCCGGAAGAATACGCCCAATACCTGAGTCAACCTTATATCTGGTCCTGAATGGGTAAAGAAATCCGCAACTTGCCGGTACCCGAGGGTATTGACCCGGCCCGGTGGCAGTTGTTTTTAGCCCGCCTGTGAAAAAGGCAGCGCCAAACCCTGCCGGGGAAAAAAGTCAGCAGGACCGTGCGGGCGGCGAAGCAAATCCGAAGAAAGTATAAGACACTGCCGCCCAAGAAGAAATCCCAGACAGGGAAAAGGAAGCGGGCCCCACACCACCCTCCAGCAGCCCCAGTAGGAATTTCGGTGACGAGATGGTCCGTGAAGCGACACAAACGAAAAAAGCCATGAAAGAGGCCGAGGCGGCCGCCACGGGAAAGAACCCTATGCGCATGGTCTTGGTGCCGGAAGAGTCCATGCGGTGGTTGGAACAACAGCTTCGTGTGGACACGACCAAAGGGGTTAAAGTGCTCAGTCAGTACCAAAAGACCATGGCGCAGGTCCTAGAAACCCCAGAGAAACCAGCAAGCGCCGACCAGTTTCAAGATTTACTCCAAAAATACGTCCGGCGTCGTGAAACCATTGAGCCTAGTCCCTTCATGGCCGTGGCGGCCAAAGTGTTAACCCAGAGCCAAAGGGGCGCTTTGCGAAAAGTACCCCCCTCCAGCAAACCTTTAGCGTCGGTGCTGGTCAATCTGTTGAAACTGAAAGGGGGACAGAAAATTTCCTGGAATGCGCAAGGGGAAGTGAAACTCTACGGGCAAACCCTACCGGGCAGTCAAATCGCCGATCTGATTAAAGAAGCGGTGCATCCTTCTTCCACCCGCACGTCGCCCGGCTACCGTGATTTCATGCAATTTCTAGCGGAAGAAAAAATTCCTAAAGATCTCGTCCGCCACCCCCGGGATCTGATCTCCAAGAAGAAAGAGTACACGCCCCGGCCTAAACGATCCGCTGCGACTCCAGAAGAACCCCTACTAGTACCCACCCCTTACAAAGATCTCCCGCCCCGCCGAGAGGAAACACCGTTCTCCAGGACCCCCTACAAAGCCTTCCCCCGTGGAGGTCCCCGTGGGGGTAGCCGCCGCCTCTCTTTTGGCACAGGCTCCGCCCAAAAACCGCCTTTAAATTGGCGTCCTTTTTAAACCCCCCTTCATTGTTGCCATGGCACGAACCCTAACGAGACCCGCGGGATTGGGACAAGCGCTCTGGCAACACCGAATTGCCCAAGCGAACCGGAAAAGGAAGAAAAGGAGGAAGTCAGGGGGAACGCAAACCGTGCGCAAGATCACAAGCCGAAAATCGAAAGACGGCCGTACCGAAACAACGATCCGCACGACAACCACTTCGGGCAAGCGCAAAGGCAAGAGTATCAGCCGGTGGAACGTCAAACACTTGAAGAAAAATACTTAAAGAAAAAAATACTTTGGGGAGTTTGGGATTGGCCGGAAATTTATAGGGCTCAATACAGGTTTGGGATTGGTCGGGATTTATAGGGCTCACTACGGGTTCGGGAGTGGTCGGAAATTTATAGGGCCCAATACGGTCTCGGGATTGGGGGGCCGGGGGAACTTCCCGGGCCGTATAAAAAGTGAACCTCCCTTGTAAATTTCAGAACAAAATTCTCCCTCATTACTCGTTGCTCTTCAAGCTGTGAACATCATGGGTCTAGATATTACTTTCTATGGAGCTGAGGAAGGCGGTGATGTCATTGTGGGCGAGTGCCACCTATGCTATTCTACGTTTGGAAACTGGATGGAAGAATACCTGAGCGAAGGCGAAAGGAAGCAGTATGTGCTGAGCGACTGCGAAGGAACCTATTATGGATTCTATGTGGAGTTGGTCCATGATATTTGTATTTGGGAAGGATTCCTGCGCAAGCATCCAAGACTCAAGCCTTACAAGATGGAGTTCCACTAAAATAAAGACTGAGACTTTAGTATCACAGCTCAAAGGAACTGAACCATTTATTACAATAAAAACATTTCTTCTAGAGTCTCTTTGTTTTTCTTTAGTAGCCGTAAGGGTAGCTCTGGTAGCCGTGGAGAACCCTCTTGTCGTAGACCACCTTGACGGTCTTGGTCTCTGGGCGGGTGTGCAACGTCCTGTCTTGGGTGTTGCGGTGGATGGCGTGTGGCGTCACCACCGTCCGTCCCTTGACCTTGCACCATGGCCACCATGGTCTCGAGGTTCACGATCGCCCGATTTCTCACGTTGAGACGTAACCCCTTCACTTTGCAGACGGTACGGCCTTGACTAGTTTCGTACCCGTAACTCTTGGGCCCGGTACAGGCAAAACGGACAATGTGTTCCCCTTCTTTCAATTCATTCGTCATGTCGCCTAGAAATTGGCCGATCGGGGGCGCCTCTTGACCCACTTTCCGCGTGTAGTAGATACTGTCCGTATCGTGGTACACAATGCGCTCCTTCAAGAGATCGAGGTACGAATACAATTTCAGGCGGGCGTGGGCTGTCGTGTAGGCGGCAAACACAACGTTGGTATGGGGGTTGGAGTCGATGTGCTGTGGCGTCGCGGTGTAGTGAACCTGCACCATATCCTCGTGGACGAACACAATGTCTTGGACTTCTTTCTCTTCGCTCATCATGAGCTCAAAGTAGCGGTCCAGTTCTGTGATGTACTCCGTCTGCCGAGGGTTCTGTTTCTGGCCAAATTTTCCCCACAAGGTGTTTAGGATCCATTTCGCCAGGGCCCGCAGGCCAGGGTTGAACACGATCTTATCCCACTCCAGCAAGATACCCGTGGCTACCCGGTAATTCTCTATAAAAGCCGCTTTCTCGGCGTCGGTGTGGCAGCCGGGCGGCCAACCGCTTGCCTCTTGCTTCATCTTAAGAAAGGTGTTCACGTAGACGGTGAACAATCCCTTGGTGTCGGTGGTGGGGTCGTATTGTTCCGACTCGGAATAATGCCACACACGGTAGACTTCCAGGACCCGGTAGCCGTAGCGCAGGGCCGCGTGGAGTTCGTGGCTCACCCAGGTCCCTGTCAAAGCCCTGGCCTCGTCCTCGTGCGTACAGGGTTCCTGATTCTTTTCTTCGGCGCAGGTCCGGCAGAGGGTAAACAGCAGTTTTTCCCCCACGTGCGTCGGGAGGACGGGGAAAAACAAGCGGCGTGGCGGTAGAATCTTCAGATGGATTAACCCCTCGTAGGGTAGGGTGGGGTCTAGATTCTCGGTGAGGATTTCTGGATGGCCCAGCGGAAACCGTTTCGTCTTTTGCACCCAGGGGTACAGGGAGCACACATCCAGCGCCTCCATCCATTCTTCCTCCTGGGCTTCCCAGTAGGTCCTAATCCCGTTGGTACGCCCCCCAAAGAAGGCCTTCTTGGGGTCGAGGGGAAGCTGGGTTTGAGGGATGGGTGCGAGGGCGGCGATGGTAGGGTCCAAGGCCATGGCCACTCTTATGTCGCACTCTCTGGTCTGGACCACGCGGTACCCTTGCTGTTCAAGTACGCGACTTTGTCCCGGGTGCGGTCGGTCAACGTTCTCATGGTGCAATGAAGTAGGGGATGAACTCTGTCTTGGTGGGTACAACGATCACATCCATGCCAGAAGCAACCTTGGATTTCGTAGGCCGTGTGGGTGGCGGCGTGGTACCCATCCAGTTTGTAAGGCCCCACGCGCTTCTCTCCTTCGTTGCCCGCGTGCTGGATCTGAATCCCATCCCGCCGCTCCACGTGGGCCAACCATTGGAGGGCCAACGCCGACTGCACATCCTTGGGGCGGTAACCGAGCCGTGGCAAGACCGCAATGGTGTTCGGTCTGAGGAATTTCTTGCGGAACACTAAGTTGCACATAGAGGCGAGCGTCACGGTCCTGGTAAAGGGATCTATCTCCGCCGCTTTCATCATGATAGCCCGGAACGCTAGACAGGCCCGTTGTAAGATGGCCACATCCCGGTGGCAGTAGAGGGCCAATTCTTTCTGGAAATCAAACACCGTCCCCTTGCCCCGTTCGGTCGCGTGCCAGGCCTCCAGTTCTTGTTTGCCTTGAGGACTCAGTGAATCCGGTTCGTAATAATGAAGGTCTGGTAGCGGTCCCACGTACTGCTGGTGTTCTGGTTTGTTAAAAAAGATGGGAAAATCCAGCTTGTTGAGGTTTTCTGCTTGGAAACCGAACGTGACGGGGAATTGTTTGAGGGATAGCGGGATGAAGAGCAGAGAGTCTTTGATGACGAGCTTGTAGTCGGGGATGGTCACCACCATAGCCTTACCACCGCGGAAGAGCACTTTAGGCTTGACGGCGTTCTTAAACAAGTACTCCAGGATAGGGTAGGAATCGTACCCCATGGCGTTGTGGGCCAGGCACACGTAGTTTTCATGGTCCCCCGAGAAGAGCCAATCACAGAATTGGGTGAGGGCCGTGGGGCCTTTGAATTCTATTTTCCTTGTGCCGCATTGAGTGCAGGTGGTCCAGTCTGTGGACACACAGAGCTCACACACTTTGGAGACTCCCGCAAAGTTGACCACGTGCTGAGCCTCCAGGGGCATGGCTTCGAAGTCGAAGAAGAGGTACCGGAACTTGTCCTCATTCCCCTCGTCTTCCGCAGCGGCTCTCTCCGTCCCCTCTTCTTCCGCCAGTAGTGCCGTGTAGGCATCTTCTTCTTCTTCTTCTTCTTCTTCTTCTTCTCCTTCTTCTGTTTCTACCCTGGGGGCTTTCTGGTCAGCCACTTGCATGGTGCACAGATGGTCCGGGGGGACAATAGTGTTGCAACTACGGCAACGGTATTCCCCACACACGTGGACCCCTGGTTGTTGACGGCTCCGGCACAGATGGTCCACGATTACCCCGCACTGGACACAACGGGTGTACCGCTCGCAAGAGCTCCATTCTCTTGTGCACAGAGCCCCTCGACCCGCCCGGTGGGGTTGGCGACGGCGGTGGTTCTCATAGCATCCTTCACTCTTGAACCACCGATGGCAATGGTCACACTTTTTCCAATCCCATTTCTCTCCAGGGGGGAGGGGGGGACAATTCTTGACGCCGCAACAAACACATGTCGTGTCACAGGCGTGACGTATAGAACTTACGTAGGTCTTCTTACAGTAGGGGCAAAAGTGCTTGGCATTCAACAGCCCACACATGTTGTTGATGACGTCATAGTGGTGGTCCTCTGTTTGGTACAGGTAAATGCGGTGTTGTGCCTCGGGGAGGTGTCCTGAGTAGATAATACTGTTCATGTGCACACGGGAGACCAGATTTATTTCTACACCTTGAGGCCTAAAAAACTCCTGGAATTGCTTAAGCTCTGGTAGCCCACACGGTTGAATAGGAACCCCCGCCTGACGATGGAGTTCCACGGCTAGATTCCGTTGCACGGGCCTCCCCTGTCTTATGTATTGGTACTGTGGATGTTGTTCTGCCTTGGCTAGGGCCGTGACCAATCCTCTGGCCATACATATTTCGTCTACATTTCGTATCCTCACAATACTTTTTAATTTTCTTGAATTTCTCCAAGTCGGTAGTAGAACAGCGGGCCACGCGACCTCTTCCCGCCCTCGGTATTTCCACGTGAAACACGTGGACATGGAAGTTGCCCTGCATGATGAACTCTTGGTTGGATTGTGTGAGCTCTCCAATTCTGGCCATGACCAGGGCGGGGGTGAGGGTAGACCTCATCAGGTAAGGAAAGGAAAGGGGGTAGTCCAAGCGTGGAGCGTCTAGGGTAAGCCTAACCCGATCTTCTGGGTTTGCGGTCCCAAGAGTGGTGTCCAGGACCCTCTCTATAACGGTGGTCACGTCTTGAAGAGCCTGTACATGAAAGAACAAAATCATAAATAAATAAATAATTTTTTTTTTTTTTTTTCTAAAAATTAAAAAAAAATTAAAAATATAAATAAAATGTTTTTTATTTTTATTTTTATATAAATGAATAAAGAATTGAGGCTCTCTGTTGTAAGGGATGCGAGAAAGAAAGAAAAACAATTATAAAAAAAAAAAGGAAAAACAAATTCCACGCGCGGGGGTTTGAACCCACTCCTTTCCTTTGAGATTCCAAACAGGAGAATTAGAGCCATGCGCCACCGCGCGCGCAGTCATGACAGCCCATCAAAATTAGTGTAGTCTTGCTTTCGACTTACCTCAGCTAGAGTCGCGCGGGACCTTGTCTTGATTTTCAGTTCGTAGTCCTTACACGTTGTTTTAAATTTTTTACAGGCTCTCGAACTTGTTTGAACCAGTTCAAATTTTTCTTCGTCGTCGTCATCGTCGTCATCACTTTCTTCACTTTCTGGGGCGCTTGTTTTTGTCTTTTTAGTTGCCCCACCACCTCGTTGTTCTGCCATGCGTTTCCGAGTTGTGGAGGGAAACATTTCGTTTAACCAGGCGTCTGCATCCCAGAGGGGTTCGGTCTCCTCGGAAAAAACTTCAGCACGATCTTGGTCGTTAATTTCTGGTAGCTCGGTGGGGAGGGGCCACGCCGCGATTAGTTTCTCGACGTCCTCTTCGGTTATTCCACACCCCTCTAGCGACTCCCCCTCGGGGATGGTAAATGCCTCTTGAGAGGATGGCGGGTAGTCCGGGGGAAAATCCGTGTCTTCGAGGAACGCGTACGTAGTGTCTTCGTTTGTGCCAAGGGTTCACTTCTTCGTACGTTGGCCACTCGTTCTCTTCTACGGCTATTTCCTCCACGGGAACCGAAGCGGCGGGCGGGAGAATTTCCTCCGACTCCACGGGGGAGAGGGGCTGTGTGGTCTGTAATGATGAAGCATAGGGATTGTCCACTTTTTCTTCTTCAATTGTAATGGTGACTTCCATGCCTTCCTCATCTAGGTAGTTTAAGGTGGACATCGTGGTGACGGATTTTTGCTCTGAAATTTACAAGGGAGGTTCACTTTTTATACGGCCCGGGAAGTTCCCCGTCCCACCAATCCCGAGCCCGTATTTGGTCTATAAATTTCCGACCACTCCCGAACCCGTATTGAGCCCTATAAATCCCGACCAATTCCCGACCAATCCCGACTATATTTCCCGACCAATCCCGACCAATCCCGACCAATTCCCGACCAATTCCGACTATAATTCCCGACCAATCCCGAAGTCCCCCAAACACCCCCACCCCACCACTTATTGGCCAACACTCAACTGGTTTCCCGAGGGACGCGTTGGGGTTTCAGACGGTTTAGGAGCCCTTGCCCGGAAAGTGTGAAAGGGAAAAAAAAAAAAAAAAGGGGGAAAACTAAGAGGGCCGTGAGAAGAAGGCCTGCAGAAAATTTAAAAAAAATTCACCGATGTTTTCAGGATGAATTTGAGCTTCTTGGACTTCCCCCAAAAATTCTGGTAAACAACCTTGACCCGAAGTAAGAAAAGGGAGCGTAAACAAACTACGTCACGCCTTGTGATTGGTCCATCAAAAATCAGGTAACTTTCGACTGGTTTCCCAAAGGTCATACAGGTTTCGGGGCTCCAAAAATACCTTTCCCGGGTCGATTGAAGGGGGAAAAAACGTGGAAAACTAAGAGGGGCTTGAGAAGAAGACCTCCAGAAAAAAATAGCAAATTTCCACAATGTTTTAGGGATGACTTTGAGCTTCTTAGGGGCTCAGAAAAAAAGTTTGGCAAAAAACGTCAAAACCGGATCGAAAGTCCACCACTCCTAGAGCCCGTTGCGTAAAACGGGCCAATCAAAACCCGAGAAAGTGCACCAATCAGGACCCGTTATATGTTCTATAAATGATAGGGGTTGAATGAAGTTCGGTGCCTTTGCCACTGACAACTCAAGAAGGTAAGTGTACACGGAATTCGCTCTTGAAATTCAACACGCTTTGGTACTAATCTTTTTTCCCTTTGGTTTCCTTTTTATTTCTACAGCTTTAAAGAGGACAAAAACAAAAGAAAAAAGAAAGCTCAAGAGATGGCATACCGCGGGCCCCATAGGGAAAGAGAAGTACGGTCCTGCTGAATTGATTTTTATCTTGGAACACAACCACTAACTTTTTCTTTTTGTTTTTTTATAGAATGTACACGGAGTCGACATCATTAACATGGATCCTGTAAGTTCTTCTCCGTCCCGTCCCCCCTAAAAGACAGTGTGTAGCGGACGGACTCTGCTTAACAGGACCGTTCATTTTTATTGGCAAAAATCCCCCGACGCACAATAATTTGATTAATTTTTTATAGGTTTTCTTGGAGGTCCTCTCGGGACCTGCCCGCTCTCGGTAAGAGCGCCTACACACAGAAACAAATTCCTCTAAAGCATTATTCATGGCGTACCTCTTTTTTATTTTTTATTTTTAATTTTTTTTAATTTTTTAATTTTTTCCCCAAACCAGACTAGAGTCAAACAACATTACTATTCTCATGCCATGGTGCTGCGCACCACCGGACTCCCTCCCGAAATTTTGGCAAACATAGGAGAATATGTTTGCACCCAGCAACGGATCGACAGGAGGAAGGAGAAACATCAAGAGCAGTTTAAACCAACCCTATTCCTCCTGCAGTATATACCGACGGGTATCCGGGGGGACTATTCGTGGAACAACTCGCATCAAACGATGCAATTCAACAGAAATTTTATGGCATGCACTGGCCCCCACGCGGCCATGCACATGGAGCCCATAACTGAATATAGTTTTAATTGGTGTAGTTATTGTAGGGTTAACAAAACTGTCGTTCGTATGCATTGTCGGGAGGGCCTCGCCTACTTCCGTTGCCGTCACCACCCAGTTTATTTTGATCTGGGAGACTGGGATGGCTGGGGGCGTTTTCAGTGGGAAAAATTATACTTCCATGTCACTTCATAATTTTTCTATTTTTTTATTTTATAGTGTTTGTGGTGCGGTGGAACTATCCATCAGGTTACCTTACCGCCCATGCCCTGTTGTGGGTCCATATACTGTAAGTCTTGTTTTATTTTACAAATAGCCGAGGCAATAAGAGAAAATGTACATCCTCGTTGCGGGGTTTGCTATTTAAAAATGCAGCATTCCTTTTTTATTCGCTCGGGGAGCGTGGTTGTATTTAGGCATTGTGCCACGTTGGCAAGTTTTCATTTGCCTTTATCACACAAATTAGTCGAATATTATATTTACATTTCCCACTGAAAGCTCGGAAGTAGGGGAGTTCTATTGCCATGGAGAAAAATGTATTATCCTAGCCAATCTTTTTTTATATTTTTTATTTTTTATAGTGTCTTCTATGTGGGGATCTCCCCAGTAATCAATTACCGTCACTACCATGCTGCGGGGAGCAAGTGTGTACCCCTTGTTTTATCGGATTCGTGGCAAGATCCCTAAGATACGACAGAGTTCCTCTCTGTTTCTGTTGTTTGAGCCCGATTGAACATTCTTTTTTCCTGAGGGTAGGTTCCGTTGTCCTGTTTAACCATTTAGGTACTTTTGGTGTCCTCACTTTACCCCTACAGAAATGTTATGCTACTCACTACCATATGCTTTAACATTTTTCTCCATGGCAATTTCCTTTTTTATATTTTCATATTTATAATACATTAGAGCAATTTGCTCATTTTTAAAAAAATTCCAACTTTTTCGAAATAATAGGGCAATAGCCCAATTTCATGTAATTTTTAAAATATAATAGGGCAATGGCCTACTACTTTTTTCCGATAATAATAGGGCGATGGCCCATCCATTCATGTAATTTTTCAAATAATAGGGCGATGGCCCATCCATACGTGTAATTTCTCTCTCTCTCTGTGGGGCCCCGAAATAGGGCCTCTTTGTAAAATATGTATATAGTTCATTGAAAGATTGAAACAAAGTTGTTTTTTACCAAACACATGCCTTTTTTATTGTCTCCAATAGTGGTTGAATCACATAAGACCACAAGGTATTATTACATAGTGGTTGCTTCCTATAAGACCACAAGGGTAAAATCCCGGGTATCCGGCTTGTCTCCAAAATCTAGGTCTTCTCGGATCCGCGTGGGACTGGTCCCGGGCTGTCACTAGGATGGGTGGGTGGGGACCCTATTGGGATATATTCCGGCGTAGGCTTGTTTCTCGTACTTTTGCAGGTATTGCTTGTGGTTCAAACCTTCCTGCATAGCCTTGAAATCCATTTCACATAGCCTATCATAGTACTTTTCTGTGGTTGGGCTTCTTTCCTTCTCCATCTTTGCGGCCAACTTATCCATATCCATGAAGTACTCGTCACTTTTCAGGCCATCGTCAAAGTGGATATCCGATGCCCATCTCAGTGCTTGTTCTTCTATTGACATTGGAAAGCACTCTGGTATCCCTGTGGGGAGGGCGGGGGACCCACGGCCATTGTACCAACAGGATGGCCGTAGGGAATCAGGGGTGTCGGTGTAGTCTCTAGGGGTATCCCCAGGGGTGTCCCCAGGGGTGTCCCCGGTGGGGGACCCTGTGGGGGACCCGGTGGGGGACCCGTCGGGGGTCCCTGTGGCATCTCCGCGGGGGGAACCGTATAGGGCATAGTGGCGTGGGGACTGGTCCAAGCGACGGGCGGCGGACCTTGGGGCGCCTGTGACGTCCATGGCGAAGCGTAGAATTGGGCTTTCTTGGGGGCTGGGGGACCGTTCGCTGTAGGTTGTGCGGTAGGGTCAGCCCACATAAATCCAAGTGGCCACTCACACTTCGGGTTGGGCGCCGGGGCCGTGCACGTGAAGAACACGCGGTTCGGATTTTTCTCACTTCGGCTTATGCCCACTTTCATCCACAAATTGTGGCCACACTTGGGGAACGTGTTGTATGAAGTTCCGTACGGAATAACCGCTTTCACCAAAGGAACTTCTTGCTCCGTAAAATAGAAACTACACGGTAAAACTTTGGGGGTCGACTTGTAATCCGCTGTTTGTCCACACTTGTACACACACTCTGGCGTCCCTGCCAATCCTTTGACGACTTTGGCGTAACACCCACAAAAACAAGTAGGGGGCATCGTTCACACTGAAATTTACAAGGGAGGGTTACTTTTTTATACGCCCGGGTAGTTCCCCGGTCCGCCAATCCCCGCCCTGGATTGGATCTATAATCCCACCACTCCCGAGCCCGTAGTGAGCCCTATAAATTTCCGACCAATCAGGGACCCGTAGTGAGCCGTATAAATCCCGACCAATCAGGGAGCCGTATTGAGCCGTATAAAAATCCCGACCAATCAGGGACCCGTATTGAGCCCTATAACTGAGGAGGCGGGGCTTGTGACGTCACCAAACCTGTGACGTCACATATTTGCTCTCGACCAATCAGGAGAGGGTAAATGGTCCAGCCTGGGCTACCTTACTACTCATGCCTTTAACATGCTGAATAGTATCTTTAAAATTTTCTAGAAATGAATTTGACTGTTTTAAGTGAAAATCAGTATTCTTGATCAAACAGTATCGTAAAAGTCGGCTTTTTTTTAAGAAATTCTCATCCACCGCTCAATCCAAAATCTTTTTGCGCGTCAAAGCTATGACTTTCAAAGTGCGCATTTTTTTATTCAGGCAAAAGACAGTCTGACCATAAAGTCATTTCCCTCTACCAAAGTTAGAGTCGCTGTCTGGGTACTGTATACATCAAAGCTCTGTATCTCCGAGGTTACGGATATCAGCGTCCTTTCTTGCGAATATTGGTAGAAGCAACACCTAATTTTCTTTCTTTCACAGATTCATACAAAATGGACTCCGCACGACGCATTTTGAAAAGAAAGGTGGGTTAGGGTTTACGTTCTTTACCAAGGCAATTATTATAATATACGTTAAAAGTAACGCACGACAGCTTGACCACGCTCTCATTACTCTATATCATAAATATTTCAACAATGCACAGTGAAGGCTAAATATTGGTTAATCGTTTGTTCGACCAGCCTCCAACACTTACTTTTAAAAACGATGTAAACGCGATTACGTTACTGAGTATGGCAGCACAATTTACGTATAATTTAAAAAGTAGTTGCTGTATCCAAAATTATCGCACGTTTCTTATTTATTAGGCAGCTGAAAGCGTAAGTGAAGAGGAGGAGGTAGACGCATTGGAGAGTCTGCAAAATGAAGGTAACGTTTAAAGTAACAATGGTAACAACAACCTCGCAACTGAACACGAAACCAACTTTATACGTCAATCAATTTGGTTTATCGACGGAGCACTTCTCATTCATAATTGAGAAGCACTAGTTTTTAATCATGTCATCATATTTTAAGTCCATTTCAATGATATCACTGTTTCATTTTCCAGTGGTGGTCGCTATGTCGGACGTCATCCAGACATCTAGGAAAAGTAAGTAAAGTAGATATTATATTATTTTAGCTATTCGTTCTAGGAAAATGGCAAACAGAAATAATAATCTACAATCTTGTACTTCCTAGGAGATGAAGATATTGCCAATATCAGCAAAAGGATTGACCTAGGTTGGTTTACTTACAGATCGACAATTATAGATTCCATACCTTCAAGATATACTCATTAGATAGATTATAATGTATACTATCATGTTAAAAACAATTTTATTGATTTAAATATCTAACCTAAAATTATTGGTCAATTTCCGATCACTTATTCTAGTACCAATCATAGGAAAACTGCTAAGATTTTGTATTTCCTTGCTATTCGTTTAATATCAATTTGAATAAGTAGGACAATTCAAGATGTAAAGCATACTAGAAGTTAATATTTATGGATCCGTATCGAAGGAACTAAAAGTCATATTTCAGTACAAACGTTTTAAATTTAAAACTCTCTTACGTCATTTGTGAAAGAGCATTTACAAGCCCTATTGGATCAGACGAAACAACGGATTGGTTTGAATTACGTAACTTCAAGAAATAGTGATATTGTTTTTTCGTTTAAATAATATATAATGGTAGCCTTTATTCTCGTTGCTGCAAAAGATAGACTAGACCAACTTAATGTGATATATTATGCTTTCTAGTGCAACAATGCCAGATTAGAAACAGGGAGGACCACCTCCAATGTGAGTAAACTTTGTGGTTTCGATCTTCTACCGCTTTTAAATGATACGCCAACCGCAACTAATAATACCCAACGTTATCCTTCGTAGTAAATGACAAAGTAGACCACATCATGGAGAAGATGGACTTCGGTAAGTTCATGTTTAACGTAGCGTGCATTTCGATTATTAGCGATACGGTGGCTCTAAATAATAACGTACTATTTTATCATTCTTATTTAATCAGTAACAAAGGCATTTGAGAAAATCCAACAGGACTACGATGAAAGTAAGTTTACTTCCAGTTTTGAACCTAATGTTATTCTTAGCCTATACGTCAACCTACAGTAATCACATACAACATTGGTTATCTGTAGCAAAACTGCAACTGCCATAGCTGATCAAGGCCAATGGCAAACAACTGCTGAAACACAATGTTAGATTCGTTCGCGTTGAGCAAGACATAGAAGATCTACAGGTAATACAATCCCATCAACCCCGAAAATGGCCAACTCGAATCACCCCATCTGAAACCCGAACCTACGCCACACCAACAGATGATGACCGACAACAGAGAACCTCAACCCCAACCCCACCATTATTCCGGAAGACTACGCGAAGCCCAACGACACCCACTCCACCACGACCGTCATGCACCTCTACCGACAACACCCTTAGATACAGGCACCGATATGATGTAAGGCAAACGATCTTCATTTACAACTGGATTGAGAATACCAAGCCTGCGAAGAAGACGTGTCCTGTTGCAGAGATCCGAAGAATGATTGAAACTGGAATCGCCAGTGGGGTTTGGAAAGAGGGAGAATTCACAGAGGGAGATCCAAACATTTGATCCCTTTGTTTTGTATGCATAAATGAAATTGTTCAACAATCTTAAGTTGAAAGGGAGTGAAGGAACAGACTCCCTTTGGATGATTTTAAATTGTTTTGTTTTGTCCTGCAGACATTTCTTTGGGGGAATATATCTATCTATAGTGTTTTCCCTATTTGTCTTTCATTCTCCCCTCTGTCTCTCTCCAATTGAAACCTTACAGCCATGAAACAATTAATGTCACAGTAGTTATGATCTCCACACATTTGGAGGTAAAATCCTTCTTAGCATACTTTGCAGCCCACAATGATGCATTTGCATAAACCTTTAATTCACTTTTAATTTTACGTAAAAATCACTTTAGAAATTGAAATTCTTTTTCAGCAACAGAGCAGCCGTGAATGAAATGGTAGCAAACAGATTCCAGGTGAAATATTAGTGTTCTATACATATAGGGAGACATCTAGCTGTTGTTATTGTGATTTGTCAATATATAAAGAACAATAATTTTACAGGGGTTTCATTAATTTTGAAAGGAGTAAAAAATTATAACTTGTTTAACTAGGATATAACAGATAAAGCTTTACACCTGTTTCCAATCTGGTCCTTTTAGTCTACTGAGGGTGGTAACTGCTAGAGATTTGATTAACATCCTCAGTAGGGGCCTACAATTTAATGTTCTTGTCCGAGAAGATGCGAAGGTCTAACCATTTGGAGGTATTAAAACAAAGGCAGCTGTCACCATGCACCTTCTACTCAGTTATTTTAAGATCCCGAGTGTTGGTCTGGGGCATGAATATAGTGGCAGTACAAGGTTGCATAGCCACTGGGGCTCCAGCATTAGCAGGGCGCCATTAACATACATGTACATGAATAATGTACACAGAGAAAACAATATGGATGGATTTTCTGTCACACTGCATCCCTGGAACAATCCCACATTTTTTTAAAGCCTCCATCTTACTGTAGATTTGAAAGTTTGGTTGAGGCCCCTGTGAAAAAGGTTGGACCAGTCTTTGCAATCGAGCCATTTCCTCATTTCGTTCTGCCATTTTGTCTGTTTAGTCAATGGTCTGCTTGATTTCTTATTAAAAGTTCAGAAATGTTTGTGAAAATACTGCAGTCAGCTATTAGTAAAGGTACTAGGCAGGGAACCCTCAAGGTTCAAAGTTAGCTTTTGTCCTGGGGCAACCTGCACAAAACAGTTTAGTTGCCCCAATAATATTTACGATGTATGTTGCTCAGCCCCATGTTCAAACCAAGAAAAAATGGGGTTGTCCAGATGGCAACCATGCACTCAGTACAAATACTAATTTTAATGCACAATATATTTTCTTGTGGTGGGATTTATATCTTAATTTTATTAACTAGCTTACACACATAATAAAGTGTATGCTTGACTATTACTCCA
Source organism: Actinernus sp. WN-2022 (assembly GCA_030867875.1). Lineage (NCBI taxonomy): Eukaryota > Metazoa > Cnidaria > Anthozoa > Actiniaria > Actinernidae > Actinernus > Actinernus sp. WN-2022. The sequence continues at coordinate 5,192,430 of JAOWCC010000237.1, forward strand.
GGATCTATTTCACAGCTGGTTCACATTTAAAATAAAATCACTCTGATATTGGTTCCAATTTGTTATAATAATTAGTCATTATCCTGAAAGCTTCCCGTATAATCATGCAACTTATAGTTTTGTTTTTTTATTTGGTTTAGATGGTGCTTCTAACTCCTGGTTCAGCAGTGTATGTTTATCAGTCATCGATTGAACAAGGAAACAGGAAAAAGTCCAGTTCTGCATGTGCTGCCTTCCTTATTAACGTGTTTTACAGCAATGAAGAACTTCTTGGTAAAAACCTTACTGGAGCCAATGGAAAGGGTTGCGTTGATAAAAATATACTCCAGAGCATAATTGGTAAGTAACTATAGATACAGTGTATTTCTAACAACAACAATATTAATAATATTAGAGTCAATACTTACATGTATGCCTGGGCCAATTCCTACTTTGGCATCTTGTTATTTATTTTCCTTAATAATACATGTATCAACATTAATTTATAGAAAAGTTATTCAAATTCATGTGAAAAAATGTATGTATAAATTATAAACTTATTGCTGTTTGATTGTTTTCTTTCAGAATTCACTTTGAAACTACATGGAGGAACCGCATCGTCTATAAAAGTGGGTCTACGCAACAAGTTAAGCTCAATATCTTCAAGACAAACCAAAAGTAAACCTGCAACCAAAAAAAGGATGCATAGGTTGACTGGTTACTCAATGACTTTAATTCATTCTTAAGCTCACTGACCTCATTCCACAATAAGTGGGTTATGGCCTTGCCAATCAAAAAGAATGTTGCAATAAAGTCACAACTACTAGTCTCATCAACTGAACATTTAAGTTTTCAGAAATTTGTCAGTGTTTAATTCAAGTTGTTTTGGTTACTATTTCAATTTTTACTTTGAAGTCATGTTAGTCCATTATGTTTCATTGGCAAGGTCACATAGATGTAACTTCTGCTAGATACATGTACGTCCTGTATAAAGTTGAATGTGAGCTTTCCCTGCATGGGCATGTGAGGGACTGAGGGTGTGAGGAATATAATAAATTATTAATAGAGATCTTTGTAAGAAACCAGACAAAGTCTAGACAGTCAAGCATATCCATTGACAGCTCCTTCAGCCCCCATATTTTCTTCCAATGTTTTTTGGTGTGTGTGGGAATTTAGCAGATAATTGATGCCATTTTTGTTTCTGTTTACATGATAGAATTAATAACAAGGTAATTTACTGATTTAGATTGGTTCTGACAAGAAATTTCATATTCTAATTAAGCAATTTTGATATTATAGATGTTTATGAAATAATTATATTTAAGACGTTACTGTTTTCATAATACAAGTTCAGATATTTCTGGTAATGCCTTGGCAAAAACAAAGGCAATTTTTCAGGGCAGGAAACCTAATTATGATAAAAAAGACAGTTTAAAATAGTTACAATATAGTTTTTAATTAAACATTTTTAATATAACATGATAATTATTATTAAGAAACAATGAACATTAAGATACCTATCTTTGGATATGTGAAGGTTGTTATTATCTCCAATAAATGTTTATATTCCAAGCTTACAGCTACTGCTTTTGTCATTTCATTCACTTCTTCGTTCATGAGCATGCTTACTGGCTAGCAGGGTTGTAAGTAAAAGCTCGCTGTTTGCTGACAATTAGCCGCCTGTTCTAACTTTTTAAACAGAACATTCTTATAAAGACATTTTCTGCATGTTCGGTCGTTTCTATCGCATGATTAGAAATTTACTGACAACCCTGATTATATGTAGACACACTACTGTACTGCGCTTCCAAGCCTTGCTTATCAGCATGTTGGCTTCATTTTATAAACACTTGGCAATTAGAACACTTGAGAGAAAATAATGTAGAGAAGCATTAAACTTGGAGTGTATTCTTACAAATTGTTGCATGCTTATATAACAACTTAAATATACATGCATAATAGTGTTTTATTTCTTCAATACACTTCCAGCATATGATTGTATACATCCCGTTTGATGACTTTGATGTATACATTTTGTATACATTTGTTGTTTGCACAAGTCGAAAATTGTATATACTAAAAGTATACTTTATACTTTTTGTATACGAAATTTACTAGATCCCTTCTCACTGCAAATGTATACATCTAATATACCATTGTATACATTTTGTATATATTTTTTGTTTACGCAAGTACAAAATTGTGCATACTAGGAGTATACATTAGTATACATTTTGTATACAATGTAACTATACATCAAATATACATTTAGTATACAAAATGTATACATCGTGCTGTATACTTTTTGTACAAAAAATGTATACTTTTTGTATATCAAATTTTGATAAGGGTACCAATGTTGTAGCTAAGAAGTACAGAGAAAGACCGAGTACTCTGGAAAGCTTATCGTTGTTGAAGTGGCTTAGAAAAGTCAATCACGTTCCAAAGAAACCAACGCTGTACAAAGCTGGTGTCACTTTGGTGGGATTGAAATATGTCTCAACGTTTAAACAAGAGTACTTTTTCCAACAACTGTGGATGAATTACCCACACAGAAATATCGTTGAATTGAGCCATCCGCATGACTAACAACTGCCAGAACAGATTAAGTTCTTTGCCGCGGCAGTCCACTTATTACCAGATATGTGGAATTCTAAAGAGGCTGTTCGTACTAAGTTTCAGAATGAAGGTCACAAAGATAGTTTTGTGGAAACCATGGAATGCCATGTGGCAATGTTGCACGATTTAATGCAGTTATGGAAGTTGAAAGTCATCACCTGTGATGATCTCAATGCTGAGAGTAATCTTGAAGGCATTCGTTATGAACTAGATCCTATTCAGCACCACATTGTTGCTGTTGTACGAACGGCTTTAAAGAACCGTGAGGAGTTCTATGAAAGAGAAGACGACTGTTCTGATGAAATCGCGTTAGATGAAAGCGATGACTCTGATAACGAAGATGAACCGACAGAAACACAACAACCAAGTTCTACCTTGGGACAACGTATTGCTAATGTTGATTGGAGGAAATTATTCTATGTGAAAGGAAAAGCAGGTACTGGAAAAACATGCACCTTGTGTGCAAGTGTAATAGCAAGTCACAACGATGGTTATAGTGTTCTTGTAACAAGTCCAACGGGTTTCTTGGCTACAAAGTTCAAACAGGAATTAGAAGAACACGCCACTTGTGATACCGTGCATGCAGCTTTCCACGTGCCTGTAGATCCAAAGGAAAGACCAACTGTCAATTGGGAATTGTCAAAATACGATCTGATAGTGATCGACGAAATATCTATGATTCCTTCTCGCATCTTCAAACACATTTTGAGAACAATCCAGGACTTACCGTTTAGAGCAGTAGTTCTGATGTCTGGTGACGTGGCACAGCAACTACCGATTGATACTATTGGAAACAGAATTGTTCAAGTAAAAAGTCCTTTGCAAGAACAATTCTTTCAGGGCATGACAACCACCTTAAATTTATCTAAACAGCACCGTTGCAATGATGCTGAGTTTGGTGCGTTTCTGAATCATATCAGAATATGGAAACCAACGCAACTATTACTGGATGAAATCCAAGACAGTCGAGTTGTCACGAAACACGCGAGTCCATCAGATGAAGAAGCGTTTGGCGTTATTCAAAGCCAACCAGAAGCCACCTTTCTAACAGTAACGCGCAAAGCTACAGATCGTATCAATTCCATTGTTATTAAGAACACGTTCAGTGATGCTGATACCCTGTTGATAGCTCAGTGTGACAACGATAGTGAAGCCCTACCAATAGCGAAAGGCATGAGTGATGATCACACAAAACAGAGACAAAGCATGAGGTGTAGTAAACGGTCATATTGCAACAGTTCGAATGGTGCAAAAGGAAACTGTTCTTTTAGAATTGCCAAATAAGAAGCTAGTAGCAGTGCACAAAGTGACGTCTCAAACGAATAACAGTTGCAAAACGGTGTTCCCATTCACACCTTGTTATTCAATTACAATTTGCAAAGCACAAGGTCAGACGCTAGCAAAGTCAATAGTTTGGTTTGATATTCAAAATGTCCCATCCGGAACAGCATATGTCGGTCTTTCTAGAGTGAAGTCATTGTCAGACCAGAATGAAGACAGAGCACTTTCAAATCGTTTATAGCGAATAAGTAACGATATGACAAGCAAGCAATACCTGAAACTGTCAGTGCAAATTGATCTAGTAATAACTGTCATTTCAACAGATCGTGAAATATACTTACAGCTATGGCTGGAAAAACGACAAAGTGCACACCCGCTAGTCCTAGCAAAGGCGTGAACTTCTTCTCGGTGTTCACTCGTAATTTTATTAGGCCATACGGCCGAACCAGTACGTTACCAGATGATGGTCAGATCTTTAATTGGATCAAGCCATTCACCTGTGAGTGGTTAAAGCGTCCTAACGTGGCGATGTCGGAGATGGCAGAAACCGTGACGGGGAATGCAGATGTGCTAACAAAATCGAAATCGAAATACGTGAATCACAAAAATGTAAGAGATACCTTTGAAGAGATGCAGCCGTTCTTAAATGCTTGCGAGCGATTGAACAATAAGACCAAAGAACAGGCTAGCCAGGATGATGTAGTGACGTGTATGGAAACGTTTTTGGCAGATGAAGAGAACATCGACGCATTTATATCTCAGAGGCCTACGAACTGGGATCGGCACTATTCCTAATGAGTTGCCATTTCGCCGTGGCAAGGGCCGTCGTCCGAAACCCAGAAGATTGCGCTAAAATTCTCCAAACAGAAACATTGGAGGGGAATCGGTTCATACGAAGTAAATCTATGTCTATGTTATACACTATCATATACAGACTTTTTCTCATATTAAAATTACTTAACATACGTAATACAAATAGTGTAGTGTTTTTCCTATATACAAACATGATATACGCTAATATATGTACTCTAAGATATTCAAAGATTATATTAACATCATGTACGCCACACTCTGTAATGACTTATTAATTATAATGTTATACACGTATGTAGTAAATCTTATATTGCTACATACGTTAATAACGTTTGAGTGAGAGTTATTACAATGTTCGGTGTATATCTGGAATGCACTACCAGCTAGGATACGAAGTGCAAATTCAAAAACTAATTTTAAGTCGTGTCTTAAGACACACCTTTTCAATTATAATTTAGAATAGTGTGTTTATGTATTGCTTCGTGGAACAATTTATTCATTATTATATATTTTAAGAAAAATGTAAATCTCGAATCTTTTTAAACTAAGTACTGTTAAATTTATATTCATATTGTAAACGCATCGAGGCTTGCATAATGCATTCTAAGAACGGTTATTATATTATATTATATTATATATCGTTTTTAAAATATCTGTCTTTTCCATAAAGTACAATGTTGGCGTATATTCGCGTATATTGCTTTTCTTCTTAAGAGGGCATCCATGTGAAAACCATGCACCCTGAAAAAATGAGTCTACATGGTACATCTCAGATTTTGTTCATATTTTGCACATATGTTACTATTGGCCTGGCATTAGACTTGGTAAAATATTTGGGGGGGAAATCAAAAACTGTAAGAGATATGGGGGTCAGTACGAACTGCCTCGGTTTGAGGGGTATTTCCACTATGCATTTTTAGTCATGTTTACAGAATATTTTTGAACAAACCATATAAGCTATATACACAAAACGTTTCTACAGCATAAACACGACCAATTGCAATTTAATTATGATATGTGTCAAAAAATATTCAGTATTCAAGGAGTAAGGCTTCCATGTACAAGTGACTTCCGAAATTATTTTTCAAAAAGTCAAATTTTAGGGTAAAATGACATTCGAATACTATCGATGCGGCGAAATTGTAGAAGATGAGAGAGTTATTATTTTGTAGATCAGTCATTTGGAAATACAACTGGGGACTAAAAAGTTTGTAAAGTTTATTCAGCTTAGGAGCAGTGAGGCCAAAGTAACATACTCCCAACGCCCGGGTCCAACGTAAATAAACAATCAACGCCAGATGCAAGCTGTATCGTGTGCAGAATAACGGGACAAATAACGGACAGGAATGAGAAACATAGCTCTAAAATTACATGGGTGATAAATTTATTTGTCACTTATGCCTATGGTTTTGCAATAAACAACAACTAATTAACAATCAACTTCCGAAAATAAGAGAAATTAGTAATACGAAGGATGAATCAGCGATAAATGCATACCTCATTCTAGCCTTATTTGTGCTCTCCTCCCCAGCTCTGTCATGGTCTCGAAGCCACAACTTACGATAATTATCTTCTTGTCGATTTTACACCGAAAGAACATTTAGTGATTTACCCATTATAGTTTATACAGATGGCTTTGTAGCATCCGCCATTTTATTTAGGACTAGAACCCAGTCTGCTGTTGTGCACCACAGGTAGCCCGAACACAGATGTGTACATTCCATGTGGAATACTCTCTACCGTTGAATCAGCCTTTCCTTTCTTGTCTATTTATATATATATATTGCTGATCAGATCCCTACACGCTAGGAGATCCGGTGTTTTATCATTTCGTCTGTGGCGCCCAACATATATACCAGAGTGGGTAATCTATATTGAAATATTTATGAATCTCATGAAACAGAACTGAAAATAATCATAATGCACTACTAATACATCTACATAATTTTGTTTGCAAAACTTTATTTTTTGTCAAGCTGATTATAGGTTAAAATTACCCATGATACACCTGATATATGTAACTGTTATGGGGTCAAATGTTTGCATACATTCATACACAAGGTCACAACAATGAATTATAAATGATTTCTAACATCCCGTGCATATATCCTGTATATTCACACGACCCACATACGGCCATCCCAATAAAATGTTCCGTTTCCAATCGCCAGACCGACCCAATTTTTTTTGGAAAAGTTAAAAAAAATACAAAGCTTGACATTTACCCAATTTTTGGGAAAAGTTAAAAAAAAAATACTTTCAACTACACCTCTTTTCCTAGCTCTCTACGTATTTGCATTTTATTGGGATGGCCTAATCAGCTGTGTCGGTGCCGAACTGGAGCGCAGTGCCATCCTGGAAAGCGAAGTTCAGAAATGTCTGACGTATGTTGCTATTGCTACAAACTATCTTAGAAAAGGGTTCAGAAAACATATGGGTGAACGATGAAACATATTGTGTGGATCGTGACAGATTTTATCCAGACCTGAATTACGCTGGATTTACATATACATGTATGTGCGGGGCGCTGTTCAGACACACGGTAAGCCACGCAGTTTACAAGCATGAGTAGTTATGTTAGTTATCTTCCCATTAATGCGGCTGACCAACAAGCACTGAGGGTGGTCACTGCCAGATATTTGTTTAACGTCCAAAGTGGTTCCTTAGCGTCCTGTTATACACAGCTACTGATGAATACGAGCGTCGTGAGATGCAATCTAGTTCCCAGAGCCCGCGATCTTTTGACCAGCGCCAAGATACTGGCCAAAAGATCGCGGGTTATGAGAACGAGATTGCGTGAGACGGGACCGCCATTTTACGTGATCATCCGATCGAGGCACGAGGCATCGAAAAGGCGTAGGCGCGAACACTGCGCTTCTCTGTTTCTCTTAATGTTGCCTGAGTGGCTAATTGAACGAGCAGGAAGCATACAAATGTTTTGCTGCACGGGTGGATATACGAGGAAACGTTGTTGCAGAAAAAAAACTAACGAATGCGCACTGTGTCAAATTGTCTTGCCGGTGGGGTCTGGGTTTGTGTTGCTAAGAAACACATATACTGTGTGTCACTGGAGCCTAGTAAACATTGTTTTCCTCCAAAGCCAACGTGAAAACATTGTTGCGGAAGCAAATTTTGTCTCATCGAAACAAAAAAATGTCTTTGAAATGCTCCAGAAAAATGTTTTCCTTCCTGGAAGATTGATTTTTTTTGCACAAATTTTCCCGCGGCCTTTGACTCGTTTTTACAGACAAATGTATGGAAAACTAAATCCATGATTGCATGCTTCCCAGCACAGCTACATCCCTCAAATTTCGATCAATTAATCTTTTACCTGGTATCTTAAGTTTGTATCTGAAGAATATTTCAGAAATTCGATTTTACGGATTTTATTTGTCATCGGATTCCCATACAAACACTGTATTTCGCGCCATGTTTACACCCCTTTCAAAATGTCGGAATTATAATAAACCGCGAACTGGTCTATTACCTTAAAACTGTAAAGAAATACGTTATTCTGTGTGTACGAGGTTTGTAGTTTCTCAGCTGTAGGATGTCCGGTGTCCGCGGGGAACAGGATATCAGGACACGTGACTTCTCCCTTCGTGTGTACCGACCGCGGGCGAGGCGCGCGGCGTATTTTTTTTTTCACTTGTGTGGGTTGTTCTTTTATCTTTTGTTTTCCATATCGATTTTCTTTGTTTTTTTTATGCAACGAGCTCCGCTATAAAGAGATACGAGGACGACAGTAACAAATCGCATACAAGTGTATCACAGGCAGCTTTAAGCAGAGAGTGAGCCATTATGCACTAGTCTAGATAAACCCCCCCCCCCCTCCCCCTCCCACCCTGTCCCGGGTTGGGGGAGGAGGAGGGGGGGGGGGGGGGGGGGGGTTACTTTGACTAGTGCATTACCACCCCGTCCTAAAATCAAAAATGAATAAAATACCCTGCTAGACAGTACAGTACAGGTGAAAATATTTATAGATTTTATGATAATTTTACTTGACACGCGCCATCAACAACATCCGCGCCAAGTGCCAAGGCATTTCATACAATTCTTAGTAAGGGGGTCGGGACATGCCTTCAACGGTAATATAGTTGTTTTTCCCTGGTAACGCCGAGAAGATATGCCACATTCCCTCGTTGAATATACACAAAATGAGCACTTGATCAAGTCCAAATCCATCTCGTCCAAATCCATCCAGTTATTCCAACTGGTCGACGAGCCAACTTGGTCTCAGAACATTCTTGATCTTGTAATCACAAACATGGTAGAAAAAATATCAGGCCTAGAAGTCTCGAAAGAAGTATCAATTTCATCTGATCACAAAGCAATATTATTTGACTTGCAAATCCATCCATACAGAAAACCCTCAACACCCAGGGTTGTTTACAATTTCAAGAATGGTGACTTCGACTCCCTGAGGACCACCCTGACCCAAAAACCCATTGATGATGTTTTCTCTGTTAATGACATTGACATCTGCTGGCTCCGTTGGAAGGCGTGGTTTCTTGAAGCCGTGAACAATTGCATTCCAAAAACAAAACTAAAGCGTGCAGACTCGCCGCCATGGATCGACGGCGAAGTAGTTCACTCTATAAATAAGAGAAACACTTTGAGAAGAAGAGCTATAAGGGAAAATAAAAGAGAATTATGGGAGCGTGTGAAACTTTTACGAAAGGATACAAAGTACTTGATTAGAGCCAAATTCAACTCTTACATCGAAAAGCTAACTAAGACTTCAACCGTTTCCAATAATAACAACAAGATTTGGTCTTTCTTCAAGGCAAAGTCTAACAAAGGATCAATTCCCGATACTGTCGAACTTGGAGATACTAAATATGATACTCCACTCGGGAAGGCTGAAGCGTTTAACATCTTTTTCGCCTCCACATTCAGACAGCCCAATCTGGCCACCGCTATCCCAGCCGTCGAGCCCTTCACTACAGCTACTTTATCCAATGTTGTGCTATCCTTATCTGATGTGTTGAGAAATCTGGTCACCTTAGACGTATCCAAGGCCGTTGGCCCAGACGGTATCCCTTCACGTCTGCTCAGGGAATGTGCAATTCAGATCGCTCCATCACCGCTTACAAGGCTATTCAATCTGTCCTTGTTCTGTGGAAAGTTTCCAGCTGACTGGAAGGAAGCAAATATAACACCGATCTTCAAGAAAGACTCAAAAAAACTTGTTAGTAATTATAGACCTATATCTTTACTTCCCATCATAAGTAAGGTCTTTGAAAAATGCGTTCTAAATTAATTATATAAAAAACACGCTACCGTACTTCTTGCAGGTTATCTCTGATTCCCAGTTTGGGTTCTTAGAGGGGAGGTCTTGTATTTCTCAACTACTTACCGTCTTTCACGAAATAGGTGCCTTATTAGACAAAAATATTGAGACGGATATTCTATATCTAGATTTCGCTAAGGCTTTTGATTCGATCAATCACATAAAGCTATTAACTAAGTTGAGGTTATACGGGGTAGCTGGTGCACTGTGGGATTGGTTCGCTGATTACCTCAGCAATCGCAGGCAACGTGTTGTCATCGAAGGGTCCAGTTCCAGCTGGACGCCTGTGGTTTCTGGGGTCCCACAGGGCAGCATCCTGGGTCCGATACTTTTCCTTTTATATGTAAATGATCTTCCCAGTGTAACCTCGGCTAGTACTAGGTCAGTCATGTTCGCTGACGATACCAAATGTTATCGCTCTCAGAAATCTCAGCAAGACCATTTAGCTCTCCAGTATGACCTAAACGGTTTGGTCAGCTGGAGTGTCAAATGGGACTTAGCTTTCAATTCCAGTAAATGCGAGGTTCTTAAAATCTCTAGAAGACGCAATCCACTGGTGCGTCTCTATAACATCGACCACGACGCCTTAAAAGAGAGTAGCTCTCAAAAAGATTAAGGTATTATCATTTCAAATGATCTGCGCTGGCACAACCAAGTAGTGTCGGTGGTAGCTAAGTCAAATAAGGTTTTGGGTTTCCTGAGACGTAATACCCCTAACTCTTTAGGGGTAACGCTGCGTCGTACCCTTTATCTTACGCTAGTGCGTTCCATTCTGTGTTACGGTAGTCAGGTTTGGGCCCCGCAGTCAAGCTCTAGAGATATCCAACTTCTCGAACGTATTCAGCGCCGCGCAACCAAATTCATGTTAAAAGTAGACTTACCCTATAAAGATAGGCTACTTAAACTTAATCTACTGCCACTTTCATACTGGCTAGAATATCTAGACCTCATATATTTGTTTAAGTGTCGCCTTAAGCTTAACAATACTGATCTATCTAGTTATGTAACTCCATGCTCGCTTTCATCAAGATCTACAAGAAGCACTACTGGTTCAGACTACAAGCTTAATCCATGCAAAACATCTACTTATAGGGATTCTTTCTTTAATCGCATAGTTATTCTATGGAACTCGCTGCCTTTAAATATTAAGTTTCGTCTTTCAAAACATTGCTACGAGCTCACTATCTTGCGCTTTTGCTTTCCACTTTTGACCCTGATCGCATTAGAACCTATAAAACTATCTGTTCTAAATGCCGATCTACTAACATATCTACTATTTGTTGCCGCTAACTTTTTTCTGCGCTTATTTACTTGTACTTGGCCGGCCGACCAAATGTACAAATGTACACTATTTTTTTTTTTTTTGCATCATATATTTTACATTTCATGCTTAATACATTATTCATAGTTCTATCTGTAATGTATTGTCAGTGTATTTGTATTTGTCTCAGGCTGAGCTTGTTTGGACCTAGAGTCTGTTTCTCAGCCTGAGTTAAGCTATCAAATAAATAATTTTAAAAAGGGCGGGAAATACACGTACAGACGTTACACGCAGTTCCTGTCACGCAATTCTTGAGATATCATTATATCACTGAAGGGATTTCATCTATTTCGGTGATACCACATTTGATTTCATGGACTATACACACATTTTGGTATTTCAACGGAACGAACAGAATATTATGCACAAGATTGAAACAAATTGAGTCCGTAACAAGGTAGTAACGACATCAGAATGGCTTCCCGTACGTTGCTGAATCTAAACGGTTCTAACTTGGCCAACTATTCGATGAGCATATAATAAAGGGCTTCCAAGAAAACGAAACCATTAGGTTTTTTTTTATTATGAAAAGAAAACATCTTTTCTTTACAGAATAAAAACTAAAAACTTGAATAGAGAATCGGCTGAAGAACCTAAATACGACTGTACGTGCATTTCTACTTGTCACTCATTCACCCCGCTACAGAGGCTCGCAAAATTCAGAGTGACTCGCCGGATTAGAAGCTGTATTTAAAGCGTAGCGTAGTTTGAAATCCTCTATATATCATATTCAAAGAAAATTCATTGTCTTTGATCCAATCAAACAATTTTAAACGAAGATACTGCCAAAAACTATGAGTGCCTATTTTTCAGCTTTGACTCCGTCAAACTCGACAATAATTCAGTCACTTTAGACATCTGCATATCGGGTGATGGACTTGGTCACCCTTCAAAACTAAAATAATATTGAAAATGAATGTGCATTCGAATTCTTAAAGCAATTATTGTCAGAAAATCTGTGAAGTTCACCGTACTTTCGATTTTAATCGGAAAAAAATCGCCGTGTCACCACATCGTCGTTTGTTCAATAACTGAACATTGCGGATTTTGAGAGTGCGTACTCTCTAACCCAGCATTAACTTTACAGAGATTTTTTTTACCAGATGCAAAGATCTATTGTAAGTCAATCTAGAAATATTTCTAAATTCAAAGAAAAGAAGGCCGCAACTCTGCAAACGGCCATTGCCAGACAGCATTTATCGGGTTTTAAAAAGACCTATTAAAGTAGCGTTAAATAAAAATTCGACAGAAGCGACAAAATATAAATAAAATTAATTGATTTTGGTTTTAATATGCTGACGGGACTTAGTACTAAAGCAGGTAAAAATATTATCTTTCTACTTAAAATCATTTGCGATTCCGACATGTTACAACATAAGGTATATTTTGCTCTGATTTTGAGCATTTCAGGGGGTCAAACAGTTAGATTGTCATATCTCAAAGGCCTTTTACATTTCAGCCAAACTATTTCACATGGGACATTAGCTAGTTAAGATATAAATGTGTGCCAAGTTTAAAGGAAATCGGAGAGGTGCACTGTAGACTCGTCTGCATGGTTTTCACATGGATCCTCTCTTAAAAAACGATTAAGCTAAACATGACTTGTACGCCTGGCATAGCTACATTGTATGAAGTTATAACATATTTCATAAACAAGCCATTCTTCTTTCGTGACCACCGATTTAGGGTGGAACGGGTGTCATCGCGAATAAGTCTCAGGTGACTCAGGACTGGAGGATGGCAAACGTTGCCCCAGTCTTCAAGAAAGGGGAACGCTACAACGCAGCTAACTACCCATCCGATATCACTTACCTGCATTGCTTCGAAAATAATGGAACATTCTTAACCATCTGGAACGTAATGGCATATATCATTTCCAACACGGGTTTAGGGCTAAGTGCTCCACTGAAACCCAACTTCTTACGTTCGTTCAGGACCTTTACAGAAAACTTGGTAAGAGTCACCAAACGGATGTCATAGTAATGGATTTCGCTAAGGCCTTCGACGAGGTTTCCCACAATAACTTGATACAGGAACTATGGAATCAGCAACTTCATCAATACGTCGATAGAGAGCTTCTTGACCCAGCGACAGCGAGTCGTATGCGATGGAGGGTCGTATGCAATGGAGAGATGTTGTCCTGGGAACTTGTGACTAGTGGGGTGCCCCACCGGTCTGTTATCGGACCAGTTCTATTCTTGGTCTATATCAATTACCTTCCCAATGGTCTCCAGTCACACGTTCGCCTATTCGCTGATGATACAATCATCTACATGACTGTAACCAACAACCAATGCTGAGGCGCTACAACGAGATCTCCAATGCCTAGAAGAATGGAAGAACAAGTGGCAGATATCCTTTCACTCTGTGTAATGTGCTATGTGTCACACGGAGCAAGAAGCCATTCACTCATGACTACATCTTGCATGGCCAAACCCTTAAACAGCTGGAGTCAGTTAAGTACCTTGGTGTCACCATCCACCACAAGCTTTCCTGGAATGAGCACATCAGCAATATCATTACGAAACTCTTCACGAAACTCTTCAGTAGGCTTTCTTAGGTGCAATCTCCAAATTTCTCAGAAACATATCAAGGCAAACACATACAAAACTCTTGTTCGACCGCAAATCGAATATGCTTCCGTCGTCTGGGATCCGTTTATGCAGGCAAACCAAGATAAATTAGATGGTACAGAGAATGGCAGCTTGTTACGTTTACAAAAACTACAACCGTGAAGTCAGTGTGACCACCATGATTACTGACCTTGGTTGGCACAGTCTTCATCAGCGCAGGGCTGACAGTAGGCTTATAACGCTCTACAAGATAGTAAACGGCCTCGTCATAGTAGACTTCACAAATGAACTCATTCCAGTTACCAGATATACAAGATACCTACACACTAAATCCTTCCTTCTACCTCTCGGAGGATAAAACTTATATCCACTATAGCTGGAACTACATTTGTATTAAACAGTGGAATAATTTGCCCGCCGAATTAGCCACAGCCGCCACTCTTGAATCTTGCCAGAGGGGTGTCTGCGCGCTTAATTATAAGATCTTGTTTGCTGACATTAAGATCTAGCCGGTTGAAAAGTCGAGGTAACATCAAGGATTGAAGTCCACCAATCAGATTACAGATGCAAGATACCCTTTAACTGCAACATGTAAAGCATGCTTCCTCACGCATCCGAGGATGTTCCTGCGTTCTGATTGGTGCACTTTTCTTTATAATAATACTCAAGCTCAACTGAAAAGAAAACGTTGGAGTTCTTCACAGAACCTGATTCTGTTTAGAAAGAATAAAATATATTGAAAAGGACGTTCATAGAGCCACAAAATTAATAGGAAGTGTTCGTGATGAAGTAAAATAGTTTTTTCATTCAGTTTATCGGGTGAAAACAGATTATCAAACAAGGAATACAACAATCAGACAATGTGCAGGTTTATAGCCGGGTAAGCTTTTTAATTGAAGTTGTTTTAGTTAGAACTCGTTTAATTTTCTTTGAACTGCTTCGGTTATTTTTCTAACCATTCTCTACTGCTGAGAGCGATATATCAACTGGAAAATCTCTCCTGCTCATATTGTAATAATAATTAGTCCGGTGTTTTAGCAAATGTCAGCCTGAATGAGTTTAGACTTTTGTCTGCCGTTTTGAAAAGAATCTTCGTCTTGAAAACTTCGTTGAGAACTGGCTTTAAAACACTAGCTAGCTACAAAATGTAGTTTGTATTAGTGTGTAGAAATACTACCTTAGCCTAAATAATTCATACGAACTCTAACTTCATTTCGGTTTAATTCTGTCTTTATTTCTCTCTTCTCAGCTAACGGTTGGTGTTCTGTTTTCTCTTCACAGTCGACCATCGGATTTTCATTTTGCATTCTCTAAAACACCCCACCCTTATGGAAAGGTCATTCAAAGTTTGAGTATTCTAGCGTAACAGAGAGATACATGTATGCTATATCTGACACTGTGCTGGAAGGTGATGGCAAAATAACCGAGAGAGCTGCCATATCTGACACCATGCTGGAAGGTGATGGTGAGACAGGCATAGATGATGGCGACTCTTCCAGCGCAACAGAGACGCAAGGTGCAAGTGATGTCCAAGAAGCGATTTCAATGAACAAAGATTCACGCAAGGGAAAAATGGAGTTATAATTCATACAGTATCCAGAATTTAAGCAAACTGTCATTATCTAACTTGTCCAAGGCATGTGGAGTTGTGGTAAAAGTGCATAGGTAGAAACTGATGAATTGGGATAATCATAATCATTTAGAATGGCAGCTTGGAACTAGTTTTCTTGGTATCAACTTTGAAAGGGCATTTCAGAGAACTGACTACATGAGTTTGTTTGAACATATGTTTTGTTAAGGACATACAGCCTTTCGGCATTATGGTATAAATGATTACTGTACATTTGATATGTATTACGAGATGATATTTATAATATATTTAAGTGAAATTCATATGAAAATACAGTACAGTATAAGAACCTATTTTAAGAACCTTGGTAGCCTAAATTTGCTTTAAGTACCATTTATATAAGAACCTGTTTAGGCTAAATTGAAAAATTAAGGTTCTTATACGCGGGTTTTTACTGTATGTGATGGGAAAAATGGCATCTATGATGGTAAGTCTTCCGGCGTTACAAGAACAACAGTCTTATCTGACACCGTGCTGGAAGGTGATGGCGAGACAGGCATAGATGATGACAAGTCTTCCAGCATAACAGAGATGCAAGGTGCAAATTATGTTGATGAAGTGATATCAAACAACAGCGATTCTCGCAAGAGAAAAAGGGAAACAAATCCGTAAGATAAGAAAGTTGCCTTCCTCTAACCGGTCAAAGCTACAGTATAGGCACCACCTAGGTACACAGAATGCAGATGGAGCACTTGTCTTTCCCTAAACTGTCACAGCAATAGTATGAAAGGCAAACAGATGCTGAAATTAGGAACAGTATCCCCTTAAATATAATGTCCGAGAAATGGTATAAAAGAAGAGGAATGCTGTTGCTGAAAAATGCAAGAAATTTGGTCAAATTTGAACAAAATTTCGTTAAATGAGATTTCAGTTTTAAAACACCGTTCCACTATTAAACAACACTCCTAAAATTTTGTTTTATTATCTCAACGTTTTCTTGCATTAATAAAGTGATTTTCCGAGGCTACCTAAAACATGTTTTGTCGTTGCAAACAAAGGAGGTATTGTTAATTTCCAGCCTTTTTATTAACAAATATTGTTCTGACTGCGCACAATCCAGGAGTCCATTCTAGAGTTCATTCCAATCCTATTCTTCAAAGGCCAGGCCACTCAGCAAAGCGTCGTTTGTAAAAACGCGAGTCGAGCGAAAGCAAGAAAATCAGTCACAATATGTATCTAGAGTTTACTATGCCTAAAGGCAATCCATTTGGTTCTAAATCATCTGTAGTAGCGAAAAGAAGTTCTAAGAAACGTTCAGGGTTCCGTGGAACACCAGGATGGAGAAAGAAAGTCGAGGAAAGACGGCCAAAAGATGCAACAGAACTCCCGACTGTGATGTTGGTGAGAGTGACTGTGTGTCAGAACAATCTCCGCCAGTTTCTGCTTCAAAGAGGAAACTTGAGGTTACATACAACGATTCTGATGAGGAATATGAGTTTAAGGATCCTGTAGAATCATCAGAAGGTTATCGTCTCGTGTTCATTGACAGTCTAAGGGATTTAGCTCAAATAATTCATGCATTTACTGGAAGTTGCGAAGGTGAGGTTCTTTAGACATGGTTATTGTTATGTATTTCCATCTAAGTTTGTGTGTTTGACCTTCCAAATTATCATATCAACTTTATATCAAGTATCTGTGGCATTTAGATTCGAATCTTATTAATTTTTCTGTCTTTTATTCCCTTATAGGCTCACTATCAATTGCTGAAGATTCATCCAAGTGTTTTGGAGTGTGCAGTACCCTTTATGTGCAGTGTGACCCCTGTGAGATGAAT
The DNA here is from genome assembly GCA_030867875.1 of Actinernus sp. WN-2022. Classification (NCBI taxonomy): domain Eukaryota; kingdom Metazoa; phylum Cnidaria; class Anthozoa; order Actiniaria; family Actinernidae; genus Actinernus; species Actinernus sp. WN-2022. The sequence goes on from JAOWCC010000237.1 coordinate 5,209,713, forward strand.
ACATTTTTTAGTACAGGAAAACATTCTATGACTGACCTTGTTCCTAGAACTCTGCAAGGAAAAGATATAAACAGGAGGGCTGTCTTTGCTTCAAATGCAGTTGGAATGGGGAGAGAATGACCGGCAACAATCAACTTTATATCAAGTATCTGTGGCATTTAGATTCGAATCTTATTAATTTTTCTGTCTTTTATTCCCTTATAGGCTCACTATCAATTGCTGAAGATTCATCCAAGTGTTTTGGAGTGTGCAGTACCCTTTATGTGCAGTGTGACCCCTGTGAGATGAATATTTTTTTTAGTACAGGAAAACATTCTATGACTGACCTTGTTCCTAGAACTCTGCAAGGAAAAGATATAAACAGGAGGGCTGTCTTTGCTTCAAATGAAGTTGGAATGGGGAGAGAATGACCGGCAACAATCTGTGAGATTTTGGATATGCCCCTTCCAGTTGCACCAAATGCTTGGGCAGCACATGATGCAGAACTTTTCAAACAACATCTTGTTGCTGTTAAAGAAGAGCTAGAAATGAATCAACAAAAAGTGATGCAGCGCTGTAATGACAATAGTTTGACCTCTGCCACAGTCAGTTTTGATGGTACATGGGCAAAGCGAGGATTCACATCAAATCACGGGGTTGGCTTTGTCATTTCAACTGAAACAGGAAAAGTCCTTGACTATGCTGTTAAGTCAAAAGCATGTAATGCTTGTATCATTCCACAAAAAAAGTTATAAGAGGAAGACTACCAGGCATGGCAAGAAAGTCACGAGTGTCCTGGTGGTTTTGAGGAATCTAGCCCCAGCACGGAGACAGCTTGCACAAAGCGAGTCTGGGAAAATAGTACAGAAATTGGTCTCCAATACAGATACATGGTCTCAGATGGAGACTCCAAGGCATATGATGAGGTATGTGAAGTATATGGAGTGTGTAAGGACTGTCAGGTCTATAACCATATGGACAAATCCTCAGTAGAGTATAAAGCCTGGAAAGATTCTCAGCAGTCACATGGAAGATGGTTCTGTATGCTGTAAAGTAATAAAGTTGGACTGTGTAGGGCATGTGCAAAAAAGAATGGGAAAAGCCCTACGTACTCTACAACAGCAAAAAGGAAAGCTTCCTGATGGTAAACCAGTTGGTGGAAAGTCTGGCAGACTAACAAAGACTGCAGTTGAAAAACTGCAGAAGTATTATGGCAACGCTATAAGAAATGTAAAGAAGGGGGCTTTGACAACTGAGCAGACGAATAAAGCAATTACAGAGATGAAAAGAGAAATAAAGGCTGGACTATATCACAGTTGTACACTGCCAGACAAAGAAAGGCACCAGTTCTGCCCTGATAACTCCTGGTGTGCCTTCAAGAACAGGGCAAATAAGTTCACCAACAAGAGGCCCCATCTTGATCCTGTTTTTGTTCAGTTCCTTGAGCCCACATATGCTCGACTGACAAATGATGCCTTGTTGGAACGGTGCGTGCCAGGTAATACTCAAAATCCAAATGAGTGTCTAAATTCCCTGGTTTGGATGAATGTGCAAAGCATAAATGGTTTGGCAGAAAGCGAGTTGAGATGGCCGCCATCTCTGCTGTACTTCAGTTCTCTTCTGGTGCTACTGCGAAACATCGAATAATGGAGCTAGCAGACATACCAGCAGGTAGCCAAACTGCTACTTCAAGTATCAGAAGAGACAACCAAAGGGTAAAGAAGGCTGAGAAAAGAGTATCTGACCAATAAAAAAGTACAGACGGGCAACTAAGAGGGTCAGTGTCAGAGTTGAGGAGTCGAGATTAGAAAAGGAGGGTACTACGTATGAGGCAGGTGCTTTCTAATGGTAACAAAGGGACTAATGAACATAAAGAATAGTTGCTCTACATTTACATGGACCCTTAAAACAACATAGAAGACAAAATAATGTATTATTACCTTATCTATAGTAATTTACCTATGACATTTACATCTGCCAACTTTAAACAGCCGTTTTGAAAAATAGGGGTTTTCCGAATATGTGTTGCTGCCCAATTTCATATCTTCTAGAATTGTTAAGATATTCAGCTAATGTAGTTTTTATAAGTCTTTACAAAATGAATGATTTAGTTTTTGTAAAGTTTTGACTATGTTTGAAAATTTGAAAAAGTGCTCACAATGTTTGCAGACATGGCCATAAAGTCAAAACACAGGATAACTAATTGAAACTAAATCATTCATTTTATAGAACAATCTTTGTTTAATATAAAACCATGTTACTCTTTAAAACAAATGTAATGCAAACCCCTAAAAAAATGGGCAGCGAGATACTGTAAGTATACAGTTAATTATTAATTTGTACATAGTTATTCATTCATGAAAATAAAATATCATGATAGCTGATTCTTTGCTGATTACATACATATATAACATGTCTGGTAAACTTTCTTGTGCAGCCTGAACAAAATAAAAAATAAAAAATAAAGTTTGACAAACGTTTGACTGTAATCCCCCCTTAAGGCCAGTCACAGTTCAGGGAAGTCTTGAGGGAAATATTACAACTCTTGAAGAGAAGAAAAAAGCTTCCAAAATCGGATCAATAAAGCATTCAAAATACGCAACAATGATAGAGGTTGGCCAATATATATTGAAACACGGCCCAGTAGTGTCTACTCAAGAAATTGGACAACGTCTTGTCAAAGGCGTAGGAAGTGGTGGAAAGAACAAGAAACGATGGCCTATGGCTGCTGAAATATTCCACAAAATTCAGCTCCATTTGAACATGCTGCATATTATATTATATGTATAATACAAGGACTACGTACACAATAGAGAACAAGAATTAAAACATTTCTGAGGTTGCACAGACATTGGAAAGCAATAGCTGGTAGCTGTTGTCAAGAACAAATTGACCCACAAATAAAATTCAACCTTGGACAGCTCTTAAAAAGTCCATTATATTCGCTGACACGAAACGTGACATCGATCGTATAAAAAGGGATTTTTGCAACAACAACAACTTTATTTACCCTATTACTTACACATAGTATTTAGAGAAAAAAAGAAATTGGAATATTTAAAGGGTACTGGCACCCTGAAATAACTAGAAAGCTAGAAATGCCAGGGAGCCAGTTTACATGGCTGAATTAAATTACTAGGTCGGAGAAATAAAAAAAAACACAGATACACACAGAAAATTCTACCTATTTAGTCTATTATTTTATACCATAAATATTATAGATACATATATTTTGGGAAGAGGAAACCAGTGTTGTTATCTTAAAAATCAGTAGTTGCTATTAATATTTAAAATGTCTGAACTAAGCTAATATTTGCTTAGAAATTCGTTTTTTAGTTTTTGCTTAAACTGTCGAATTGAGGAAGACTTAATATGTTCTTCAATTGAATTCCAAACTTTTGGTCCTTGAAATCTGATATTAAATAATCCTATTCTTTACCCTTCATCCTATTCTGACTACACCCTTGCAAATAAGTTTGCTGACTTTTTCACTGAGAAAATCGTTACCCTACGAAGTTCACTAGACTCTTCTGCTACCTCTGGGCCCCCCTCTACTGTTATTGATGACTCACCTCCTGCAAGTTGTATGCTGTCTAGTTTCAAGATCGTTACTGAAGAGCAGCTATCCAGTCTTGTTGGTTCTTCAAAAGTCAAGTCATGTGCTCTGGATCCAGTTCCAGCCTCTGTTCTGAAAGAGTGCTTGTCGGTTCTACTCCCGGCTATGGCGAAAATCGTAAACTGCTCCATTGACACTGCTGTGATGCCAGACGGTTTTAAGCTAGCTCTTTTAAATCCACGGCTTAAAAAACCACGCCTTGATTTTGAAGTTTATGCTAATTTTAGGCCTATTTCAAATTTAATTTTTATTTCGAAACTTACGGAAAAAGTCGTCGCTGTGCAGCTTGCTGACTACATTATAGATAACAATCTAGATGAGATTTTCCAGTCTGCATATAAACAGCTTCATAGTACAGAGACAGCTCTAGTTAGAGTAAACAATGACATTCTTGTAGCCTTAGACAACCATCAGTCCGATATACTGCTACTTTTAGATTTATCGGCTGCGTTTGATACTATAGACCATGACATTTTGCTTAACAGACTAAGTTATCGTTTTGGTATCTGTGGCTCGGCCCTCTCCTGGTTTAGATCGTATCTCAGTAATAGATTTCAGTATGTTAATATTAGAGGGGAGAAGTCTTCACACCGGCCACTGGTTTGCGGGGTGCCTCAAGGTTCTGTCCTGGGCCCTATTTTATATCTGCTATATACTTCGCCGCTTGGGGATATCGTGAGGAGGTATAACATGGGTTTTCACTTTTATGCGGATGATACCCAGTTGTACCTGTCCTTTGATTCCCGAAGTGGCGAAGGGCAAGCATCAGCCGTTGGTCTAATAGAGGCCTGTGCGACTGAAATAGATGACTGGATGAGGGCAAACAAACTAAAGCTTAATAGTGACAAGTCCGAACTTCTTATTATAAGTTCGAAGTACCGCCCTCGTCCTTTACTTAATTCTATCTCGATCAATGATAACGTAGTTCAGCCCTCAACGTCAGCTAGGAATCTAGGTTTTATAATGGACAATAGTCTAACTCTCGAAAAACATGTTAACTCTATTACCAAATCAGCTTTCTTTCACATCAGGAGGATTGCTAAAATTAGGGATTATCTCTCCGAGGACTCTACTGAAGCTCTTGTACATGCATTTATAACTTGTAGATTGGATAATGGTAACGCACTTCTGTATAGTCTGCCAAAATATCTTACGCAGAGACTGCAATCCGTTCAAAATTGTGCCGCCCGGCTTGTATCGCGCAAGTCGAGGTATGCTCGTGCTATGCCGCTACTGATGGAGCTCCATTGGCTGCCAGTAGAAAAACGGATTGTTTTTAAGTTATTATTATTAGTTTTTAAATCCCTTAACAATTTAGCACCTCTTTACATTAGTAGTTTATTGAATTCATATCATCCCTGTCGTAGTCTTAGATCAGCTGGCAAACGCCTTCTGGTCGCCCCGAGGTCTAACCAAAAGACCTATGGTGACAGGGCATTCTCGGTGGCTGCGCCGAGGCTGTGGAACGCTCTGCCCATTCAAATAAGGACAAGCAATACCCTTACCATTTTTAAATCTAGTCTTTAGACTTATCTTTTTAAACAAACATTTTTATAATTATTATTTTATATTTTTAACTGTAGTATTGTAAAGCGCCATAGTGCAGTTAGTGGATATGGCGCTATATAAATTTCTTATTATTATATTATTATTATTAATTGGTTCTAGCTTTAGGAAGATAATAAGACTGTTTTGCTGCAGATCGTGTATTATAACTGTGGACACTTTTGACTGAAATGAAAAAAGTATTGAAAACAGAGGGTAGAAGTTGAGTGTGAAACTTGAACATAAAAACTGCAATATGGAAGGTAATGAGATCAGTTAGCTTTATTGCGTTCGACGTAGGAGAACGCAACACTAATTTTGTTCGCGGGCTCAGCTTCTATGCCATGATGATTTGAGATTTTTTGGTCGTGGTCATTTGTTCCAAATCTGCGCCATTTTTAATTAATTCTGTGGGATTACGTCATGCGCGCGCAACTATTTCTTCCTCGTGCGAAGTGAATTCTTCCTCGTGCGAAGTGAGACAAGTGACAGGAGTTCTAGCATTTATCACGGTAAGTTTAGTCACATTTCTCACTTATTGCAATGCTTTTCAACAAAATTATAGGTTCAATCTCACAAAGCCTGATCAAGAAACTGTTTACTACACGTGGAGTGTTTGCGAAGCCCAATATCCGAGCTGCATTTGGCCGAACACGTACAGTGCTTGTGCTGTCAAATTACTTGTGCCCACTGAAACCGAGTTACTGTACCCTGATCAATTGTGATCGCCAAACAAATGAACTGAGTCATTGTACTCAAACGAATGAACTGAGTCATTGTACTCAAACGAATGAACTGAGTCATTGTACTCAAACGAATGAACTGAGTCATTGTACTCAAACAAATGAACTGAGTCATTGTACTCAGTGGCCGTTGAGCCAAACGATCAATTGTGATCGCCAAACAAATAAACTATCCAATGCAATTGAGAGTCAACAAGGTCATGGTCAGGCTTTGACAGATTCTTATTTGAGCTGTACGATTAAGAGGACGATTAAACATGCTGATTTATTTTCACAACAAGCAAAGCCTTATTTTGTCCAGACATTATCGGATATTTCTGACAAACATGAAAAAGTTAAAAAGAAATCAAAAAGGGACAGGGAACCATCTAGAATCCCCGTTAAAAAAAATCTAAAGTTATACAAGAAAAAAATGTTAAGAAAAAGGGTAAAATTATTTGTCAGGTACAATATTCCCAAAACCTCAATCATTGGTGATTTGTGTAGAAATTACAAGAATGATGTCTAAGTTTTCTCTCAGACCTCTTGCATAATAGAGTACCGAAGTGATGACGTCATAAATAAAAAAAATTCCCTTTAACAACATTTGACCACAGTTGCAGAAAGAACACGATAAAAGAACATTACATAGCAAAAATGAGGTGAATAAGATGAAAAGCGGCCGAGATATGGGCATTGGAATATATAATATTCTTTAACAAAACAATGTATTTTTGTCCTGGTTCCTAAGTTTATGAACCAGTACAAAAATACAGTGATTTGTTAAAGAAAAGTATATATTCCAATGCCCATATCTCAGCTGCTTTTCATCGTATACACCTCATTTTTGGTATGTAATGTTCTTTTATATTGCTCTTTCTGAATCAGTGGTCCAAACATTCTACATCTAAATTTTGCAAATTTGTGACGTCACACTTCGGTACTCTATACCACTAGTAAATGAAACAAACAATGCAATTTTGAATGTTTTATAAATTCATTTATTCTAACCCGTTCATTCAAATAATATATGTGTACCAATAGCATTTATGATTGGTGATATTATGCAAACAGTCTATATTCGTTTTACTTTAGTTCAATCGTTTAAAGAGTTGTTGTTTCAACAGGTACATGTTCTATTCATATGTTTCAGATATATACTAGTTCAATTTCAGCGATCTCCAGCATGATTATTGTGTAAAGCCAGCTCAGACATGGCAAAAAAAAATCATGGTGTAAATGCATGTTTTTTAATAAAAATCAAGTTTCAGTTCTTCTATAATTTGTACTTATTTTCAACTTCGTTTACCGATATATTACTCCGTAAAAAGAACTAAATAAATTCACTATTGCTTAAAGAGACTTGAACTGGATACAAACATGTTATGCAGCCTTTGCTTCTAGTTTACATCCAACCATCAATTCTTAACTTCAGATGCGATCCATTCTTCTCAAAAGAGTACATAATGTCAACTCACAATCACCCAATCCTCAAATCGTACCTTATCTATTCGAACGCACTCCACTAATCTATGATTACTTCTAGTAATATTCAATATTTTAAACAAGAGGCTGTATGCAGCCTAACTCGGGCCATATCCGTCTACATGTATAAGTGTGATGCTTGGTAATTTTTGTGATTGGGTTGATTTGATCCCTGTGGTTTGTACAGGTTTGGAATGAGCCACGATGTCACAAACCAGTACAAACCACTGGGATCTGTTAACACAATCAGAAAAAAAAACAGCCACAATACCTGGGACTAGGCTGGTGCTACATATATTAGCAATGTCACAAACGAAAAATGATTGTGTCTGAGTATGTGAAATATTATTTAATTGAATTTTAAAAATACCAGCTGACTGAGTTTGAAGCAAACATTTTCTTATTTGTAATCATACATCTGGTTCTATTTAGAGGAGTTATGCAGTTACATTTTATCATGTCTATAAACTTTCCTTTCAATAATAGTTCTTTCAGAATGTAGATGATCATAAACTCAAGTGTTGTTTAAGCAGGTGAATGGTTTTCCTAGATTACAGCTGTCAGTAACTATTTCTGTGTTTCTATTTTTTACCTGGGTCCTTCCATCCACAATTTTTATTTTCGAGTGTATGAGATTCCCTTCCATGTAATTGGAAAAAGTTATTTAGCTGTCAATTACCAACTACATCCATTGTCAACTACATGCAGCTGTGCTCCCAATGAACTGGTATAAAGTTCTGTGCTGAACTGGTAATATGATGTTCCTTGATTGTCATTTTTCTGGACTTGCTGAATCAGCTTTATAGGCATACAGCTTTATAGGCATACAGCTTTATAGGCATACAGCATGATATAGGGAAGTACAACGGTGGGTACAATTCCTCTCCATGTCACTGAAAACAGTTATTACTCCGGCGCTGCTATGGCAGCAGCCGGAGTCTTAAAATGCAGTCTGTGTCTTTTTTTTTTTGTTCTGTCAACGACAGAAGTTGATCAGTTCAGACCTTTGCCGCTAACAATGTGGGTCGGAGATCCTGTGATCGAGCGATAATGCAGGATTAAACGTTATATATTTATTTAACGCTGTTTACATCGCATAATATCATCACCGTAAATTACCGCTGTGGGAATATGAAATTAGCAACACGTGAGACTTCGAGGCGCTACAGTTCTTTTTAACTACTTTTTAATCTTCTGATTCTTGTAAAATAACTGTTATAGACCTAAAAATACACGAATAACGTAATACATTAGATCTGCGCTGTCTGGACAGATAAAAACGTAAGCGAAATACAATCTCAGCTTAAGTGTTTCTAAACACGTTTAGATATAAAAGGTATTGAATTATAATCTCAGGGTAGATTTCGTCAGGCGCGCTCAGATAACAAAGGTCAAAGATCTCAGACAAGGCGAGACAAGGAGATATCGATTTCTATGAGTCATTGTCAGAAATCTATTCCCGGCCGTAAAATTAGGCAATACCACCGTCTGTCAATGGGTAACTGAACTGTCAGGTCAACTACACAGGTTATTCTGTCGTAAAACATGTCTTAGCTAGCTAGAGAGTCTTTCTACTGGATTGAGCTGAGAGACATTAATATACTGTTACATGTCTGTTAATATGGGGAAAACTGAGAAACCCTCATTGCATTGAGTTTGATAACTAGCCTGAAATACAGGCGCTTTCTCAGCTCGTTCCAGGGTCCTTGATTTTTCAAATGGCTCAACTCGTCACAAGCGCGAGTGAACTTGTGAAATTATCGCCATCACGCCGCGTATACAGTCTAGTCTGTTTGTCTCGGAAAGTATTTATTGTAATTTATATATCTTCCCTAATTGCACTGATGATGGACTCGAAACCTTAAACGTCCCATCAGCTTGTGTTACAGCTGATAAACGGAGGAAATGGCTCTATAAACAAAATCAAAGCGGACGAGTTTCGTGTTGTTTAGCTTTGCGGCCGAAGTCCATCATTGTCTGTGGTTCGGCGGAGAAGAAGAGTGTTCGTTGGGATTACTTTCAACAAGGTACACTGTATTTCAACTCTGGTAAGTTTGGAGCGATTGAAAAATAAGGATGATTTTCAAAACCGGTGGCTTAAAGTCAACTGCATATGACATAAATAGACATGGTAGCCGAATCTAGTACTTCGGCGAACGGGAAGCAAAGTGATTGCGTTCGACGAAGGAGAACACATCCTAATCTTGCAGTGGGCTACCTGTGCTTTCCCAGGCGACAGAAATCGAGATGTCCTCATAGTTTTTGGAATAAATTATCTCGGCCGGGGAACTGGTAAATACATGATGCGCGCGCACGACTTTACAGGCATGTGCTCTGCGTCTCGCCATTGGCATTGCGTTTGGTTTTTGCTCGCTGGTGGTTTTGTTTTACTGTGTATGTTGTTTTCAAAAAATCAAATGCGATGTTTATAAAGTTTGCAAGTACGATTTCAGTATCAAAGCTTGAGGAAAGTGTGTGTTATCTCTGGAGCATTCGAGAAAGTCTGATGTCCAAACTATATATCAAGTCAAACATGGTCTGTTCTGCACCTTGAAGACGAAGTTGAAAATCAACTCGGCCATAACTTGTGATGAACCCGAGTGCATTCTGTTGGCTCGCTCGCTTTTCGCTGTACATACAGGTACCAAAACTACAAACAGTAAGATACTATACATCATGCCTGGCTGAAGAGAAACTAGGTCTGAGTTTTCTAGACACCCTTTAGTTGTGCGAGTTGTGACACTACAATTATCAGTGACACATGCATGTGTGCCCCCCCCCCCCCCCCCCCCCCGAGGTCAAATCATATTCGAAGCATCCGGGGAAAATTCATGGGTTCCATTGTGTTTTTAATCCACTAGAAATAATGAAATTCGTTACCCAAAGCGCATGTCTACTTCTTTCATGAAACAAATAAACAACGAGAGCATTTTACTTCGACAAGCTACTAGTTCGACAAGTCCAGAAGCTACGCTCGGCAAGTCAACATTTACTTAGGGTCCCGAAGTATCAGTTGAAATCATGGACTCCGGGCTTTTTCGGTATCTGCTCCTATTTTATGGAACTCATTACCACTGGAAATGAGGTCTATTGATTCCCCGGGATTGATTGTCTTAGTTGTTTTAATTCTAGTGTTAAAACAAGTCCTTTTAATTCAAAGCTTTTGGTATATTATATGTTGCCAAGTATTTATAGTCCAGTCAATCTATGAGATTTTATAGGGGAAGATCAAACTAATTGCAACAAAATGTTTTTCACTGTTCTAGTGTTAAGAGTAGCTATATAAACAACATACTGAAAATTCCACAAAATTCGCTTGGTGGAACATGATAAAAATTGGGTTTGAAAATGTATTGGTTGTACCACAGGGTACCCACGCCGTACAAAAGCGATAATCAACTAGATATAAGCTATTTTAGGTTTTTGGCATACCTAGTTGGCTTCGTTTCAGTAATGTTAGTACAAGAAAACAAGAAAACGTGATGTTTGTTTTAAATGTTTGTTGTTTTAGAGTCTAAAGGGTGTTTTGTGTACCACAGGTATCCCAAAAACAGCAAAATCATGTTTTTATCGTTTTTGTAGGCTTGTAGTGTCTTTTTCATTTGAAAAAGTTAGAGAATAGTGTTTGTGATCATTTTGAGTTGAAATAATCAAAGTTTCTTTAAAATCCTATTGATTTATGCTTGGAAACATAAAAAAGCGAATTTTCCAGGACCTCTCGGCCAAGCGAGGAACGCCTGATAGAAATTGTATCGCTTCGCAAGCTCTACGTTTTCTGTAAGTTTTTCGCTTCATTTTGCATGAAAAAGTTGGTTGTTATCCTCGTTTTACTTCTTCAAAGACAATTTTGTCTTAGTAGGTAAGTTAAAGACTATTTTAACTTTGTTTTTAAAGCTTTTTGAGTTTGTTTCAGCTCGTTTTCGATTATCGTCCTGACTTTATTTTTTTTATTTGCAAACGTATATAGTTGTAACTACTATGCAATTGAAATGGAAAACTGTTGTATCTGTGGAGGAGGTGATTTAGAAGATGGAAGTTCTGAGTTTGCAGTACTTACCCAAAAGGGCTGTGATAAAATCAACGAGGTAGACAGTTCTATTGGTGCTCAACCTGGTCGTAAAGTCCATACGAAATGCCGCCTAGATCTCATCAGACCCCACAGCTATAAACAAGATGGAATGCCTAAGGCTAAAGATTCTTCTCCTGCAGTTAGACGTCGCTCAACTTCCCTCCCTTTTAATGTTCAAGAGCAGTGTATTTTCTGTGGACTACCTGCTAAATACAGTGGAAAAAAGAAGGGATATGACGTTATTCCTGTGCGAACAGTGGAGTTTCAAGATACTGTATTGATGATATGTAAAGAAAGGACTGATCCCTGGTCCCAGGTTGTACTTGGTCGACTAGAATACCTGAGAGATCTGCATGCATCAGACGCTGTTTATCATCAGACATGTAGCAGCAATTTTCGGACCGGAAAGGATATTCCTGCACAATACAGCAGCGATACGGACGATGGTGCAAAACGAACAAAAGTTCAAGGACGGCCTGTTGACACAGTAAGGAGCTCTGCTTTCGAAAACATCGTTCAATACTTGAGAGATAACGAAGAAGAACAGCTGACACTTAAAGATCTCAGTAGTAAAATGGAAGAATACCTTGAAGGTACTAACGAGGAGCCTTATAGTGTTGCCTATTTAAAGAAAAAGCTTGAGGAACGCTTTGGTGATGAGATTGTGATAAGTACAATTAAGAAGAAGGCTAACGTAGTTACGCTGAGGAAAACGGTAGCATCAATACTACACGAATTCCATCTTGAGCCGAAAACCGAGGATGTCCAGGTAGAAGAATCGAGAATTATCGAGACAGCTGCCATTTTGATCAAAAGTGAAATCCGGAGTAAGGAATCCACTGACGAACACTACCCAGAAAGTGCTGACATGTCTTCTGTGGAAACCGCCTTAGAGTTTGTGCCAGGTCTGTTGCAGACATTTTTAAGGATCGTGTTTGCTGGAAAAGATGTGAATTTGAAACTTGCTTCGATTGGTCAAGCAATAGTACAGGCCACACGGCCAAGAGCGATCATTGCACCACTGCAGCTCGGTCTTGGTGTGCAAATGCACCATCATTTCTCTTCGAAGTTTTTAATCGATTCGCTAAACGCTCATGGATTTTGTAGTTCTTATAGTACAGTGCAGAAATACCAACGAAGTGCAGCAGTTGCTCAAGGGACGGAGATTCCGGGATGGATACCAGGCCGATTTATGCAGTTTTCTGCAGACAATGTTGACCACAACTCTCGAACTCTGGATGGAACCGGCACTTTTCACGGAATGGGAATAATCGCTACCGTTACCCCAGGCACGAAATCAACCAAAGCCATCCCAAGAAGAGAGGTTAGATCTACTCAAATAGCTCAGACTGGTCGTATACCTATACTACACTACAACGGACCTCGCGAAGACCCCCAGAAGTTAGTTTATAGAGATCTAGAGAACTTGAAAGTGAAAGATCGGACTGCAAACTTGGACCTTCTTTGGAAACTAACTTTACCACTGTTGCGATCCCCCCGGCCAGGCTGGTCAGGGACGATGCAGAACGTATGCCTGGGGGCCCATCCCGGGAAGTCATCGATAGTTTTCCTCCCCATGATCGATATGGATCCCGGTGACTTGACATGTATCAACTCCACGCTTACCTTCATCGCTGAGCAAGCAAGTCGATATGGCGTAACACCGATTGTAACATTCGATCAGCCGTTGTGGTGGAAGGCCCTCGCACTTATCCAGGACGAGCCCCGAGGAAGTAAACTGAAGTCTATAGTACTAAGATTAGGAGGACTACACATGGAAAGGAGCTTCCTCGGGTGTATAGGCTATTTGATGTCAGGATCCGGAATAGAAGATCTTCTAGAACTCGTGTATGCGAAAAATGCTATCACTCATATGCTGAGTGGAAAGGCTATAGCTAGAGCAGTCAGAGGCCACTTTCTTGTTGACGCTGCACTCAATGCATTGCTTGTATGCAACACCTTTGATCTACCTCTACCTGTGAATACTGTGAGCCAGAATCCAGCAAATGAAAACGACGTGCAAGACACTGTTGACGTGGAGCTAGACTTGAATGAGGAACGTGCTTCAGGATCGGATTCAGACACTGATCTTGAACTGGTTAAAGTTCTGTATGGCGAAGTCATAGACAACCCACAAATGGCACAAGTGAGATCTTCAACAGCACTTGGCTCGGTAGCTAAGAAAATCGAAGAGAAGAAAGTATCTTTACAGGACCACAGAACAGGTGTTTTGTGGCTGGAGTATATGAAGATGTTAGACATCCTGAGAAAGTTTATCAAGGGGGAGCGGACAGGCGACTGGAAACTCCACCTACAGGCTGTGTACGAGATGCTGCCTTATTTCGCTTCTGCAGGTCATAATCTTTATGCCAAGTCGGCATATCTCTATCTTCAACACATGCAAGCTCTAGAGAGTACACATCCAGATGTCTACAAGAGCTTTGTGGATGGTTTACATGTTGTGCGGCGGAGTGATCGCGAGTGGGCTGGGTTATCTACAGATTTGGTCATTGAACAGGTAATGTAATACTTTTATACTAAAGTAATGCGCAAGCGAAAAAGAAACTAAAGTTGAATTCTGAACGCAGTACTTATTTGGGAGAGCTGATCAGATTACATTTTACCAAGTACTTTGTTCATGCTTGGTCACCATTTTCTTTTTTTTGCACTTCTTAGGTCTTAATGAGGAGCGTGAAGATGACAGGCGGGCTGACCAGGGGACGAGGCATGACCGAGACGCAACGGTTGGTGTGGGTCATGTCTATGCCTATCTGTGCCGACGTGAATAATGCCATGCAGAGCCTCACTGGAACCGACTACAGCACGAGTGAGCAGCATAACAGTACAGGTGGACAGCACAAAGACGCCTCGAAGGCAATGAAGGAACGAGATTATGGCGATACCCTAAAGATCCTCGAGTACCTGTCTCTGAGAAGCCCGTTTAGCACTGACAAGTCTTTACGAAACATCGCGACCGGAGTAGTGGCAGAAGAGAGTGTCAACTGTGACAAGGCTAAAGAGGTGGGAGAGAAGATCATCCAGTCTATGCGTGGAAAGAAAGTTGATGAGTTTTCTTTCAAGAAGAAGAATCAAGCACTGACTCTTGCCTCCAGAACAGCAGTCCCATTCAGCGACGGATATGTACAAATAGACCCGCAACTTCTCTTCCAGAGGCTTAGCTTTCTGGCCACCAGTGGCCGATACGAGGATCCTCAGGCCCTGTTCAAGTACGAGATGTCAAGCTATCCCAGCGCCTTGTTTGACAGCTCTCTTCTTCCTAGGCAAGCCAACAAGTCTGTGTTAGCTGACGCCATATGGGCTCAAACGGAAAGCAAACAGACGGCACGCCCTGTAGGAGATCTGCACTATGTTGTGGATGGAGGCGCACTTATCCATCGGGTCATATGGCCGCATGGGGTGACATATGATGCTGTTTGTGCAATGTACGTTCAGTACGTGCAAGGGCGGTATGGAAATGCCACGATCGTCTTCGATGGCTATCAAGGTCCATCAACCAAGGGGTGTACACACAAACGGCGAGCTGCTACCAGTGCGCCACCCGTGGTATTCGACTCCGGTATGCTCATTTCCCTGAAAAAGAAAGACTTCTTTTCCAACCAAGAAAACAAGCAGAGATTTATTAATCTCCTTGCAGAGAAGCTGAGGATTGCTGGTTGCACTGTTTTTCAAGCTCCTGGTGACGCCGACCTCCTCATTGTCCAGACCGCCGTACAAGTAGCACGGACTCATACCACTGTTCTTGTCGGTGACGATACTGACCTGCTTGTGCTACTGATTTACCATGGACAGATGGATGCGAGTGATCTTTTCTTTATCCCAGAGCCTAAGCAAAGATCGAAGAACCGCAGGGTGTGGAACATCAAGAAGACAAAGTCTGCATTGGGACTAGGCGTATGCACTCACATATTATTTGGGCATGCGCTTCTTGGTTCTGATACCACATCTCGGATCCATGGACTTGGGAAACCAGTAGCCCTCCGCAAGCTCAAGACCGATGAGCATTTTCGTAATCAAGCCAGTGTCTTTGACAAAACAGCTGCAACAACGGATGAGGTGATGGCGGCGGGCGAGAGAGCTTTGGTGTCTATGTATAACGGGAAAGCTACAGAATCCCTCGACTCTTTGCGATACTCCCGTTATTGTCTGAAGGTTGCTACTGGCAATACCTGTGTCTTCTGCTTCTGCGCGCTTTCACAGCCTAAGAGTCTATCATCAGGTGCAGCAATGGAAAGGAACTGATCTACCGCCACAAGAATGGGGATGGGAGATGAAGGGTGGAAACCTATCCCCGACACGCACCAACCTGCCTGCTGCCCATGCATCACTGCTGGAGATCATTCGCTGCAACTGCAAAACCGACTGCAGTACGCAAAGATGTTCCTGCCGAAAAAATGGCTTGGACTGCTCGGCTGCTTGTGGAGCATGCAAAGGTGTCAGCTGTGTCAACTCACCACAGCCAGAACTCACAGACAGTGAGGAGGACGGCAATAGAGTGTAGCGGGAGGCAACCAGCCAGTAGTAATCCTCATACCTATTACAAGTATTGTTTTAATAGTAGCTTGTTCAGCATTTTTTGTGTAGTTGGGAAAATTACAGACAGACAAGGAACAGGTCAAAGAAGTTATGATCATTTACCCTCGTGATGTAAAACGGTAATTGCTATCACCATGGCATTTGTTCCATAAAGTGAGGATTATTAGTAAGGGAAGAGGTCAAAACAACGGTACTTCATAAGTATCCAGTTTAGGGTCGATTTTTTAGCAAAATGCGATTTTTGACTCCAAATATCTCGGAACATAATCAACGTATTGAGAAGATAAGCCTATCAATGCGCTCTACACACGCAGAGCAACGTATTTATGCAATAAATTTAAGTACCCCTATTACGTGCTTCGAGAAAATGAACCTCTGAAAAGGGGTGGGGTTGTACAACCCGCCACCCACCACCTATTTCGACAAGACTGGATACCTATCGAGTACCGTTGTTTTGACCTCTTCCCTAAAAGGTTGCCTTATTTCTAGAGCTTACCATTCGATTCAAAGTCTTAAGAGTGCAAAACTTTGCGAATGAATAATCTCAAATTCAGTCAAACACTTTTCGTTCTACTTTGCATATAGAAAGGAAAGAAAAAAAGAAGAAAAACAACAGGAAAAAATGAATATATTTCTCTGGCTCGGGTACCCTGTGGTGGGAATTTCTAAGAAAAGCCGTTTTAACGTTACATTTTCGTGGGTTTTCAACATATTGTTTGCAAAACACTTAAATAACAGTTTATATCCCCAAACAATCTGTATATTGCGGTAATTTTAATTAATATTGCATGTCGGGTACCCTGTGATAAATTGATCAAAATCTTTAAGTCGGAATTTCTAGACGTTCCACCAATGGAATTTTCTGGAATTTTTAGTATGTTACTAAGGTCACCTCAAACTGTCAATTGTGGGTAAAATAAATTCTGTTGCAATTAGTTCGATCTTGAACCACAGATTGACTGGACTATTAAGCCATTATTATTATTCAATTTTCTTTTTGGTATAAAATAGGGAGTTACTTGTAAAACGATACGTTACAGTATCTGTATTATTGCGTAACATTTTTAGTAAGTTAGTTTTTAATACTTGTTGTATTGTAAAGCGCTATAGGACTTTAGGGAATAGCGCTACATAAATCGATTATTATTATTATATATTAGCTTTTATTTATGCGCCCGCTGATAAAGAAACTCATAACGGTTAAGCAAACTCATAAGGTTTGCTCAACTGGCAATTTGCTGATTTTAATTGCCATGTAGAGTGGCACTCGATCTCTTCAGCAATCAACAGTTTCATAGTTGTTTTGTTTGCACAAGGATAACACAGGTAGCCCGAAAAAAACAGAGGGCATATATTTTGCACTTATTGCGACTTACTTTAAGCCTTCATCATTTATCTATTTAATATTTTTATATGACTTGTATATTCACTGTATGTGTACTATGTGTTATTATATTTATACAGGAGCCCATGGGCTCCTGATTTACATGTATATATTTAAAGAAAAAAGACTTACTTATTATATTTTATTCCAATAATTTTCATTAAGTCTTTTTCTTTTCTTGTATATTCACTTTGTAACTCTGTCATCATAAGTCTACATACTGTTTTTGTTCTAATAGATTTCGTAGAAATCAGGCTCTATTGTTCGTAAGTTCTATACATGTACATGTATGTAACCCAATCTACTTGCTATCCAACCATTTACGGCAGTCAACTCGAAACTGTGTACTTCTGCAAACAAATATTTTAATGACCACAATATCAGACTAATCAAAACATTGTTCACCTGCAACGATTCATGGGTGCACACGGGGTCACAGGTAGTAACGCAATGGGCTGCTTTTGCCGCTTCACGCGGCATTTACACAGGTAACCCGAAACAACTAAGACGATAACAGAATTTGTTTTTAATTGTAAATGTTGGTTAATTAAATGATGAAACGCTAGCTAGTGTACTCGTGTTCACTCGTGTGGTGTTCTAGATCAGATCCTCGTAGTATTTGGATGCAATTTCTTTTGGCCTGGTACCGCACTGATACACAGGTAACCCGAAACAACTAAGACGATAAAACAATTATTATTATTACAGAGGAGTGTTCCTCTTCCCACATTATATTGTCACATAACACTGTAGACGGAAGAGTTATTTTTAGCATAGCGTTTCCGGCGAGAAGGAACAAAGGCCGTCACTTTTAAGCAATCAGGATGCACTGAACAATTGTAATTAACACGGTTCAAACTGCTGAAAAATACTAAACCGCAAAAGAACAAAAGACAACGTAATTGCATACCAGAACTTCACGGCTATAAATAGACACACCATCTACTGTGTTAGGAGCCAACACAAGGACACAGGAACACTCCTGTGTATTATACTCCTTAATTTTTTATTACAATATTGTTTGTTAATTAAATTATGAACTGCTGTGCACTCGTGTTCACTCGTGTCCTGACTCATGTGGAGTTTTAGATCAGATGATCATAGTATTTGGATCCTAGAATTTTTGGGCTACCTGTGTTATCCTAGGGTAGCCTGGCTTTCTTGAAGTCGCTCGTGTTCTGAATCGTGTGGTTTTATATGAGATAGACTGTGTGCGTACTTTCATATCTGATTGTGCGTTGCAATGTGCCAAACACGCAGGTGTATGAGATCATCCGCGTTACAAAAGTTACGCCGGAGTTCAAGCTGCGTGCAGCTTCTTGTTTAGCTGTAAATTACCAACTACTTCCACTGTCAACTGCATAGATGTACCATCTCCAAATAGGTGCTTTCATTTCCAGCACCGCCTTAGGGAAGACATACATGTAGCATTGATATAGATGTACATATAACAGTTAATTGTCCTGTGATGTTCAAAATTCAGAGCAACATTTGTTCAGTGCATTGGTACAAAGTTCTATGGTTAACTGGTAATATGTGCCTTGTACATGGATATATGTAATCTGCAGGCTGGTAATTTTTTCTGGACTGAATCAGGTTTTTGGAGTTCACTAGGCCAGCCTCACTGGGAAGTACCGTACAACAGTGGGAATAATTATTATGCCTACAAATATAAAAATATGAGTGTGTAAATATATTGGTTTTTGACAGGCAATATAAGTTTGTTAACACACACAGGGAGTAATTGCAGAATACCCCCTCCTTTGGTTAATTAATAATTCATTTCTCAAATTTTTCATACAAACCTTCTAAAAATCTAACCCTGAAATAATAAAAAAAACTAACTATTTCGACCCAAAATCATTCATAGAACGAGTCTAAATACACCTGAACTAAACTCTAAAGTGGAGAATTTAGCGCAGTGTTCAAGCGATCTTTTGAGTGGAGGGGGTACTGTGCAACTAAGCCCAACATGTTCCATCACTGTTTTTAAATGTTGGTTGTATGAAAATTTGACAAAATGAATTATTAATATGCTTACACTGAGAATGCGCCGGGATTTCAACATAAATGCACCTGAACTTAATGGAGAATTTAGCGAAGTTTTCAAGTGTACTTTTGCCTTAAGTTTAACAATTTCAGGACGTACATGCTTACACTGACTGACTGAGAAAATGCCGAAAATCGCCATTGAAGTATCATGTCAACAGAAGTGTGATCAAGGTTATAATTAATTGCATCACAAAATTGTTGTATATTGCAGTTACTTGCTTGGGTATAGCGAAAAATGCAGAAACAAATTATCACTTTGCTGACAGTTTATTTGTATCTCAGTTGAGAGTATTCTTTTGAGTATTCTTATGAGTATTTTTTGAGTTTATTTGAGACAGCACTGAAGTTCAAAAGTGCTCGTAAAGAGATTTTTGTACCTTAGAACTGTCTGGCGTCGTAGTCACGACTGTATGAATGACAGTGTATAATGTAAGTGATGTGTAAGTACTGAGCACAAGATGCAAAATACAAACTCACCTGAAAACTCGAAGCCTCGATGGTCTGTGAACAGCGAGCGAGAAACTGAATCTCATCGAATTAGACCTCTGGGTAATATTGTCATCCTTCACACCACCCGCCTCGAAATGTAGATGTTGAACAAAAAAAGATCCACGTTGAGCAATGCAGGAACTGCTTTTATTAAAAAAACATCTGATACTTCTTGTTACTCGCATTTCCTAACACACTGTATATTTTCTTGTCCATCCTCCATCAATACTGCAACGCTTCATGAAAGGTCGATTATACCCTCCACTAACCCTCCACTAGCCCTCCCTCGGGAAATATTGTCCATCGAACAATGGGCTCCTGTATGTGTAATCTGATTGGTTAACGGCGAAAAAGCTCGACTTGAAAAAAAAAAAACACTTGCGATTTAAGACTCGTGCCGGCCAAAGGCCTGGCCCGAGTAATAAAGGACTTGAATGCTCGTCAAACTTTGAAAATGTCATAATTCGCACAACCTTTTTCTGTAGTACAATAAGAGGCTGGACAGTTGTTGGGTATGTATTACCCCAAGCTATCATACAATATATCAAGAATGGGTATATTAGAGCATAATAGAGTTTGGCAAGGATTGATATGTCAACATAGTACCGAAGTTTAGATAAAATGCCAACACTTCTCTTTCCTTTTTTTGAAATACAATCAATTTGAGATTTCCAGCTAAGGTTAGAATCAATAAAGATACCAAGATATTTGATACAATTATCTTGTCGCAAAGGTGTATTACTTATAATTAAATTAATATTTAATGTTACCTTCCTTTGGGGAGGATGAAATATAACAAAATTTGATTTATCTATATTTAGTGAAAGCTTGTTTGCACATAACCAAACATGAATATTGATTAATTCATTATTTATGTTGGATTCCAATGTAGAAAGGTTCTTATGCCTATAAAATAGATTGGCATCATCTGCAAATAGGTGAAAGTCAAAGAGATCAGAACAAAGATGGAAATCATTTATGTAGAGTAGAAAGAGAACTGGACCTAGTACAAATCGCTGGGGGATACCACAGGAGATTGTTGCTGAACCAGAGGTTGTATTATTTACTGTAACAGTTTGTTGTCGGTTACTGAGGTATGAAATAAACCAATTTTTAGCAATTCCTCTGATTCCATAATGTTCCAATTTCTTGATCAAAATTGCATGATTTACAGTATCGAATGCTTTACTAAAGTCTAAAAATATTCCACAAGAAAAGTCCCGCTCATCGATTGCTCTTTGGATTTTATCAATGATGCTAAGAACAGCATGATCAGTTGAATGTTTAGCCCGAAAGCCAAACTGTTTCTCAAAAAAAAAAATTTCTTTCTCTAGGAAGTCCAGTAATCTGCTACACATTAGCTTCTCTAAGAGCTTATTAAAAATAGAAAGGAGAGAGATTGGACGATAGTTACATAAACAATATTGTGAGTCTTTTTTTGTATACTGGTATTACATTTGCCAATTTTAAGTTGCTGGGGACTACGCCGGTTGAAAAGGAAGCACTAAATAATGTTTCCAAGGGTTTAGAAATCACTACGCTGAGAATTTTCAAGACAGAAACTGGTATGCTGTATGGGCCAGTTGCCTTACCAGTTTTTAGGTTAGAGATTTCTGTTTCTATTTCAGCAGCAGTAGTAGGAAAGACATAGAAGCTATTACATAATGGGGATTTTATGTAGTCTAAAGGTGAAGTTTGAACATTTGGTATTATTTTAGCTAAGTTAGTTCCTACATTAGCAAAGTAATTATTGAAGGCATCAGCAATAGCTATCGAGTCAGTGATTTCAACATCATTTTCTACAATCTTAACAATTTTTTTACTGGTTTCAGGTTTGAAATGAATTATTTGTTTTATTCCACTCGAAACTCTTTTGCTATCATTGGCATTTTCTAAAAAGTATTCATTATAATATTGTCTTTTACTAACCTTTAATAAATGATTCAATTTATTTCTGTAGTATTTAAATTTAGAATGAAAATAAGTAGATTTTGTTTTCAAATATTTTTTATATAATTTATTCTTAGCATGGATTGATACTTTGATCGCAAAGGTTATCCAGGGTTTTGATTGGAATTTTAATTCTCTTCTAGAGAGTTGCTTAATAGGTATGTGTCTATCAATTATTTCAGATATGTTAATATAAAAGGAATCAAACATACTGGATGAATCAAGGTTAGATGTAAATACAGAATGCCAATTAATAGATTGTATTTCATTAACTAAGGCTGTTTCATCAAGTTTAGAGTAATCTCTTTTATGTACCTTAATATTAAGAGGGAGGGACGAAAACTTATTAAATATAATGAAATTGGGTAAATGGTCAGTAAGATCATACACTACATTGCCACTGATAATAAAATGTTCAATTGAGTTGAAGAAAATATTGTCTATCAAAGTTGAAGAGTGGTCAGTGACTCTTGTTGGCTGTAAAATTTGTGGTTGAAAGAACAATGAACCTAGATCATTAATGAAATTTTCAGAAGCAGTGTGAGTGGTGATTTTCAGGAGATCAATGTTAAAATCTCCCATGGACAAACAGAGCTTATTTTCCTGGTGAATTTTTTCAATGGTCAAATTAATATAATCCGTGAAATTGTCTAAATTTCCATTTGGATGTCTGTATAACACTCCACATAACAAATTTGGTTGACCAACAGTATCAATTTATATCCAGAGGGCTTCAAAATCCTGTTTCGAAGTTGTCATGTCTGTTCTCACAGAGAAGTTTAGATTATTTTTAATGTAAAAAGCAACACCACCTGCATTTGAAAGGCTGGGTTCAGAGATAAGGTCATAACCAAGAATGTTGACATTAGTCAAACGTTCCTTGTCAACTTTACATTTTGTTTCAGTAAGGCCAATCAATGAAAATGGGAAATTCAATGCTGATAGCATGTGCACAAAATTATCATAGTTTGCTGCCAAGCTTTTTATGTTGCAATTTAGAGCAGAAAAGGAAGTGTTATTTGACGAGCATTCATTTATATCATAGTTGCTATGGAAATCGTGTATACTATAATAATTAAAATTTTGATCGGTTTTTGTACAGGCAATTAGTTTCAAGTTTGTGGCAAAACTTCTTGATGTGAAGAATAAGAATTCCATACGAAGTGCGAAAGATGAGTTAAACCACAAACTTGCACAATTTAGAGATATTGAGCAAAGTTCTCAAATTGTTTGAATGAACAGCAAAGGAGATTATCAAAAAGGATCATTGCATAACGAAAACATAAGCATTTCAAGATGCAATATGAGACGAGAGGAAGACAACTGAAAGCTGATATATTTCCAGAATTGAAAATAGCTTTCGAAGACATCTTTAGCCATGATGAGGATGGGATGTTGGACGGAATGGAGATTCATCCCCAACTAACAACTGATATACTATTCAGACTGAAAGACAACAACCTTTATATGTGGCAGCCACGTGCGATTCTACTTAAACTTGCACCTCCAGGATTTGGAATTTCATTAAAGTTCTATTACAATTATTCAGAATCATACAAAGGCAACGCTATTCAAGCAAAAAGGCATCATCATGGGAAAGATGTCAATGCAAGGATCTCTTTAAAGCGCCCTCCAAGAACAGGTGTTTCAAAGCATGTGATTAACCTACACTGGCCAACCAAGAATGTAAATCTGATGTTAGAAAGCATGGAGAAGTGTGAACAAGAAAGACCATCATTTGCGGGGATATTCAGCCTGTACAAAATCCAGGTACATGTAAAAGCTGGAAACCAATCGTCTATGAAGATCACACATTTGATCAAAGCTGTACCAATGCAGTATATCCTACGTCCCATTTGTTCATGGACGTTACGAACAAAACAACGACACCTAAGGAATACGACACTCCTTCCACTGCTGTTACTAAACTGGACGACCAGTGATTCTGGTCAACATAGCTCTGACTGAGCACGAGACCACCTTTAGGAAAATGAATGAAATATTTTATCTCCTGACGCTCCCATCACTTGATAGCATTTTTGGAACAAAGCAATGGGAAGCTTGAAATCGAGATTTTGTTTTGTTGTAGACAATGGACACGGAGAGGATCCAGAAAGTTCATTGACAAAGATGTGTATGGACAGGATTTTGCGGCTATTAAAATTGATTAAATACCACAGGAAACGTAATTTTGTTGAACATGTTCACTCTGCCGAACATTTGGCCTCTCTCAAAACACATTTTCCAAAATACTGAACCGGGAACCAATGAGCATTTAATGAAAATGGAAAAAATGGCCGAAGATGTGAGGAGTTGTTTGTCCCAGGCTCAGTTTACTGGATAGTTCTTAAGAATACTTTTGTCATATAAAGACCGAAGGAGTTTTCTGCGATGAGGAGGGGGCTTAAAAGCTTTTCTACTACTATCTGAGGAATGAAAGGAAGAGTGTGACTGGAGGTATACTGCAAATGATGGTGGCTATCTTGAAGCCCTCGCATAAGGTTGGTGTGTGGAAAGAAGCTTTGAAGGCCTCACTATGATGACTATTTGATAATACTGAAAGGTTGGCAGGACAAGTACTCTAGCAACGACAGTAATTGTAAATTGGAGCTGCAGCCAATCGCAGACTTTGTTTCATGACTCAAAAGTGAAGGAGAGCTGCACTATCTATCTCGCGAAAAAACGTCCCTTATTTCTACCTTAAAGAAGTCTCGAAAACAATTTAGTTGTAAATGACAATCCTCCAGAAGATATTTTAAACAGTTTGGCACCCTTAGTCTGGTTGCAGTCCATGATGTAAAATATGTTTTGATCTAAAAACCACAAAAGTGGAGAAGGAATATCAACAGGATCTTAAAAGGGAGGCATGGAAGGGTCATGCCTTTACAAGAAGTCAGAAGTTGACTTACAGCAGCTGTGTAAGGTCAAGGGACTCTCATTAAAAAGACAGAAGCACCAACTCATGGAAAGTCCGGCCCTGAAAGATGGCAAGGAGAAGTTGTAGAGCTACAAGCCAAGTTATAATGGTGAAATATCATCTCTTCCAGAATCGTTGTCACAGTTAAAGAAACATTCGATTGCAACAATGAAGTAAGTCCTGCAGTCATATGACTTGTTCATTTGTGGCACCAAATATGAACTTTCTTTACAACTGTTTCTTTTGCAACATGGACGTTCACAGTTGGCTTTCCACAAACAGAAGAAACAAATGAAAGGCTGCATCCGAGCTGCAAAATCTATCATTTCTAAGGAAGTGGAGGATTCTCTTCTAGGGCTGCCGCCTCATGGTACAAGGACCAGAACCTATTCCACTAAAATAAAAGAAAGATCACGTATTGCCATTCCACCCAATATAGAAACTGTCAGTGACCTGCATAAGTTATTTGATACTCCACTAACTTTTATCAGCAATCCTCATAGAATGCCTGATAATTCTGGTGTCAATTCAAGAGTTCACGGAGTTCACGGAGGATAATATTACCAAACAGGATGATTTTGAGTACGAATCGTACTTTGAGGTGGGTACCTATGTAAAGTGTATTGGACAAAGGATGAAATTGGCGATTCAGGCTGGAGGGCTGGTTGGTACAACGCTGAGGTACAGACCTTGAATATGATCAAATAAGCTTTGTTTATCTGTCAGAGCCCGAGTCAATTTACAGTGTCGATGTAACCCCACTACTAGCTCAAGGAAAACTGTTAACTAGCCTTAATTGCTGACATATAATTCCTCCTCCTAGCCTTGCATCTCCCTCCTTTCCTTTGCATATTATAGATCACTGAAAGACTGTGCCTTCCAGATATTTAATTCCCCCTTCTTTATCGCCGTTGTGTTGCTGTCAATATTAAAGTGCCTATAATCCCAAAAAATTAACGATTTCATATCAAACTTAGAAGTACTCTATGCAACTTACCGGAAAAAAAATGGTTTTAAAGCATTTTTTTTTACGGCTTTTCAAAGATGAGAGCTGTGAACTTTTACCGTCATCTTAGCGACTTGGTGAGGCCTGGAACTAGTTACGTCATAGTAGGGAGCATGTCACGTGGTAAAGGCTTCTCTCATACTTTTGGTTCGTTATTTCTTATTTGCGTTGCAAGTTCTGTAATTGTCTGCTGGACTTTTTGACAAAATGTCTTTGTCAGGCTCCGAATCTGAAGACAGTTGTTCATCGGACAATTCAGAGCTAAATTTTATCAACTATGAGCTTCAAACAGAAGAATCTGCCAGCAAAGAGAGTGAACGGATGAGCACTTGCCGAAGAAGAATGGGTTAAAAACTATCGCCAGGAAAGAAGAAAGGCAGAGGACAGACGAAGAGACCTCCAGAATCAGTTGGAAGGCCTCGAACCAAGGGAACGCTGGTGAGTTATTGCTGATTTTAAAATTGAAAGTAAGGAGTCAGAAACCGACCGCTATGCCTATGGCGATCTTTAGGTGTATATCCCCGATTACACCAGTGTCATCAGTGTTAAATTAACCTTTCTTTTTAATGTTTCAAGGTGTAGTTGCGGGAAATTAAATGCAAGATGGACTTGCTTCAAAACGCCTACGAATGTCAATGTTGCTGTGAGATTGAGAAGTGTGTGGAAGCAACATGAATATTAAACCCCCTCATGTTAAACAATAAGTTACCTTAGCCCTTCATGGGCTTCCCGTGGCCGTGGACGTGGTCTCCCCAAAAAACATTGCATGATGTTTTTGTTCAACACAGTAAGTTACGCTTTGATTCACACCAAACAAAAGAATCCAGTGATCCTTGGAATCGCAACAATCATATAAGCCTTAACTTGTAAGAACCGCTATCAATGAAGATACGATTAACAGTTTCCTACTGTAATATCGTAATTCCTCTTATTTTTACCCTTTTCAGAATTTAGCTTTTTGCTGCGAAGGTGATAGCCGTAGCACCATCCCTAATTTGGACTCCCTGTGGTGGACTTGAATTAGGCGGATGCTTTCTAGGATTTTGCTATGTCCACAAAGTTGCCTCGATCTGGTGCTTGACGTCATGCTCAGCGGTAATGTCACTCGTGGCGTTTGACCGTTTCTGACCTTCGAGCACGTGCTTCGACGTATTTTCCCCTCAAACATCATGATTCTAGTGGGAAACGTTATTGAAACGTTTTTACAAAGCATCTGGAAACTTTGGAGTTTGTATAACAGGAAAATCTTGCCGATTTTCTTTGATAAGCACAACTCACCGTGTGATCTGTGTGATCAATGTACGAATAGAATTTCCTGTGTTGTCGCTAGTGAAAGCGGATTGGAGAGCACATTATCAGCTAGCTCTTCAGTGTTTTCAAGGCTGGTGACACCGTGTTTGACATCCTAATAGTATATTCTCGTACTGCTTAAAAAGTGTCCGGCGCCTTACTGCAAGTCACCCATCCAGCCAAAGTTAAACCTAATGCTAAATACCGTTATAGTTCAAGAGTCATTTGTTATATTTATGATTCCCTATCTATCTGCTAATATTCTAATGACATGGCAGTGAGCTGTGACCAGGCAATAGAGTTTTGTACACTCCATTGATTCGCGGGAGTGATTTATAATGATGAAATGGCAGTATTATCAAATAAACGTCTCGTGTGCATTGATTGAGCGTTCAAAACTCCATAGTTTCCTGGTCTCCGCTCTCTTTCATCTAGAATATAATATGAAATCGTTCTATTATTTACAATTTGAAAGTTACAATTAACTTTGTGTTAACTATCGAAAATTGAAATAAACGTTGCGTTAACCAAGCCATGTATCACTTGCACTATGTCATACCATGCCACTGCCCTTGATGATTGCAGTCATGTGTCTTACAAGATGGTGCCACAGAGTCATTGCATTGGAGTCACATGATCTGTGCAAAACCTGTATTTTATTGTATTCTTTATTTTAGTACTAAAGACTACATACCAATAACCTCTGCTCTGTCTGTCAATTTTTTTCCACTCGTTCAAAGTGTCCAAAAAAAATTTCACTTCGCAGCACTTCCCTTTCTATTAGAAACTTCTAGTTGATAGTATTTTACAGTACATCCCACAATGGCACATCCTAGATCCAATACTGCATACTAATATGTAAGTTGAAGCTCTCATAAGCGACCACACTGGGAATCGGGAAAAGGAGCTCATATAAACTAGTCAGAGCTGGAATCAGGAGTAGTTGCTCACTTACGAGAGCTTGCACACCACACCCATGGGGATACGTATACAGTGAGACTGATCAGTTTATAAAATAACCCAAATGGTACGCGCGCTCTGATTGGCTGATAGCCGTGTTGTTATAAGCGGCCAAAGACAGCAAAAAAAATACTTGTTGTTTTGGGTTAGCCGAAGCCCCGACGGCGTTAAAAAAATGCAATTTCAAGACGACGAATTACCAAACTTTGAGCTGAAAATGGACTTTCTTCAAGGATGTGGAGAAACTAACTTCTGAAGGTGGTTTAGAGAAAGATGACGGCAACATTGAGGCATCGGCGAATAAGAAAAGTAGGTTTGCTGAGCTGGAGACGGAAGATCTCAATGAAATTATCGATAGCGTTCAAACTCAGAGGAAATATGCCACGAAATGGGGAATTTCTGTTGTGGAAGGTTAGTGTCTTTCAGATCAAATTAAAGCTAGAAATGCTACACTCGAGCAACGCTCAAGCTAGAAAAGCTACACAAAACAAACTTCAAATGAAATTGCTAAAATGGCTTTTTGGTCGCTTTGACACATACACTGTAACAGTTTTACACTGTTGAATACTCAATATTTGCATGAAATTCTAGCTACAAAAAAGATAAAGCTGCGTCACCTTTAAGAAAAATGGCATGAATTGTAATATTTCTTTATTTTCTTTCAGAATGGTGCAAGGAGAGAGGATACAACAGAAAATTAGAGGAGATGGACGACAATGGGCTTGACATGACCTTGCGCCAAATGTATGCAGAGGCAAGAAATAAAAAAGGCGAAAACTACGGCCGCTCAACACTTTTGGCACTACGCCGGATATGCAGTCGAGAGATATCTTAATGGCCCTCCTCTGAACAGAGGAATACAAATATCAAAAAATCCAGCATTCGCCGGCTCTAATAAGATGCTGGATGCAAAAATGAAGCAGCTCAAGCAGGAAGGCAAAGAAAACGTGAAACAAAAAGCCAGCGATAGAAAAAGAAGACCTGGAAAAGTTAAAATCAGGCACAAACACTCACACATCCCTTTACTGGTGCCGCCGAGGTAGAGAAGGCCAGCGAAGTTTAAAGAAAACAAGCTTTGCCTAACACCGATGCGAGCGGGCGTCCATTTGTCTCCATGACTCACGAAGAGTCCACCAAGAATCACCCGGGCGGCATCGCCGATATCCAGAGCTTTGAAAAGCATGGCCGGATGTACAAAACTCATCCTGCTACAGATGGCTATACATCCCTTGAAAAATACCTTTCAAAGCTTCATCCCGATTGCGAAGCCCTGTTCCAGTACCCGAAGCGAAACTGGACTCCAGAGGCAGATGACAGTGTTTGGTATGAGAACCGACCACTCGGCGTAAACAAACTGGCTAGTATGATGAAAGAGATCAGTATGCATTCAGGCCTGTCCCAAATCTACACTAACCATTCAGTTAGAGCCACAGCAATTACATGTACGTTGTGGTCGGAAGCAGGGCTGGCAGACCGGCAGATAATGGCCATTTCAGGACATCGAAATGAGTCAAGCCTCAAGAGCTACCATAGCCGACCAAGTTCGGATAGTCTCCTTCAGTGCAGTGATGTTTTGTCCGTGGCTCTTGGCAGTGCCAGCAGTCAAACACAGTCACATCCAACCCAAGTCGTTGGTGTAGTTCAACAACCAAGTGTGTTCACAACTCTGATGAACCAGAGCAAAACGTCCAACCAAACGGAGAGAAATGTCGAAGTTGGCAGCATGTTTTCGCATTGCTCAATTCAGAAGGTGGAGATTTACTTCAGAGAATGAAATCGGACTTTAGCAGTTTTGTTCACAACTTTTCTAACGAACAGTTGAAGTTCCTAGAGAACACTTTGGCTAGAAAGTAACTTCTGTAAAACTTTTCTATGTTTTTGCAGCTCTAGCTTCGTGGTTTTGGCCGTTTGTGAACTTGTAGCGCTTTGCACGTGACCAGCAGTTTCGGTTCACGCTCTGATGATTTTGGATACGGTTGGAAGAATCTGTGTGGTGATCGCGCGTAATAAAAATATTGTCTCCTTTATATGTTATTTCATGTTGTCGTTATTTTATAAAAGCAATATAACACGCTTTCCATGTCTTTGTTCTCTTATATAAACACTCGGGATATGTTGGGAGAACGCAGAAAAACTTGAAAATCACTCGTTACTTGTTGAACGGCAATGACTATGATGGATTTTGCGATAGACAGTTCTTTGTTTGACCGCCAGAAAAGGACGTCGATTACGATGAAATGGCACCGATGCCAGAAGGGACAACGAACATTCAGACGGCCCTCATATGTACACGCTGGACGAGAAAGCTCACGCCGAGCTTGTGGCGTTCCATGATGAGCTCAACGAGCGGAAAAGAAAACAGCACAGAAGAGACCAGGACCGGAAAAGTGTTCTCTCTAAAGCGAAAGGGCAAGTCGTCCGACTAGCAGCTGTCTCCTATGCTCTCCACCAAGCGATTTCAAGAGCGAGCGCCGCAGAGAACATCGACGCAGTAGAGCAGTGGAGCTACGTCATCCCTAAGAATTATATGGTCATAGCGTTTTTTTTTATGAATTTTATAATTGACCAGAAGTTTGCTCTTGGTAAGCCGCCGACCGTAACGCCAATTTTCCCAGTTGAGCAATCCGTAGACGTGGATGAGCATCGAGTCAAACGCTTGTTGAAATATAATAAAATGTTATTTGAAAGGTATTGGCTGAACAGTATCCGGCAACAGGAACATCCAATCATCCGCGAGGCAGACTTTTCTGCCTATGGCGAGAAGAGTAAATATTTCCTTCAAATGTTGCTTGCTCATCACATGACGTAGACTTTCTCTGCTTGCTCAAAAAGGAAATCATCCCTAGTCCGTGGACACTAGAACTTCCATCACCGGTGACAATCACAAAGATCTCGCAGAGCCACATCCAGAAAAGAGTAGAGAACAAGTACAGAAAGGAGGAAGCTGAGGCTTTAATGGAAGACGTAGTAAAGCTACACCTTGGAGAAATCGTACAAGATCAGTACAAGGTTGAGGAGTTAACTGAGGTTAACAAAGACATGCTGAAGAAACTCAAAGTTGACATGGACAAATATTCATTATAGACTGTCATTATTACAAAGTTTTAGACTAAGCTGAAATAAATAATGACTTGAAAAGAATTACATGTTCTTTGTAGACACTTAAAACATAAGAAAAATTAGTGTAAGTTTTAGAACTAAGTTTTCAGAATTGTTCGCTGTTAAGTTAAGAATAAGAAATTTAGAGCATTTACCTGAGGCAAACAAAGACATACTGAAGAAATTCAAACGTTAACGTTGCCAAATATTTATTATAGACATTTATAACTATCATGATTACAAACATTAATTTAGTATTGTAAGTTTTAGACTTTTAACTTAATAAATAATGATGACTTTACAAGAATGTGAACTTATTCTTTATATACAGAATAGACAGAATAGTAGACGCAAATATACAGAATAGACTCAAGTAGCTTCGTTCTTTTGTGAATAGACAGAGTAGAGACAATAGACACCAGACTATATAGTAGACGTATATTATGTATTTACTTATATGGAGAATATACACTATTGAGAGCAGAGGTAAACTTTGTATATATATACAGAATTTATAGCATATACATAGTTTACTTCAGTAATAAATAGTGTATATTCTGCAATACCGCACCTCGGCGTCTTCTCTTCTTTGCTTCATGCCGATCATCGCCTAAAAACGGGATCGTTGTGTAGAGCTATCCCTATTTTGAGTCTGGCTCATTTAAAAAAGCCACCAACTACACATCTGTTTGACATTTCAAATAGTTATTCGCTCGGTTCCCTCTGTTTTTATCTGTCTTTGTTCGCTTTCTCTCACTACTATGACGTTGCTTTCCGGTTTCGTTCCCAGACTCCTTCCAGACTCCTTCCAGACTCCAGCTGACGGCCATTTGGGACAGGGTGCGCAAATCGGCTTTTTTCGCAATGTTTGACGCCAGATCGAACTCTTACTTTTTCTCTCTTCGAATTATTGATAAGGATGTAAAGAATTTATAAAAAAAAATCTTCAAATTTGGGGTTATAGGCACTTTAAAGATAAATGAAAGACTGTGCCCTTCCTGACATTCAATTCCTCCTCCTTCATCGCCATCATGTTGCTGCGAATATTAAAGATCAATGAAAGACTGTGCCTTTCAAGCATTTAATTTATCCTCCTTTGTTACCATCCTATTCCTGTGCATATTGAAATTCACTCAAAGAATGTGCCTTCCTGGAATTTAATTCCTCCTCTTTTGTTGCCAACATGTTCATGTGCATATTACAGATCAATGAAAGACTGTTGACTCCCATGGCAGCCGAAGGGACAAACAAAAGACTGTAGTTTGCAAATGCTATGATGGAAAGAGAAAGAATACATCCTGAAGTTAGCGAAGACTAAACCGGATGGAATTTATGTAAATGAAGACCTAGCTTAAGATACTATCAAGAATAAATAACTATGAACTCACTAATTTAAACAATTGTAGACAGCCCTCTGACCTTACTTATTGCCCTCCTTTGATATTTTATCAAAAATATCTGATCTGCCTAACTTTGACAACTATGATCTGGAAAGTAATTTACCAAATCCAGTGAACTCTAAGTATTATTAGTATATACCAACTCGACAACCTCCTAAGAACGCGCACTCTCATTGGTTCGCAAACAGTAGATATTAAACAATAGCTACCTCCAAAACATGGGCTATTCATCCAGCAACAGAATGGCCGCTGAAAACTTGCGTTTTGCGATAATTTCAGAGGAAGATATTCGAGAAATTGAAAAACAAGCAGTACCAGATAACAGAAAAAAAGCTACTAAATACGGGATGAAGGTGTTTCAAGGTAAGAAAACATTATAGGCCACGAATAACACGACTTAAAAGATGAAAAGCTAAGACATTGGCTTGTTTTTGTCTGAAGTTGCAACTGTTTTTTGCACTTTTGACACAAATAATTTTGTATTTTTAGAGTGGTTTTCACAGCAAGAGGAGTTTTCAACAAGTATTGTAGACATGGAAGTAGACGAACAAATGTCTGAGAAAGTTTTACTTGTCGGCGAGAAAGAAGGACCATAGTTACTATAACAAGGCAACGCTTACCTCGATACGGGCGGCCATTGAGCGCTTTCTCCGAAATGACAACAATAAGACGTTCTCGATTATCAGCAGCCCAGAGTTTACAGAAGCGAATAAAGCCTTGAATTCCTTCTTGAAGAATTTAAGCAAGTCTGGACAAATTCGTCCTACGCAACACAAGCCACCATTGACGAAGGAAGCGATAACAAAGTTGTACAACGCAGGCGAGCTTGTCGACTGCACGTCCATTGATCCGGCGAAACTACAACAAACAGCGTGGTTCTTCGTTACATTTTATTTTGGCCGCCGTGGACGAGAAAACCAGAGACAGCTGAGTTCTTCATCGTTCAAGCTTAATTTAACTCCAGATTCAGGTCATGAATATTTCGGAATCAACCGTAATAGTCCTGGAGGCGTCCTCGCAACCAAAAATCACCAGGGTGGTTTAGACGGCACCGACGACCCGTCGAATGGGAAAATGTTTGCAAACAAAGGCTCCCTTCGCTGTCCAGTGGCTGTCCTGAAGAAGTTTCTCTCACATTTGAATCCTAAATGTCCAGCACTGTTCCAGAAACCTTTGACAGGTTCTAAGTTTAGCCCTTCGCAAACTGAAGTTTGGTACAGCTCTATCCCTCTCGGCCACAACATGCTCGATAACATGATGAAAAACATGTGTCTCCGAGCTGAAATCAACCCTGCCTATACAAACCACTCCGTCAGATCAACCACAGTGAGTGTTTTGTCTGCGATGAACTTAAAGAACCGCCATATCCGTGCTGTCACAGGGCACAAAAGTGACACAAGCCTCGAGTCGTACAACGACCGCCCGACCTTCGAGCAGTTCGCAGAAATGTCAACAGCCCTGACCGATTTCGTGAACTCCGCCGATCGCCAAATAGTTCCTCAACCTACAGTGAGTGTTCAGAGCCTTCCTCAGCCATCTACTGCACCTCAACAGCTATCTTTGCCCTCCAGTTCTGGCCATGTAAACGGATCCCCAAACGCTGCCAGGTTCAAGAAAATGTGAATCAATCGGTTTCGTTCCAGTCACAGAGTTTTACTCCAGCAATGATTTCTGGTGGTTCTTTTGTAAATTGCACCTTCAATTTCAACTTGAGTCATCCTTGAACTAACTTTACAAGCTTTAGTAGAGTGAAGAGTAAAACATTTATCGAGGAAACTGAAAATGACAGCAAAACTTTCCGGATTCAATATTCTTCACGCACTGACAGAAATTGTAGAGCTGCGAAAGCACGTGTTGTTATGTAAATTAACTAGCTCGTTTTGGTGCGCGTGCGCTGGTGCTTTTCGATAAAATAAAACTTCCGGTCGAAAATATTATTCTAGTTGTCGCTTTATTTGTTTGGTTTTTAGGTTGCCTCGTTGGTATATACTAGCGGCTCGGTAAATATCCACCACTATTCACCTCCACTTTGGTGAATAACTGTTAATTATCCTTATGACTTTGAAGATTTTTCTTTCTGTTAATCAATCATATTTGTCTTTATTTCATGTTAATCTAAACAGTCTTGACGCTCATTTTGAAAATTTACAATCTATTCTTTCATTAATACCATGATCGCCTCGGTTTTCTTTGTTCTCAGAGGGAATTTAAACCCTAAATTCCCTCATTAGAGATGGATGTTTCTAAATTTCCCTCATGCATCAACAAGAGGGAAATTTAGTAAAAGACAATGGATTTCTTTGTCTTATAAATTTAGTCTTTTACTAAATTACCCTCATGACTAATTACATGAGGGAAATTTAGAAGACAAAGAAATCCATTGTCTTTTACTAAATTTTCCTCATGAATAATTACATGAGGGAAATTCAGTGAAAGACAATAGATTTCTTTGTCTACTACTTGCATCGTAATGAGCGAAAATTAGAAGACGATGCAGGCTGAAAAGCATCAACTATTGCTCCCTCTGGCACGACAAGCCCTGCGCTACCGGATGAACAATTGAACCAAAACTGACCTGACTTCATCATAACCTTCAACGTAATCCATGTGGAATCACATATTCACTCTGCACGTTTTTCACTTCATTTCTAAAACCTGCTTCTTCTATGTGGGATACTTAAAACCATACATGCATGTTTTACCGCTATTTTTCTCAAAAACAACACACTTGTCCCCAGGGGAAGCCAAGGTCATTCAATCCAGCATTAAAACATTTTCTAAAGCAACTCAACTGCAACGTCTTTAGTTTAGGCAGATTTGTTCCGTTCCTCGGCAATCAGAGTATTACAAAGTTATACCATGACAATTCGGGAAATTAGTGATTCTATTTCCCCTCAAGCCTCGGGAGAGTTTGTAAAAGTCCTGAGGCAGCTTCCACAAACTCTCCCTCGGCTTGCGGGGAAATTTAATCACTCATTTCCCTCTTGTCATGGTATTAGTAGTATGTAAAATGGGGGGGCTGGCGCAACACCTTTTTGGTAGCCCCCGCTAACCCTACGGATGGCCCCATCCCCCCCAGAAAATTTGTGATAACATAATATTTTTCAATTAGAGGTATGTATATCTAATGTATACCCGAGGTACCATGCGCGGTGAGAATTTATGCAGTTGGCTAAAGATCGGAGAGCAAGCCTTCTGTGACAAGTCGTGCATAGGTACGTACTGTAAGATCCATTTATATAAAATAAGGCAGGGAAGGCCTATTCCAATACCTTGTCGCGGGTGCGGAAAGGGAACTCAGAGCACTTTCTATACTTGTGTTGGGTGCGGCTCGGGGTCTCTACGCGTAGAACTATCTAGGAAGAAAAAGGCAGCAAAGCGGCAGTTCTTAGAAGTACTACAGGAGCTGTTGCGTATTCGAAAACCCATTTAGAGATATCAGTTGTCTAGTACATACATATGAAACATGGTTGCTATAGATGAACCTAAAAACCTTACGTTTATCGAAGCACCCAGGGCCATTAAGGGTTATTTACGAAGATGGAAGATGGACGTTTTAGATGGTAATCCTCTAGAATCAGACCCAGCTGCTTTCCTATCCGGCGTGCGAAAGCAGACTATCGAAAAGATTGATGAAGAGCTACGAGACTTAAATAGCATTAAGGTTCAGTTAGCTTTGAATATAACTCTTCGTCTAGACAAACCTGAGGGTTCAGAATACCAGATAGTTACCTTTCGGAGTTCACAAAAAGTTTTGATCAACAGTTCTGAGACCCGTGGAGTAATTGTAGAAGCGCACGCTCAGATCCACAACTACATTGAGAAGTGGATCAGTAGAGGATCGAACTGGGTTATAGATAAAGTAAACATTCTATGGTTAAACGTTGCTAAGTATCAACCACTACGTGGAGGTTCATACTTACCGCTACCTAAAGAAATCGCTAATAAGAAAGCGGTGATAAACGTGAAAAACTATGATGACCATTGCGCACTTTGGTCGATATGCGTAGCACTGTTTCCAGTCGAAAAAGATCCTCAGAGGACATCAAAGTATAAGAAAGATGATGTGAAATCCGAAGGGGTGGACTCACCAACACCAATCTCACAAATACCACGTTTGGAGAAGCAAAACGAGATCTCTATCAACGTATATGGTTGGGATTCGAATGAAAAGTGCTTGATCGTACATCACATCTCAAAGGAGACTTTCTCCAAGCGTGTTAACCTCTTGCTTATAGAAGACCCAAAGAGTGGTAAGCAGCACTACTGCTGTATCAAGGATTTCAACCGTCTCCTATTCGATCAGACAAAACATAAATGTAGGAAGCACTTCTGCGAACGATGTCTACATGGATATACTACCGAAGCTCTTCTTGCGAAGCACATCCCAGAGTGTAATGGAATTAACGACCGAGCCATTCGAATTGAAATGCCTACCAATGAGAATAACAAAGTCTCATTTCAGAACGTTCACAAACAGCTCAAAGTTCCCTACGTTATCTATGCAGACCTTGAGGCTTTAGCTACTAAGATCGAAGGGCCTGCCCAAGACCCCACAAAAAGCAATACACTTAAAACAGAAGAACATATTCCCTGTGGGTTTTCATACATCGTCGTACGTTCTGATGGTCATAGCGAACCACCAGTACTATATCGAGGTACGGATACGATCGAGCGCTTTCTACGATGTATACAAGAAGAAGAAACAAAGATAAAAGCCCAAGTTGCCAAGCCACTATGTATGTCAATGAAAAACAAGAGGGAGTATGATAGGTCAACTATTTGTCATATCTGTCAGAAGCCCTTGGTTGGTAAAGATAGAGTACGTGATCATTGCCACATTACAGGAGAGTTTCGGGGTGCCGCACACAAGGTATGTAATCTCAAATTACGTATCTTTCCTACTATCCCAGTCGTATTCCACAATTTGCGTGGTTATGATTCTCACCTATTGATGCAATCCATCTCCAAGATAGAGGGCGCTATCTCTTGTATTCCAAACAATATGGAGAAATACATTTCATTCTCACTTGGTAACCTACGGTTCATCGATAGTGCACAATTCCTACTATCTTCTCTCGACAAATTGGCTTGTAGTACTATAGATGCAGCTGCAGATAAATGTAAGCGATGTAATAAGACCGAGCTTGTTGTAATTAATGAGGCTTGGGAGCTAGTGGGGACTTGCCCAAAGTGTGGAGAAGGGAGCATAAAGCAACTCGACCCATCTCGCCTCCCAATAACCACCACACACACACCCACGAATGCACATCTTCTTGGACGCAAAGGTGTTTATCCATATGAGTATATGGACTCTTGGGATAGATTCGCAGAGACTTTTCTTCCACAAAAAGATGCATTCTATAGTAAGCTAACTCTAGAGGGCATATCCCACGAAGACTACGAACGCGCACTAAAAGTTTGGGGGGCATTTAGTTGTGAAACGTTAGGAGACTACCACGACCTTTACCTACGAACCGATGTACTGGCGTGTATGGAAAACTACGGGTTAGACCCGGCTCACTATTACACTAGTCCAGGACTTTCGTGGGATGCATTGTTAAAGAAGACTGGAGTGGAGCTCGAACTATTAACTGACTATGACATGCATCTATTCATCGAAAAAGGTCTACGCGGTGGAATATCTATGGTATCTCATCGTTATGCCAAAGCAAACAACCCAAACGTACCCGACTTAGATCCAGATAAGCCAAATAGCCATATAATATACCTCGACGCCAACAATCTATATGGTTGGGCCATGAGCCAATATCTACCAACGGGAGGATTTGAGTGGTGTACGCCAACGGAAGAACAAATCACCCAACACGAAATCGATTCTGACGTAGGATACATCCTCGAAGTTGACCTTGAGTATCCTCGAAAGCTCCACAACTCACACAACGACTACCCACTCGCCCCCGAGAGAATGCAAGTGAATAAAGGTTGGTTATCAGATTATCAAATCGATCTATTCGAGAAACTATATGAAGGCAATGGATCTTTGAAAGTGGAAAAACTCATACCTAACCTATACAACAAAGAACGATATGTGCTCCACTACCGCAATCTACAATTGTATCTATCTCTTGGAATGCGTTTAACGAAGATTCACAGGGCATTACGATTCGACCAATCACCATGGATGGAGCCATACATACGAATGAATACAGAACTACGAAAACAAGCGAAGAGTACGTTCGAGCAAGACCTCTACAAGCTAATGAACAATAGCGTTTTTGGTAAAACAATGGAGAATCTACGTAAGCGTGTAGATGTCAAACTAATTCGCTCTTCAGAAGGAGTCAAACTACGTTTATTGAATAAACCTAGTTATGCTCGATCCACGATCCGCCGTACACAACTACAGAAGTAAGTTACTTTTGAACCGTCCAGTATATGTCGGAATGTCGATTCTAGATCTTTCGAAACATCTGATGTACGACTTCTACTATAATGAGATAAAGAATCAGTATGGGCAACGTTGTAATCTACTATATACTGACACTGATAGTCTATTACTTCACATTGAAACAGAAGACATCTATACAGACATTGCCACCAATAAACATCTATACGATACGAGCAATTACGACAAAGATCACCCTTTATACGATGCGAACAACAAGAAAGCACTCGGTAAAATGAAAGATGAATGTGGAGGTATTCCCATTGTCAAATATGTTGGACTACGATCAAAGCTATACTCGATCTCGAAAGTAGGTGGTGGCGAGATTCGGAAAGCTAAAGGTACCAAGAAGGCAGTCGTTAAACATCGTATTCGCCACGAACAATACAAAGAGTGCTTACGAGATAAAAAAGTATTTCGCCACGGAATGGATATGCTTAGAAGTGAAGGTCATAGGATGTATGGAATGCATATGAATAAAATATCTCTCTCACCATTCGATTCTAAACGTTGTATTTCGGCAAACGGAATTGATACATTAGCCTATGGACACAAAAACTTAGATATGGATGATTTTATTTACGAGTTGCTATCTTAGATCGGTTGGATACGAATAGAATTCCCTTTGGTGGTAGTTCAGTATCTGACGGTACGACTTGTAGCTCTTCACGTACAAATCCACGCTTAGGTGGTTTCTTCGAAACGGTTTCCCCTTCTTGCTTCGCAAGGTAGTACAGAACTGGTTGGTTAGGAGATATAGCACTACGTGAAATGATATATGTCTGTAAACTCCACACAGGATCGGTTGCTCGCTTGGTTCCACCTTCCAACTCTCCAGGCGCATAGAGATATCGAACTAAAACGTCGAATGGTAGTCGCTTTTCTTTCAATCCAACAGTTCGAGAATATGTAGGAGTTTTTATGTTTACTTGTTGTATCGCTACAGAATTCGATGGGTTTTTCCTGTTAGCCGAGTAACTTCGTTATTCATGGCTTTGACGACATCTGGAAGTCGCAATACCCATTCTCTACTACGTACATCCGATCCTTCAGATGTGAGTACCATTTCCTGTGCATATTGATATCCGAACAATCTCTCAGCTAGCGTTCTATTTGCTCGTTCGACAAAACTTTGTGCCCTATGATTACCAGCTTCACCTCGTTGAACTTTCGTACCACGTAGTTCTAAGGTTTCAGACATACGTCCCATGAATTCTCTCCCAGGATCGACTTGCAATGTTTTTGGCCATTCTAGTGGACTATGTTTGTAGATTCGCTCAAATGCCGCAGCCACTTCTCCACTATCTTTCGATGCCAAGGGCTCAGCCTCTTTATATCTAGAAGCTACATCGATTACAACTAAAGCATACTTATATAGTTTCCTTCCACGTCCAGGTCGATCGTGTGGTAGGAATATCAAGTCGGCTTGGTGAACCTCATTTGGTTTCGATACAGTCCAATGTGGTGGTGATAGATATATTTGCCATATGGCGTGCTTTTCCAACCAACTCTTAGCTACGTCTTCTGATACCTTTGCCGCCACTGAGAGTTTGCTAATTGCTGCGCGGCCTTTCCAATAGCCCATAGGGCCGTAGAAGGTATTCGCAAGTTTAGTGCCATTAATATGTACATACATATATGTGCATTCTAAGCTTCAATAAGCAGAAAAGTTACTACCTATTAGTCGCATTTTATGCGGAGTAATTACCTAGTAATCTTATAGTAATACTCTAGTAATACTCTAGTAATCTAGTAAGTGATCTAGTAATTACGTTAAACGTAAAAAAGCTCGTTTTTTAAAAGCATAGCTATAACCAATTCTTATAAGAATCGAGTGGCAACGTATCCAGTCGCGAATACACTACCACCTAAGGCCACCAATTCGGCAGTTTTCCTCGCATTAGATGGTCGATAATAATCTGAGAGTTTAGGCTTTTCCAGTTTCATTTGCAATATGTGATATATATGAAGTTTTCGCATTGCATCGATTCTATCTTTAAGTCCAACGTGTGCGTTATTTTCTTTCCAGTGGTTCCAGGTGGCTTGTGCTTCTAGTCGTTTTTCTCGATTTTTCTCATAGGTTGCCATAGCGGCATTTGCCTTCTCCTGGGCCTTATCATGTCTTACCATCTCTGCGGCAGCCGCATTCGGCCCGCTAGTTGCTTTTTCTATTTCGTGTGCGGCAATACTAGCGGCAGCACTAGTTATGGCGAAGACAAATCCCATAAATATTATTGATGCCATAGCTTCGAAGGCGAGGTAGAGTCGCCCCCCCGTTACTCAACAGGCTTCCAATACCCTTTGTCCTTTAGGTATTTCTTAGCTGCAAGGCCACCAGATAGAACCGCTATCCACTTCACGAAGTTCAAAACGCTAGACGAAGGATCGTTAGTCAAAGGTTCTTTGATTGCTTTCTTTCCGATCCAACCGATACCTGCCGCAAGTCCAGTCAATATAGTAGCTTCCTGTATTGTGTTCATAAGTTTGTTAACCATCTTGTTGGAACAACGTTTACATCGCCGATAATATGTGTCTACGGCGTGGCTTCAAATGCTATATCATGCCTTGAGTTTTTAGGTTACGACCTATTGGGGTTTCTTTGGTAGCGGCAGCTGAGCTGTCTGTGGCTTCAGCGGAGCTGTGGTTAACTCGTTGCATTTGTTTGTATTGCTTATACTGAT
The DNA here is from genome assembly GCA_030867875.1 of Actinernus sp. WN-2022. Classification (NCBI taxonomy): domain Eukaryota; kingdom Metazoa; phylum Cnidaria; class Anthozoa; order Actiniaria; family Actinernidae; genus Actinernus; species Actinernus sp. WN-2022. The sequence continues at coordinate 5,251,320 of JAOWCC010000237.1, forward strand.
AGTACAAACCCACAAATGCTATGCTTACCCCAATTACAGCAAGTGTGGTATTAGTTGATATCGAACTTGGCTTATCGGTATGACTGTCTACCTGCGCCTGCGTTGCCGCCACATTGGCGATATTTTCTTTCCTTCTTTGCGCTATGAGTTTGCCTGCAGCAACTCGTTTTGGATTTGGTGGGGGTCTTACTGGTTCTTTCGTGATGGGATCATTTCGATCTTCGGAATGGGTATCGACTTCCATCTTGTTAAGAGTAATTACTTAGTAGTTGAGGTAACTTCAATACGTTAATTACGTTTAAGATTCTTTTAAATTTGAATATACCTCAAGTACTTCATCAACTTCGTTTTCGCTCGGCAATACTTGCGCCTCGGAGTCCTGTTTAGCGGGCATAGAATGGTTAACAACGTGACAAAGGGCACTAGTTAGTGCTACAAGTGGACCTGCTTTGTAGGCCAATCGGCCAGCCAGGGCAGATATCTCGTTTCGGACTAAGTGGTCTTTCTTTAGATCTTTCAACAGCCTTCGTTGTTGTCGAGAATCTAGAGGCCTCACATATGCGACTACACAAGTTGCTAGACTTAGTGCTCTATCCACTAAGCAGTCATTTATTTGCTTTGCTAAGACGGCTTGGTATCTACGATATAGGCGTTCTATGTCTTTATCAGGTAACTTAGAAATGTCCCCAAGAGAAAAATTCTTCCCTAGATATTCTTTTGTCGTACCAGTCACGGCTAGAATAGAAAGAGCTTCCCTATGTTCGCTGATTTTTATGCTACGATCTTCATCGGTGGTAGCGCAGTGTAGGTTCGTTTCGAAGCCATGACAATCTTTGCATGGCAATCTTTGCATGGCAGCTTTGCTGCCGCTACTGCGGTAGCTGCATTCGGCCCTTGGTGGAGGACCTGTCACATCTATTTTACCGGATTCAGCTAGTATGTTCATTAATTCATCATCCAAATCTTTATCCATCTTACTTCAACGTATTGTGACATACCATAGGTGAAGGTATCTCTAATAATGTGGAAAATGGATGTCGCAAACAGAAACATATATGTGCGAACTTAGTCTCAAGTTCTGAAATGAATAGCTTCTTGTCATCTAATGATATGCTAGCGCCGTAGTCATCGAATAGATCCTTTAATCCCGGTGCGCTTGCGATGCGAAATGCCACAACGATTGCGCAATTCTCGCGAAAGTTCTTACATATACTCTTGTGTTTGTGATGAGGCCCAAATCGAAATACCAATGTGGCGTGCAGAAAAGGCTAAATCGGATATCTTATTGGTCCTTCCCTTAACATCCTTGCTTGCCGCACAATCATCAAGGATAATAAGTGTATTTGTTCCTTCGAAAAAACATGCACAGTCGCCTAGAGTTGCATCAATATCGTTCTGAGAAGGCGCTAGGACAATGAAGCGAGGATCTCCCTTACCAACGCCTTTATAGGTTTTATTGTTAGCATAGGTGGGACAAATCAATACGATATATTCAAACTTAAAACGAAATGGACCTCTCAATTGATCAACTATGAACTGAGTCTTTCCGCAGTTTGTGGGGCCAATTATGAGTGCGTTAAAGGGAATTTGTTCTGTCAATGTGTCCATGGTAATGAGTACATTAATGAATACGTCAAGAGTACATTAGTGATAAACATTTTGTAGCATTCCCTGTTCAATAGTTACTTGTGCATCAGAAAGCACGAATATGTGCATGTTCACCTTACCTGAGCCTCCACTGAGATGAATCCTAAGGCGAATGGATGCTCCAGCATCTTGTTGGGCTAAACCATCTCCATGAACTATACTGGTTTGAGAAGTGCGGCAATCGATGAGTGCGGCAAACTTGTTCTCAAAGAACTTCTTATGTGTCATGGATGTAGCGGCGGCAGCCTCTCCGAAATGCGGGACAAACCAATTCTTTGCTGACTTCCATAAATCCTTTGGTAGCATCCCAAAAGAATATAGAGCATTGGGAATGCCATTGACGTGTACCTCGACCTTGGTGATTCCTGGATTTACGAATTTCTCACTATCTCTAGTGCCTACCACATGAGGATCCACAAATAGAAGAAGAATGCCATTGAGAGAGAGACGAAGTACGTTTATGCTTTCAGATACGAGTGTATCGGTGGCTAGATTGATTGAAGGTTAAAGGTGGAAAGATGTGTAAGGGACATCGATGACTGGATGGTTAACAACCGGCTACGATTGAATGATGACAAGACTGAGCTTATTGTTTTGAGCTCCCGGTTTAAACCACGACCAAGTATTACATCTGTTGAAGTGGGTGATGATACGATCAGACACCGGTCTACTGTTCGTAACCTGGGCGTTATACTTGATGAGTCCATGTCCCACGGAGATCATGTCAGTAGCATATGTAAATCTGGACACTATCACCTTAGGAATATAGGGAAAATTAGGAAATACCTCGATGAAAAATCAACTGAAACTCTTATACATGCGTTCGTTACTGCAAAACTAGATTATTGTAATTCACTTCTTCATGGACTCACTAAGCATCAATTAGATAGAATGCAGTCAGTATTAAATACAGCTGCTCGCATCGTTACACTTACACGTAAATATGATCACATAACCCCAGTTCTAATTAGATTGCACTGGCTGCCAGTCTCACAGCGCATAATTTTTAAGGTTTTACTATTAGTTTATAAGGCCCTTAATGGCCTATCGCCACAATATATTACAGAACTACTCAAATATCGCCCTAATGTTCGCACGCTGCGCTCTACTGACCAGAAATTATTAGTCATTCCTAAGTCACGCACAGTCTCATATGGTGACAGAGCTTTTTCTGTAGTGGGTCCAAAAGTCTGGAATACATTACCGTTATCAATCCGCCTCTCGCCAAATGTAGATATTTTTAAAAAGTCACTAAAGACACATCTTTTTAAACTAGCCTATAATTGATGTACAATATTTTAATTTGATTTGATTTTAATTTCTTACGTCATTGTCCATAGGGAAATTTTTTAGGTTGATTATTTTTAAAAATATTGTAAATAGGTTATTTCATTTTAGTTTTAATTATTCAATTCTTTATATAATATTCAATGTAAAGCGCCATGAAAAATTAGTTGATATGGCGCTATATAAATAAACTTATTATTACTTATTATTATTATTATTGAGACGGTTTTGAAGTACTCATAATGGTTATACAGAAAGGCTTTACCGCTGGCGTAGGTACTATTGGCCTGCGACGCAAGATCGAGACTTTCGATGACTTCGTATTCTAGTTCAATGTTCGATAGTTTGTATGTTCCTACTTTCGTACTGTCGGATCCGACTATGACATCTATGGCTGGTGCCAGTGTCAAATGAAATGACATCTTATCTCGAATCACATGTGGATAAAAGACGCCATGGGTTGTGATAACTTCATGATCAATAGGTATCTTATACACGCTACCATATGCCGCTAGTGTCGCATTATCAGCCGCATTAGACGTAGATGCGTTACTGGCCTTTGAACGAAGTTTGTTAACATGAACGGATTGAATACCCTGCTCTATGCGATTCTCTCGTTCTACATCAGATAGGTATAGATCGCTATATACCTGCAGTAGATCGGGTCGACTTAGATCTTCTAATCTAGTAGTTCCCATCCATACGACTCGCTTTGAGACTATGCAACGTCCAACATTGGCCACCAAATAGTTGTCGGCATGACCCCCGGATAGAATAATATTAGCGCTGAGGGCTAAGCTACCAGGTACTAGAAGTCTATTTTCACCTAACGTAGGAACATTAACAATTAAAGTTTCCCCCGGATTGGCCGATGAAGGAGTGAAAGTTATACGATGTAACACACGACTGGCTTTAAGAGATCTACCTTCTCTAGGAGAATAGTCAGGATGGAGCTTTGTTGATATCATGTTTGTTCCACAATTGAATATATCGCCAATACTAATAGTATATCACATATCAAGTGTTCAATATGGAAGAAACGATAGACTTCGATCCTATATCTGAAGAAGGTAGAGCCGATGTGAATGATCTTACTGCCGAAGAATGGGCGGAGATTAGGCCTGATGATGGTGAAGCAGAAATGGATTGGTGGAATAGAGCTAAGCATAGATTCAAAAATACGACGAAAAGCATACGCGATAGGTTGTGGAAAAATCGTAATAACTGGGGAACCAGTTCAGCTGAGTATATAGAATTAGTCAATCAAGGTGATGATGCGGAAACGCAGTTTACGGTAAGCAGTAGTACTGCGGAAACGCCATTTGAAAGACTGGAAAGACGGACTGAAAATGCACAGGACCAAATCACTATAAAGTTTCCAAAAGCAGATCTAACGAAGTTCACTGCTAGTTTGGATGACTATGATAGGGTCGTGATAAAACTCAATCGTAAAAATGCTGGATCATACTTACTGTCGGACGCCGTAGACACTCCCCAACGTATTACCGAAAACGCTTAAAAACGCTCTTGGGCCTACTGCGGAAAAGGAGATTAGTATGAAAGAGGATATGGTCACCGAAAAAGATAAACAAAAGGCCGAGGAAATAAAAAAGATGGATTCATTAACTAAGGGAACTCCAGAATATGAAGTGGCAAAGAATAAAGTAGCAGCACTAGAGGATCAGAAACAGGAGATCGAGGAAGAAATAGAAGCCATCAAAGATCGTATGTCGTTACGAGACCGCATAAAAGCCATCTTCAAGAAACATGGATTTACGGTTATTGGAGTGTTAGCTGTCGCTGGTGCCGTAATTGGTACTGTCGTTAGTATATTAACAAAAGGCTTGACTTCCATCACTAAGGGAGTTGGTGAGGCTTTGAAGGATCTTGGAAAAAAGTTGGCTAACGTGCTACCTGCGGCGATAGGCGCTATTGCGAGTTTCATATTCCGTACCGCTGGAGAAGTTTTCGGCTTCCTTGCCAAGAATGCCTGGCTACTCATTGTAGCTGTGGTCATATTCCTAGTAGAGCAATATAAATCGTCGAAACGTCAGCGCTAACGAAATATCATCCATGAGGCTACGCCGGCCACAATACCCACGATTGCTAAATTGGTTTCGTGACTCGTTGGCGATACACCGCGACTTTGTCGCCCATGTGGCTTAGGAATATGTGTAGCTACGCTGTATGCGATAGGCTTATGCGTTACTGGCAGTTGCGAAGTACCTGGTTGCCCTTTTGGTGCTGGTCCTTCCATGTGGACTGGTGGTGGTGGTTTTTCATCGAGGTTGATACTATCATTTATTCCTAAACTTAGGCCTGGCTTATTCGACATTTTCAGGTAGTTGTTATAACCGACTATACTCTTTTTATTGATATTCATATTGCTGGGTATTAACATACAACCCTTAGCAATTGCTAGGTCGAGACGAGAGTTCGTGTCATTCAGAGCTTTGTTATATTGCACTAAACTATCCCAATCCTTTTCCATGATGGTATCTCTAAGCAGTTTTTTGAAGTCTTCTTGGACACCGGGGGACAAGCCTGGCGACCCTACGATCGGGACAGTTCCCACACCCTGGGCTCCTAGGATACAAAACACGTAGACCTTTACGGATGCATTAATTCGGACTACCCCAGCCTTAGTCAGCCCCTTGCTCTGCTGCGGAACGAACCAATTGTGCTGCTTTTTCGCCATTTCGTCGCGATAGAACCGCGTCGGAATATCGAGTGGCCCACTCGTATCGAACCCCCACGACGTATCAGTAAATCTTGCTCGGCGCAGGGCGAAGTTAACTTTAATGACTCCAAACTCTCTCCTGAGCCTGTCGTATACGACGGAGTTCCATGGGACGTTGTCGTTCTTATTAAAGATGTTTTCTCTGGGGAGGGGGACTCCCAATTCGAACAGTAATCGCATGATTGTGTAGTACACGTGGAAGCGGTAAAAGCTACGGATGTAATCAGTGATTGGTGCGTCATCTGAAAGATGGTCATCGAACGACACTCCGCAGCCAGCCGTTGCGCACCAAACTACGAAACAGAATTGTTGCTGCCAATGCCTCATTGGTAGAGCATCTAACCATTCTGTCGCTTTCTTGGATTTATCGTCTTTGTCATCGTCGTCGTTGTCGTTAATAGTGTCAGTAGGAAAATCGAACCCCAGCCCTAGTAAGATATCTCGCGGCTCCGACATGAAGAACTGATCCTTCGTTACGTAGATCTTGAGAATTCGCATAAAGGGGTCTATGTCTTTAGCGTCGGTATTCCAGGGAACAGCTGGAACTGGATACTTCGCGTCGGTCCTTCTGATTGGAAGTGGAAAACCACTAACTACCGCATGTTTTTGCGTTGTCACGCGTAACGCTTCGTGTAGATGATTTCTGACATCTACTGGTATGAGACCACTTATATTCCAATGCTGCCCACCATCGTAAAACATGATTCTAGTCTCGTATGTAGACTCATCATGTATGTCGGATGCCGTTGTCCTAGCCGAGAACTTATCGAAGTCCGCGTGAGGATAATTTTTCTTAAAGGCCGCTAAAGCCTTTGCATTGCGAGGTGCGATATAGTCACCCCAATCACCGTCGAAATGAACTCTCACTTGGAGACTAGGCATGGTTTCTTATCCTTGGCGCCGGGCCAATCAATCCGTTCGATTCATCCACTTGACTAATCTGTTTGATATTGATACGTATTAAAGTTACGACATATGTTAATATCGTGAAGTAAAGAATATATGTTAATATCATATCGAAGTAAACTTCAGGCTTTAATATGGTAATCTTAAATGTCACCACTACCTCGACTGATCATACGGTCTACTTTCAAGAACCTATTTACATCCATAATATTTCTCTAATCGAGGTCGCTTTTGAGAACGGTTGGTGGAACCTATCAGAGAAAGCTTCATTCACTTGGAATACCCCAGGTGAGATACGGATTCCTTATGAACTTAAGCCGGGGAATTACAATATAAACATCTTGATGGACGCCCTCAAACCCGCGGTTACTGCTGGTTTATTGGAATTCATAGACCACGAATATAGGAAGTTTTGGATTCTAAAAATTAAGAAACCAATCCTGTTCAGTAAGAATCTCTGCGATTCGTTTAATATCGAGGGTACTCCAGAAGGGGATAATGTGTCACTCAAAGTAGGAGAATACAAACTGGTGGTACAACTTCTTCGCTATGTATATATCTATTGTGATGTGGTGGATCCTAGCTTCTCAATTCTTAATGGAAAGCAATCAAACGTACTGGCTATCTTTAATCTCGCGGGCTATAGGTTTGTGGTAGGTACTTACAATCGATGGCTTACCTTGCCCCTACGAGCTCTAGGGACAAGACGAAACAGCCTTCGCCTGACACTTAGAGACGAAGAAGGAAATATTATAGACTTCCGTGGTCGACCTATACGATACGTATTGAAGATTGAGTAAGTTATGATATAACGTAATGGCAAGCGATTCAATTCAATTACTTCCAACGGCACCAGGTATTTATCCGCCGCTGGCTAGCGGGGCTAGCGGAGATAATTTTCGGTTGCAAACAGTCCGAGATACTCTTTCAGATATCGAAACTCAAGAAAAACACTATGAAGGTGTGCGTAAGAAATACGTCCGCGCACAAGGAATTGTCCATGGTATCGCTGTGGTAACAGGAGGTCTATCTGTATTATTATCGGGTTCAGGATTAGCAGTAGCTCTAACTGGTTTTGGTATAATAATCGGCCTACCATTCGGTGTTATTGGTGGGGTCTGTGGGATGATTTCAGCAGCTACAACCATTGGGGTTAAAAAGATCGGAAAAAAAAGTTTCTAAACATGAGAGAACTGCTATGTTAGCTCAAGCGAAAATTAATACGATTCGCGATCTAGTATCGAAAGCCCTTCGCGATGAAAATATATCTGACTCTGAATACGGTATCATCCTCGCTGAAGCAGATAAATATGAGATTATGAGGGCTGAAATTCGCCGCGAGACTTCGACGGCCGCGGGCGGTGAAAAAAACATGGAACAAATTCGAGCCGAACTCAAGCAAGAAGTGCAAAAGGAAATGCGAGCACAACTTGGCAGTCTAGTGGGATAAAAATCAAAATGTCCTATGAGAGGAACAAACAGGGGTTTTATTTTCACTTTGCTAAGAGCAGTCTTTGCTAATAGCAAAATCGTCGGAACGATGGCAGCTGCTAATTCGTATGTATAACTTTATTTACCCACGGAATATCTCATCAGGATTTAAAAATAAATAAATAAATAAGTAATGGTAATGTAAATAAAAATAAATAATAACGTCTAATCATAACTACTATAATAATAATAATCTAATTTTAAATAATGCTAAGTTTAGTACCTGCTTTCCATGAGAACCGTGCATTACATATAATATATTGTAAAAATTGAGAATAAAAATAAGACTTTAGAATAACAGTTAGACTTGTTCAAAACAGCCCGCTCGAAAACTGCTAAGATTATTTGCTTGCCGCAACCCGACTGGGAGGCTATCCCACAGCACCGCACCCTTATAACCAAAGCTATCCTTAAGATAATTTGTGCGGGGCATAGGAATAGCCAGTTTGTCTGGTTCGTATGCAAATTTCGAGACAACGAGTGGGCGATTGTCTGTGGATTTTTTATTTCAACTTAGCAAAAAAAGTTTCAATCTCGAATTTTCTTATTCACATTCCTATCGCGTCAATCCGCCCCTGTTTTACTCGTTCAAGCAAGATTGGGGCGCTAAGGAATTTCTGGGGCGCTCAGGAATTTTAGGAGGAACTTAGGAATGTATATATTTTAGTACCCTTGGCTAGCAAGCTGTCAGAATGAGTTTTCGGGCTCTGAGTGTATTCTAATTTCAGTCAAACGCTAGAGCTATTTTAGCCGTCTACGTAATTATTACATCAGCTGCGTCTTATATAGCCGAGGTTCTACCGGCTTCGTCAGACGTATTCTCAGCAGTAAGATCGAGCGACATGGAAGGAGAGCAACCGAGAAAACGTGTCCATCTGTTTCTTGAGAAACTTGCCAGGGAAACTAAAGTTTCAAGATCACAAGTCGGGGTAAAGCTTTCCAGAAAATTAGCGGAGAGATCTCGCTTGTTACGGCAGCGAAGAAAACTACGAGAAAGACTCAGAGCCCTGGTAAAAGACCTAGAGACGAAGGAAGCCGAAGTACAGCTTGTAGAACAAGACATTCGGCTGCTAGAAATTGCTGTCAACGAGGGGACTGATGATGAAGATGACTAAGCGATATCTAGATGATCCTTCGTGTAGGAATAAAACACCCGCGGCAGGGGTATGGCTCAAACGATCCTTCTCTGATCTGGTGTCGGTGTTGCTTACAGCACTCTTACCACAAATAGTTGTCCTGCCTATTGTTAACCATCGGCACTGATTTTGTCCTCGCATCTTATGGCTGATAATATAACGGTAACATTTCTCTAATTGGTATTTATTAATGGTTGCATAAAATTGGCCGTTTTTTTTATTGGGGGTAGTTCTTAGTAAGGGAATAATGGGGGTTATATGAGGTCTGAATATTCGTTCTCTAGTTCGTACTGGAAGAAGTACTCAACGAGACACTTAACGATACCGTAATGACCATTGTCGTAGGCATAACGTAGTGCGTGGTCGGCGTCCGTATCATAATCGAAGGGATAAAAGTACTCAATAATCAATTTAACAACGGCAAGAAAGCCATTTCTAGTGGCCTTGAATAGCATACCACCAACGTCCTCATATAATTCATCATAATCATATTTGGGGATCTGGGAGTGCTTAAAGAGAAACTTGACGATATCGATATTACCATTTTCGCATGCGTAGCAAAATGCACAGGTGATGTGTATGGCTAGTATATTGAACTGGAAGCGCTTAATTAGCCACTTAACGATACCAAAATTGTTATTCCTACAGGTATTGATTAGTATGTCCCCATCGTAGTTATGCTCGGTTTCATCGTCGTCGTCTTCATCGTAGTAGTATGCCCTAACATTACCATTATCAGTATGGCTATATCCTACTACGATACCATATTCGTCATCGTATACGTCATCCTCGGAAATATTGAATTTCTTAACCAAATTATCTCTCTCATCATCGTTATGAGCAGACATAAGCCCTAATAGGACTACTCGTCTACGGAATTCTTTGTCTACGTTTTCGTAACGTGCTATAGATGCGGCATCATTTAGATGTTTTGAAGTCAAAGAAATAGCGGCAAATGATGTAGGACCGGCATACTCTACGATCTTAGTCAAAATTTATATAGGAAGGTACAATATATTAGCCATAGTATACTTCCGATGTTTCACAATTTGGTACCTCAGGTATACATTAGATATACATACCTCTAATTGAAAAGGTATTTCAGGTATTTCATAAACTAGAGAACAAATTGGCTCTGGTTTCAAACTTAATAATAATTTGGATGGCTATGTCCTATATTCAAAACATACCAAATCAGCTTCTGGTGGTGTAGCTGTTGTTATCGGGCTCCCTGTGCTTGTGGTTTATCCAGAGTATTCAGCGGGTTGCTAAGGATTCTGGGGTTTTTTCGGGGCGGCCATTGGCATGAGTTGAACACTTGAACCAGAACACTAGTTATGTTAGTATCGTGAAAGAATTTAGCGGATTTGTCTTGTCCTTTGAAACCGGAGATCCGCACATGTATAAGTATAGAAGTTCTGTTTGATTTAGAGTCATTTTGGACTATGATTTTTGAATATGATTTCATGTAAGCTTTAACATTGTAATTTTTAATCTACGCATCCAGTGAATACTAGGAATAACAGAGCTAGCGCGATCTCGACTGGTGGGTTGTATTCGAAAGGGAAAACCTGAAAAATAAAGGCAGGCATCTCAACATCATTCGACATGGATCAAGATAAACCGAGCGAAAGCCCAACCGGTGGCAAACAACTTGAAGAATAGGATGAACTTGGGCACCAGAAAAACTCGCTCGCCGGTTTCTAGGGACACGTGAGTAGTTAAGAGCTGCATTGAGAATTCTAGTGACTAATGAAATACAAACTGCCTTGAAGAACCTTGAAATGGCATGGAACAAATAGAACGAGTGTTATCAGTCAAATATTTTGAGAGAATTACAGTAACTGAAAATGAGCATGAACGAGTTTTCAAGAAATATGCTGAAACCAAGACCGAATATTGTCACTGCGTGGGATCAGTTAATGACGGATTGGAGCAACTGAAAACCGTGAGTGTGCCTAAAGTGGCAAAAGGAAAATCTGTAGTCTGTAGGATCTTCCAGGCAGTCAAAATTAAGAGCAATGAAGAAGGAAATCGAAATAAGAAAATTATTACTTGAACAAGAAGAGGAGTTAGCTCGATTTGTAGCAGAAATGGAACAGAAAAAGATTGAAATGGAATTTGAAAGGAAAAGAAGGGCTTGTGAAATGAAGTTTAAAATACAAATAGCAGAGAAAGAAGCTGAATTTTCATGGTCTTGCAAAGAAAGAAGATATTAAGTTGTTACCACCATTCACAAATGAAGAAAAGATCAAACTGATCATGTTCATGGGGTTTGCATCATAACCAGCATTCCCCCAGATGTCCCACAGTTTGTGTCATTACCATACCAGAATCCCCCAGGGGCCATAAACTCTAGTACCGCCTTTAAACCGCCTCCTGAAAACTTGGGCACCACCACCAATTTGGTCACATCCACGAGACATTATTTTTTTATTGGCAACTACTGTAAGAAACTCTGAACATTTCGAAATAATATACAGGGTCAAGACGAGGGGAGTAATTAGTATAAAACATGGATTTAAGGCTTCTTTATCTGTTTTATAGTATAGATTATAAAATATCCCAGAGGAAACTCGCACACTGATTGGCTGAAAGCCGTGTTTATATTAGAGTCTATAGACATGGAAATTCGCTGGCATCTCACTGTGGTGATACTGATGGCACGTGACTGTGAATGAAATCAAAGGAAGAAAGTGTTCAACAAACGTTCAATGATTTTAATCAGCAAAACCAACAGATACATTTTACTAAAATACAACCGACCGACATGAAGTTATCGAATTTGCAAACCATCCGGCCGAGATTATTCATTATTCATGTTAACAAGTCCATATATCTAAAACCAGCAACAGAAACCCGTACTCATAATTTTTAATATTATGTTGAACATACAAGCAAAGATGTTTACAAATATTCGTATTTTCCTAGAACAGTCAGAGAATGGAATAGTCTTCCATCTGATATCGTCACTGCCAAATCTTTACACAGTTTTATGATCAAGTTAAATGAACATTATAGAGAAAATTAGTAAGATAATATTCATTGGATTTTTATTATTATTATATTTTTTCTTTTATATATATTATTTTTTATTTTTTTATTTACTGGACATTATTTAAATTAATATTATTATAGAAACCCTCATTTTGTATTATTTTGCATTTTTAATTTTCTTTTTTTTATTTAATGTTTAGCGTGATAACTGTACATTATGTATATAGTTTTTGCTGACAAAATAAATGTAGATGTTTCCAAAGCTGCCATGTTTGTTGGTTTTGGTCACTTGTGGTCAGAGTATGGCAGTTTCAAGACGAGCAATATTACGGGTTTTAGCATGCAAACATGGACTCGGAGGTTTCTTGTCGAAAAGCTGAATATTCAAGAAGGAAAAGTAATCATCGAAAATGGATTCTGGATCATCAGAAGTGAAGAATACGGTAAGAGTTTTCAACTCTTCTAGCACACATTTTTTTGCTAAGGTTGTAGATTTGCAGCAGATACATTTTATAACCTGTTATCTGCATGTTTTTAATGGAAATCGTTTAATGTTCGCTGTAATAAATGCGAATTTTTATGATTCCCCTAAAATCAAAGAATGTAATCATCAAAGTTTACTACTTGATTTTGAAAATATCAAAACGGAATTGATAATATCTGTAGAAATGATGCCTCGATCGCACATTTTTACGATTGTACCGTATTTCACGAGAAATAAGGAACATGTTTAGGATCTGCATACATTTCTCTGTAAATTTTCACTACCCATTTTCATGATTTGTCACATTTTAAAGGATGTCTGCGTTTTCCGAAATTGATTTCTTGAGGCGCTACTTAAATTTAACTGGAAACACACCCTGAAGGTGTACGATAACCTTAAATATACACTGACAAGTAAGTATAGTCATGTTATTCAGTAAATAATTAAGAGTCGTATTTACTTTGAATTTTCATGCAAATTCAAGGACCCATGGAAAAAGGAGTTCTCCAGAAAACTGGACAATATCCTAACTGCATTAGAAGCGCTGCAGAGCAGTAAAAAGCGAGTGAATGTACAGCAAGTTTCTACATGTATATCAGATACTCAGTGGTTCTGTAACTCCTCCAAGAAGGTTAGTATTTAGCTTTTTAGGTAATAACTTATTACTAAATTGAATTTAATAACTAGAAGTAATCATAGATTATTGAAGGGCATTCAACAAAATAATAAATTCATTGAAGTTCTTATTTTTCAGGTTAGTATTCTACCTTCATTGCGCTCTGTACAAAATAGAAGTCGCTCAACTGACAATAGCAGTATAAACTTAATATTAATTACTGTACCTAACTATTTAACTTTCACCCCATGTATTACTTTAAGGTGTGTCAGCTCGGTACAGAGGATTCCAGCACACGTCTTCTCCTTCACTGGTATGTACATAACATTAATGCATGTGTCCCAAGCACCAAATTGTTGGTGCTTGGGACACGCCAGATGCTGCAAAAAGTCCCTACAGGTCTTAATGTGACCTTGTTGGGGAAGAGGTGTCACGGTTCTCTCTGCAAGAGATCTTGCGGTGCAGATAGATGCAACACTGAGTTGTGATGGAGCGGAGTGGAGCAGCGGTGCGGAAGGATGTGTTTTCCTGTGCTCTGTGAATATACTCAATTTACTCGATCAACTATGGATAACTTAAAACTGGAACCAATCGTAAATCGTAAACTTAGTAAATGCAGATTTGACAGCAAAGGAGCAAAACCAGATTTGTTAGTTCGATTATTGTCCACCAACTGATACCAAAGGGACCGATGAAGACCAAGATTGTACTACTGTTACACTATAAAATGTAACCATTTAAATATTTTAGGGAAGGATTGGTGATTAGAATAAGGGTTTTTAAATAAACAGCCAAACATGGAGGCAGGAAACAGTCAAAATTATGGTAAGGGAATCTTCAACTTCAGAGTTTATAATTAGTTCTTGTAGTTAAGTTTACCTTTGTTTGCTCTGTCACGATTAACAAGCCATAAAAGTAGTAATGAAAACATAGTATTTAGTTAAGGGGTCGATATACATTAGCAGATACATGTATAATCTTAGGGAAATATAATGAGTTGTTCCTTCTTTTGGATATAATTAATCAAACACCCTTCAAAGTAGAGTAAACATAATATCTTTCAATCTCATTAACTCTATGAGAAACTCTCGTTATGTTTGCTTTTCAAAGGAAATGTATGTTATTATGTTTACTGATACTTATGTACAGGCAACTTGTGTTACCTTGGAGTAAAGTATAGTATCATGTTTATATGATCATTACTTATGGGTACAAAATAGGCGGTCCCTAGTTTTGACAAGGATAGGCCCCGCCTCGTACTATCTGATACAGTGTTTACTAAGTTAAATTTGGACTCTACTCTAAAGTTCTCTTTTTACTATTTTCGGTTAAGACAGTTTTTGTTGCGGTAGTGTAAGTAGTAATAGTTAGGCAAATCCTATGTTAACTTTCATTGCCAAATTTATATCCCGAATATCTTTTATTCTTATTTTGTAAATATTTTTCACTGTTTACCCTCAGCGACCAGTTGCCTTACATCAGCATTTATTACCAATCTTAACCAATCAGAAGAAACTTGTAGATTGACAGTTGTCTGTCAATGAAAGTATCTAGAGCTACATTATAAAAGTAGAGCCATTAAATTGTAAGTTGCAGTTAGAGTTCGTGTTGGAGCGAACAAGAACGAATAAAGAAAGTCCCACTCAAGTCTTGTTTGCTCTTCATGGAGTAACGATCCCGGTCCCCGTAAAGGGGGAAACTCGAAACAATTGGTGGAGAAGCTGGGCAGACGAAGGCTTTACCCATAAACGAAACAAGTAGTGTTAGAATCCAGGCAGACGAAGATTTATTCTGTAACAGAAACAAATTGGTGGACGATCCGGGCGGATGATGAACTCAGTAGTAACCAGTGACAGACGAAGAAGAGCTTCAGGTACATGAAAAACATCATCTCCACACCAATAAGGCAAAAGCGCAAGTAAGACATGGCTATGCAATTTTGCATTTGATTTTTCACCTTTCAAAAATCCTAAACAAATATCAGTTAAGTTTTCATTTTAGCATTTGTTAATTTCTTTTGAAGTAGTAGGTGACACAATGTTAATACTAATGGCCACATTGTTTACGATGTGTTGCGGTTAATTCGCGGAAAATTGAAGAAAAAGCAGTACAAATCTATGTGGACGAACAAAGTCCGAGACAACCATTATACGCAGAGTTTTTCAAAATGACAAGAAATTAAACCTTCATACACGACCGGCTGTCGTTTAGTACGCAGAGGAAATTTCAAGTTATTACACGAGAATATTTATCGCTAAGAAAGCGAAGTTTTCCAAGTTACACGAGAATGTTTCTCGCTAAGAAAGCGAGGTTTTTGAGAGTTATACGAGGTTAATTCGCACTGAAGCGAATGTTTCACATTTCAAAGTTTATGGGCAAGAGTCCATTAAGTCAAGTTCACTGCATATCCATAATGGGATATAGGCAAGTGAGTACACGCGTATATATTTCAAAATCCTGAGAATTGATACTGCTATGAGATTGCTACTGTATATGAAAGAAATTTTAACTGAAAAATGAAATGGAGGTAATACGACAAGCTCTGTAATATTAGCTCAACTAATTTTAAAAGCACTGTCATATATGTTACTTGACGGAAAATGTGTCTTAAAAGTCACGTGAAATATATATATTTTTATAAATAAATATTTCTCTACTCTAGGAGTGTTTGCCATTTGAATAAATATTTCCAAAGGCAAGAAAAAGAAAATCATAATTAAAAGTTCAACACATTTAATGTTTGCGAGTCAGGTGATGCAGGATTATACTAAGGTTCTCTCGTTTTTCATTATTACAACATGATGTTCACCTAGACAAATATTCATATTTTCAAGTTCAAATAAAATAAATGCAAATGCAAAATCATGCATGTCTTCTTGTTTAGTGCTTTCATACCGACTTTTCCTCAACAAGTACAGTATCTTGAACATTAGATTCCAAATAATAAACTGTGGTAAAGAATTATCTGACTGAACAGGACATGGGAAGAAAGAAATCTCCATCCTGCAAGAATAGAGACGTGAGAAGACTTCAAATATGTATTGAGAAGCAGCGGAGTGTGGCTGATGTATCAAGTTGTATTATAGTTGATGAAACTCAACAACCAAAATATGTCCAAGGATCCGAATGGATATTTCAAAGAATATTTTGTGACTGCTTATTACTACATCAAACTGGTATTCCAATTTATATGCAGAACGATATTTAACGTTGACAGTGAAACCTCAAGAAGCAGGTTAGTCAATATTGGTCGAGTGAAAGGCACAGCTCAAGCCTATCAAGCAAGCTCAACCACGAAACTTCAAGATGACTCGTTGAGCATCTCACCACTATTAAACCCTAAAATGTCTATGCTTGAAATCTCATGACGATACGAATCAACCGGTTGAAGGAAAGTTTAAAAAAAAATTATATCCTGAATATATTTTGTTCTTATTTTGTAAATCTTTTCACCGTTTACCCTCAGCGACCAGTTGCCTTACATCAGCATTTATTACCAATTTTAACCAATCAGAAGACATCCATATCCCAACTTTGTCCACCAAGTAACAAAGAGTAGGTAATTTCTTGCATCTCTGTCGGTCCATTTGTTCCAAAGAGATGGAATACCTAAATGAGTAGAAAGTCTCAGAGAAAATCGGAAGCTTGAAACACAACAACAACATTTCTTTCGAGAGAGTAAAAAGTAAAATTCATTTTAGTGCGTATAAGTGTATCCCTGATAATTTCCCTTCTGACCAGAAATACTACCGTTTTTCTTAGAATTTTTGCTTGCACATGCAATCACGCCACAATCAGTGATATAGTGCAGACAGAGAATGGGACTGGGCACGAAATAGTAACAATGCATAGATATCTAGTCAGATGAGACCAATCGTGGGTATTGGTGTGTTTCATGGGGTCACGGCGATTATATATGTACCGGTATATGTCGTTATGATATAAAATCATGTACATACATGTATATGTAACTATGTTTATCACATACATACTGAGATTTACGAATGGAATCAGTCATGCGAAAACCCACTTCACAATTTTCCTTAGCCAATCAGAATCGCGAAACGATTTTTTCACACGTGCGAAAAGCGTTTCGTCCAATCAGATAACACCTGCCAAAACATATGGGATTTTCAAACTGGACTTGAGATCGGAGGCGCCACTTTCATTCACTACGAAAGTTGGATGTTTTGACTTTTCTTTTAGATAATGTAATATTGATCTGTAAACAGCCAACTAACGATGTTAAAACTTCCAAGTCAATTGAGGAGTATATTATCGACCAAGAACACAAAATTGCAAGAGCAAAAACTTAGAGAAACAGACGTAAAGTTACTTAAAGAGACAAAGAAGAAGCGAAATTCTACCGAAAGAACTCAACAGATATTGAGATAATCTATGTGAAATCATTCACTTAGTCTCAAAAGAAATTACGGCGAAGATTATGAGCTTTCAATCCTTCGTGGAGTGATTTCAACTTCCATAGACCACGGACATTTGAAAAATCGTAAATATTCTGTGAGCAGAGAAAACCTACAAGCCGTGGAGATGTCTGAAAACTCGTAGCAAACAACTTGGAAAAAGCAGGTATACTAATCTATTGACGATGTAAACTTTATTTGTTGAATCAAAGACAGCTTCACATTGATGTTGAAAACTATTTCAAGGCTAATGTCAGTTTAGAAAGTAAGATTTTCTTTCCATTTTGATTGTATCGAGCATAAATGTTAGTCTACGTTGAGTCGGATACGAAATGCAAAACAAAAAATTGAAAACTACAAATGTACGTGGTCAATGACAAGACCTAAATAAAACCTGTTTCATATTGGAGAACAATCTCAGTATGTATATAATAAACAAATTACAAGATGGAAAGTGCTTTTGTATGGTATTTACACACTTGTTTGTTTTCACAAAACTCACTCGCTCGTACCTCGCTCGTTCGTTTTGTGAAAACAAACTCGTGCGTAAATACCATACGCCAGCACTTCCCATTAAGTAATCTCTATATACATATATAAAAGCCGTGATCCCATAAAACGCACCAATACCCACGATTGCTCTTATCTGACTTGATAGCTCAGTTGGTAGAGCGCCAGACATGTAACCTGGAGGTCGTTGGGTTTGAGTCCCACTTGGGTCAGAGATTTTCTCTTTCCCTCGTAGGGCGTGCACACTTAGCACTACAGCTTACCACTTTACATCACATTCTTTACACTTACTAGTGCTACGTGGCAAACATGATTTTATATCATAACTACATATAATTAAAGTTTAATTCATAATGTTCATCGCGGCATGTGTTCACTTCATTAACATCAGCAGATTCAGCTTGGAATTAGGTTCGTGACAGTGTAAAAGTTGTTCCAGTGAGAATCGAAGAGCCAGGTAAGACGTATTGTGTGCCACGAGTCAATATCGTTGGGATACCTGTGGCACAGGGGACAATGTCTAGACGTTCCGCATCATCACGGTTATCCAGCTTCTCGATGGTGAGGAGAAAGGCCTAGAAAAATGACAACTTCAATTTCCATAGAAACAAAGCACTGCAATTTATATAGGAACAAACAACAAAGCATCTCGATTTCAATAGACGCTCGAGTCCATTGATCAACACCAAGTTACCAATTAACCAATCAGCAAGGCGTTTTCAGGAAATTTTGATCCGTGCAGTCTTATAAAAGGGTTGCCACATATGGAATATTCATTCAAATCCAGCGATATCTGTGATACACAACGTCCACGAAAGAATAATTATCTCATGATAACTGTCTGAAATGTAATGAACCCGTTAGACAATGGCAAGAAGGTCTACAGTGTGATGGCTGTGACAACTGGCAACACCGAAAATGCGACACCGGCATTTCACAGCAAGTGTACAGAGAAGCTGTACAAGCTGGACATGGCATCGACTGGTGATGCTCATGGTGCATCACTGATGATAATCCTTCCTTCCATGCCCCTGCAGCAGAGAGCACTAGAATAGAAGATAGTTTGCTTGGTGAGTAATACTATAAATGAAACGAAACCATGAATCAGTTTTTGAAAAAAAGATTCAACTCATTTTTGTTACTTTTGTTACTGTAGATGGAAACTGCCCTGTAGATGACACACCACCAATGCCAGAACCATTTCAAGAGTCGTCTATATAGAAGACCGAACCATCGGAGATGTGGAACCGCAGCAATTTCAGATTACTTACCAGCTGGTGGAGGAGACCACAAAGCGAAGGAAAGTCAAACTGATAGACAGCCAGGGCTACAGCTACAACCTACAGAGAAGGCGAGCCAATGCCACAGACTGACAATGCACTGTCCGCCCAAAAGTGAACCCATGCAGGGCCACAGTGATTCAACGAGATGACGAATTCCAAACGAGTAACCACGCCCAGAACCACCCTTCAGAAGTTGGAGCTGTAACGGCTGCTAAAATCATCACTACCATCAAGAATAAGGCAATGGCTGACCTGTTAAAGCCAGCATCAGCTATCGTTGACGAGGTAATTAGTATAATTAGGCACCTGAAATTAGTCGCTGAAATTAAGGAAAAGGACAGCGAAACGACAAAAAACAGCATTGTAGATGTTTTTAACGTAATTTATATATTTATTGTTACATAGGTCCTTCTGGAGGAAATGGATGGTGACAAGGCCTCGTTTCCAAGTCTCTCCAAGCCCGAGTACCTTGTGAGAGCAGCAAACCGTCTCAGGCAGTGCCTTCAACCAAATGACTCCACCGATTTGGAGTTTGAGATACACGAGGACCACGTACCGCCAGAATTCCTAAAAGCCGATGTTCAGGTTCATAGAAGACGCCGCCTAATATTTGCAACTGATCAGCAGCTGCACTACTACATATCTTAGGCATATAAGGACTGAATCATTTCAATTTAGCTCTCTCGCTTGTTATACAGCCCCAAGTAAGCAGTCTAAGTGTTAAGTAGATTCGTTAATATTGCGTAATAAGAGAACCAAATCCTACAGCTCAATTTCTTGAGGAGTACAAGTCGTTCATGTCAAACGAACTGTGTTCATTTGGGGAGCAGATGAAGAGAGAAAATGAAGAAACAGTCAATAGCACCGTCAAGAAGTTTAGTTTAGATCAGTCCAGCTCTCATTCCTTCAAGTCTAAAGGTAATGAGGAGCTGTTTAATCACAAGAAGAAACTTGCTGGTCTTTTCGAAACTCCATGGATTCTATCAAGAGAGAGAAGCTGGAAGAAGCCCGAGTCATTAGAAGAAGGTAAAGAACTTAGTTTTACTAGAATGAAGCACGTCATTTTAGCCGACCTTTACGGTTGGGATTTGTTAAAATATTAACAGATGTCTATCGCGAAGCCACATACGATAAACGTTAGCTAAGTCAGCTAGTTCTTTGGTTAAGTCTGATCTTGTAAATTCAGGTTGGAAGTACAATGAGAAAAAGTCTAACTGGAAAACGCTTCAGACCGGTGAATGGTTGGGTATATTTATAGATACGATTATGTTATTTATTGTACCAGAGAAAAAGATTGTAAGTTGAAATGTTTTAAGCAGATTGATTTATGATCCTAACCTTAAGGTTAGGGATGTTGACAGTGTGGCAGGGTTTGTAATTTTCTTGACCATAGCATTAGGTCCTTTGATTAGATTGTTCACTAGAGGCCGCTGACGGCGTTTTTCAACGAGTCAGAATTATGTTTACAGTACGTCTATGCTTTTAATGTTTTTTCCATTAACAGACCTCTGTGACGCCAGTGATATACATGTAAGCTATGGCACATCTGTTTCTATTGGTGGAGACCGTAAATTTTCTATGGGATGTGGAAATGGATGAGTCTGTCAAGAGTTCTTATTACCGAGAACTTTCTATTTCAGTCTGTTAAGTTTCGTTAAATTGTTGAAAGATCGGTATGTTAAGATATTTTCCAATAATCAGAAAGCTGTTTGCATCATTCATGTTGGACGCCCTGTTAGGCTTTTGCAGGAGATTGCTATTGACATTTTGGAAAACTCTAACTTACTCACATCTGCATCAGATCGCTTATCTGACTTGATTTCTAACTACAACTCCACTTTGTCATCCTTGTTGGATGTGCATGCAACGGAGAAATGACGTTTAGTCTCGACACGCTCCCATAAGCCTTGGTTTACTGCTAACATATTGGAAGCTAAAAGGGCCCGTAGGATGCTGGAGTACAAATGAAAAACTTCAATCTAAATCTAAGATGGATCATGGATCAGTGCCTGGTGCTAAATAATATGATTAAGGCTAAAGAAATCAATTTTTCGTATGTCGTCGAGTCTAATAAAGGAGATAAGCGGACGCTTTTTGGTACAGTAGACTGCTAACAGTCCCTTTATTTTTCTTAGTCTCTAGCCACGAAAAACGATATTTTGGCAGAGGGCAGATTGGGCGCAAACGAAAGACTATGTTGATCTTAATGACCTTAGTGAAGTGTTCCAGTCTGCTAATAAGAGATGACATAGCACTGAGACTGCGCTGCTGAGTATTCAGACTGATATACTTAAGAGTGGAACAGCGACTCTGGTGTTACTGCTCTTGCTTGGATTTGTTCATTGTTCATTCATTGCGTAGCCAGTACATGTATGTGTACATTGTGTACCCTTGGACCACTACTTTACTTATTGTATACATCTCCTTTGGGTGGCCATCATCAGAAATCATGACATGTCATTTTCATGCTCACAACATGCAAATTTATTTTTCGTTGGACTCCCAAATGCCAAGATTGAAGTTTGCATTAATGATGTCAGAGCCTGGATGTCTGCCGCCAAGAAACCTCTGCTGCCAAAACAATTACAGCGCCATGGTATATCGATTTCCATTTGCCGAGAAAAACGAGATGGTAAACATTGTAGGTTCATTGTAGATTTCAAATTGTCCAATTTATATTGTTAATGGAAAGAGAAGGCAAAGTGAAGAAAGTAAAATAAATTCTTTCTTCGAGGGTACATAAAATCAAAGCTTTTTTTAGGATAAATAAGGTAGATTTATTGAACGGTAATTTCAAGGTCTTCTGTGCAGTTAAGCAAAATAAGAAGAAACAAAGCCGGAGTTTGAAGCCTGTTCGTATCAATCATCGGCAAAAAACTGTGTGATGCAAAGCGATGACATAGTGTCGGCTCCTTGGTGGATGAGCTTCGTGCCTAACTTTTGCGAAGTGAGAACCTCTGGTACCCAGGGTAGAGTTCACACCATATCCTGCTAGATTTTCGTGAACGAAAATCTATATATAAACGTGTGCATATGATGTTTTAAAAGGACCCTGTCAGATCGAGAACTGAGAAATCACGAGAACTCGGGTCATTTCTACTATACTTTCGAAGAGGTTAATATATGCAGTTTGACTGTGGAAGGAGTCAGCCAGCAAGCAGTTAGCCAGCACAAGAAAGGTAGAAGGGTTAAGCATGATAGTAAACAAACAATGTGTGTTTGTAACCTTTAACTGATAAAAAGTAACATTATGTTTTAATTTGTTGGACTGTTTCACAAAACCACATAGGTGGGTGTTTACCATCAATTTCCACACAAAACCTATAATTACAGGTATTCAAAGCTGAAACATGCTAAAACTCAGGCAGATTTCAGTGAAACAGTAAGAAATTTACACTGGTAATTCACATACATGTACTGTTCTTGAACTTGATGGCTTTTCTCAAAATATCAAATATTTTTTAAAGGTATTGTATATTAGGAATACTTTAAACAATTAATAATAACAATGGCCATATTTATATAGCACCATCTCAACCACAGTTTCATGGTGCTTTACATGACTGACATATCCCGTCAGTGAATTATTTCGGACTGCTTCACGGACGCTAATAGCTGCCACGCAGTTTACAATGTTGAGTGTGGTTAGTGCAATGGCCAGGCTGTTGTACCGGGTGACAATCCCCTGCTCTTTTTAGAGTAGTACAACAGGTTCTTTCACATCCCCTTCAAATACTGATTAGAAGTAGGAGGAGACAAGGCCAACGGCTTATAAACGTCCCTGCCCACGGACGCAGCCGGGATTCGAACCCCCGACCTCCTGCACTCTAGACCGTGCTCTACCAACTGGGCTAACCAGTGAGGCGGTTAGCGGTTAGTGGTTGCCATAGTAACATGAATGATTGAGTGAAAACCAATGGATCACTGATTTGCTGGTCGTTGAGAGCTGAAGCTGTTTGAAGTTTCTAGGCCACACCTCAATTTCCCTTTAGCTTTTTAAGGCTTTTTGTATGAAAGCCATGTCTGTTCGCACCGAGACAATTTGGGGGGTCCAAGTACCCTGCCATAATGAGCACTGAGGGTGAAAAGCAAAATTTTGTGAAGTTCACATCCTAATCTTTAAAGAGAAGTGTAGTTTTACTGATTAAGTACCAATTTTCACCCAAACTAGGCAAAGAGAAGCCCCTTCTTGCTTCTGTGGTGGCACATGTGGTAGATGCAATGTATACTGGCACCAGTCATTATATGTTGCAGCCAAAGAAAGCTGCCTCAATCAAGGTAAAAGTAAGGATAGCTTCTTCTTGAAAATGAAATGTTTAATACAGTGTGTATTTGAAGGTTAATACAGTGAAACAACACATAACAGACAACCTAGTGAAAACATTTTTGTAACACCTTTTTGTAGTATCCTGATAAGAAGCATGACCAGTTGTACATGTGACTTTAGACTTTATGTAATCAGTTATTAAGGAAACAGCACGTGACTAGAATCAGATGGCTTTTGTCAGTTACTCTGAGAGTGGAGAAACTGAGTAATTAAAAAGAGATATATATGTATATTACACTTTTCATTATAGTAAGGCAGTAAATTTAGATGAACATGAGGTCCTGAGTGGCCTTAACTCGGGCCACCTTTAATTAATACATGGAGTTCTAGCATATTTTTGTGTCATACATGGTTTGTGCTAGGATAATTGATTCACTACTCATGCTTGTGATAATTTACTTTACAATCACATGGTTGTACTAGATGGCAAACAAATCTTAATTCATATATTTAAAGGTACTTGTATGAGATCAGTAGTGTTATTAACAAAACCTGTTTGTAAATGCTATTTTCCACCTTCTTCCAATTCTTTAAAACCACCAAAGGTGGTCACAGTCCCTTACAGGAGCTTCTAATTACAACGTTTTACTGATAAATAAATTGGGGTTTCATGAGGGTTGTCGCTGAAGGGACTGGTCAGAAATTAGCAGGGGGAGAGGGTTGAGATGGAGGGTCATATTTATTTGAATCCCCAAAAATGGAAGGTCATAAATCATGGGGAACTGAAAAAGGGGTGGTTTTTGGGGAGAAAGGATTTCTCATTTCTTTGCCTTTCCTCCAAGTAACATGGAACCTCTCGAGACCTGTATTCTGATTGCACCCATAATACTATACTTCTATGGTTTTTGTACTGCACTTTCTAATGGGTTAGGGTGTTTTCTATTGTTGCGTAGGCCAATAGTATCGTTCATTTCGAGAAGTTCCACCCAACCCCTTTCCTGCCGCCAAGAGGAAATGATTACATGTGCCACGGTATCTCGATTTTCATTGGCCGAGAAAAACGAGACTGTAAAAAATTGCAGATTCATTGTAGATTTCAGATTATCCATTTCCTATTGTTAACGGCAAGGGAAGGCGAAGTGGAGAAAATCAAATGCATTCCTTCTTCGAGGGTATAAATCAAAGCTTTCTTTAGGATAAATTAAGGTAGATTTATTGAACGGTTTATATTTCAAGGTCTTCTGTGCAGCAGCAAAATGAGAAAACAAAGCCGGAGTTTGAAGCCCGTTCGTATCAATCGTTGGCAAACAAAAAACTGTGTGACAACATAATATAAATGGCTGCGAACGATACTGTGGGCAGAGCCATAATTTATACTCTCCAGTTCTAGTTTTATGACAGTTCGGTTTCTAGTTATGGCTTTCTACGACAAATCCTGCTATTCTTTTGACAGATCCAATTCAATTTTAATATGGTATTCTCGGATCCAGTTCTGTTTATGGGTATAATTCGTGGTCAAATTCTACATGTATCTTCTGAGTTCTGTTATTCTTTTGATGATTTTAACTTTTTCTTCTTGGTCTCTATAAAGTCACATACAGTTCAACTTATGGACGATTTCATTTCCAGTTCGAATTACTGTCACCATTACACTTAATATAATTCTAAAAGTAGGGAACAAGTAAGATTTGTGTGCGTATATAAACACAAATATTTCAACCTCACCAGTTCTGATTTCCGTTCGCGTTCAAAGACAAGGGTCAATCACTGTTCACTTCCAGGTTTTGCGACTCTTGAGTATAATCTCAAGAGTATTTCAGGAGAGTACTTGGCGGGGTAAACAGCCAACATTGCAAACAATCAATATCCATCATTTGACCTCCTCACAGTGTGTGATCGTAATGAAGAGCATTTCAACAATATCAACACCACAACACTGCAATCCTAGGCATATAGATGCAGCAGTTCAGGCATTTTCTTTCCGTTTCCATGGATTATTAGACCAAAACCATCGAAACCAAACCTGATCACTCCTTCTCCGGCCGGCCAGACTACATGTAGCTTACTGTACGATTGGATTTCCACATCCCTTTCGTAAATGTAAGAATTTTCCATTGAAAGCCCCTAAAAGTCCTGTCAGCCCTAGAATAACTGAACATCTTGGTATTTCATTTGAAGAAACCTTTGGTTAAGAATGGCCCCGAATCTGGCTTGGCACACTATAAGTATAAACCAAGACAGACCACAACCAAGATCGGGCGGGTGTCGAATCTGATTGGTTGTTCCTGTCACTTGTTGGGAATCGAGCAATGGGCTCCTGTGTAATCTGATTGGTTGCTGGCGCATTTCAGCAACACAAAAAAAAAAAAAACAGCTTGCATTTTCTGAATCGTGCCAGCCAAAGGCCTGGCCCGAGTAATTATTAAAATTTAAACCCTAGTTACCACTACACTTATAAAGAATGAAATTATATGTAGTTAAAACACTTTTTTCAGAGGAAATCAGTTTTTTTTTTTTATTGTTACACACATACATATACTTACTTTATTTCAACTCAGATTTACAGATTATCACCGGTAGCCACCTCCTATTGAAACCCTTGGTTAACACATTCCAAGATGTACACGCTAAATATCTGAGAGAATGGAGGTTGTTGTTTGATAGTTACAAAATTTAGGAAATGCATTTCTTGTAAACTATGTAGCACTGGCAAATAATACCTGCGCGCAGTGTGGGAAGACAGCGCCAAAAGAACCAATGAAATCGCTGCCGATACCAACGCTACCGTGGCAGATTGTCAGCCAAGACATATGTGAACTGGAGCAAAACAAATACCTAGTTACCATATGCCACTTCTCGGATTGGATAGAAGTTGACGAGCTGGAAGACACCCTATCAAAGACAGTAATCGAAAATACCAAAGCTCATTTTGCAAGATACATGTATGGGATCCCCATAATGTGTCAAACAGATAATGGACCACAGTTTATAAGCATAGAGTATAGGAACTTCTCAAGAAACTACAGCTTCAAACATACTACATCATCGCCATACTACCCCAAAGGAAATGGTAGAGCAGAGGCTGCTGTTAAGGCTTCAAAATCCATGCTGAAAAAAGCTGACGACTTCCACAGTGCGATGCTGAACTACAAAAACACCCCACCACAAGGTCACAGCTACTCTCCTGCTCAACAGATGTTCATGTGATGCACCAAAACCACACTACCAACAAGAGACCAACTTCTAGAGCCTTCCATGGTCAACTTGCAGGATGTCAGAGAGGACATTTTGAAGAAGAGACGTGACAGCAAGAACTACTATGACCGTACAGCTGGACCGGAACATCAACAGATCAACATTGGTGGATATGTTTACGCAAACCACCACCACAAGATCAAGGAAAACCATGGGCATATGGAGTTGTAACTGGAATGGATGACCCAAGATCTTACACGATCCACACTAATAAAGGTAGTACCATAAGAAGAAACAGAGTCCATATCAGGCCGGCAGCACCACCTCAACCGAACCATCAACTCCCGGCTATGCCGAGTCACCAGCCACTGCCAAGTAGACAAGGGAATTATCAGCCCAGAACTCAACTGCCAGCAGTGCCAACCCCAAATCATCAGCCCAGAAGTACAGCAAGCAACAATGGCAGAGAAAAATGCCACCACCAACAGCTCAGAGCCACATCCGAGACCAACGCCGCCACAACCGATGCCATCGACTGCTGCAGCGAACGAGTCACACACTACAGAAGGACCAAGAATAGTTCCTGCGGCTCCAGCAGAAACAACCACCAGATGTGGCAGGGTCATTAGGACCCCCCGTTAGGTTCAAAGACTATACACCTTAAAAGGACATATAAATAATGTATATAGTTTTTTTTTCTTTTCAAAGAGGGGGAGATGTTGGTCATGTTGGTCAGCAGTCGCCCACACCAATATATGTATTGGGCCCCCTGTGTTGTAGTTGTTGGGTCCGCCATATTGGACTCGAATAAACAAGCTGTTATCCCAAGTTCAGGCTCGACTCCATGAGCAGTTCTTTCAGCTGTTTTAAGCGAAAGGAGAAGACGTGTTGCTGCATGGGATGTGAAATGTGTGGAATGAGACTTTGCTCAGGCTGTTTTAAGAACCATTGCTTTAATGATCTTACATGAAGGAAATTAAAATTCAAACTACGGAAACAAATTGCAAATTTCAGGACAGTTTAACAACAATTTGTCATTGTTAAATATATTATAAATGAACACAAGTTTATAATTATGAAAATATATTTAGCTTTTCAAGTAGAAACTTTGAAAATGTAAATAAATTAGTGTGTGCAGTAGGCTAATGGCTAGTCTTGCTTCTGAACAAATGTCAGAGTTTATGTACATTGTACATATCAGTTAAATTCAAGTTCAATTGAACTTTTTTTGTTTCTTCAGAAAGATTATTTTGTATGCAATAAACTTTATATTATCATGTTGCCATAAAGTTTCTTGTTCTTGATATATTAGCTAAATACTCAAATATGGGTACTCAAATGTGATCAAATCTGGTAAAAAAAACATAGGATTTTAGGGTGTTCACATGGTTCACACCTATAGGTTGAAAGGGTTATAGAGTTAAAACCATTGTGAAAATCACTTTTTGATTAATTGCTATTTTCATCCTGCTAGCTGGAAGTGACTTCTAAAATAATGTGTATTTGATATACATGTATGTTAAAACTTTGTTCTATGTCACTTGTATGCTCCTGTGCATCTGCCAAACATTTTTTTCACAAAATTGCTCATGCATTGACCATAATTGACTGGGACTGTGTGTGATGCCATTAGGACTAGACACAAATATCCGGATATTTTTTGAGATATTTAGAAAATCTCATGATATTTAGAAAAAAATTGGGATATTTAGAATTTTTGAAGGAAAAATTATTAAAATCTTTTTTTTCCTAGCAAAATTGAGAAAGAAAGCTATTTCAATGCTAATCAGGGCATGGGCCAGCATGGGCATTGACAGAAATTCCAAAAAAATATCCCCATATGAGCCTGCAGTAATCAGATTCAGCAGCATTCTCCATTTATAATATATGCCATGCGTGTCTAATGTTAGCGTTTGCTTGTTCAACAAAATGGCGGATGCTGAAAGGTCAAATGCAGTGAATACAGTTCCAGATGACGTACCCTCTGAACCTGAACCTGAACGTCCTGAAGCCGAGTCACGCACAGACCCAGTAGTGTCCCTTTTAGACCGCTTAAGACCTCCAGCACCTAATGACCTTTCAAGGAAAAGAAAGATAGCGAGCAATGCTACAGGTAACCGACGAAATAGTGGAAAGACAAAAGTTTTAAATGAGCCTGTCAATGTCACTGCACTCCAGCGTGTTGGTGAATTTAAAGATGAAGGCTTCATTGTAAGTCAGAGTCGCAGGCTGTTCTGTAGCGGTTGCAAAGAGGAGATTTCCTTGAAAAAACAGAACATCAATGTGCACATTTCAAGTAAGACACTGCACTGCACTGCTCAAGCAGTTCATGACTTCCTGGAACTGCATCTTTACAACAAGCATCAAGGGAAGGATGGTGTGGAAAGAACTGACTGGGAGGGTTATGCCCCGGTATAACGCTACGAGATGGTGGAGTTTCTGGGAGTGGCTCGAGTTGATGATGCCATTGTCTCACAGAGTATGCAAGTGTTCCGCACAGCCCAGTTATTCAACCCACACTTTGTGAAGACCACACGACCTACTGCTGTTGATGTGGATAGGATTCGAGACGTGCCCTTTCTGAATGATGGCTTGGTGTTACAGGCACTAAAGGATGAGCTCCCTGTTTACATCGTTAAAGCAGATCTGCTGAGAGATGGGTTCAATCCTGAGCTCGACATGCTTCAGTGGTGGAAGGATGTCTCTCGAGATCTTCCGTCTTGGTCAGCAGCCGTAACTAAGCTTGTGCTGGTGCAGCCATCCTCAGCAGCTGCAGAGCGAGTGTTCTCCCTACTGGCCACAATGTTTGGAGACCAGCAGCATGATGCACTAGAGGACTATGTCGAGGCAGCACTAATGCTCCGAGTAAATAATCGTTAACTCTGCTTGTAACTGTGCTGCGGACTGCTGCCCTAGTCTTCTAGGAGGCTGCGGGGTACTAAAATAAGTCCAAGGCCGAATTTATGTAAAATTGTTTAGAGTTTCGTTGCCATTTCAGATGACAGGCTACTTTTTGAGGTTATCACTGTAATATTTATGAGAATAAAGCCAGATATTTTCAAGATATTTAGAACTTTTTCGAGATATTTAGGTGTTTTTTTCGATATTTAGAAAAAAAATGGGAATTTCCGGAAACATATTTAGGCGATTTTGCGTGATATGTGTCTAGGCCTAGATGCCATTCATTAGATGACATACGTGTACATGTATTAATCTTTCATTCTAGGTTCAACAAGTTAGACCAATTGGTGGAAAAGAAAATCGAAGAGGGGAAGAAATCTCAGGATGCTAATGACATACCACGAAAAAGGAAGAGGGCATTGTAAAAACCAGAATTGAATTGTTACAGCACTACAAACTGCTGTAACAGAAGCAGACTGGATTGTCAACAATCGACTGATTACGCATGTACCAGGAGATGCAAATGACATTGAAGCTTTGATACCAAACCTGCATGCTTAAAGCTGCTACTAATCTGCTACTCCTGCATGCTAACCCCATCTTCAAAGATGTTGTTGTTAGTGACCAAAATAAATTCTAAGAAACTTTCGTGACAAGCACAAGCACTGGTGAATTTCTTTTGGAGGTGCTTGATCAGAGAATATATCCCAAGTCTGACAGAGCGAAGCAAATGGAGGGATAAAACTTGGAATGTGAGAGGGGGGCTTAAACAGCCCAACCGAGAGGTATGTGGTTGGTTGGTAGGTTAATGCATACCCATCCAGACCAGGACGGGGTGGTTAGAGCACTGAATAAAACACTGAATTTCTAACGGGACCAGAAAAACAGCCATTGAGGCTGATGAAAGCCAGAACACAACTAAATCACAGATCAAATTGGAGAGGAAAACCGGAGAACCCAGAGAAAACTCTTGGCAAAGGGCGAGATATATTTGTACCAACAAACCCAACTCACATAAATGTACAAATGTATGGGACTGGGTCCGGGAATCGAACCTGGGTCACAGAGGTCAGAGGTGAAAAGCTTAACCACTGCGCCACCCTGCAGTTACAGTGCATACTCAGTACGGAGATTACAAGAGGCCTGTGACAAAGATATGTCTGCTGGCGGAAGCTGAGGGCTGATGTTGTCTCGACACATCATCTTGAATGGGGACAGGGATGTTCTTCCCACTTCCAGGACATTTATTTCCGGTGAGAAAAACTGACTTCCGTTAATACTCATTTTAATTGTGATTGACAAGTTACACACGCTGCTAAGAGGTGACTTCAACTCATGTCTTGCGAGAGCTGATATTACAGAGGTATGGTTGGTACACAAACATTAAGCCTTAAGATTAACATATTAAAACTTTTATCAAAAACACTGGGCCAGTTTTGCATGGCACAGTGAATCGAGCGAGCGCAGGGCTTTTGAGTTGTAAATCCACTAGTTTTTGCTGATTTTTGGATTTTTTTGGGAATTTAGTTACAAATAAATGGAACCAGCTTCCAAGAGTGCTTCTTAACGTCATCCCGCGACAGCACGAGTTGATAATAAATAATGATAATAATAATATTGATTTACCCACAATAAATTTACAGCGTTGCTGATGTGGTTGTGCTTATAACTACGCTATGCTACCCTAATAATAATAATATAACTCATTAACTTATACTTACTATATTCAGTTATTTACAGTAGTTGTTTTTCTTTTAAGATTACTTTTAAAATTATTAAGTGATGCAGTTGACCTTAGGTCATTACTAAGGCTGTTCCAAAGCCTTGTACCTCTGTATGTTAGTGACAATTTCAGGTAGTTGGTTTTCGGTGTGGGTAGACTGATACAGTGAGTGTTACATGTACATAAGGAGTATGTAAGTATCCTCTTAGGGAAGGCACTACATCATACAGGAGGAGCTGTAGGTTGTGAAAACATTTATGTACAAAACAGGCAAGTCTTAGGTTATAGTAATAGTTCAGTGGCTTCCATTTGGCAGAGGCAGCTAGTTATGTTGGTACTCAAACATTAAGCCTTAAGATTGACTTTCATCAGGATCACTGGGCCAGTTTTGCAAGGTGCAGTGAAAATATGAATTGCATTGCAAGGTAATAAATCAGTATTATGAATTAACTTAGCGACACCCATTTTCTATTCAGAAACATCCAAAAGCTGTGTCTACCAATTCCAACATTTGTGGTTGTTTAAACATAATGACAATCAAAGCGCATATGACATCTCAACTGGCAATCATCTGGTTTACAACAAAAATGAAGGAATGTTCTGTGTTCTCTGCTGCACTCATAACATATCCAGTCCCTCACCAACAGTGTCTGAAATATAGCACAATGCATTAAGCCACACAAGAATAGTGCCACAAAAGAGGCTGCCATTCACAATGAGCACTTGCAAAGAGCATTGCCTGTCTACAAGGTGACAGAAAGGGAAACAGGAAGAAATGAAGCGAAGTGCTAGGTATTTTGTTGAATAAAGGTGAATAAAGTCTACTTCATGGCGCCAGCCACGATTTAGATAAGCTCCGACATAATCGGCTTGAAAATCCAAATGTAGCACCCAAGTTTAACATTTATTTATTACAGATGGCTACTACAGAAGACCTACATTTAAAGAAACTTATAGAGTGAAATGAGACCAATTTACTCGAAAATCGATCAATTAGAGAAAAAATTCTGTGACCCATAACCGACCCGCTTGATACAATCGACATGGAGGCACTCGATGTGTTATGCAACAACAGCCTTGCCAACCTAGAAACGCTCCTGAGCAGCCTTCCGGTCCCAACCCAGCCAACTACATCCACCCCAGTCTCTAACCAACTGCCCCATCCCAACCACGTGCCAGTACCAGAAGAACTTGTTAACAGTTGCGTTACACCAAGAAAAGCCCCTGAGGTGATACGAATCCTCAATCAGGAGTCCTCACGCCACCTGTGCGCCCTAAAGCTACTTCCCCAGTTCTTCAGCCCCGAGGAGCTACAGTCTCGTAACTGCGAGGGAAAGTATGGGAAAGAGGCGCTGGATTCTAGAAGGCTGAACTCCCTCAAAGGTTATTATTGCCGATGTCGTTGTCTTCTTTACGCTGTCACTTGTAATTTGTTTGTACTGGGAACTTTATTGATTCTCTCAAACTTAAACCTCCACAAAGTGAAGGTGTTGCTCCTGAAAGTTAATTGATTGTTCATAAAACTTACCATGCAAATGTTGTCAATTTATTTCAGTTTTGGTGCTCACGAAATTCCCAATAAGTGACAGAGAGACAGAGAAAAGCGTCTGGGGTACCGTCAAAAGCAAGATAAACTCCAAATGCCGTGCGAAGAAACATAGGATCCATTTAATCAATTCAGCCGGAGGCAATGCTGACCGTTCAGTTTGAGCGCTGTGTAACTGTTTGAATTATAAAGGACGTGTAAATAATGATTTTCTCGCATATGTCTTTTAAAGCATACTTTTTGTACAGTTGTATATGATAATAATTTATGTAACTACATTGTTGAGTGAAAATGTAAATAAAGTTTCCTTTTTCAAATAATATCTAATTGTGTTAGATTATTTCCCAAAAACTTATTTATACTTCAAGCCATATAGTTACTAACTATGCTCAAGCCATAGCATACCTTTTTTTTAAGAGCAACGGATAGCTCAGATCAAATTCAACATAATTAGACAATCAACCTTAAAACATGGGGCTGATAAACGGCTATTCCCACACCAGCGAGCCGCTCGTTCGAACAGCTTTCCAATTTGAGAAAACGGCTTTCCATCTCGTGCGAACGGCTTTTGCTTCCGTTTGAACGGCTTTTTAGGCCGTTTGAACGGGTAGCGAACGGCTTTTCAAAGCCATATTAACGTTTTTGCGTGCAGGGTCACATATTGCGTTGCAGAACAGAAGCATAATTTTTCTCAGAATGATTGTGTCGAATCAGTATGTCAAATAATAATTATTATTATCTATCGCTATGCATGTCATACTGAAATCAGTTGCAAGACAATGGTATGGTTTTAGTTTTTCAATACAATTTGAACCATGTAATTTTTGTATTGATGAATTCCAGCACAAAGTGACCGGTTATTTTCTAGTGTATAAAATATATATAATGCACTTATCAATTGAAACCCATGCCTGGTTGGTAATCTATAGAGTATACATTTGTTTCTTGTAGAACAATAAAGCAAACAGATGAAACTGAAGAATGCTGATTCCATGGAGAGCAAGACGAGGAACTATTATGCAGCTGAGTCCAATGTTATTGAAACATCAAAAACAAAAGTTAAAGTCAATATTATTACAAATCAAATTGTGGTTAGTTTCAGTTGGACTACATGTATTTGTGAATCAGACTAAATTTTTATACTGCAAATGGCATTTCTGGCCATGTACCTTGTAGCATTTGCTTAATGATCAGTTCAAGTAATAAAAAATATATCTACGATTTACGAGTTTCAACAATTTTCAGCAGTAGCATGAATTTCAACCATTTTGAACCAAAGGAGACGGCTGAAATTCAGGCTACACAGCACAGCAGATAAGTGGTCCAATTAAGCCTTAATTCCTGCAGATGAAGTACAGTATGGGTGACCGAAACAGAAGGTAATTAAAAGAAAGCACAGACACAAGTCATCAGGCCAGTATTCCTCAATTCTTTTATGCTAATAAAGGTAATTTACTGCCTTTTCCTTTGTTCTTCATAAAAATATTATATTTTGCATTACATTTTCAGTGACTGACAAACAAAATATAAACTGCATATTTATGCATGCATAGTTACTGTAGTACTTATGGACTTAGTTCTTATTTTGTTTAGCTATGTAGATAAAATACA
The DNA here is from genome assembly GCA_030867875.1 of Actinernus sp. WN-2022. Lineage (NCBI taxonomy): Eukaryota > Metazoa > Cnidaria > Anthozoa > Actiniaria > Actinernidae > Actinernus > Actinernus sp. WN-2022. Next base: position 5,286,081 of record JAOWCC010000237.1, read on the forward strand.
TACATGTGCATCATTGGTGGAACTTTTTAAGTACACCTTGAATGCCTGCAAAAGTTACCGTATTTACCCGTGTATAAGCCGCACCTGTAGATAAGCCGCACCCCAAGTTTTGAAGCTTGAATTTAGGAAAAATAACTTTTTTTGAAAAATACAAAAAATAATTAGAAAATCTTTTGTCCGAGTTCATAAATGCTTGTACTTGATGCCAAACTTCTTCAAAAAAAGAATAATGTTTTGTTGGAGTTCATAAACACTCGTACTTGAAGCAAAACTTCATCGGATTGTCATAAATAAATAATCACAACTTTAATTCGATCGAATATGGTTCAACTTGCCTTGTCATTTCTTGTGTATATTTTAACCTGCAGTCTTTAAATCACTCCAGAATTCTTCCGCATTTATTCCCCAATTAACTAACAGCAATTCCAAGGAACCGCTTTCCTTTAATCGCTAGAGCAAGAAAGGTTTTCTGGCGAAACAATACTTGCACGAGTAGGTCTGAGGTCCGCCATCTTGGATTTTCATGAACTAGTGCCAATCTCCCACGTTTAAAATTGCGAAGAATGCCTGGTTGTTTAGATGCATGCTTTGACAACCGCTGCGAATCAGCCTGTTTTTGAAGGTAAATAAGCTTAATCACATTTAAGTATTCACGACATTCTAATATATTAGGTCTACGGTGGGTCTTAGAATAGTTTTTGCTTTAACTCTTTGAAAGTGCGTGTTTTTTTCCCAATGATTATGCTTAAATTGCTATATTACACGATCGGATGCGATTTGAACCTGATTGTAATATATGCACCGTCGCATAATAAAAGCTTCATTCAGGTTCATGATACATGTATGTAAATATATGTTAATGTTGGGTCACCTTTCTAGGTGTTCCCGGAGATAAGCCGCACCCCCGATTTTGAACGAAAATTTTGGGTGAAAGGGTGTGGCTTACATGTATACACGGGTAAATACAGTATATACCCTCCCTGCAGGTGTACATGCAGTATTTCGGAGTACAGTCTAGTTGAAGAGGTACATTTGTGGTATACCTCAAGTGTACCCATAATGGTTCCAAAAGTGCGCTACTTTGGGTATACCTATTTTGTACCTATTTCGGGTAGGTTTGGGGTATATTTTAGGTACAAATGAAGTATACCCCAAATGTACTCCATTTTGGTAAGGGGAGCCACAGCTATAGCAGCATCAGAACGGATTTCAAATTGGGCCAGAACTCTCCCTTTGGCCTCTTGGGACACGACAGTGTGCAGTCAGAATGAGACGTGACAGTCAACAGGATGTAATGCAACCCGTTCAAAACATAGAAAAATGATGATAGCCATCAAACAAATAAAACATTTCACTAAAATCACCATAGAATATTTAATGCATAAAAGCTAATTCCTGAATCCCATTTAATTCAGTGGTTGGGTCATGTTTAAGTGAAAAATTGTGTTCACATTGACATTAAATTTTTTAAATCACTAATCACAAATATACAAATACCTCAGTCACGCATCACAGTAAAATAAATAACCTTGATCATGCGTCACAAAAGGTTTAGGGGACCCTCTAATAATTCCATATAAATAGAAAATTACTCAGTGGTTAGAAGATATGAAGTTTATCCTCTCAAGTCCAAAACATTTCATTTGTTCATTGTGTTCACTCATTTAAATATTTTGACTCTTTGAAGAGAAACTTCCCATCTTCACACCACCAGGTAATATCCTCTATGTGTTGTCAGAGTAACATACAGTAAATCAAACTCTTAAAACATGAAACTCACATATGCCATGACTTGGTTTTGACCAGCTCTCCTCCATGAAACCACTTGCCCACTTTGCAGACTTCTGAGGACAATAAGTTCAGGTTTATGACATGACAAACACAGAAATTTGACTTCACATTGCAATGCTAAAGAATGTTCTTTCCAAAGCCCCCACATCTCAAAAACGATAAGTTGAAGGGCTGTGTAAAAAGGCCCTAAGTGTCTCCTGATCACGTTCTAAATTCTCCTTCAATTTCTTTGTTTTCTAAGAGAGAATTTAAAACGTGATCAAGAGTCACTTATGGACTTGTTGCACATAGCCCTTCAGTTTGTCATGCAAGGCTAGAAGTCAGAACCTGACATAAGTTACATATAAGTACAGGCGTACAATAAAAAGTGATGGGACGTATTGCAAAAACGTACCTTTCAGTATCTACGACGAGCATTAATTAGGCAATAACTTGGACTGAAAAGATATTGGAGCTGGTTTCACAGCAGCACGTTGCTCAGATGAAACATGGATGCCGTCTACTCCAGTCCATGTAACCTTCCACCATCTGTTCCACCATCTAACCAGCCTTTAATATACAGTGTAGGTAATCACTACAAGTGAAAGCAGTGGTTATTGAGAAATTGTATTAGATTTAAGAGCATGTTTATAGCAAAAATAGAGAAAATTTCATATGTCATATTGTAATCGCTTATACAGATTGTAAGCTTGGGCTACCTGCAAGACAATTAACAAAGTAGCCTGATTTTAATTTCAGCAATCACCAAGCGCTTTATTGGCTTTCTGTATATTACTTTTACATCGCCAATGGCTTCCCATACTTGGGATTTGTCTTTTGGGTTACCTGTGGTGATATTGCAGCTCAAGATCTCGGGCACAGTTTATACAGACTGACCCTAAGCTGGTATATTTTTCCTAGTGGGCTTTTATTTTATTACTTTTGTTAATTAAGCTGTGTGCTTGTACAGGCTATACACACTTTGTTTGGAAATGGTGTGGATTGGTGGTGTAAGCAGCATGTGTGAGCTGAAATTGAAAACTTTCACTGAATCTGCAGTTTCCCCCCTTTTTCCTAGGTCTTAAATATATTATCATATGTGGCATAAATACAAGGTGTTCAGAATCTTGGCAAAAACTTTGCAAAAACTCTTTGCAAAATCTAAAACTTGTTTTGAAGCAATAAAAGCCATGAGCGGTCCGGTTGGCGAGGTCCATACTGCAAAAAAAATGACCCACTTGCTAATCAGAGCGAACGATTTTGATGGATACAGACCAGAATTTTTTTTTACCAGTTTTTAGTTAAAACAAGTTTCTTAAGGAAATCTCAGCTGAAAAACAATGATTGCTCTCAAATGATTGTTATGCATGCCTATTAAAGTCTCTTTCTGTATTTGTCCCCAGTAAGTTGTACACTTCATGTCATTTATGCACTGACTTTCATGATGATACAACTCATTTCAATTTCCTGCGTGCTGCCATCTTTGATTTTATGATGTCACAGTGTTGCCCCTATTGTCAGAAAATAATAGCTCTTTTGATGTCAACAATAGGGGCAACACTGTGATGTCATAATATCCAAGATGGCAGCACACAGGAAATTCAAATGAGTTTATAACTATAAATAACCGGCATAAATAACATCTAGTGTACAATTTACTGGAGACAAACACAACAGCATCCATAACAAACACTTGAGCACAAACATTGTTTTACAGCCGAGGTTCCCTTTAACATTTTCCTTAAAATATAAGGAGGATTCAATTTCCCATAGCAATTTATCTACAGTGTAGTTGGTTCCATTCTTTTATATAAAATGTGTTGCTTGTCGTAATTCTGCTTTACTCTTGGAAGGCAAAAGTCATATTTTCTTCTGGTATTATAAGAGTGAACATCCCTATTTTATTAATGTATTAATTAAGTCACAGTCAAGGAGTTCATTAAAATATCTTTAAAACAGTAACATGCACTCAAACCCAAAACTTTTTCACGCATGGAAACGATATTGCCGAGGCGACTCAGCAATTGCTAATACTCAACAGCAATTGTTGATTTTAAAAACAGCAACATCCTTTTGCCGGTAATCAAAATATTGTTTTCTCAAAACGATATATTGCTTTTGTAAGTAAAACGGTAAAATCTCCAATATTGCTGTTCTTTCTAATTAGGTCGTACATTTGCTGATTAGAGTTATTTCTGTTGAGATGTGTAACAAAAATCATGCCACTGCCCATACTAGGGTGTCTCCAAAACAGAGAAGTCCTGCAAGAACTTCTTGCACCACAAGAACCCGCTTTTTGCAGCTCCAGCCGCAAGAACACGCAAAAAGTAAAGAAGTGGATGATCCGCTTTCTACAGCTCAACCACAAGAACACGCATAAAGTGAAACAATGCAAAAACACAATGCAAGAACTTCGATACGCGGGCACAATGCATGCTGGTTCATGGTTTGTTTACAAGTGTGCACAGCTAATTTATTTAGAAAGACTTTCAGTAATATTGTTGATTAACTTATTTTCAAAGACATTGAAATGTTCTTAACAATGTGCTTTCGTTTATGGTACTAACTGTTTATTAATTGTTTCTTTTGTTTTGCCAGGTTTTCTTGGTATTGCAGTTTGATCCGACTTCTTTGATTTGCACATTTACCGATTATTGTTGAGTCGATCGCAAAATGCAAATTACCACTTCTTGTTGACCTTCAAAGTTTTGGGAAGACTTATTCAGTGATTAAAGCGCATTTAAATTCAAAAGTATTCCACTTTCCCAGTGGAGGTTTTCTGGTAAGAATATTAATACAAACAAACTCACATGTTTACCATACAAAAAAGCAACATAGAATTCTCTAAAGTCGCGGAACTGTCGACTATTTACGAGCTAAGATTGTGTGCCAGCCTTACTATCAAGTCCAGACTCCAGACTTTAATAACGAATGTTTTTCTTTTCAAGACTCTTCACTGTGTTGTCAAGACTCTAGACTTACTCATTCAGATTTATGTTTCGGTATCATTGCAAGACCTACAAATTTGTTCTCCTACAGATTTCAATACAAGTGTTGTTCTGGACTCTAGACAGTTGCATGACAAGTCTGTTTCTTTAAGGGATATCAGATCGACCTTTGTGGAGTTGCATAATTTAGTTTATGCAGTTGTGTGTTGGCCGGCACACAGAGTTCTCTAAAGATTGTCCACCCACTTGCAACAGACTCTGCCAATTGTTCCATGACAAAGGATACAAAGACATGACAAATGTCCATGTCAAAATTGTCTTTGGGCCAAGATTATGTGCCAGACTTATTAAGTCAACTTAACGAACAGGATTATATTCAAGACGTTTCACTGTGTTGTCAAGAATCTAGACTTACTCATTCAAATTTATGGGATTGTGTTTCGGTATTGTTGCAAGACTTAGAATCTGTATCGTAGTCCTGAGAACAAACTTGTATTGTCTGTTAATGTGCTTTTCGTTCTATTATATAAATTTATTTATCACTATTTTAAAGTCTCTCTGTCTCTGATGTCGAGTACATTTCATGCTACCAAGAGTGGATTGTGAAAAGCCAATTTGAATCTAATATAAAGGAATACCGTAAATACATGTACTGGCAGATAAGCCGCACTTGCAGATAAGCCGCACCCAGAGTTAATCAGCTCAAATTTTGGAAAAAAGTTTTGTAATAAAAATCATGATTAGAAATCTGCATCACCCAAGAGTCCTTGCCCCATCAAACTTTCAACAAGACTATTCCTTAGTTTTACCCATAATTTTAAATCTGAAAGTGTTTAAACTTCATGTCTACTTGAATTGCCTACCACACATATACAATAGAACTTTCCATAGCATTTGCTTGATGGTACGTTTTCATCCAAGGTCGATCGTTAGCTAATTTTACGTCAACAAAACCATCAAAGCTTAGTAACCACACATTTTATTGGAAGAGAGAAAACTGGACACTAGAATGCTGCCGTGTGTGTACAACGTGTGCACACAGACAAAATCAAAACATGGAGCACAGTGAGAAGTTTGCCTTTTCATCTGCCATACATGGTTATCACATCTACAAGGACATCTGGAAGTCATCTATCGGGGAGAAACTGATTGCTAATAGAGAGATGGGAAATCAGTTCGACAAATTTACTGTTACTAAGCAGTGGCAAAACAGTTGGTCATCTACCATGTAAGTGAGCTTATGTGAGTACTCTGGCATAGCGTGGTATTTTCTCACTCGCGGAGGAACTACAACTGTTGAAGTCATTGGGAAATGCCAACACTGCAAAAAAGTTTTGTGGTAGAATGGAGATTCCGTGTCTGGTGACACTTAGTTCTTTGAGAAAAGCGACTGTTGACCACTTAAAATATATTTTAACAAAGGGGATTTAAGGTGGCCCGCGGCTATTTATTTTGGCAACGGGGGTCCATTTAAATTGCGTTTTTGAACAGCTAAACATTATCCGATTCCCGAGATTTTTTGAATTTTTAATAAAGAATCCTCGAATGTTATAAAAAGTACAATTAGAAAGTGATTAACAGAGAATTGCTGAAAATATAAGCGATTTTCGAAAACGTTGTTTTTTAGGAAAGAGCGTATATTTCAAAACCCAAAAGATGGATTTGTTCCATTTTACTTTCAACGAGTGCCCAACCTCCAAGGTCTGTGACAGGCAAGTTTCAGGTTAATCGGCACCATGCAAGTTTCTCAGCAAACGGCTGATCAATTTTAACCTTAAAATGTTATGCTCAGGCATCTGGTTCAACTGCTGGAGAAATATTACAGTAATAATTAAATCGTACATACCATATGGAAGTTCAATACCACTTGAAACTTCTGTGCCAAAGTCAAGAAGATCGGAAAACTGCAACTAACGTTATGCGGCGAACGAAGTAAGATAGGTTATTGCTGAATATTTGCGAAAGTCGAGAAATTTGTATTCTTTCGGCATAAAAAAAATCACTAGTTTGTTTTTCTTAAGTTTCTAATATGACTTACAGTAGCATATTTTAAAGTACCTTACCGAGTTTCAGCGCGCTTTGACCATACGCTTTTGAGAAATAAAGGCTGTAAACTTCAGCTTGCGTGAGACTTCTAAAATCTAAATGCTTGGAAAACCCCTCATGTTAGCTAATTTATTCAATGGGTTTGTTTTGAATTTCCGCACGGGTTCTGCCACTTGGGAATCGCGAGGCAAGGAATAATTAAAATTAATGTTGAAATTAAAATTAGGATTACATTGTAATTCATGCGACTGTGTGCAGTAACCCATGCAAGTGTGACAACTAACACGCAAATCCTGGCTAAAATGGTGTTCGTTTTAAATAAGGGACAGTTATTCAAAATAAAAGTTAAAAAAGATCCGTACCGTCGAGAAAAAATAAAAATAAAAAGCAGTATTATGCTTTTGATACCGGCTCTGATACTCCTTGGCACCAAAACATTACTCAGCCTGGACTATTATTACAATTTTAATTTCAACATTAATTTTAATTATTCCTTGCCTCCCGATTCCCAAGTGGCAGAACCCGTGCGGAAATTCAAAACAAACCCATTGAATAAATTAGCTAACATGAGGGGTTTTCCAAGCATTTAGATTTTAGAAGTCTCAAACAAGCTGAAGTTTACAGCCTTTATTTCTCAAAAGCGTATGGTCAAAGCGCGCTGAAACTCGGTAAGGCACTTTAAAATATGCTACTGTAAGTCATATTAGAAACTTAAGAAAAACAAACTAGTGATTTTTTTTATGCCGAAAGAATACAAATTTCTCGACTTTCGCAAATATTCAGCAATAACCTATCTTACTTCGTTCGCCGCATAACGTTAGTTGCAGTTTTCCGATCTTCTTGACTTTGGCACAGAAGTTTCAAGTGGTATTGAACTTCCATATGGTATGTACGATTTAATTATTACTGTAATATTTCTCCGGCAGTTGAACCAGATGCCTGAGCATAACATTTTAAGGTTAAAATTGATCAGCCGTTTGCTGAGAAACTTGCATGGTGCCGATTAACCTGAAACTTGCCTGTCACAGACCTTGGAGGTTGGGCACTCGTTGAAAGTAAAATGGAACAAATTCATTTTTTGGGTTTTGAAATATATGCTCTTTCCTAAAAACCAACGTTTTCGAAAATCGCTTATATCTTCAGCAATTCTCTGTTAGTCACTTTTTAATTATACTTTTTATAACATTTGAGGATTCTTTATTAAAAGTTCAAAAAATCTCGGAAATCGGACAATGTTTAGCTGTTCAAAAACGCAATTTAAAAAGACCCCCGTTGCCAAAATAAATAGCCGCGGGCCACCTTAACGGAAGTATCCAGAACAAGTAACAAACAAGAAACAGACAACACAAATGGCTATTTAAGGAGCCACCAAACTTGCAAAAGTGATGATCGAGTGCTTCCTTTCTTTTTGTTTTGTTTTAATCAGTCTGACTTAGTTTTTTTAAACATTAATTTATGGAAATTTATTTGACTTTTTTTTTTATGTTCTCACAGATAAGATTTGCAACGAAGATTTTGGGTAAAAAGGTGCGGTTTATCTGTCACTGTTTATGGTATGCTGGCTTCCTGCCCAGGTCAAATCATATTCAAAGCATCCAGGGAAAATTCATGGACTCGATTGTGTTTTTAATCTGGTAGAAATAATGAAATTTGTTACCCTAACCGCATGTGTACTTCTTTCATGAAACAAATAAACAATCAAGAGCATTTTACTTCGACAAGCTACTGGTTCAACAAGTCCAGAGGCTGCTCTCTGCAAGTCGGCATTTACTCAAGGTCCTGTAGTATAATCATATGGTCTCCGGGATTTTTCAGTATCTCCTCCCGTTACCACTGGTGAGCTATGATACAACAATTTACTGAACAGCATTCCCCTAGGATAACACAGATAGCCCAAAAATACATAGACTATAGTACCGTCCCTGGTGCAAATCCTGGACAGGATCCTGTAGGATCCTACACAGGGACAGGATCCTGAGCAGGAATAGGATCCTGAATAGGATTCTACATAGGAACAAAATCCTGAATAGGCTCCTATGTAGGAACATAATCCTGAATAGGATCCTATGTAGGAACAGAATCCTGAATAGGATCTTGTGTAGGACCAGGATCTTGAATAAATACGATCCTGAAAAGGATCCTACATGTATGACATAGGAAATTCTTGAAAAATTATAATATTTCTAGGAACAGAATCGTTATAAGAATTAACTGGAAAATGTCATGCTCAATTTTTGATGACCCCACCCCTCCAATAATTTGGCATGGAAATTGGGGACCCACCTCCTTTTTCCAACATCCAGCCCCCCTCCCCCCTGTAATTAATGACCAGTTCCTGATTTTAATTGTTGTTGAGGGAATAAAAAAACTCTAACATTAACAATCTTCTCCTGGTTGTTTTAGACTAAAGATTATGATATTACTCACCAATTTGTCTGGCTTGTCCAAAAAGAAAATTCCCATTGTTTAATTAAGCAAAATATTTTCATCCAGCCCCTTAAGTGTGCTTTCATCGAGAAATTCGAATATAAACATGGCAGACACAAAGTTCCATTTTAACCACAGGCAGTCCAAGCTACATGTATTGATTTAGGAATGTATGGGATTTTTTTAGAAAAGTATGAGTACTCATCTAAAATCGTAATTCTTATTGTGGTTAATTGTTTTTACAGGCTTTGGATTAAGGTCGACGTGTCATTTCGGAAAAACGCTCTTGCAACGTCGGAATTAAAGCCACATAGACGTACTATATACCGTTTTAAAGTTCTTGAATTGAAGAAAGTACATATTTAATCCGTTTTGAACAAATGTTAAAAGCGTAGATGTTGTATATATTTCTACGCGAAATGACTCTGTCCGCCAGAAGGAGTTCAGCCCTTCAGGCTTTGAAACAATTTTTTTCTTAATTAGCCCTTTCGAATCCCAAATAAATTGACTCAAATACTGTGTCGGGCATTTTTGATATATTGCGTATTACAGATTTTATCCCTTTTCAAAGTTGAAAAAGTAGTTTTTCATCCCATTTTGATACAACCCAGGTCATAAAACCTGAACGAAAAATAATTTCAAAATTCCCCGACAGTATTTGAGAAACGGCTGTTTTCCACGACTCGTGAAAAACTTAGGAAAATTGGACAAAACGCTAAAAGGCTGGACTTCAACAAAGTTCTGTTTTTGGCCGAAAAAAAGAGCAGAGAAACAGCCCGATAAAAGGTTTTCGATTCATTTCACGGTTGACTAAGATTCCCGCCTCCAAGGGTAATCTCATTAACATTAGCCAATCAGAGCGATTCATGTTGTGTTCAGTCTCGGCCGATTACAAAGTTCAGACGAGCCGCAGAACAGAGAAGCTATACAGTTCACACTCGATACTTCTACAGAAACTAGTTAGCTATAGTGTCGATTCCAGCTTAATTTAAAGAAGAAACACTCTTTTAGGAGTACAGAAAAATGGCACCACAGTAAGCAAACAATTAATATCATGCAGGGAAAACCACTGCAGCGCAGCTCGACCACACCATGTACACGGTAGGCTGTTTACGTCATCCTAAAATGTTTTATCGCGCTGAAACAAAACCGGCAAACCTTAGCTTCCTGCATTGAATTCTCTTTAAATTTTTGGCCGATTGAAAAACTTTATTGCTTCATTCTTTGTGGACTTTCAGTCTTCGATTATTCTAACTTCTTGGAACTGGAGTATAATCCCTCCAGCCATTGTTTGTCCTAACTGACTTTACACCCGCTTCCAAATTTACTCACAAACTAAATTATTACAAACTAAATTGTGCTGTGTTTTTTCTTCTTATTCTATTTTTAATATGGCACCAAGAAAGATCTACTTTTACACTTTTGGGCATTGCATTATAAACGTAGGAAATCTTCACGAACGAAAAGTAGTGCAGAAAATCACAGGATCAGCGAGAATGAAATAACATGCCCAGTGAATGACAGCAGCTGTCAAGCATTTTTCGCGCCTTTTTTTAGCGGGAAATCAGAAAGTCGCATTTTCAAGGCTTTAAATTATTTTTTTGAGTTTGAGTTTTTTTGTGATGCTAGATTAGGGCTTTTAGATTTAGAATTTGCGAAAAAACGCATTTTCAAAACTTTTCCATTTTTAACCTTTATCGAGACCTTAACCCTTTGAGCCCCAAGAGTGCCATATGGCACTATTACTGGTTACTTGCTTTGAGGGTATAAATCTGACTAAGTTCAAAGAGCAATGCCCTGAGATTCCCACACACCTTAATGTATAGACCAATGATCCTATTGAACTGCATTAGGCATATTAAAAATGAATAATTTCATCTAAATCCCCCTTTCTTTGCATAAGTTAACTATAGTTGACATTATTTCACTTCAGAAAAAGGGACTAAAATGACAGTTACAGAACAAAATATTTCTCCTCAGATTCTAAATTTTCTCACAAAAATACATATTTTACATAAAATTTAGAGTTTCATGTTTGCACTAACCTCACTTTCTGTCTCCCAACACCTAAACTTGCCCAGCACCAAGCCATTCTGTCCACAAGCACTTCACAACAAGCTAAATCCATCCATAATGACCGCAAAGCATGCCGGGAAATCCTACCAAACAGTGGCATGGCCCTTCCCCCATCTTCATTCTTCAAAATATATACTAAGTCTAAAGCCATTTCGACCTAATACCTTCATATTGGAATCAATGGCAAGTAAATCTTGTCCAATATTCCAAAAAAGCTATGATAGGTGGCTCCAGACTCCCATTTATAAAGCCCACGCTAAAGTGACGGAAGACGTCCTGGCCCATTCATGAGTGGGAAATAAGGCTCTTTCTCTGTCACAATAAACTGGCACAAACTCGGTTCTTTGAGAAAGTGCTGATTGAAGCTCTCATCAGACTTAATGATGTCCTCCAGCACTCTATAAATGGTGAAAAAGGCTTTAAAAAGCCTGAAATTCTGTTTTCCCCCAAACAAACTTCCCTCCAGCTCCATAGCAATGCGACGTCAACGTATCCAAAATGGCCGACAAAAAACTTTGAGCCCCCAGTATTGTTGGTCAGATGAAAATTCCATGGTAACAGTGACTACAGCTTTCTTAGGGGGGGGGAGGGTTTGTTGCAGTCTAGAATGAGCCAAAAATCAGTTAAAAGCCCACGGGGCTCAAAGGGTTAAAGGAACAGTGCCACGGTAATGCGCACGCGTAACACGTGATTGTTAATAATGTCAAAGACAATGGAAAATCACGCTGTTATGTCACGTCACGTCAAAACTCAACTGATCTGGAACGACCTTTCGAATTTTCGCTAGCACGAAATCTAGAGTTTATAGTTTTGTGATTTGCATCAGTTGAGAAGTTCAGGTTTTAGAATCGTATAAACTCCCCACTGGACCAAGACATAAGTGCTTCGAAGATCTGCATGGGATAATAGTTTAGGAATCCACTCGACAACACCGACTGACATAAACAAACAACAACTTCTGTGGGAATTATAATATTCCATTCTAAACTGCAGTTTCGCGAAACTACGGGGAAACTAATGTTCTGACTTCATTGCTTTGGGACTTTGTGATTTTTAGGATAGTTGTTGTACAATTATACACTTCCACTACAAAATTGGGGGGAAAAGAGTTCGATTTTGCTAAATAGCAAGCTGACGAACTGTACCGAGCGAAGGCCGTGTTGACACTGCAATAAATACACGCGAACATTCAGCGACTTACAAGCAGAGTAAGTGTCTCCCCTACATTCTTACTGTCTCCAAGTTTTCTAGGCCGTCCATTGTCCCCCTCTCAATGCTTTGGACGAAACTACCAGGAGACGGAAGCTTTCTTCTGTAGCCATTAATTCCTCCGCTCGACGAACCGTCCAAGAGCACTGAATTCAGAGTCAAAAATACTCGCAAAAATTATGGACACGAATGAAATAACATCATAAATCCTAGGATACAAAACTAAATTACTGTTCTAAATAGGTATAAGGTCAAATGAAACTTAGGCGAAGCCAATGGAAGAAGATTTCTTTCGCGTATCAAATCTCTCCCCATCTTTTGATTTCTGGACAACCCAACCAAAATTCAAACATTCGCGCATGGGCACTGTTCCTTTAAAGATGAAGGACCAAAGTTTTTAACCCTTTCAGCCCCAAAAGTGACATCCAAATTCTTTTTTCTATGATCTGCCTGCTTCCCTTTGATCACCCTTGGGGCTAAAGGGTTAATTCTTGAAATCATCACCAACAATGAATGCTAATCAGGGAAAAGTTGACTACCAAGTAGTGAGTGAAGATCAGAATCATTTGTTATTAAAACTGTATACATGTAGTTTGTAAAACCTATACATGTATAATGTAGCTATATGATGTAATAAACTAAAAGTTAAAAAGTTAGAATGGCATGGAACATTCATTATTAACTCTCAGTTACTTTTTGCCTAAACCTACATGTAAGCTAGGTTTTAAAGGGGCTATGTTAAGGTGTTACACCTGTATATAGTCATTCTCTTTACATACAATTTGTTTGTCATTTTTGCTTTCATTTTAACCACTCCACATACATTGTACATCTATGTGCAAGGTTCCTCAGTTCATTTCAAAATCGCTGAAAATAACTGTGCATTCCAAGTACATTCAGTGGTTTTTAGATTTTCTCCAAAATCTAATATTTTTCACAAAAAAAGGAGATCATTACAAATGCCTCTCATGACCACCATGACACAACCCCTTTAAACTCTAACCTTTAGTATACATATTATTTTTCACATAAAACCATTAGAAGTCTGTACTTATGCAGGTATTATAAATCAATCAGTTTTAATTTATTTTTGACAGCAATTTGAGCATGTTTTAAGAATCTATCTAGTCAGATTCAAAAGCTCAAATTTCATCTCAGCAGTTTTTGTTACATATTAAGTCTCAACTCTGTAATTTTGATTCACTAAGCAATAACTTCTTTATAGTGTGGCCCAAAGGGAGTCCAATAAAATGTAAGGTTTTTAGAGATGAGGTCTTACCCTCTAATTTAGGTGACATTAACTTTGATTAGTAAATAGTCAGACCATCAAGACTCTTAGACTAGTAGAATATGACATTTTTTAATTGGACTACACATGTGTATTGTATATACATGTACATGTAAGTTGAACTACACGTACGTGTACAGTTTGTAAATGAATAGTTTTAACTTATTTATAGAAATAGGAGTATTTTACTGTCTGGTGATTGTAATGATACATGTAACACACTTACATGCATGTTTCTATTAAACTATACATAGTTTAAAACAATTACTGTGTTATTTTCATGTTTATACGACAACTACATGTATGGTACAATTTGGGTGTAAGGATCCTACAGGAATAACCCAGGATCCTACAGGGAATAACCCAAGATCCTACAGGGAATGGCCCAGGATCTTACAGGATCCTATTCAAGATCTTGTACAGGATCCTGTAGGATCCTGCCCAGGCTTTTCACCAGGGGTACCACATTGATAACAATAGGACAACACAGGTAACCCGGAAATACAAAGACTGCACACACTGATACCACAGGTAACCCGGAACAACTAAGCCAATAACAATTTTCTTTTTGTTAATTAAATTATAAACCGCTGTGCACTCGTGTTCACTCATGTCCTGACTCATGGAGTTTTAGATGAGATCATCTTACATGTAATACTTGGATCCTAGTATTTTTGGGCTACTTGTGTTATCCTAGTGAGTCTCCAGTCAAGCACGACAACACGACAGGAATAGTTGCAGTTCCCATCAAAAAGAAAACTCGGAAACACTTTGCTAAGGCATTTTGGAGCTACATGTAACTGGGATATTGACTTACATATCCAGTCTGTAAGCAAGTTTATCAAGTAAATGAATTTCACATGTAATTCGCTCGCGATCTTGTTCCTTTGTTTGCACTAAATAAAATACAGCTATGAAGTGATTACTCCTTCAAGAAACTGAATGAATGGACAAACTGAATGGAAAGCATAAAATATATCTTGGTTTGCTGGATTTAATGAGGTTAAATAAACTGTTAACATTATATTTTGAGTCCAAATATACCACGGTTCAAAATTTGCTCAGTCATTAAGGTGCCTTGTAAAATCAGGATTGGATGTGATTGATTTGGACCATGGATCGATCGGATCACAGATTTTCGTGTGTATAGGGTATACATGTATAATGGTCAGCTATATACGCAATGTATTTTCTCTATTTGTTATTTTTATTCTTCCTGAACCGTAACTTTGGAGGAGGACTAAAATCACAGCTTTTTAGAGTCCTTGGTGGCTCTGATCAGCGGTTTTGAATCCAAGATGGCCAACAACAAGATACAACTCAAGTTATGGAGTTTAAAGCATATTTTGAGGGTTCCAGAAGAAAGTTTGTGAAAACTTACATACAAAAGGACATTTCAAATACATATTTCTCTGAATGCTTTTATGATATTTCTACGAAACCACTCCTGAAGACATAAACTGTAATGAATAATCGTGTGATTGGAAGTCATGGAAATCATTTTTCGTATGGCATTGTTAATTTATTCGTAAGTATACCTGATATTATACCAAATCCAACTTCGACAATATTATCAGATCAAATGGACTCATCTCAACCTGTAAGCTTAATAAAACGCAAAATATAAAATACTGAGGCACCAGGGAGTCTAGTGATAATTCAATTAGCAAAAAGGGGAGGTCTACAAATTTATGCCAAGCTAATTCTTTTTTGTGTGGCCCTTCTGCATGTAAATGTTCAATTATCTACTGTCTATTCCAAATGAAATACAATTTTCGTAAAAAAGTCACCATTTTTGCCAGTGCTTATGAAACCGTGCAGATACCTTAAGGGTTCACAGGTAAATGAGTTCTCACGAAACATCTTGACACGCGAGTACAACTCATGCAACTCATCGCGAGTACAACTCACGCGAGTACAACTCATGCAACTCATCGCAGCTCATGGTATTTCCACTGCCTGTTTTTTTTCTAATTTACATTGAGCATTCTACAAAATACCCCCGCCACTTCTTTTCAACGCCGTACTTTGAGTTTGCAGCTCTCTCTGCTCGCAACCAGAACGAATTCGTACCACGGAGTAGTCGGAGTAATATCCATATTTACTATAATTTAGTATCAATAAGTTCACGTTAATATGATAAAACAAACGCTGAAATTTAGCGGGCTACTCGCTTCCCACGGCGGTCAATCGACTTTAGTTGATTCAACCAGTGGCAGTGCTGACATTTGAACTTTAGTCCAATGCTTCGAGGTTTTCGGACTCAATCGATCGAAAATTGCCCTATTGAGAATCACTAGAAAATCAAATATTTTGACGAAATCCCAAAATATTGAGTCAATATTTGGATTTGGGGTTTTTGTCAAGATGTTTGATTTTCTAGTTACTCTCAATAGGACATTTTCGATCGACTGAGTCGTTCCAAAAACCTCGAAGCATTGCATCTAGAAATCCGCGCCTCGTCGTCTCGACGATGGGTTTGTCGCGCGTGGCCACAAGACAGAGCCTAAAATGCACATAAATACGGGCGTACGTTAACAAGTAAGTTGCCATATTGCTAAAACGTACCTTTCAGTATCCAGGACGAGTATTAATGAGGTAGTAACTTGTATACAAAGAATATTGCAGCTGATTTCACAAGTTCACAACTGATGGAGGTGTCATGCCATATGGCTGCTGGGGCTAACTGGTGAACACGTGACCAAAAACTCGAGATTTTAATCACGTGATGACCTCTTTCCCAGGGGATCCCAACCTCGTTCCCAGCGGTCTTGACGCCATCTTGGATTTAGCGCGTAGTGACCCCTGGGAACTAAGTTGGCGTAATTTAGTTTATTTAGTTTATTATCATAATAAAAGAAACAAAATAGAATAGAAAGCTGCCAAATGTCTACTCATTCAAGAAAGAATCATAAGTAATTAAAGATTACAAGGTCTTAAAATTTTTAATAACGAAACTTAAAATTCTCACCTTTCAACTTGCAGCTTTTCGGTTGATGTCCGGAACTGAACGCAAAGAAATGTGTCAAATTAAACTAGGTGTCGCAACCCGAACAAAATTGCACTATTCAGGAAAGAAGAGTTTCCGAGATTTTTCAAACCCCTTCTTATTCGGCTCCATTTAGAAATCCAGTTTAGTAAGAATACTGAAAATCCGCCCACGATCCGACTGCAAAATCGTAATATATCTTCCGTGAACTATTATGTTCCCGCTAGCTACCCACTGCGTATTATTTCTTACTGACCCACTCCTCCCGTTATTATGGCAACATCACGTGGTTTGTTGAATTACGTCTTCATAGTTGGCAAAATTTTACTAGCACCACCCCGAGAACAATTTCCTTTCCCCAAGTCCGTCACCTTTGTCCGCCATCTTGGATTGGGCGCGCAAGGCCTCATGGTAAAGTTGCTCACTGATCTGAACTGGGGCCCAAAAAAAAAAATTGCCCGCGGAGGGGGGTGGGCTGGGGTGCTGTAGCCCCCCCCCCCCCCCAATAATTTTGCCGACATTTTTAAAAAAATTATTTCCAATTTTTTTTTTATATCAAGTCCTGTCTTCTCTTGTGAATTCATTGTTTAAAATATCACATAAACAAAATGAATGTAAATTTAAAAAAGCCAGTTCTCTCCAAAAGAGCCGCCCAGCAGTCCATGTTGTACTTCTGAACCCACGATGTGAAAAATTCGGCCAGCGGAGACGATGATCGACACGATCCAGTATTCGCACGTGGCCCGCTGTCAAAATGTCATCTCAACGAAACATTACGTCATCACTTCTACGTCGGATTCTGCCTCCCTCCAGTCAGATCTTGATGCTCTAAGCGAGTGGTCTTCATATAATGAACTAAAATTTCAACCGAAAAAATGTGAAAACCTTCGTATCAGTCGTAAACGCTACAGCTTTGACCGTTCCTACTTCATTAATTTTGACGTTAAGTTAAGTTGTGAACCCACTCAAAGGGATCTTGGTATCATGATTACGAGTGACCTATCATGGAATCACCACATTAACACAATAACTGCGAAAGCAAATCGAATGCTTGGGTTTCTAAAGCGAAACTGTACAAGGGACCTACCTACCAACTCCATAAAGACTCTGTACGTAGCTCTGGTCAGATCTCACTTAGGATACTGTAGTCAGTTATGGGCTCCTCAATCTGTTATTAGAAACATTATGCTTATAGAATCTATTCAACGCAGGGCAACTAGATTTATCTGTAAAACTTTGCCTCGACCTAGCTACAAGGATCGTTTGGTGTCCTTAAACCTTTTACCTATCAATTACTGGTTAGAATACCTAGATCTAGTCTTCTTTTACAAATGCAAGTCTAATGCTATTAGTATTGACATCACTAAATACGTGAGCTCGTGTTCCGGTCGTTCCCGCCGTGCTTACTCTGGTTTGTACTTTAGGCAATCTGTCATTCCCAGGACGTCCAGCTTTAGGGACTCGTATTTTTTGCGCGTTGTTAACTTATGGAATGTCATCCCGGATGAAATCAAATCATCCCCAACTCTAGCGACCTATAAAAGAAAACTCAGACACTTCTCAGTTCTTTCATAGGCTAAAGCATGCATTCAACCAAGACGACATTCGCAGCTACAAGCTTATATGTCCTAAGTGTCGTCGTACCAATGCTTTTATTATCTGTTCTTGCTAGATCCTTCTTTTGCTTTATTATTATCTTTGCTTTACTATCTTATTATCTTAATCCAAGGGTGTAACTGGGGACGGGTGTGATCGGGTTTTATTGTGGGCTGGGTCACTGGTGCTTAAACCTTGTAGGGGACTTCGCGATCGTGTCCTTTTGTTTCTGCACCATGCATGTTATGCTAAATCCTTAAATAAATAAATAAATAAATAAATAAAACATTCTCCATTATTTTCAGTCAGAAATAAGGTAAGAAATATATTTGGTTTAGAAAATCACTTTCTTTATCTTTGTTTCATATCTAGAACAAACAATTATCTGTTATTTGCATAAATCCCTTGAATTTGTTAAAAGCTAAACTGAACTAATAGTGACTTATTGAATTACAAAAGAGCCGGCAAGCAGGCTATAAAACGCAGGGCACGCAGGGTACGCAGGGTGTTCAAAAAAATAGAGTTACATAATTTAATGTCTTTGGAATATCAGATTGCAAAGGTCAATTGTTCACATGGCAAATATTATGCTAATTTTAGAGTGAAAGTAAAAGTGTATCTATTTATCTATTTATCAATGTTTTTAGTTGCTTTCCTGTAAGCTTTTCTCAAATACATGTCCAGCCTACGTCAAGCCGTTCGGGTCCGGCTAATTGTGCAAGCCAGCGAGCCATGCGAGCCATGCGATATTTTTCTGAAAGGAATATTACACATTTTTCTAAACTGTCCTGCTTTTGATTTATTCAAGCTTAGGGGTGGACCATTAGAAATCCTGGGAGGGGGGGTGGGTAGTCCAAAAAAAAAATTCGTGCAAGGCTAAATGTCTCAAAAAAATATTCCTGCAAAGCACTAAGGCACACAAAAAAATTCTTGCAAAGGAACCGATGCATTGTTCAATTTTTATTTTGAAAAAATACTAAGCAATTCAGTTTTGCCAATTCAAAATATAGTTCTAAAGATTACCCACACAGTCTGTGTAACTGATTTTCAGGTATTTCCAGATGAAAACAACCTCCCCAACCTTCACAAAATTAGTTTAGTCATGGAAATATCAACTGGCCTTAATTACTGAAGCCTCAAATTATTCGTCTAAGCAGTTTTTGCAACCGCGTTTAACGTCAGGTTTCATTGAGTAAACTGACTTCAATGTCCACATTCTCAAAGTGTCTGTGCCAGTAATTTCGAGCACATAGAAATATGTTCATGTATTGTCTTGTGCAAAACATCATGGACAATGAAATCTTGGGGTATGCATTTTTGATTTGGCCTGAATCGGAGCCAAGCAATGAAAGACTGGGACTGTATGCATTCTAAGGCGATCAAATTAAATTCCTCACATCACTGGGCTCGTTACAAAAAACTGCGGCTCAAAGTAAATAAACAAGTCAAGGAATGTAAAGCAAATTACTATAAAGATCTGATTAGACAAAACAAAGAAATTCAGGTGCTCTATGGAAAACTATAAATGATTGACTTGCCATAATAAGATCTAATAATGGCTCTCAGCCGACCTTTATACAATCTGAATCTGATGGAGTACAGTTAACAGAGCCAGCGTCGATCGATCAGACCAGTTTCAATCTCTGGTCGGCGCCATTGACATCATTACTCCAGCCAGGACAAATAACAGTGAAATTGTCTTTCGCTTTTCGAACATTTCCGAGAGCTTTGTTTTTAAACAATTAAGAGGTTTGAAAACAAACAAAGCTATTGGTTTAGACCGAATCAGCTCGAGGCTACTAGTGACTCGGCTGTGTGTATGACTCCTGACCCGCAGTTTTAACCAAACTGTTTAATCGTTCTCTGGACTCAAGTATTTTCCCAGCCATCTGGAAACAAGGAAAAGTTACCGCCCTGTTTAAATCCGGCGATCGCTCTGATTTTAACAATTACAGGCCTATCACAATTATATTCTACCTGCTGTAAGTAAGATTCTTGAAAGGGCTGTACATCGACAACTCTACAACTCTCTACAACTCTCTACAACTCTCACACCTAATCAGTTTGGTTTTCGCCCGAGGTTATCTACTGAAATTGGCTTAGCACACTTCACTGACAACATATTCTACAACACGTGGACAATGGCAAGGTGACTGGTGCAGTATTCTTAGACCTGTCCAAGGCTTTTGTGACTGTGGACCACAACCTTTTGCTGACAAAGCTCAAGGCCATTGGTGCTTGCAGTAAAGTAGTAAATTGGTTTACCTCCTACCTTGATAACCGACACCAGATATCTGCAATAGGCGACTGAGTATCAGTCCTTTTCGTGCTCAGTGGGAGTTGGCGTGCCACAAGGGTGTATTCTCGGTCCTCTCTTGTTCTTGGTTTACGTCAATGACCTTCCTATTACTGTAGATCATTGCCAAGTGACCATGTACGCTGATAACACCGTGATATATTGTAGCCGTCCTTCTATCAATGACATCGAACATTGCTTAAATCACTGATGACTTGGCAAAATTGGCCTCTTGGTTTCGTATACATCGCCTGACTTTGAATACTTCTAAATCTAAGTTTATGTTAATAGGTAGTCCACATAAACTGAAATCTTGCTCTAGCATCGATGTCATTATAGACAACGTGCCCCTCGAACGCTCTGACAATATCAAGTACCTCGGTATTATAATTAATAAGCATATGACTTCGCATGACCTGGTAGAGGCCTTATCTATTAAAGTAAACCCAAGGATTGGTCTGGTCAAGCGTATCAGGCACTTATTGCCCCTCGAGACACGCCTTACTTTGTATAATAGTTTAGTATGTCCACTTTTTGACTACCGCTGATGCAATATGGGGTGACAAATACAACTCAACCCTCATAGACGATCTTCAGATTTTGCAAAATAAGGCGCCCAAGATAATTCTTGAATTTACCTGGTTAAAGTTCTTCAGCACAAGCCTTGTCAAATCTCAATTGGCCTACTCGTTCCAAACGTCGTCTTGTACATCGTCATATTTTAATATATAAGTATGTTAATGGACTCATTGATTATGAATTTAATATCTTAAAGAACAGTGATATTGACATGTATAATACAAGAAGAAAGAACGATTTTAGACTTCCAATAATCAAGCTTAATTATGGCAAACAAAATTTATTGCACCAAGGTTTTAGTGAATGGAATGCTTTAGATAATCCGTTGCGGGAAATCGAATCCCTAACTCTTTTTAAACAAAATGTCAAAAGACATGCATGTTTTTGAATTGCCTCATAAATTTTAGCTCTAGTCACTCTATAAATGTATTTTTAGCCTAGTTTTTAACTCTAGATTATTAATGTATTTTTATTTTTGTTTCTTATTTATGTTATGCAGGGCTCTATTGAAAAACTCTTCGGAGACAGATTCTCTGCTATAAATAACATTATTATTATTATATTATGGTTGTATTCACAGGCTATAAATCTATGTAGGATGTACACTGAAAAATCTCTATAGAATGTGCACTGAAAAAAAAAATCGTGCAGAGCTATCGCCTTAAAAAAAAAATTCTTGCAGAACTCGCACTGCTAAAAAAAATATCGTGCACAAAAAGTTTTCCACCCCCCCTCCCAGGATTTCTAATGGTCCACCCATTATGCTATTTTTTTTAGTTTCGCTTGTGAACACTTTAGTGGCTTCCTAACATCAACGAGACGCACGGCTGTACTAGTAAAATTTGCTTATATCTCAGTATACCTATAAGATAAACAAATAACAGTATGGAAAAGGCTTTGTACGATTTTTATTCACTCGTAAAGGCGTATCAGAAAACGAACGAGAATCTCTGTCTCTTGAATATAGATAAGCAAAAAAACTTTTTTTTAAAGTGCTATATTTTGCAGTGGCTCGCATGGCTTGCTGGCTCGCATGGCTTGCTGGCTCGCACATTAGTATTGCCACTCAAGCCGTTCTCGCCTATCTTGGTGTCGTATATTTTACTGATTTCCCAAGGAATGTACACAATGTCAAACAACACGATTAGTGACAAGGCGAACGCAATAAAAGACACAACGTTTATACTCCAAGAGGGCTAAACTGCAGAATACCCCGCAACTTTTTATGTCTACGTGTAGCCGGCTACGCGTAGCACGCGCAGCACAGCTTCGTTCTATAAAGAATTCATTAAGATATAGCTTCACGGGTGTGACTCGGCCTCAGTCTACCTCTTCCATTCGACGCGTAGCACGCGTAGCATCGCGTAGCACAGCTTCGTTCTATAAAGAATTCATTAAGACTTAGCTTCATGGGTGTGAGACTCGGCCTCAACGACGCGTAGCCCGTAGAGCTTTGGGGGTATCTTTTCATTTGCGGGGTATTCTGCAGTTGCTCCAAAATTTTAGGCGGGAGCTTTTCTAAGTTTTTGTCAACTAAATAAATTGTGTCTGCCAAATTTGTTTATCTCGGTAAAAGCGGGTCCCGCTGTGTACGTTCTGCATGTTACGTCTTAAAATGCCATATGCGTGACAGCATTGCAATTAGTTAAGAATTCAAGGATTAAAATGTTTGTGTACATTCCTTGGGAAATCAGTAAGCTAGACACGTTATTTGAGAAAAGCTTACAGGAAATCAACTAAAAACATTGATAAATAGATACACTTTTACTTTCACTCTAAAATTAGCATAATATTTGCCATGTGAACAATTGACCTTTGCAATCTGATATTCCAAAGACACTAAATTATGTAACTCTATTTTTTTGAACAGCCTGCGTACCCTGCGTGCCCTGCGCGCCCTGCGTTTTGCTCCGTCCGCTTATTGGCTTCTTCGACTTCTAGCTTTTCAAAAACTTGACAGAAAGCGACTACAATATTTCAATATATCCCCTAAAAACCTTTGCTAAACGCTTGCTAGACGTACACCAGCTCTAGGGGATCTCCAGCCATCTAGTAAAGGAGTCGTTCATGGTTGCTATATTATTTACAATAAAATTATATGGTTATTTCATTTGGGCTCCGACTGGTGAGTAATATTTGAGTTGGTTCCCTCGCGGAAAATCCTCACGAATGTTTCATTAATGCTGAATGAAAAGGACTAAAAAACGTACCTTGTGAATGAAATGCTTTCACTGGTGTGGTACTTAGGTTTATACCCATTCCGGGTCTTTTCCAATGTTCTAGGGAAAAAGGACAAAATAGCCACTAATGCCCGGGGGAGTGGGAAATTGGAATTGATGGCGACTGATATATAACGTCTCTGCATGCATTTTGCTGCTACTTCTCTACTGAAACAATGTTAGCCTGCTTACAGGCTCTCGGGGATTTTTTTCGCAATGTTATATTTCGGAATTTTTCGGATATCGCCTCGCTCGCCTTCGGGCTCGTTCGACTCTGCTTCGGGCGCGCCACAGGTAACCCAAATCCGAAACATTTCCGAAACATCACTTTTGCGAAAAATTCCCAAGAGCCTGTAAGGCTAAAACAATGTAAAAAAAATGCGACATTTATCAAAATGCCCTTGATCAATCACAACCCGTAATTTTTATACTATTTTGCCGTTTGATTAAAATTGCACATTTTCAATTTCAGATCAGAGGTTGCCATTCAGACAGAGCCACCGACCACCAAGAATGTCGGAGATGGAGGTAACACATTCTTAGGTTTCTTCTACCAGTCTTTTTTTATTTGATCCATTTGTTTGCTTCATTTTCATAGCAGACGCAGTTGTCAGGGACCAAACGCCATCTTGTGGTAAGTGTGGTGTCTATTTCAAATACGCCTTTTCTGGCACTACTGTCTTTCCCAGAAAATAACACATGCCTTAAATATGTCATAGGTTTACTGGACCTTCCAGATGAAATTATCGTAAAGATACTTCAAAGCATGCTACTGAGATTTGTGATCCAAACCATTTCACCTACCTGCAGCCGACTGAACTATTTATCTCATACTGCTGTCCTGTGGAGCCGGTTTTCTTTGAGTGACACTGGCCGTGTTTACTATACCAAGTATACTTTTAATAGCATCCTTGGTAAACACTCTTTCCATTTTCACCATCTATACTTTAATGGAGAATTTGAACCAGGTTTCATCAACGGACCTGGGAAAACACTTATTGCTGAAGCTTTAGGGAGATGCTCCAATCTTACTATTTTAGACTTGACTACATTTTTTTATATTGAAGACATTAGTTTTGTTGTACACCAAAACCTTCACTTGGAATATTGTGTCAATATAGATGAAGAGAAAGCCATTCGAGTCCTGAGCAGTATGAATGCCTGCCAATCAATCGAAGTGTTAAATTTAAGAATATGTACTCAGTTCGTCACTAATCAGCTTATTGCAATAGCGTTACGTCATCCAAGCCTAAGGGTCTATAAGATTGATGGTTGTGATCAAATCTCAGTACCTTCTGCTGTGACGATTCTTAATTGTTCACAGTCACTAAAAGAGGTTTTCCTGACAACAGACCTAGATGATTACCCGATAGCGCAATGGCATTCCTTAGAACGTATTTTTTTGCGAACTGAGATTGTGTTAGAAAGAGGATGACATGTGGAAAGTCTTAATTTCATTTAAAAAAATTAATGATTATATCAAGTGTATTACTATGTAAACCGTTTGTTAAAGTTATTCAGTTTTCAAATAAAAAATTTAAGCTATAATCAGACTTATTGTCAATTATTCTCTCCAGCACCTATGTCTGAGCTGGAAACCGCTCATGCACCACTTGCTGCTGATGCCGACCAACCCTGTCAGCCTAAGAAGTTTAAGTTTCCAAAAACGAAATGTGGAACTCAGTATCGTTCATTCCAATGGACGTGGTTTGAAAACTTTACTTGGCTTCATTACGATGAAAACACCGATTCTGTTATATGTTTTACCTGTGCAAAGCAATATGCTAAAGGAAACCTGAAAACGGCAGTGAAGAAAGAGTTAACATTTATCACCGAAGGATTTTCAAACTGGAAAAAGGCTATTGAAAAGTTCACAGACCACCAGATGTCTGAATGTCACAAAACGTCTCTCGATTTTGAAGTCAACATTCCTAAAACCTATGGCAATGTTATTGAAATGACAAATGAGGAAACGAAGAAGATTTTACAGCGCAATCGTCATTGTCTGTTGAAAGTGATCGAGACCTTACAATTCTTATGTCGTCAAGGTTTAGCAATTCAGGGAAACACAGATGTTGAGTCTAACTTTTTCTTGATCAGCAGCTGGAGTAGGCTCGGTTTCCAGCACACAGCGGTCAAACGTCTGCGCATAGGCGGCCGTGCGAATTTCCCGCGCAAAATTTACCTTAAAACATATTACAGTGAACTTCTACCCCCAAAAGTTAAGAAAAATACGTGAAAGTTAAGCTTTTTATTTTCACAGTCGACGGGAAATTGAACAAACTTCAAACTGTGAGTTTACCCAATTGTTCGTAATTTACCAAAGAAGTTCTCAAGGTTTGAAAGAGGGTTTGTGAACAGTGACGGCCGCCGGCTCGCTTTGAATTTGATTTGGAATACGTTGTTGTTGCAAGACTTTTGACGCATGCGCAGACGTTTGACCGCTGTGTGGGTTTCCAGCCGGTGGGGGTTTCGGTGAGCCCGCGATCCTCTCCCCACTCACGGCTGGGCGCGCGAGCTGAGGCATTGTCGGTTTTTAGCCAATCAAAAACTTGCCACTCAAATCCTGTCGCTGAATGTATTTGCATAATTTATATTGTAAACTTTTCAAAGTCGGACCAGAAGCTTTGAATCGCTCTTCCAAAAAGCGTTTAAATTTGCTTTGGAAAAGTTTGCTTTCGAATAATTCAAGGATTCACACAAGGAAGCAGTAAGAGAGTTAGTTTTGGGTGAAGACACTGTGTCAGTGTGCACCGGGTTTGGAAAGTCACTTGGGAAACCGTCACTTGTACCAAGCTCGAAGGTCACGAAACCCGTAATGTTCAGTCATTTCTTTGCCTATGCAAGACCAGGAGCCATTCTTACTTCAAAGAAAATTAGTGCTGCCTTTATCGGAGAAGAAAAGACGGACGACTCCATATTAAAAGAGTTATAACAGAGGAAATCACGTCTGACTCAGGCCACGTTTACGCGTTTAACTCTACAATGAGTTTGAGTTTAATGATTCATATTAATTAATGATTCATATCTGCGATCACAATTCACTTGAAACGAGTTTTACAATTCTTTAAGTCCTATGTATTTGTTAAGGTCTCCAAAACATACTCTACACAAGTACTGAGCGGGAATACTCGACTCTAGCTCAGAATAGTTCCGAGATAATATGTGAACTTTATCCCCCGTATTTCGGCTTTTAATTTCTGTCCGGCGAGGTGTCTTGAGCGGCACTATTATATTACAGAGTAACAAATAATTCAGCCTTATTTCTCAATAATTTTAAATGGTGTTTGTTCTTGAGGATTCATTTCACACTTGGAGTTTTAGTTTACTGAGTTCCAGTGTGTTTTGAAAGTTTAGAGCCTACGCTACAGTCGTGAGAGGAAAACGGCTTTTCTTGTCAAAACACGCAAATTGAATAATATTGGATTTTAATTAGCTGACGTCACGGACACGGTATGTCGACCTCGCGCCTAGCCGTTAGTGGGAGGCTTCGGAGAAACGACACCCCAACGGCTGAAACCGAGCCTACAGCTGGAGACGCACGAGGATTTTGTGGGATTTTATCATATTCCAAATATCGAGGCTGGAACAATTACATCTGTTATAAAGGATGTCCTGATCCGACTGCAACTGTCTTTATCTCGATGGAGAGGCCAGTGCTATGACGGAGCGAGCAATATGCTGGGTAAAAGATCGGGCGTTGCAAAGCAAATCTTAAAATGCCAGCCAAAGGCCCATCCAATCATTGCCATGCACATTGCCTTAGTTTAAGCGTTAAGGACACAACGAAGAACTGCAAAATTATTGCTGATACAATGAGTAACGCCAATGAGTCGTGAAACTCATTAAATATTCCCCTAAACGTGAAAACTTGTTAAAAGATGTCAAAGCCAACCTAACAGATGAAGACGACCGTACCGCGGCTGGAGTTCCAAAATTCAGTGCGACGAGATGGACTGTACGAGCAGGTTGTTTGCAAAGCATTCTGGATAACTATGAAGCTCTCTTGACGCTCTGGACGGAATGCTTGGACACCAATTTAGATCCAGACGTTCATGGTCGGGTTATAGGATGTCAGGCGCAAATGAAAACATTTAATTTCTTTTGGGGTTGAATTTAGGACAGAGAGTGTTTTCTCATACTGACAATTTGTCAAAGACATTACAAACATCCTCCTTGTCAGCCGCCAATGCCAAACATCTCGCCAATTCAACTGTGTAGGTATTGAAGAATATAAGGAATGACGACTGCTTTAAAGCGTTCTATCAAACCGTGCTACACATGAAACAGCGGTTTCATCAAGACATTGGCGAGCCAGAAATGCCGAGAAAAAGAAGAGCTCCAATGAGGTTAGAGATTGGCTCGGGAGCCTCATCATCCCCTGAGATGGCAGAAGACTTGTACAGGCGTACATACTTTGAGGCGCTTGACGTAATCGTTTCTGCTATATCCAAGAACGATTTGAACAACCCAGTTTTACTGCATACATGCATTTAGAAGGACTTCTTCTTAAGCATTTACGCGTTCGGAAGACATTTCACCTCACGTAAACTACGTAAAGGAGAGCTACTCTGATGATATCAATACGACATATCTACTGGCTGAGCTCGACATTTTCAAACTGCTCATCAACGGCAAGGAGATGGTGTGCTTTCTGGACGTGTTAGAGGCCGTTAAGGATCTTGCTTCTTCCGGAAAGAATGCACATAATCGGCGAAGTAATCAATGTGTGCGAACTTCTCCATGTCAACCCGGCTACTAGCGCCACTGGCGAGAGGACGTTTTCGATGGCAAGGAGAGTAAAGACATGGCTGAGAGCTAATATGCAACAACAACGATTCAACAATAACTCTATCTTGAACTGTCACAAAGAGCGGACAGAACGAATTCGACTACTCAATGTTGCAAGTGAGTTTGTATCACGTAACGACAATCGCAAACGAAATTTCGTATCTTTCACAAGGAAGGACGTCTAGTAAAGGTACGTTGGTCAGTAGTCGAATAGCATATTTATTTGCTTACAATATATTGTCTAAGTAATTACAGTACGCCTTCATTCGGAAGTGCTCGCTGTGATTTCGGTACATTTAAGGATACCGACCTCTGTGCCATTTTAGAAGGGTTCTTGAACAAACATCTGGTACTCGTAATAGACACGTGTACCATAGTGCACCGAAGCGTTCTAAATATATTTCACTTATGAGTTGCATATCCTTGCGCACTTCTTTAAAGCCATAATGTTTAAATTTTACATGACTTTAATGCAATAAATAGGTTGCAAATGCCCCTCAAAACACTGGAAATCGCATTTCCGAGAGCCTCAATTTCTAACTTTTCCGGGCCCCCCTAGATTAGCCCCCCCCCCATTACAAAATTGGCTTCGCGGTCCCTGTATATACATTTCTCTGGGTGGAGAGGTGGAGACTAGGGGCCTTAGCTTATTTACATTTTTGCGAGGGTGGGGAGTGATGGGGGAGGGGGGTGGGTGGTGACTTAGGTGTTTACATTGTATCTGTTTAGTTAGCTTATATATTTATTAAATAGATCATATGTATAGCTTTATTAGTATATTAGTATTAAGCATTTTGTATAATTGCATTGTATTATTGTAATGAGGGCTACAGGTTTCTTAGTGTTGTACACTATTATGTATTACCCTCTTTAAATAAAGACATTATTATTATTAATAATAAAGTAAAATATACAACGAATAAAATACAGAGGCCAGGAGAACATAAAATTACAAATAAATCCAACCTCGTTCTCAGGGGTCTTTACGCGACTAATCCAAGATGGCGTCGACAGTAACCATGTGACCCAAAAACATGCCCAAAAGTATGAGCATATTTTGAAGAACATCCGCCATCTTGTATTCATCATCACTGAAGAACGGTTAGTGGTTGAAGTGTGATTCCAACCGTACATTATTCTACTTGTACCACGAGCCTATTACTGGGCTCCTGTTATACCCAGTTGCGAAGTGAGTATTAAAAAAGGCAAAACTCTAAGTTGTGATGAATTTGTAGTTGTTTTCAACAAGGGACGGCGGAGACGGGGGTTCCTGTCAACGAATTTTGAACGCTCGATGCGAAAGACGACAATACCATAACTTAATTTCATAATAATCCTTGTACTATTTCTATTTTATTTCAACCACTTTTCTGTTTTCCATATATTGGTGATATATTATATATATTAATACAGGACCTCCCTGAAAATCACAAATTGTGAGTGGAGCCTTCCTGTCAAAATATTATTATTACCAGTTTATTTTTCAAATAAAAAAATGCACGCCCTATTCCAAATTTTCCAACCAGCGCGCACGAAACGTCTACCCAAACAGCGGCCGAATCCCACCAGCCTGTATTGGGGGTACTTTCGACACGCCACCTTGGATTAGGCGCGTAAAGAACCCTGGGAACGAGGTTGGCGTAATTAGAGTTCCTAAGGAGAGGAATCGCTCACTTAATTAATTCATGAAATGACCATATAAATCAACATAAATTAGCAGTGGTTTTAAAATGTACAAATATGACAGCATTTTACTGAGCGGTTAGGTTTTTTTTATTTTTCAGGGTAGGATTTTAGTTAGTTTATATTGTCATTTCATGAATAACTTAAGTGAGCGATTCCTCTCCTTAGGAGCTCGTGGCGTAATCCAAGATGCCAACTTGGATTAGGCGCCTGGGAACGCGGTTGGTGATGCTAAATGGCGGTGGAATTATTTCATCACGTGATACAAACCATAGGTATCCCAATTCGAAGTGAGCGAGGATGTCCACGAGACGTACGATGCAGTGAAAACAGGTCTACTAAACGGCTCGAAATGGATTTTACTTGGATAAACAAACAGTGGAAGGGTATCACAATGCTACCAGGATTAAAATTATTAAGTGACTAGACGAGGCTGTCACTGCCAACCGAACTCGGGCCAATAGATATCATTAGAAGGTAACTTTGCCAAAATGTTGGAGAAAATAATAAAACAGCAAACTTACACAGACCTAGTTGGTTCCCTGTGGCCTCCGGCGGTTTAGCTCAGACGTTAAAGCCACATTTTCGTCCGATCACCCAATTTATTAAAGCATGATAGGGTGAGGTTATTAACTGGATGGGTGTCCGCCTGGGAATACCTCGTGCTGTAGCCATTTCTTTTTAGTTTTTTCTTCTTTTTTGCCTGGTTCATTTCTTTCGGATAGCGTATACCAACACCTTTAAAAAGGGAATTGGACGCCCAGCTAAATTTTATTTAGTTAGGTTAATTTAAATCATAATAGTTGGCCTTAACGCAGCTGTGGGCAAATGACCCGGCAAATGGAAAGGAAACAAGCAACACAGCATAAAGTAAAATACACAATAACTCAAAGTGCTGCTGAAATAATATCTATAAGCGAACATGTTTAACTCGTGGATGCACGCAAGCGCATAACACGAGTTATTGGGGTTAGTGAGTTGCGCTAATTTATCATCGTTTTATGGTGTGTACTTCGTTTTTTTCTGTGTACATCGGGGACTCTCCGTTGGCTGTCCGATTTTCCGAAGATATATTGACGGAGTTTATGGCATGCGTCCAAGTTTGCAATTCATCGGAAAGACGCTATGAAAGGATTTGGCCGTGTTGTTAAAGGTAATTATTAGTCTGAAATGCCTTATAATTAATTTATCGCTACAACTATATTGTTAAAAACAGACATTCGGTCGCGTTTCGTATTTACGAGAGAAGCCAGGAAATTTATAAGCGCGTTTGGCTTAGCTAAGCACAACTTGATGTCTTGAATGTACTGCTCGCCTTCGGGCTCGTTCGACTCTGCTTCGGGCGCGCCACCGGTAACCCAAATCCGAAAAAATCGGAAACATAACTTTTGCGAAAAAATCCCCAAGAGCCTGTAAGGCTAAAACAATGTAAAAAAAACTGCGACATTTATCAAAATGCCCTTGATCAATCGCAACCCGTAATTTTTATACTATTTCAGGGAACAAAAATATTTAAAATAATCTTTTTTTTTTTTTGCCGTTTGATTAAAATTGCACATTTTCAATTTCAGATCAGAGGTTGCCATTCAGACAGAGCCACCAACCACCAAGAATGTCGGAGATGGAGGTAACACATTCTTAGGTTTCTTCTACCAGTCTTTTTTTATTTGATCCATTTGTTTGCTTCATTTTCATAGCAGACGCAGTTGTCAGGGACGAAACGCCATCTTGTGGTAAGTGTAATGTCTATTTCAAATAAGCTTTTCTGGCACTACTGTCTTTCCCAGAAAATAACACATGCCTTAAATATGTCATAGGTTTACTGGACCTTCCGGATGAAATTATCGTAAAGATGCTTCAAAGCATGCTACTGAGATTTGTGATCCAAACCATTTCACCTACCTGCAGCCGACTGAACTATTTATCTCATACTGCTGTCCTGTGGAGCCGGTTTTCTTTGAGTGACACTGGCCGTGTTTACTATACCAAGTATACTTTTAATAGCATCCTTGGTAAACACTCTTTTCATTTTCACCATCTATACTTTAATGGAGAATTTGAACCAGGTTTCATCAACGGACCTGGGAAAACACTTATTGCTGAAGCTTTAGGGAGATGCTCCAATCTTACTATTTTAGACTTGACTACAATTTTTTATATTGAAGACATTAGTTTTGTTGTACACCAAAACCTTCACTTGGAATATTGTGTCAATATAGATGAAGAGAAAGCCATTCGAGTCCTGAGCAGTGTGAATGCCTGCCAATCAATCGAAGTGTTAAATTTAAGAATGTGTACTCAGTTCGTCACTAATCAGCTTATTGCAATAGCGTTACGTCATCCAAGCCTAAGGGTCTATAAGATTGATGGTTGTGATCAAATCTCAGTACCTTCTGCTGTGACGATTCTTAATTGTTCACAGTCACTAAAAGAGGTTTTCCTGACAACAGACCTAGATGATTACCCGATAGCGCAATGGAATTCTT
Organism: Actinernus sp. WN-2022; assembly: GCA_030867875.1. NCBI lineage: Eukaryota > Metazoa > Cnidaria > Anthozoa > Actiniaria > Actinernidae > Actinernus > Actinernus sp. WN-2022. The sequence goes on from JAOWCC010000237.1 coordinate 5,318,484, forward strand.
TAGAACGTATTTTTTTGCGAACTGAGATTGTGTTAGAAAGAGGATGACATGTGGAAAGTCTTAATTTCATTTAAAAAAAAATGATTATATCAAGTGTATTACTATGTAAACCGTTTGTTAAAGTTATTGAGTTTTCAAACGAAAAATTTAAGCTATAATCAGACTTATTGTCAATTATTCTCTCCAGCACCTATGTCTGAGCTGGAAACCGCTCATGCACCACTTGCTGCTGATGCCGACCAACCCTGTCAGCCTAAGAAGTTTAAGTTTCCAAAAACGAAATATGGAACTCAGTATCGTTCATTCCAATGGACGTGGTTTGAAAACTTCACTTGGCTTCATTACGATGAAAACACCGATTCTGTTATATGTTTTACCTGTGCAAAGCAATATGCTAAAGGAAACCTGAAAACGGCAGTGAAGAAAGAGTTAACATTTATCACCGAAGGATTTTCAAACTGGAAAAAGGCTATTGAAAAGTTCACAGACCACCAGATGTCTGAATGTCACAAAACGTCTCTCCATTTCGAAGTCAACATTCCTAAAACCTATGGCAATGTTATTGAAATGACAAATGAGGAAACGAAGAAGATTTTACAGCGCAATCGTCATTGTCTGTTGAAAGTGATCGAGACCTTACAATTCTTATGTCGTCAAGGTTTAGCAATTCAGGGAAACACAGATGTCGAGTCTAACTTTTTTCTTGATCAGCAGCTGGAGTAGGCTCGGTTTCCAGCACACAGCGGTCAAACGTCTGCGCATGCGTCAAAAGTCTTTCAACAACAACATATTCCAAAACAAATTCAAAGCGAGCCGGCGGCCGTCACTGTTCACAAACCCGCTTTCAAACCTTGAGAACTTCTTTGGTAAATTACGAAACAATTTGGTAAACTCACAGTTTGAAGTTTGTTCAATTTCCCGTCGACTGTGAAAATAAAAAGCTTAACTTTCACGTATTTTTCTTAACTTTTTGGGGTAGAAGTTCACTGTAATACGTTTTAAGGTAATTTTGCGCGGGAAATCTGACCGTAATACGCACGCGCAGACGTTTGACCGCTGTGTGGGTTTCCAGCCGGTGGGGGTTTCGGTGAGCCCCCGATCCTCTCCCCACTCACGGCTGGGCGCGCGAGCTGAGGCATTGTCGGTTTTTAGCCAATCGAAAACTTGCCACTCAAATCCTGTCGCTGAATGTATTTGCATAATTTATATTGTAAACTTTTCAAAGCCGGACCAGAAGCTTTGAATCACTCTTCCAAAAAGCATTTAAATTTGCTTTGGAAAAGTTTGCTTTCCAATAATTCAAGGATTCACACAAGGAAGCAGTAAGAGAGTTAGTTTTGGATGAAGACACTGTGTCAGTGCGCACCGGGTTCGGAAAGTCACTTGGGAAACCGTCACTTGTACCAAGCTCGAAGGTCACGAAACCCGTAATGTTCAGTCATTTCTTTGCCTATGCAAGACCAGGAGCCATTCTTACTTCAATGAAAATTAGTGCTGCCTTTATCGGAGAAGAAAAGACGGACTACTCCATGTTAAAAGAGTTACAACAGAGGAAATCACGTCTGACTCAGGCCACGTTTACGCGTTTAACTCTGCGATCACAATTCACTTGAAACGAGTTTTACAATTCTTTAAGTCCTATGTATTTGTTAAGGTCTCCAAAACATACTCTACACAAGTACTGAGCGGGAATACTCGATTCTAGCTCAGAATAGTTCCGAGATAATATCTGAACTTTATCCCCCGTATTTCGGATTTTAATTTCTGTTAGCGAGGTGTCTTGAGCGGCACTATTATATTACAGAGTAACAAATAATTCAGACTAGTTTCTCAATAATTTTAAATGGTGTTTGTTCTTGAGGATTCATTTCACACTTGGAGTTTTAGTTTACTGAGTTCCAGTGTGTTTTGAAAGTTTAGAGCCTACGCTACAGTCGTGAAAGGAAAACGGCTTTTCTTGTCAAAACACGCAAATTGAATAATATTGGATTTTAATTAGCTGACGTCACGGATACGGTGTGTTGACCGCGCGCCTAGCCGTTAGTGGGAGGCTTTGGAGAAACGACACCCCAACGGCTGAAACCGAGCCTACAGCTGGAGGCGCACGAGGATTTTGTGGGATTTTATCATATTCCAAATATCGAGGCTGGAACAATTACATCTGTTATAAAGGATGTCCTGATCCGACTGCAACTGTCTTTATCTCGATGGAGAGGCCAGTGCTATGACGGAGCGAGCAATATGCTGGGTAAAAGATCGGGCGTTGCAAAGCAAATCTTAAAATGCCAGCCAAAGGCCCATCCAACCATTGCCATGCACATTGCCTTAGTTTAAGCGTTAAGGACACAACGAAGAACTGCAAAATTCTTGCTGATACAATGAGTAACGCCAATGAAGTCGTGAAACTCATTAAATATTCCCCTAAACGTGAAAACTTGTTAAAAGATGTCAAAGCCAACCTAACAGATGAAGACGACCGTACCGCGGCTGGAGTTCCAAAATTCAGTGCGACGAGATGGACTGTACGAGCAGGTTGTTTGCAAAGCATTCTGGATAACTATGAAGCTCTCTTGACGCTCTGGACGGAATGCTTGGACACCAATTTAGATCCAGACGTTCGTGGTCGGGTTATAGGATGTCAGGCGCAAATGAAAACATTTAATTTCTTTTGGGGTTGAATTTAGGACAGAGAGTGTTTTCTCATACTGACAATTTGTCAAAGACATTACAAACATCCCCCTTGTCAGCCGCCAATGCCAAACATCTCGCCAATTTAACTGTGCAGGTATTGAAGAATATAAGGAATGACGACTGCTTTAAAGCGTTCTATCAAACCGTGCTACACAAGAAACAGCGGTTTCATCAAGACATTGGCGAGCCAGAAATGCCGAGAAAAAGAAGAGCTCCAATGAGGTTAGAGATTGGCTCGGGAGCTTCATCATTCCCTGAGATGGCAGAAGACTTGTACAGGCGTACATACTTTGAGGCGCTTGACGTAATCGTTTCTGCTATCCAAGAACGATTCGAACAACCCAGTTTTACTGCATACATGCATTTAGAAGGACTTCTTCTTAAGCATTTACGCGTTCGAAAGACATTTCACATCACGTAAACTACGTAAAGGAGAGCTACTCTGATGATATCAATACGGCATATCTACTGGCTGAGCTGGACATTTTGAAACTGCTCATCAACGGCAAGGAGATGGTGTACTTTCTGGACGTTTTAGAGGCCGTAAAGGATCTTGCTTCTTCCGAAAAGCACATAATCGGCGAAGTAATCAATGTGTGCGAACTTCTCCATGTCAACCCGGCTACTAGCGCCACTGGCGAGAGGACGTTTTCGATGGCAAGGAGAGTAAAGACATGAGCTAATATGCAACAACAACGATTCAACAATATCGCTATCTTGAACTGTCACAAAGAGCGGACAGAACGAATTCGACTACTCAATGTTGCAAATGAGTTTGTATCACGAAACGACAATCGCAAACGAAATTTCGGATCTTTCACAAGGAAGGACGTCTAGTAAAGGTACGTTGGTCAGTAGTCGAATAGCATATTTATTTGCTTACAATATATTGTCTAAGTAATTACAGTGCGCCTTCATTCGAAAGTGCTCGCTGTGATTTCGGTACATTTAAGGATACCGACCTCTGTGCCATTTTAGAAGGGTTCTTGAACAAACATCTGGTACTCGTAATAGACACGTGTACCATAGTGCACCGAAGCGTTCTAAATATATTTCACTTATGAGTTGCTTATCCTTGCGCACTTCTTTAAAGCCAGAATGTTTAAATTTTACATGACTTTAATGCAATAAATATGTTGCAAATGCCCCTCAAAACACTGGAAATCGCATTTCCGAGAGCCTCAATTTCTAAATTTTCCGGGGCCCCCTAGATTAGCCCCTCCCCCCCATTACAAAATTGGCTTCGCGGTCCCTGTATATACATTTCTCTGGGTGGGGAGGTGGAGACTAGGGGCCTTAGCTTATTTACATTTTTGCGAGGGTGGGGAGTGATGGGGGAGGGGGGTGGGTGGTGACTTAGGTGTTTACATTGTATCTGTTTAGTTAGCTTATATATTTATTAAATAGATCATATGTATAGCTTTATTAGTATATTAGTATTAAGCATTTTGTATAATTGTATTGTATTATTGTAATGAGGGCCACAGGTTTCTTAGTGTTGTACACTATTATGTATTACCCTCTTTAAATAAAGACGTTATTATTATTATTAATAATAAAGTAAAATATACAACAAATAAAATACAGAGGCCAGGAGAACATAAAATTACAAATAAATCCAACCTCGTTCTCAGGGGTCTTTACGCGACTAATCCAAGATGGCGTCGACAGTTCCCATGTGACCCCAAAACATGCCCAAAAGTATGAGCATATTGTGAAGAACATCCGCCATCTTGTATTCATCATCACTGAAGAACGGTTAGTGGTTGAAGTGTGATTGCAACCGTACATTATTCTACTTGTACCACGAGCCTATTACTGGGCTCCTGTTATACCCAGTTGCGAAGTGAGTATTAAAAAAGGCAAACCGCTAAGTTCTGATGAATTTGTAGTTGTTTTCAACAAGGGACGGCGGAGACGGAGGGTTCCTGTCAACGAATTTTGAACGCTCGATGCGAAAGACGACAATACCATAACTTAATTTCATAATAATCCTTGTACTATTTCTATTTTATTTCAACCACTTTTCTGTTTTCCATATATTGGTGATATATTATATATATTAATACAGGACCTCCCTGAAAATCACAAATTGTGAGTGGAGCTTTCCTGTCAAAATATTATTATTAGCAGTTTATTTTTCAAATAAAAAAATGCACGCGCTATTCCAAATTTTCCAACCAGCGCGCACGAAACGTCTACCCAAACAGCGGCCGAATCCCACCAGCCTGTATTGGGGGTACTTTCGACACGCCACCTTGGATTAGGCGCGTAAAGAACCCTGGGAACGAGGTTGCCGTAATTAGAGTTCCTAAGGAGAGGAATCGCTCACTTAATTAATTCATGAATGACCATATAAATCAACATAAATTAGTAGTGGTTTTAAAATGTACAAATATGACAGCATTTGAGCGGCGATGGTTGTTTCGTGTAGTGGTTGCGACGTTTGCCTTAGGAGTAGGCGGCAGCGGGGTTCGAGTTCCAGAAAATCTCTAAAAATTATTTTATCTCACCATTTTCTTGAGAGGTTTTTCTTGAGAACCCTAGCTCTAGGTGGGTAAGATCTTGTTTACTGACCGGTTAGGTTTTTTTATTTTTCAGGGTAGGATTTTAGTTAGTTTATATTGTCATTTCATGAATAACTTAAGTGAGCGATTCCTCTCCTTAGGAGCTCGTGGCGTAATCGAAGATGCCAACTTGAATTAGGCGCCTGGGAACGCGGTTGGTGATGCTAAATGGCGGTGGAATTATTTCATCACGTGATACAAACCATAGGTATCCCAATTCGGAGTGAGCGAGGATGTCCACGAGACGTACGATGCAGTGAAAACAGGTCTACTAAACGGCTCGAAATGGATTTTACTTGGATAAACAAACAGTGGAAGGGTATCACAATGCTACCACGATTAAAATTATTAAGTGACTAGATGAGGATGTCACTGCCAACTGCACTTGGGCCAATAGATATCATTAGAAGGTAACTTTGCCAAAATGTTGGAGAAAATAATAAAACAGCAAACTTACACAGACCTAGTTGGGTTCCCTGTGGCCTCCGGCGGTTTAGCTCAGACGTTAAAGCCACATTTTTGTGCGATCACCCAATTTATTAAAGCATGATAGGGTGAGGTTATTTACTGGATGGGTGTCCGCCTGGGAATACCTCGTGCTGTAGCCATTTCTTTTTAGTTTTTTCTTCTTCTTTGCCTGGTTCATTTCTTTCGGATAGCGTATACCAACACCTTTAAAAAGGGAATTGGACGCCCAGCTCAATTTTATTTAGTTAGGTTAATTTAAATCATAATAGTTGGCCTTGACGCAGCTGTGGGCAAATGACCCGGCAAATGGAAAGGAAACAAGCAACACAGCATAAAGTAAAATACACAATAACTCAAAGTGCTGCTGAAATAATATCTATAAGCGAACATGTTTAACTCGTGGATGCACGCAAGCGCATAACACGAGTTATTGGGGTTAGTGAGTCGAGCTAATTTATTCATCGTTTTATGGTGTGTACTTCGTTTTTTCTGTGTACATCGGGGACTCTCCGTTGGCTGTCCGATTTTCCGAAGATATATTGACGGAGTTTATGGCATGCGTCCAAGTTTTCAATTCATCGGAAAGACGCTATGAAAGGATTTGGCCGTGTTGTTAAAGGTAATTATTAGTCTGAAATGCCTTATAATTAAATTATGGCTACAACTATATTGTTAAAAACAGACATTCGGTCGCGTTTCGTATTTACGAGAGAAGCCCGGAAATATATAAGCGCGTTTGGCTTAGCTAAGCACAACTTAATGTCTTGAATGTACTGTGTTGGCAGTTTTGGGAACGTTTTGGATACAAGAGAGATAGATGGTAATGTACAACTGTTTTCGCGACAAAGTTCCCGAACGTCTCATGGCACGTTCATAATACATCCCTATAGGCTCAGAGATAAAACGTGCTGCACTCTTTACTCGTCAGGGTGAATATAAGCTTAAAGTTCAGTTGAACGACGAGGAGATGTTAACAGCTACCTTCGTTATCGCCCCTGTTCACTGGGGAATGAAACTAGCCAAGATTTTGGAAAGTGAGGAAGGCAAAAGTTAAACAAAGCCATACAATAGCCAAATAAAAGCTAATGGAAAAGCTTAGTAATATACAAAATAACAATAATGTGATCAGTTCGAGAAATGATACGGTAAATATCACTGAAATGTCAAATATTTGAATTTGATGGTCGAACGCGAACAGCTGAGCACTGTTTGTTATCTAGTAAAGGTTTTAATACTGATCTATCTAGGAGTAGGAGGCACAAATCAAGATTGTCTGCAGTTAGAAATCGTGATAGAGAACCTTCAAGAATACCAGTACGAAAAATAATAAGCCTGTTTAAAACAACCCTGTGTTTTCTTTGATCTTCCAGACAGTTGACCTCCGGGTCATGCACTGTTTATTTTTGATAAAACGTTTGCAAGTGACATTTGGCTAGCGTCAGATTCCCAAAAACTCAATTCTGCGCCGATGTGGAACGGAAGCCAATTCGATTTAGCTACACTAAATAATACTTTGTCACACAATCCTTGTTCCAGAACTAGTTAGACTGCATGCGTCAACACAATTAGCCATTATCAAGCGAAGGTTCTAGACGTAATCAAGCTATGAATAGGTCGTTTATTCCATGCACAATAGTAATTTAACTCGTGCATGCACGCATGTGCAGAACGAGTTATTGGGTTTAGGTTAGGCCTGAGCGGATTGTGCTCCTAAAAGTGGCATATTATGCCGCTAGCACTGCTCCAAATTTTGTCGAATTATGCCCAAATTATGCCAAAGTTCAAAAATTATTCTCGTAGATTACACAATAATGCTCACAAAAAAACGTTTTTCGAAGGTTGATGTGCGGCATTTTTAGTTGTTCACACAACATTTTATAGACTTTTCAGTACCAACGGACACAGAAACCAATCAGGCGTGACTGTTCCCACGCTCTGAACAAAAGACGGCTTTTTGACTTTTTTCATGTTTAACGCACACTCATTAAGTGAAATTCAGGTATTTGCTTTGGAAAAATTTAGAATCTAAGCAAAACATACCAGCTAATAATTAGGAAAGGCACTATAAAAGCAATAATAGCATTGCTTTTGGCTTTAATGCTTCAAATTATGCTACAATCTGGTAATTATGCTCGAGCAGTGCTTCTTTGAAAAATTATGCTCGTTTGCTCCAATTATGCCAAAAATTATGCTAGCACAATCCGCTCAGGCCTAGTTTAGGTGGATACGAGATAATTATTTGTCGTTTTTTTCTGTGACTCGACGACTCGCCGTCGACTTTCCGAATGACCGTCCAAGGTTTCGAAAAGATTTGGTCATGCTGGAGAAAATGTATTGACGGTACCCATCTAACGCCAGACACTTCAAACCTGGACAGACATGGTAGTGAATCCCTATCAATCACTTAGTGGTAATGACGTATCGTTGACGTAATCGGTCACGTGATTTTAAGTTCATGCCAATATCTCCCTCATTTCTAATGCCAGCTGGCTCAAACCTGGACAGACATGGTAGTAGGTTGCAATCAATCACTTAGTGGCGATGACGTAACGATGACGTCATCGATTACGTGTTTTAAGAATATGCCCATATCTCCCTCATTTCTAATGCCAGACAGTTCAAACAAGGACAGGCATGGTATTGGGTTCCAACAAATTATTTAGTGGTGATGACGTCATCGAATACGTGATTTTAAGTACATGCCAATATCTCCCTCATTTCTAATGCCAGACAGATCAAACTTGGACAGGTATGGTATTATTTTCCCACGATTCACTTAGTGGTGATGACGTAACGATTATATGATTGGTCACGCGATTTTAGTGTATGCCAAAATAGCTCACTGACCATCCACGAGTTGCCCTTAGGGGACCTATATTCACTCCTGTCATAGCTTTGTATACAGTTTCGAAACTCTCTTCGACCATGGAAACTGAAACCATTTCAAAATCTTGGCACTTTTATATAGCCGCCTAGGCGCTTGAAAAGAGTGCGGAGCAAGATCAATCAGTTGCTGTACCGTAGTCAGGACATTATGAAAAAGGAAGACAGGAGTAAAAGACGACATGCACAGAAGCTAGCTTGTGTACAGCGATCTCGCACCGATACGGGCCCCCCCAAAGGAAGATTTCTGTAAAAAGCTGATTTGAAGAGTAGTTGACATTCTTCTTGTTCTCTGGTGGCGATTTAAAGCGAATTCGACGAATTTTAAGTACCTCATTCCCCGCCGACTGCTTTCCCATCTTAGATGTCTTAGATAGATCGTACAGATGACCCGCGACCCGCCAGTGTCCCAAGCGGTGATCGATTGGTTGAGCCTGTCACGTGTTGAGACAACTCGCAACACGAAAATAAAAATAAAATTAAAATTAAACCGCCTGCGATTCTTGACTCGGGCGGCCAAAGCGAGTAATAACCCCATGTTTTTTTTATTCAGGTTCTACCTGCTCTAAGTACAAAATTAAATTCATACTATCTCACCGTAAAGTTCCGGAAGTAACGACCCTCGTTACCTTCTGGCTTAACAGCTCGCTACTTTCGGGGGGTCGCTACTTTCGGGGGGCAAAACTGAACCGTTAACATTCCTGATACGAAATTGAAAATAACACCAGTTGTTAAAATACAATTTATTCCTACGCATACTGGTATTTGTTGAAATGATACACAAATGTGGTACAGATCAGTTCGATTTTCTCGTACATTCCGCTGTCGACCGCATTGTCTGCATTGTCCGTCTAGAGTCCGATTACACAGAACAGTATCTGAACAGTATCGATGTTTCGATAAAAAGGACTTTATTTCCAAATATTCCATAGAAAAATACCGGCCATCTATTTTACTCTTTACTTCTTGAAAAGCGTACAGACGGTGATATACGGTAATAACAGAAATAGACTGTCCACTAGGCATTGAAAGAGATTAAGAGTTGTAATACGACATTTACTTGATACTGATGTAAGCATATTTGACAAGTCAAATACCATGTTAGTTCGTACATCAACTTACAGATAAAGGAAAAAATATGAGGTCGTTACTTTCGGGGGATCGTTACTTTCGGGATTTATTAGCAGGCATCAATTTTTAATGTTAATTTCGGAACTTTACGGTATATATTGTACTAGCGTGAATCGAAATAAAATGTTGTTGTTGGTGTATCTAAGCTAGAATAAAATCCTAAAAAGCCGTTCATGTTCCGTTTGCGTCGAAGCGATTCGATCGATAGCACATGTTATTACGGTTAAATGCTATATTTTGCATAGATTTAAAGCTGTTTTATTGTTTTATCTCTTCGAAGTTTGATGCGATTCAAAAAATTCTCAATTGGGTTGTAGTTCAAGGTTTCATACATTTTTCAGAATTTTTTGGTGATTTTTGGAGAGTTAAATGACGAAAAATATGGGGGGGGGGGGGTTATTGAATTTTAAGAGAGAGAGAGAAAATGGTGATTTTATGAAGATTGAAAATTAGATTTTGAAGTTAATAATTAATAGATGGGCACCAATTTCAAGTGATTATTAGCCTTTTCTTACAGTTAGCTGTGTTTTCTTTTCCCAGAAGTACCCATAACGGCTTCTCCTATCTTTTCCATGGATGAAACTTAGAGAAAACTACACAGCAGTGCACTTCACCTATTACTCTTACCTGGGCCGCGTCAGGCAAAAAGGGCCCGGACGACATTCAAGTTAAATAATTCCTACAATGGTGTTCCTAATAACAGGTTGAAGATTGTATTGTATTCTTGACGAGAAGCGCTACATTTCATTCCTAACAATAAATGTCAGTTTCAAGAAATTGACAACAAAAATCAGGGGTAAAATTTACGTGATTTTGATGCAAGGGCCCGATTACAAATATGACCACAAAAATTAGGAATCCTGTCAGAGGGGATGATTTTGATGTATGACATTCATTTATACCTGCTGACATTAAAGAGTAAAACATAAATATAATGAAGAAGATGATACCTTTTTGGCCAAAAAATGTCTTTTCTGCAGTTATCTCGTAATATGAGTTTAACAATAGTACAAGTTACACCTTGAAACAATCGTCTGATAATAGGGAATGATTTGCGTCTGCTAAAATTGTAAATTTCGTCTTCAATTTCACTTGACGATTTCATGAAATCAACACTACTTGTTATTAGCACAATGTGGCGCTCGCAATGCATATTGTAATCGCACCACAAGTACAAAAAACATGGTACAATTTAAAAAGGCATTTACATGTTATGTCGTCCGGGCCCTTTTTGCCTGACGCGGCCCACCTATAAAATAGGTTTAAGGTTATTTAAAATCGTTTTATTGATAAACTTTGAGCAAACGAATGACTATGCACAGGGAAGATGTAGCACATGTCCACATGTAAGCGTAAGACCCAAGGGGATAACATCTAGCATAAAGGACCGGGCGTTTTTCTTCAACCCTTGGCAATAGCGCGTATTGCTGTTAGGAAGTGATCGGTTTATTCTTAGAAGTGTTTTATCACACTTGTGCCGTCGCTGAGCCATGGCTGAAGCTTATTCAGAGCCTTTGGAGGCAATTCAGCAATTCACCCTCCAGCTCCAGTAGAAGAATCAGCTCGATACGAGAGCCCCTAATCCACCGGAGCCTGTTGTGAGTTGTGCTCTGAACTTTACTCATTACAAGCTTCACGCCCTACACGTGCTTCTCTCGGGCCCTGTTTATATGAAGAAAAGTTGTCCCGGGTGCCCGAGAGTTTACATTTTACGATTTATTATAAGTTTTATTTATTTTACGAGCCGTGCATAAGTCTATGGTCTTAGGGTTACTTCGTAGGCCGAGATAACTATCCCAAGGGTAAATAGAAAAACAATCCCAGAAATCAACAGTCAGTCGCGAGGAGATTGATCAGTTCGCGGGAAAGTCATGGCCATAGCACCTGAAACAAAAACTGCAAGGAATTTCACATCAGCTAATTAAGTAAACAATTTAGTGAAGTAGATAAATTTTAGTCAAACAAGGAAATCGTAATTACAATTAATGCCCATTTGATTCGGTTTTCTTCGTTCTTGTTGGGTATTCATAACTACTAAATTATCCATAGCTTAGACAACCAGGCCTGCTAGCGGCTCTAATTTATTTTTTGTTAATTTGTTTTCGCATTGGGTTACCTGTGGCACGGGGTAAAAATGGGGTGAGGAGAAAAGGGAATGAGAGGAAAAGGGAGGGAAGGGGGGAGAAAAACGACCTTTTATCCCGTTTTCCTCCCTCCTCCTTCCCTTTTCTCCTCGACCCCATTTTGACCGCGTGGCACAGGTAGCCCAATTCGAAAACAAATTAGCAAAAAATCACCCATAACAAAGGCCAAGCGATCAACGACCAATGTACTAAAATAAATCGAAAAGTTGATGTAAAGTTATACAAATGTCGATGCCGTTCCTTGTTTATGGGTCTTGAAAATTTCTGGAGGTATTTATACTTTAATATCTTCCGAAATGAAAATAATATAAAAACACAAATTATACATGTATAATTTACTTGTAAGACCCCATAAAAATCGCATAACTTTAACAAAAATATCCAACAGTGTATTTTTCAATACAACCACAACTAATTTCAAATGGCAAAAATGTCAAAGAGTTGAAAAAAAAAATGTAAGATCACAAATGTAAATAAAGCGACAGTTCTTGAAATAAATACTCATTGGAAACGTTAATATTTTCCGTCTAATAACTTCGCCGAAGAAAACCTCAGCTCGCTGCAAACGCCAAAAAGAAAAACACACAAAACAACATCTAGTTAAATCGTTTCCAACCGGGAAAGTAGGATTAATCTATTCAATAATTAATGTATTCAATGCAACCGGAATTTAAACAATGAACAATTGAAGTCAACTCACTTTAAGGTGGCTCGCGAGTATTGTGACAACCGAATGGGTACCGTAAAGATTCGCACTTTGCACCGGAAAGTTTTTGGGATATTTAGGACCGTATATTTCATGATATCGAAGAATAGTAAACAAAATTCTAAGATCCATCATATTTTAGAAGATATAAATGTTTCTTTTGAAGTAAAATGGGAAAATCTTCAAAACAACACGATAGATTTTTATTAAAATTACATCATAGATGAAATAACCCATGAGCTTTGTTAGTAACGAGTTTCAAGAAAATTTATGGAATGCAAACCTCTACAGCAAAAGAGATATAAATGTTCCCGCAAAATATTATGTTTACAAATTTCATGAAAATTATCAGGCAACTATCATATCCGCTTCCAATTCTACCCGGTAATCTATAGTTTAACACCATAGGAAACTACTTTGTTAGTTACAAGAACATCGAAAAAGCGGGACGGGGTATATATATACATAAGACTTTATTTTAATACGCTAACCACTGACAACTTCACGTGGGGCGTATAGAAATATTTCCCTTTATACATTGTGTATAATATAAAAAGCACATCCATATTGTTGTTTTCATCTTCACATTGCTACATAACAGATAAATATAAAGCGTATTATAAGTATAAACAAGAAGCTGCACGCAGCTTGAACTCCGGCGTATCTTTTGTAACGCGGATGGGCTCATACACCTGCGTGTTTGGCACAGTAAGAACGCACAATCAGATGCGAAAGTACGCACAGACAGTCGATCTGATAACTTCACACGAGTTAGAACACGAGTGAACACAAGTAGAACACGAGTGAACACGAGCGAGGTCAAGTAAGCCAGAATACTCTTGGATAACACAGATAGCCCAAAAATACTAGGATACAAATGCTGACGAACTGATCTAAAACTCCACATGAGTCAGAACACGAGTGCACTAGCGATTCATAAATTAATTAACAAAAAAATATTTAAAAATCAATAATAAAAATTGTGTTATCGTCTTAGTTGTTTCGGGTTACCTGGGTTATCAGTTACCTGTGTTATACCCAGCCCCCAAAACACTTGCATCCAAACACTATGAGGATCTGATCTAGAACTCCACACAAGTGAACACGAGTACACTAGCGCTTCATAATTTATTTAACGGACATTCACAATTTAAACGAGTGAAGACAAGTAGAACACGATATTGGAAATGTGTAACACGGACGACATCATACACCTGCACGTTTGGCACTTTACGAACGCACAATAAGATGCGAAAGTAAACACGCACAGTTGATCTGATCTAAAACTCCATACGAGTTAGAACACGAGTGAACACAAGTAGAACACGAGTGAATACGAGTGAACACAAGACGAAAATGAGTGAACACGAGCGAGGTCAAGTAAGCCAGGATACTCTAAGATAACACAGATAGCCCCAAAATACTACGATCCAAATGCTGAGGATCTGATATAAAACTCTACGAGTCAGAACACGACTGCACTAGTTAGCGATTTATAATTTAATTTAAAACATATATAACACTAAAATGAAATAAAATTGTGTTATCATCTTAGTTGTTTCGGGTTACCTGTGTTATCAGTGCGGTACCCAGCACAAAACAAATTGCATCCAAATACTATGAGGATTTGATATAGAATTCCACACGAGTGAACACGAGTACACTAGCTAGTACTTCATCATTTAATTAACCAACATTTACAATTAAAAACAAATTATGTTATCTTCTTACTTGTTTCGGGTTACCTGTGTAAATGCCGCGTGAAGCTGCAAAAGCAGCCGATTGCGTTACTACCTGTGACACCGTGTGCGCCCATGAATCGTTGCATATGAGGAACTGTTTTGATTAGTCTGATACTCAATATGTCGGATTGTGGTCAATAACAATATTTGTTTAGAGAAGTACCCACGCACGGTCACATCGCTATTCGGTAGTACGCACACAGCTAATGTCTGCTGGTAGGATTTGTTTTACAAGCAAAACATTCGGAGAGTATCCATTTATGTTTTACAATTCAATTCAGTTTTTATTTTACACTGTTTAACAAAGAATTAAGCTATAGTAGATTAGTTACAAGAAAAATAAAAGTTGAACAAGTAATATGTGTACGGCAGTCAAAGGAGCACAAGCTTTCGAGTTGACTGCCGTAAATGGTTGGATAGCAAGTAGATTTGGTTACATACATGTATAAAACTTAAGAACAATAAAGCCTGGTTAATACGAAATCTAATAGAACAAAAACAGTATGTAGACTTATGATTACAGAGTTACAAAGTGAATATACAAGAAAAAGACTTTAATTAAAATTATTGGAATAAAATATAATAAATATATACATATAAATATATTAACAAATGGTGCACGTACAGTGAGAATATACAAATTATATATAAAATATTAAATAGATAAATTGATTTAATTAACACATAATATCATAATAATAATAAAATAATAAAAATTGTAATCGGCTTAGTTGTTCCGGGTTACCTGTGTTATCAGTTGCGTTCCGACTTTGTATTGTCGGGCTACCTGTGTTGTCTTAGTGTTAACAATGCGGTACTAATACCAAGAGACTATACTCTATGCATTTTCGGGCAACCTGTGTTATTCTAGTGTAACGCCATAGAGTGTTGTAACATAGCTCATTTCCGGTTCCTTCCGAATGTCTTGACCTTTTAGATATGTCTCGTTCCAACCTACGACCGCGCGAAACAACCAACCAAACTTGCTTTCACCATAATCAATGATTGTTGTGAACGAGGAACAATGAAATGTCGCCGCAGAAAGGTTTTACAGAAAAGGAAAGAACAGTGGAGGACGTGTGGGGAGGCCCACAAGAGTATATATCGTGTCTGGAACATAATTTACGAAGTCTCTGAAACGACTTTCAATCTAGCCAGTGTTTGCTTCGATTGTTCGTTCTCGCTTACATTCACTCCTTTAATACGCTCTGACTGCATTTTCAAGTAATTTTGTGTCCCTGGAAGGAGAATAGAAGAGTAAATCCATAAATTTGATATCCGGTTTAATACTGAATTGAAACTCGCCAAAATCCGCTTTGAACAACCTGAATCGCCATTACAACATTGATGACAAACGATTGAATTCTAATTGAATGCCTTCGAGCGAGAGCGTTGTGTAGTAATTTTAACGGTCGTCGTATAATTAATTGAAGCTCAAATTTTCATGAGTTATTCAAATCATTAAATAGCCAAAATTCTAAAACATATCTCAAAAATCTCACAACAAACAAACCGTGGTGGATTGCGACGGAACGTTCTTCAGACATTTTCTGTCAGTGTGTCAACGGATTCGCTTTACCCCCAGTGTAAACTATCGTCTATTCAGTAGAATCACTTCCCGTTTAGTATATGGGGTATTTAAAAGTCTGGCATCGACAAGATCAAATCCATAATTTATCTTCCAAATGCGGCTATGTAGCGCTTTCTGATTCTGAGCTCTGATTATCAAGCAGTTCCCGTCTCTTCTCGAATAACCGTTTGCACAGACGAATGCAAAATAGATTTTTCATGAAGCCAGTGTCTTCGTTGAAAGCTTTGTCATATCAGATGAAATCGATCTCTTGTCATTCACTTTAATTGGTTTCATCTAATTGCTTGAACTCCTTATCTGCCGTCTGCCTCAGATTGTATTTCGATACCTAGGTTTTTTAAGTAATTGTTGTTTTATCAAATTACTCATGCGGTCGTAGACCAGAAGGCGCCGTAGTTTCGCCTGAGTCAAAAATACTTCCTCCATTTTAATAATTCGGTTAGAGAGAAGATAGAGGCAAATTGAGTACTTCATGACGTGCGGTAGCCTTAAACACTCTAAAACTCTCTACCGAGCATTTATCTTTCAACTAATGCGCATGTCTGTTTATCGCTCGATCACAGCGTCTCCGACCCACATTGTTGGTGGCAAAGGTCTGAACTGATCAACTTCTGTTGCCGATAGAACAAAAAAACAACAAATAATAATAATAATATTAAAAAAAAAAATGACACAGACTGTATTTTAAGACTCCGGCTACAGTCTCAGGTTAAAAAACACAGCTGTCTTAAATTGCCTTAGGGTATTGGCAGTTGTTGCTTCACCTGATAGACTGTTCCAGAGCATAGCACGCTTTAGGAAGTTCGTTTTCGGCTTTGGAAGTGCGAAGTCGGTTTCAACGTTTCTGAGATTATAATCTTTGATACTATCAGTAAGTTTAACAAACGAATTTCGTAGATTTGTTGCAAATGTTTCGTTAAGAATTTTGTACATTAATGCCGACTTTATTTGTTAACTAAACTTCCAGTTTAGTGAATCAATTATATCGGCAGATCGAGTATTGTAATTTGCACCGGTTATAATACTTTTTATAATTTATATTGAAGAACCTTACCACAGGTATCCCACAAGGGTGAACAAGAATCAAAGTAAGGTTGGGCTTTGTATAGTCTCTCATTCCTTATTTTAATATGTTAGGAGCATTAAAGTGCAAGTAAAGCTATAAAACAACATTAACTCTTTTTGCCCCAAATTCTATTTCTAATATTCTTCAGTTGTGTAAATTAGTTTTCTTTCAGAGGCAGGAGCAGAAATTAAACTAGAATAAACGCTACCCGAATTGCGGGATTGATTCATCTTGTGATGTCACAATGAAAACCTACGGGATTTTATTGTAGTAGTTTTCTCTAGGGAGGGAGTTGATTCATCTTATGACGTCACAGGATCCATGAAAAGTAACTAAAATTAGGGACTAATTGCCAGAAATGTTACAAAATTTGCAAGGTCAATACGTTTTTGTGAGAAACAAACACAAAGTACAATATAATTTTTTCTTTTTTTGACATTATACTTGCACTTTAACTCTTGATAATATTTTATAAATTAAAATTCTCAATATTTCGTCATAAAATCTCTATTGATTATTTTTTCTAGATACGTTATTCATGCTTCTGAAATCCATACTTACAATATGCAAAAATACAGTATGCAAATGTTTTTATTTCGGTCCCTTGCGAAAACGAACTATTGCTTACGTACCTTCAAAAATTTGCCAAACTATTCAAACAGAGATAAAGAGCTTAAGACACTCACAGTTTAAGAAAAGCACTATAAGAAACATCTCCTTAAATTTCAACTATAACCAATAATGATGACATATCTAATTATCATATAATACACTTTTCGTTCCAACCTGTATTTACACAGTATTTTTATATCTTGTATTTTATAATTGTGGATTTTATTACTTCCAACGTGGCAGTGGTTAACTCGAAAGCTTAGGTCCTTTACTCACTGCACACTTTTCCTCTATATATCAATTATATATAATCAAACTAGACATTAATATTCTGTTTATACTTTGTATTAAATAGTGTTTAATAAAGAAATCTGAATCTGAGTCAATTGCTGGATTTCGCATGACGTCATAGCCGCCATGTTGGTGCCCTTAAACATAAGATTCCTCGTTAGCTTCTTTTGTTGGGGCACCAACATGGCCGCCATGCCCTTTGTCATTTGAATCTCTGGAGATTGAGTGAAAGGAAAGGCTTGATTCGTCTTATAGCACTAATACCCATGCACTAGCTTTCTTTACAAATTTTGTCAATGTGACACTCGAAAGAAAGCTTTCATCAAGTTCCACTTCAAGGCATTTATTGGAAGCTACTTGCAAAACATTAGTTTTGTCTACAGACACAATAGTGGATAAATCCCCAGTTTTATTAGTTAAGTTATATGCGGATCCGGTCAGCATTAGTTTTGTCTTAGAAGGGTGAAATTGAAGCTTGTTTACAGAGATCCAATCACATATATTATCGAGATCAGAATTGAAATTGGTGGCAAGTTCAGCTGCATCATAAGATGATGCAAAAAAATTGTGTATCATCTGCATTATACAGCTGTTAGTAGACATTAAACAATTAGGTAGATCATTGATGTAGAGGTTCCCACTGCCATTTCTCGTTCTCTCAAACTCCCACTCGTGTTTCTATAACTCTATAGAAACACGGGAAATGTTTTCTATTTCTTAAATATAACACGCCATTCAAAACGTTCGTTAGATTGATTCTATAATTTATCATAAAAACAGGTATATACTTCATGATAGTGTTTCGTTCCATATAGTCTCCCTGCATAATCATCAGTTTCTCTACTGTTTTGCAGTATTATGCAGGGAGACTATATGGAACGAAACACTACCATGAAATATATACCTAAAAACAAGTAATCGCATGGGAACTAAAAAAATAAGGATTTTAAAATCACTTGTGCTTCGCGACATCGGGCAATTTGGTGAAAAGTTTGAAAACACAAGTGATTAATCCTTAATTTTCTTGGCACTATGCGATTACATACAAACACTAGGCGAAACATCTTTGTAGACCGTATGTAGACAATTTGGCATATAGTAGAAATGCAAACAGAAGTAACGTGCTATAGGACCATTCGAAAATAAGTTGTAATTAAACATGGGTTCTTAAAATAGGCACTGCAATTTTAGAGAGTATGGTCATGGACAAGTGTTGTGTATAGATATTGAGGTTCAAAATTGGATAGTTTTCTATGACAGTCAGGAAGTCAGGACTCACTAGCCTCGTTTTCATGTTTCTTGAGAACTTCAAAAGTTGTTTACTCTACAATGATTTAGTGTTTCATTCTCAATGTGCTAAATGTTTCTTTTTCGCGTGCTTTTTTTCTTTCCAAAAAAATTGAAAATCAAAAATATACTGACAAATTAGCGGCAGCCATTCTTTTCGAATGGGTCTATTAAATAACTGAGAAACGTTTACTTTTGACAGCTTGTTGTAAAGCCTTCATGGCAGAGCCAGGTCCATCCCTTCCCCAAGCCTTCTTATATTAATGTCTTCTACCTCGGTTCGTCTTCTGCAGGAGTGGAATATCTTAATATATTCACCCCTGAATGTCTTGTTCATTATACCGTAAATTATGGGATTAATTGCCGCTGAGATGGATACCAAGGTCGAATAAACCAGATAAACCGATCTGGGAAGTCCATGACTACCGAAAAGTGAGTCAACAAACTCGATGATAAAAACTGGGATCCAGCAAATACTAAAGCCGAGAACTATTGAAAACAGTGTTTTTGTGATGTTCACCTCCTCGACGCTTAGACTATTGCTGGTTTCGTTCGAGCCGGTAGATGTTGTTGATGACAAGCGCTGTCGATGGATCTGCACCGCTTTGAAAACTTTCCTGTAGCAGTATATTATAGTAAAGAAAGGCGAAAACACTATGATCAGGAGAAGGAAACTGGAGTACCCGACATCTGTACTCCTCTTGTAGAACTCCATTGAGCATGTCATTTTGCCGGAGTGGAAATCAAAGAACGCCCAACGAGCAACGAGTGGGAGAGCCAATAGGAAAGCAGCAAGCCCCATAACAACGAGGACAGAAAAAACGGCGAATTTCTTGGTGAAGATTCGCTTGAAAGCATCCGCTTTGACAACTCTGTAATATCGATTGATAGCCGTAAGTGCGATGGTGTGAAGGGATACAAATGCTAAGAAAAGTACGAAGAAGCCATGGGCCTTGCAGATGAAGATCGGAAATGGCCAGAGTCCAGTGATCAGGACAACAGCAACAAGAGGCATACATAATGAGGATATCACTACATCAGACAAAGCAAGGGCCATGATATAAATATTAGTGACCGTTCGAAGCCGAGGATTTCTATAGAAAATCCAACACACCAGAATATTACCAAATAAGGCAACAGAATTGATCACGATGTAGACAAAGGACTCCATCCATATTTGGGCATCAGGTCTCGATCGTAGTTCCATCGCAAGTTTGTCGTCGGATACTTGCGTATCATTCATTTTTTATGATAAAAATAGCCCCTCTTGCATTTACAGAAATCTATGATGTCCTTTTGTCTGTTCAATTAATTATTCTACTTCTTCGTAGCGACAAGTCGGTATTTACCCTTACACTCTACATCTGTATGTATTCTTGTTACTACTGGTGTTTATGTCTTACTTGACACGATACGATCTGGAAGTCTTTACACTATTATACAAATTCTCAAATGAAATGCTGACTTGTTTCTTCCGTCAAGATGATTTATGGTGTTATTTTCTTGCTTCTTGTCTCGCAGGCCAGTCCTAAGCGGCTTTGACGCGGCAGCTACCTTGTGAACTCTTCAGACGATGATTCCGACTTCTACTGATTCCGCCTCTTATTTCGCCTTCTCTTTGTTCCTATGCATCCAGTTGTAGCTTCATTAGGAGTTGTAAATGGCTTCTCTGCTTGTAGTCCAGCTCAGTTACCCTCTACATCACTCATTACGTTATATTTCAGTATTTTTCGATGATTTCTAATAATATTTAACCTTTTGGATGAATATTTCTGGTAATTTAAGAGCAGATTTGCCGATTTCTTACGCGGTTTTACGATTCAGATGAATTTCCTAAGCGGGCTCTTTTTCATAAATATGACTAATTGTGCTTCTCATTGTGATTCTAGATTAATAACTAAGCTCGAAGTAAGATTTGATTAAATTTTCGGAAGGTGCTAATGATATTTGGCCGGACATCTGTGAACGCTTTTCTTCTCATGAGTAAAGAAGCCAATGAATCTTTCCTCGGGTGTTCTCGATAAATTAAGTTTTCGGTTAGTTCTCCATTAATTTCCCTTTTCAGTGTCATCACCGTTCTTTGTTCAAAGTAGAAATGAATCTCAGTCGGAATTCGTTGAGAGAAGGATATTATTTTTCGGGAACCGTAATACCCGTTTCCTTCCTTAATCACATCTTAAATCAGTAGTTACCGCCGATTCTGAGAAGTGATCAACAGAGTTTCCAACAAACCCTTTTCGTAAATCATTATGGAGAATATATATACACATAGAGTTAACTCAGAATTCAATTCAAATTCAAGTAGGCATATTATTTTAGCTGAGTAATTACTTGCTAAAAACAAATAAGAAAGGTTTATGAATGTATAGTTGTTATAAAGTAAACCTAAGACATTTTCTAATGTTTTTCACAATATTCAGTTTCTCACAAAGAAAAGTTGTGATGTATCACAAACTTGGACGAATTTGTAAACGAGCTCCAAATCGTTCCATTGAATTACCTGAAGATGCTTGTCTTCCTCCCACAAAAGCTCTTCAGGGTAATAAGGAAATTGTTTAGGGAACTGAATACATTTTGTCGCGAAATTCTGTGAATCTGAACTTTTAAAACTTGTCGTGAAGAAGCTACCCTAGGTGCCAGAGGTTCTATACTGCCCTCTCTAAGCCAACGTTTAGGCGCGAAGGAGCGAATCTCCAATCACATTGCTATTTACACGAAAACAATACCAACATTTAGATGTGTCCAAAATTATTGTCATGTATATCGCAGTTTCCCGAAGTACTTTTTTGAACTATACATAACGTGTCAACCCTGAATGATTTGAGTACTTCTTTATAAGAAGTAATTTGTATAAATTGTATAAAGAAGAAATCTATCTCTAATAAATAATACGTATATAAAATTATTTACAACAACCGCCAATGTTTTCGACAAACAACATATTAAACTGAAATCATTCGTCAAGCAGTGCGCGCGCCTGGCTTTCGAAGTGGCGCTTTGCAGAGGTTTGTGAATTCAGGTTGTGTAAACATATCATCCAAAAATCAGGAAACTGAAGATATTAAAAGCATTTCATCACTGGAAAAAGTTAATCGGTGAGTCAAGGTAGTCTTTGAAGTAGACACGCGGCCAACCGTCAAAACCTCGAGGCCTAATAAACTGCTTTAGAAGTCCCCAAATCATCCCAAAACCACTCACACAACTTCATTAAGTATCAATCTTTTATTATTGAAGATTTATTTCGTAGGAATCGGAAAAGAGAATTCACAAGGAGCAATTATATAAACTCTTCCGAGATCGCTTATGAAACATACCACAGGTAACCCCAAAAGCGGGAAATATATGTCGAGTCTGGGCTGCCTGAATTAAAGACAAAAACGTCAAGTTTGTGATAGAAATATCCAAAATCTCTAAAAGTTCTTCAGTAGGAACAAAGAGTTTAGAGTAGTTTAGATATTTTTTGTAGAGTTCGGGCAAGCTTATAAATAAGAAGTGTTAGACTTTTCAATTCGAAGCTAAAAGTGTTGTTTTGTTGTTGTAAATAAACGTAACGGACGGACCATTAGATATTTTTCGTCAAGCAAAATGTTTGTGGTCAATTTTTTTTCCTAGATAAAACCTGTGCAATATTTATTTTCCTGCATCGTTTGCTTGCAGGATTTTTTCCCAGTAATTTATTTTAAAGTCTTATGGTTTGAGCTTATCTATTAATACCCTTATATGTTTGGTTGAAAGCTACAATAGTCAAGGATACGATCTGGTTCCATTGTTCCATTGGTGGCAGTCCATTTGCTACCCCCTCCCCCTGGAAAATTATGATTTTTCCATCTACCCCCTCCCCTTGGAAATTTCCGTTACCACCCATGGGGGGGGGGGGGGGGTGTGGATATTTTCTGGAAATACACATTGTTATGTATTAAGATATTTCTTAATCAAGGAAAGTTATTGATTTAAAAATCCATATGCTTTACACTATACTGTTGAATTATAAATGTATATTTTTTATATACTCATTGAACACAGATATTGTCAACATCTGGAAAGCCTATCATTTCTGTAGTTTGTATCAAGAAAACAACACTGTTTTTAAATGAATGCAACTGCAATGATGGAAGTACAATGTATTGCTTCAATTTAATAAATGAAGTATCATTTCTGATTGTTAGACTAATATGAGACTAATTGTTATGGCCCTGTTCAGGCTGGTGAGGGACTGAAGAATTAGCACATTGAATGCATTCTTTAGAGTAACTTTATTTGGAAATAATCACCATAGACAACACATTTTGTTCTAAATGTATATGCAATCCCTGAAAACAAGCAGGTCCTGCTGCTCATTAAACCTACTCCTCTGGAACTCTGGCTGGCTCTGTCCATAAGGGAGTGTTCATTATTTATGGCTTGGGTGGGGGTGGGGGCATTTTATAACCCCCCTATGAGTTAAATTAAAACTGAGCTGACTCCCCCCAAAAAGATGGATGTACAAGAAAGAATGCAAACTGCATATACCTGTAATCTATTCAATTTACTGTTAATGTTTCTAGATTTATGGTATTTTCCATGATACATTACCTTTGTTTAATAGAAACATATATATACATGTATTCTTCTGGAAATCTCTACCTCTCCCTCCTTCCCGGATGCGTACTTGAAATTGCACTGTTAATTCGTGCATCATATTGCATTCTAGTGCATCATATTTCATTGTTCCGTAGTCTCAAATAAATACATAAACGAAAAAGAGCTCAGCATTGGCATATATAAGTAATCTCCTGGACACCGATTATTTGTCCTATGGGGATGTGCCTTTGATCATGAGCTAAGACAATACCATCCTGCCATATGTAGGAAAAAGTAGCCTATCCTTAAAAGTTGCCGAAAAGGAGCCGAAAATTTTGAGATTTGACTGCTCTCTAAAACACTGGTTTCCTGTGTTCTGGAGATTAAACATTGGCTTGGGATTACAACAACAATTTCATTACATTTTCAGTTAAATTTTATTTTACAAGACAGGTACGTCAAAATTTTGATGACACCTCCCAAAGAGTAGATAAAATCTTTGATGACTCGCCCCCCCTACAAAAGCACTTAACTCTCTTTATAACTAGCAAATGACGCGGCATAAAATAGTTTTACAATCGATTGGTAGTCTTAATTATTGTTAGTTTTCTATGTCGATCAATTATATCTGGAACTAGTTTTAACTTTTAAAATAATAGTTAAGATAGTTGTTAATAGTTTAATTGTTATAATTTAATTGTCAGGGCTCCTATTGATAGCAGTCACAGTTTGTAACTGAAGGGACTACCCTGCTTAAATAAAGATTGATTCATTCATTCATTCAAATACAAAACCTTCCTTTCTGAAAGCATGGATTCAACCTATTTCATGGCCACCAGCTCGCATTTTTATTGAAAATGAATTGAGATTGGGGGAAACATAAAAAAACCACTTTCTCTTTTTCATAATGTGTCCGTTTGGTTACGTTGAAATTACCTGAGTTACTGAATCTCTTTCGCAACTGCAAATGGTCAGACCTTCACGCCTTCTCTGGGGGACAGGGGGAAGGGCGGGGGGTGAGGGAGGGAGGGGGAAAGCACTCTCTTTCATGACGAAATATATATGTGCGGCGGTACCAAGTCCAGGTTTGAACCTAATTTCGATTTCCGGGTCAGGGTTTTTTTCTTTAAAAAAGAACGAATCCCGGATTATTGACGATTCAAAATAAGCAATCAGGGAGAAAATCCGGGTTTGGTTTCACAATAATTTGGAAATCCGGGTTTTGGAGCCATGTTTTACTCATGAAACCGGGTCCGATTCTGGATGACAAAGTCAAAGTCAAAGACGAGACAAGACAAACACTGCTAACGCATTGCCCACGCATTGCACGCGCACCGCACACGCACACGCAAGTGACCTCCTCCTCGTCCCCGGATGAGACCCGCATTAATTCGTAGGTCCGATTTCGACCTCAAGTATCAGTGTCTTCTATCACCGTCACGAGTTACGTTGTTTTACGTTTACTGTTCAATGTGTTATGACAGGTGTTCTGTATTGGGATAATATCCGGCGAGCAAAGCAAATTAGGTCTATGACTAGAAGTAATCATGGATTATCAAAGTGCGTTCGACATATATGTTTGTATGAGAAATGACTGGGCTTCCTGTGGTGACAAACTAAAATACACACCCTTTATTGCTGCAGTGGTATGGAATGTGTGTATAAACAGTTTTGAATGTTTTGACTTTTAAGTTATTCAAGGGGATGGACATCAAAGTGGATCTTGTAGAAAGTTTTAACAAATTATAATAGTTTAACCATGTGGTGTATAGCATTCAAATGACCAAGGATGGCTCCACAGTGCTGACTAATGTTGCATGGTGATTACACTCCAGTGTAGAACTTAAATTATATACCCATGTGTATAAACTACACTCCAGTTCCTTCAGAGCATTCAAATTATTCTTCAAATTAGGTCAAGGCTGCCTACAGAATATTGCAGAATAATTTCTGATCGATGTTGGTAAATTAATTGTGCGTGTAAGCTATATATGTCAACATATCATGCACACATGATCTTTGCCATTGATTAGAGTACATGCACGTACATAGCAAGAAGGTGTACTTTAAAGCTCCCTCACCTTGTGTTGATATTTTTAAAAGTTCCTGACTTATCCAACTCCAAGTATGATTATAGATCAACTCTTAATTTGCCTGAATGCAGTGTTAATATGCATAACGGCACTGTCAAATATTTCTCTTCAGGTTTGATTATACTTATAGTATCTTGATGTTTGTAGTTTTCGTATCTGTTCAGCACAAATCACAATCCCAGCAAAGTAATCGCCTCTAGGTTGGTGTGGCTTCGGCTGAAATCCTTCGCCTTCGAACCAATCGAGGGGCAGACCGACAAAACAGGCCATCTTTGGATCGATGTAGCTCGGACATCAGACTTTGTAAACGCTCCAGAAGTGGTATACACTTTCCTCAGGCTTTGACAAATCGTACTTACGAACGTTTTAAACAACATTGTATTTGATTGGGAAAACAAGACAACTTTCCGAGCACACTAAAACTTCTAACTCCAGTGAGCACGTCGGACTCGTGCGCAATGTGTAGTTATCAGTTTGCCGGCCGAGATAATTTATTCCGAAAGTGTAGCACACCAGCCAGGACACGAACAATCTCGATTTCTTTCGCCTGGGAAAGCACAGGTAACCCACACATGCCCACAGGGAGTCCAACGCAAGATTAAAATTCTTTCTCCTTCGTCGAACGCAATTACTCAATCTATCAACGCCTTATTCAAAAGGATAGTAAAATCTCTAGCTTATGGTAGGAATAACATCAGCTGAGCCAAATTATAACGTACAGTAGCGTAAAAGGGCCTTTTTTGCAGCATATGGAACAAATAACTCAATCTGAATCATTTTACTGACTTGTATACGAAACATGGTGGCAGCGTGAGTAACGACCCACGACCGTAAAAGAGAAGAATCATGGGACATCCTGAGCCGGTAGATGCAGCTGTGCCACAAATGCCAATTCAAGGAATCCTACCACCAGCGCAGTTAGCCATAACCGGGAACATTGCTGAGAACTGGAAGACGTTCAAGCAAATGTGGTCAAACTACACAGTCATAATGAACATCAATACACAGCCTGAAGCGTATAAGCTAGCGCTGTTTCTACACTGTATATGACCTGACGCGCTCAAGATATACAATGGTATGTCGTTTGAAACACCCGAGGAACAAGGAACGCTAACAAAATCATCGATAAGTTTGACCAGTTTACTATTGGATAAGTGAATGAGACGTATGAACGTTACATCTTCAACAGCAGAAACCAAGAGCAGAATGAATCGATTGATATCTATGTCGCTTCTTTGCGCACGCTAGCGAAAACATGTAACTTCTGCGACTGCATGCGAGATTCCCTACTTCGCGACAGGATAGTGTTTGGCGTGAGCAGTGGTCAGACAAGAAAGAAACTTCTCGGGGAAAGAAAACTGACGCTGAATCGTTGCATAGATACCTGCAGAAGAACTGAAGCGACAGCGACACAGTTAAAAGCTATCGCGGGAACAAACACAGTTGAGGATGTTCATGCCGTGAACGCAAGACAGAGCCGGCAAAAACCCGAGTTCCCAACAGGACACAAAGGAATGTAAAGAATGCTAGCACTCAGAAGACATGTCAGTACTGTGGTGGAAACCACCCGATGAAGAAGGAAGAATGTCCTGCCTGGGGCCAACTCTGTAATAACTGTGGCGCAAGGAACCATTTTTCGAAGGTTTGCCGTAAACCCGTGAACCAAATTCATGGCATTTCTTCAGAACAAAGCGATTCGGATAGTGACACTGAGTACATCGGAAGTGTGGCTGTCAATGCAGGAACTGTTTGCTCAGTCGAACCTTCTGATGCAAAGTACCCGAAAGAAATATACGCGGAGATGTTAGTGCAAACAAAGGCGGTTAACTTTCAAGTAGACTGTGGGGCGTCGATAAACATTCTACTCGGAGCGTTTATCGACAACCATGATGTTTCTCCGACCACGAAAACACTGATCATGTGGAACAAGACCGAGGTCAAACTGCTAGGGACCGCGCGAATTGTTATCAAGAATCCCAAGATGGGAAGGAAGTTTTCGCTGGAGTTTGTTGTTGTCCGCGAAGACCTAACTCCGCTGTTGGGTTCGCGAGCGGCACAACAAATGCAGCTGATAACCATCAACAAAGAGAACTTTGTATCGGTGACAGCGCCGCAACGAAACGATATGAATGCTAATCAGCTGTTGACAGTAGAAGGAATTGTACAACAGTATCCGGAGGTGTTCGCCAGCCAACTCGGGAGTTTTCCCGACAAAGTTCATTTGGAGGTGGATGAAAACGCAACACCCGTGATAACTCCGACACGAAGAGTTCCAACGGCGCTGAAAGAAAAGTTCAAGAAGGAATTGGACAGACAAACCAACGCCGTGAGTTAGCAGTATAGTCGTGGCAACAAAGAAGTCGGGAGCGCTTAGACTGTGTATTGACCCGAAACCGCTAAATGCAGCCCTGAAACGATAGAGATACCAACTCCCGGTACTGGACGATATATTACCAGAGCTTTCACAAGCAAAAGTGTTCTCAACTGTAGATTTTCGCTCTGGGTACTGGCACTGTATTGTTGACGACCAGTCTAGCCTGTTGACAACGTTCGCAATACCTCACGGGAGGTATCGATGGTGCAGACTTCCGTTTGGACTGTCGGTTGCGTCAGAAATATTCCAGAAGCGAGTTGACCAGGTGCTCGATCGGCTGGACGGAATTCTTGATATCACCGATGATATTCTGATTTACGGAGTTGGTGCAACAGAGGAGGAGGCGAACGCGGACCACGACAGAAAGTTGGCGAGCCTGCTAGAGAGATACCGCGAGCGTGGTGTCGCATTGAATCCTGATAAAGTAAAGTTGCGGCTGAAGGAAGTTACATACATGGGTCATGTGTTTACGAACAATGGACTCAAAATAGACCCCGAAAAGGCGAAAGCGTTACGAAAGATGCCGAGACCTACCGACGTAGAGGCGGTACAGCGGCTGAACGGATTCGTAAATTATCTAGCGAAATTCCTACCGAGACTAGAAGACAGCATGGAACCAATACGTCGTCTGACTCGTAAAGACACAGAGTTCGTGTGGGCTGAAAAGTAGCAGGAGGCGTTCGAAGAAGTCAAAAGGCTTGTCACTGATGCGCCTATTTTAAGATATTACGATCCGAACAGCGAGTTGGAACTCCAGTGCGATGCGAGCCAAAAGGGACTTGGGGCTGCTCTGTTGCAAAACGGAAAACCGATCGCATACGTCAGTCGTGCACTCACAGAAACCGAGCAGCGATATGCTCAAATCGAGAAGGAGATGCTGGCCATAGTGTTCTCTCTTGAGAAGTTTAATCAGTATACATTTGGCCGGCACGTCAGAGTTCAGAGCGACCACAAGCCCCTTGAAGCTATCCTAAAGAAACCCCTTACCTGTGCTCCGCGACGCTTGCAAGACATGATAATGAGGCTTCAAAAGTACAACATTGAAGTACAGTACGAGCGAGGCAAGAACATGCATTTAGCTGACGCAACGACTGCGCACCCGTCGGGAGCTGAGTTCGAGAACGTTAATCTGACAAACTTTCTCCCAATCTCGAGCGAGCGGCTACAACAAATTCGGTCCGCGACCGGTGAAGATGTATCCTTACAGCTGCTGAAGGATGTTATTCTGCACGGATGGCCTGAGGAAAGGAAGCAATTACCGACACCTGTAACGCCTTATTTCAGTGTGCGGGATGAGCTTGCGATGCAGGACGGAATGATATTCCGAGGGCAAAGAATAGTCATTCCAAGCAGCATGCGCCACGAAATGAAGCAAAAGCTACTTTCCTCCCACCAAAGGGAAGAGTCGTGTCTGAGACGAGCGAGAGAAACACTCTATTGGCCAGGAATGTCCGCCGAAATAAAGGAGCTAGTTGCAGCATGTGAAATGTGCCGAGCGTATGAAACAAGTCCCCAGAAAGAGACTCTGATGCCTCACGAGACTCCAACCCCTCCGTGGGAACAGGTTGGTGTTGACCTGTTTACGTTTGACAACAAAGAGTTCTTAATCACGGTGGACTATTACAGTAACTTCTGGGAGATAGATAGATTACCGAACACCCATGCAGCGACAGTCATCTTAAAGCTTAAGAATCATTTTGCCCGATACGGCTACCCGGATCTTTTAATCAGTGACAATGGCCCACAAATCAGTGCAGAAGAATTTGCGAAATTTGCCAAGACATGGGACTTTGAACATAACACGAGCAGTCCGGCAACAGCAAGGCCAATGGCAAGGTGGAATCAGCGGTGAAAACAGCTAAGCAGCTTCTCCGCAAAGCGCTTGAGTCCGGAACAGAGCCCTATCTGGCGATTCTCGACTACCGGAACACGCCAAGCCTGGGTTTGGAGTCCAACCCAACCCAGCGCCTAATGAACAGGAGGACGAGGACTCTTCTTCCAACTACAAAAACCTTATTGCAACCCAGAGTTGTGTATCCGGAGAAGGAAATGAAGGAGATAGATAAGCGGCTAAAGCACATCGGGCAGAATCCGGCGACATTTTCTGGGTCACGTGACACGGTTTCACGCGCTTGATTCAAATTTCTGCTCGAGCGCACATGCCAAATTACGAAGAAAACTGGCCAAAACTCGGCTACATGCCGAAAATATTGTCGATTTTTAGTTAAAACAAAAACTAAAACAAAAAATGTAACAGCGGGATTTTAAAGAAGAGATATTACGCTGTAAATACCGCTAATTTGGAGGTAAATTAAGTGAACTTCTGTGCCATGAAAAACAGGTTGAAGTTTGAGTCGTTTCTGACAGAAATCATATGGAAAGTGTTTTCATTAGCTATTCAACACTTATTTTCTCGCGAAATCTTAAGTATCCAAAATTTGTAACACCGGGAAAAGATTATTTGAATATTCATCTGTTATCGAGTGTTTTCTTATCGAAATCGTATAAATATTTCTACCATGAAACTTGAATGTTTTTGCATCAGTCAAATCGCCTTCGATGCTTGCATATTTATTAACTTTCAGAACTCCCGAGGGTAATCCTAAGCTCCGCCTCCTGAATTATAACAGAAGATACCGAAACAAAGGACGGCAGTGAAAAGAGTAATTGGGTTAGGCTTTACTGAGGATCAGCTTCTGATCAGTACTATAGTTAAGCGGCACTTTGCCTTTGGTATAAAACCAACGCGCTTTGTGAAATGACAAAATCTAAACGAAGAAAACAAGTTCACAAATCAAGAGCGCATCACAAGCGATTAAACAGACGGATTGTTTATGTCTTAAGTTTTAAAACGATACCTTTCCCACGGTTATGTGTGGCCTAGAATCAGAGTTATCCGAAAATGAATCTTCCGCTTTATTGAGGACCAGCTTCTGATCAATATTATAGTTAAGCGGCACTTTGCCTTTGGTATAAAACCAACGCGCTTTGTGAAATGACAAAACCTAAACGAGGCTAAGTTCTACAATCGTACGACCTGCCAGTGCTGGAGGAAGGCGACGTAGTACGATTAAAACCATTTCCGTTGGAAGAAAAAGCCTGGAAGAAAGCAACCGTGACGGCTAGGCTGGATGAACGGTCATACAGCGTTGAAACACCGGAAGGGGATGTGTACCGGAGAAACCGGTGCCATATGAAGAAATTAGCGGAGAGTCCGGAAGCCATGACAACATCGAAACAGGCTCAGCCAGGTGAAAGCTCGCCGGGGCGAGACCTTCAAGGACAGATCGCACCTGCCTTACAACACTACAACATGAGCGAACGAACCAGCTTCCCACATCTTTACAGACCAGTCCTCCTAACGCGCACACCAATCATCGGAAGGAGCCAGTGCGGCCTCAGCGTTCAAGGAGGGCTCCTGGTTACTTAAAAGATTATGTTAACTCCACAATACTCAAAGTTATTAACAAAGGACTACGTGCCTACTACGTCCAGAAATAGCATGATGTACGGAAAGTGACTTTATCCGTTTTGTTTTGTTTAATAACCTTAAATACTTTTACATGGACACGAACTCATATCATTTCGTGCATCTCATTTAATTATACCTGATTCCTTATGTATATTGGCAACCATACGTCATCTTGTCTTTAGAGTATTGTTATTACTCGGGCTGCCTGTGGCAGCGCCGAGTCTTAAAATGCAAGTCGGTTTTTTTTTTTTTTAATCAGTGTCAGACGGCTTCTGCGCATGCGTTAAAGGTCAAATTCAAACCAATCAGATTGCACTGTGCTGGTCACGCAAACAAAGGTTAGATTTCCTCAGGCGCGCTCAGATAAGAAAGTTCCAAGCTCAGACTAGGCGAGACAAGGAGATATCAATTTCAAATAGTCATTGTCAGAAATCTATTCCATCCTGGGCAATTATGCAATACAACCTAAATTTGGGTCAGGTCCATGTTTTACGACAGAATAACCAGAGTCTTTCTACTGGAGTCGGAGAGCTCGAGACATTATACAAGTCTGCTAATATGGGGAAAACTGAAACAAAAAAATGAACTTTGACGGCAGAAACCCTCATATTTGAGCCAAGCGGAATATTTACATGATCCGCTAAGATTTTTACAAATCTAATTAGTTAAGCAGATGTACGCAGTGTATGCCAACTGAAATGCTGTGCTCGTTTTGTGGTTACGGCTCAGTGGGGCAACTACACGAACAAGAAGCATGAACTGCCAGCAAAGAGAGAGGAATTGATCGGAGACGTTAAATTACGTTACTGTGAAGAGGATCAAAATTCAAGTTCTTTGAGACTGTCTTCTGCCGTGACTCGTGAGAGAAATTGGAAAAGATCTAGCTGTTTCATTCAGACACTGGCAAATTTATTGAAAGCTACGGGCTTACTTTATGAGATTATTATTCATTGTGGAATGAAAGGAAACAGGTTAGCTGAAAGTTAAGTTCGAGGTAGGCTTCGACTTTCATTCCGATTCAGTGCATATGTGCACGAAGGTGGAATGCTTTCAGCAACAGTAACAATAGAACCAAAACGAAAGATTCAGTTACGTAAGTACTGTATAAAGTAAACTCTTTTAGATTTGAATACATTTCCTCTCAGTTTGTCTGTTAATGTACTTTTTCTTCTAATTATCGCTTTATTTAACATCTCTGTGATTTAGAGTATGCGTACCTCAGAATAAATTATTTGAAAGGTCAACTGAACTGCCCAAATGTTTTTGTAAAACAGTCTGTGAATTTGAGAAGCGGACTTAGAAGAGCTTTCTAATTAGGAATTACATGTTTTTCTTGCTATGAAATTTATGTTTCATTTCACATTTATTCATACAGTTTTAGCCGGACATTTCCCCGAGTTTTTGATCTATTTTCAATCAAATTCAAATGAAAGTGTATTTCATCTTCAAATTATCTCATGTGGCCCGAGTGAAATGCCAGATGGGCTCTTTTCTACTTTCAACACACAGTCGCTAAACTGTACGAAATCTCCAAGAATAAATCCCTAATGTCCAAACTAACGGGAAAAACTGAAAGAGGAAATCCTTGTGAGAAATCGACGTACATATGAAGCTATATAAGTTATCATCGACTATATGGGAGTCAAACATCGAGCTGCTATGAAACCGCTTGTGACAGTTTGTTTACGCACTTTCATGACAAACGAACGTTTCTACTTTCGACACAACGGTCGCTAAACTGTACGAAATCTCCAAGGATATATCCCTAATGTCCAAACTAAAGGGAAAAACTGAAAGAGGAAATCATTGTGACCAATCGACATAAATATGAAGCTCCAGAAGTAATTATTGAATACATGAGAACCCATAGAGAAAACCGATAATAATGAACACGGTATTAGTTTCACCGACATTTGTGGCGTAACTGAACTCGCACTACAGCATAGCTTGAAATACTGTATGAAAACTCCCGTTTAAAAATTTCCTGATGCCGAAAGGACCGTAGCATTTAAACAAGATATCCTTCTGACCAATCGACATACATATTAAACTGTGAAAGTATGTTTCCATTCCATAACAGCCGATAGTGCAAACTAGTAAACTGCCACTAGTAAATTGACCTTGCGAGTACTGAACTTTCTAGCGTCAAATGCATGTGTTACGTTTCCAAACTTTAGGACAAGAAATCTTCCATAGAATGTTCTATTTTATTTACAGCTGAGAACTGTATTATTAAACATAAGAAATAAAACAATGGTGCCATTTGAAGAATTATATCATGTCAAAAGTGCAAACGAAGAAATATATATCTACGGACGCGAGCAGCTCGATCGTTTCACTTTGGTCAAACTCGGACTGTTTACGACTGGAACCTGCAGTTTTATCGGACCTGCAGACTAAATTGTAAACGTGTGGCCGTGTTCAGGCTAGTAAATCTAGCTAGCTAACCACAGGAGGTAGCGAGCTTCTTTAGTCTGAACAGTTTTTCTGCTCTGGTGATTAGCTAGCTAGTGGTCGGTGGAATACTTTGAAGTTCCAGGCTACCTAGCGAGGTAGCTTGAATAGAATCTAGCGCGCTAAAAGCCCATCGATGACAACTACCGGGTGTATTGTACGTCAATTGAGCCATCATGGATAACGAGGATCGCCAAACACCAGTCAGTAGCAGTTTTTCGCACAGTTTTAATATTTTGGTTGAAATTTCAATTGAGCACTTTGGCGGTCAATTATTTGCGATTACGAAACACTTGCGCCAAGGGTAGTTATAGACCAAATTTCTATCTTTTAGAGAGGGTCTGAATGGGTGGGTCTACATGTCAGTTGTCAGTTAAAATGTTGGCCATTTGTCAGTTGTCAGTTAGCCCTAGTTAATCATTACTAGAGAAAATTTACAATGTTTGACCCACAAAAACCAAATTTGTCAGTTGTCAGTTATTTTTCGGTTGTCAGTTGTCAGTAAAAAAATCGTCATTTGTCAGTTGTCAGTTATTTTTAAGGCTGTTTGTCAGTAGTCAGTTAACCCCATTCATGCCCTCTTTAGAGATAGAAACAAACCAGAAGAGGGAAAAACAAAAAGTAAAACCTACTAAGTTACTAGGTCTGAACAGTACTAATTTATTAACTAGCTGCGAGTTGCTGACAGATATCTCAAGACTCTAGCTAGCTGCACGATAGTAGTCTGAACATACATACACACATGAATAAGTAGTGTTTTCAATAAAAGATCAACTACTTTAATTTACATACGAGAAAACAAAAATATTAAATTACATACATGTATATATATACTAGGGGAGCAGAGAATGAAAGTCACCGCGCTACCGGCCACTCCTAAAGACTGCTAATAATTCTTCCCTTTGGTTATTACTAAGAGGATTTCAAATGAAAGTGTATTTCATCTTCAATCTCATGTGGCCCGAGTGAAAGCCCAGATGGGCTCTTGTTCTATTAAAACGAGGAGGATGTTACAATATGTAATCAGGCACGTGATTGGCCTACATGATTGTTATGTGTATGTGGAGTGTTATTATTGCGTGACACGCTACGGAGTAGAAGTGAATAAATCAGAGGTCAGAGCTAGCTTGATTTATGTCTATTCGTCGCTATTCCTGATAGAGCAGAACCTTTTGAAACAGACTGCAAGGCTGATCGGACGGATGTACCATATTCTTTATTGTACACTATATTTCAGTACGGCAGAACGAACACCTGCTATAAATAGCATCGTACAACCGTTCGATCAGCCTTGCAGTCTTCATAGATTTCATTCCTTCTGCTGATCCTGATCTCCACAGATCCGGCAACACTTTGCTTGTAACAGTGGTCCTTGCAGCCTTTTTGAAATTAATTTTAACTTGCGCGTTATGATATTCTTAATTTTGTACTTGACGTTCTACTTAATTGGTTTTCCTTAATCTAGACGCGCTGTGCTTTTGTAATTTAGGAGAAATAGACGTGTAATTTCTATTTAGCTTGTTCCAAGTCGTCCATTGGTTCTTGACTTCTATGTAACCGCACCTAATTTCTAGTTAGCTACCAACAATCAAACTTAGAATGCTCGCTCCCAACTACTACTAGAACACTATGAATTCAAGCGATCCGTAAAAACCGATTCATCATTTTACTCCGGTTTGGTATTCTTTTGTGTTTGCTGTGCAGTCATGACATGTGTTGGCAGCTTTGTTGTTCTTTTCGCCATTTACAAAGATCCTCAGAGTAATTTACGAACACCTTCGACGTTGCTCATTGCAAACCTTTCAGTCTCCGACTTGATAACCGGCTCACTATACGGATGTGTAATTGGGATACAAACTTACCTTCTTTCCAAAAAAAGCCATAATTTTTTGCTCACTGCTACCTGTTATTTTCTTGGGAGCCTTGTCGTATTTGTTAGCAATTTGACTATCGCTGCTATGTCGTTTGATAGACTGATTGCCGTGCTTCGACCCCTACGCTACAAGATCTTAGTCACAAGTCGAAGAGTCAAGATGGTCATTGCTATAATCTGGTTGCTAGCTTTGTTTATGTGCCTGCTCCCTTTGTTTGGTATCCCATCCACAGTACTTCTTCTCATCTACAGCCACAGTCATGTTTCTCTTCCACTAGTCCTAATGACTGTGACTTATGTTGTAATTTTTAAGAGGTTAAAACGGCAAAGACAGCAAATACAGCAGTTAACATACAATGCTGAAAGAGATGCCGAACAAGCTCAACAAGAGGAGGGAAAAGGAAACAACGCAAGAAGAATTGTGAGAGACCGAAAAATGACAGTCACAATCATTCTAATTGTTGTGTTATTTTGGTTAGCGGCACTTCCTTTTTTCATTTCTGTCAACCTTTATTTCGTGAATGTGATGTTTTACGAGGGAACACTTGTGAGTCGTAAATCCAGTGATTACCTGTGGCAGTTTGCATCCAGGTTCATTATGATAAACTCTGCTATGAATCCTGTTCTTCTTGGACTACGTGTTCCTAAGATAAAAACAGCTTTAAAATCCACTCTGGCTTGTAGAGAAAGAGCAATTTAGCCTTCATTAATATTCACATCTGCTGGCAATTAAATGGTAACGCTAATATCGCTTTGTGATGAAATCTTCCGAATCATTAAAAGTGGAAAGGCAAAGAAATTGCGAAGTAAAGTAAATCCTCACTTGCACAATAAGTAATTTAAGCGTATATCATGGTTTTTGTTGTTGATAACATACATAGGTGGACATTTTAGGTGAATATCAAAACATTATTCTGGTTGGCAGCTTTGCCTTTACGTATTTCAATTCACTTGAATAACGTTAGCATGAAAACCTATTTCCTACAATTTACATATTTAGTGGGATGTTTTCTATGACATTCGTACATGACATTGAAATACGTTTTTTGGATCCTACCTTGTTTCCAAAGCGAATGCCCAACATTTCTCAAGTTATCAAAGACACGTTAGCTAAAGTTCAACTGAGGAT
This sequence comes from Actinernus sp. WN-2022, assembly GCA_030867875.1. Lineage (NCBI taxonomy): Eukaryota > Metazoa > Cnidaria > Anthozoa > Actiniaria > Actinernidae > Actinernus > Actinernus sp. WN-2022. Next base: position 5,355,618 of record JAOWCC010000237.1, read on the forward strand.
CACAAACAGAATGCCCGTTGAAACTGGTCCAGCTGCTACCTGACGAAAAATAAATTAAACTAATTTTTTTTTCGAGCGCGAGCGGGCGGGAAGCTACAATTTGCTGCGATCTGTCTGATTCCAGGGGCGGGTGGCTTTTCCTATCTCTGACCACGGTCACGATAACTAGTGCGCGCTCTTTCAATGAACTAGAGTTTGTACAATGATTCGACTCTCAAATCGAAAGAGAATAGAGGTAAAACATACGTTATTTACCGGATTAGGGTCGGTCTGTATAGAGAAACTGTGCACTCGGTGTTGATATAGTAATGCGGCCTCGGTCAGTACATTACAAGACTTCGTGCACAATGTTTCTCTATACGGACCTCTCAGTCGGTAAATAACTCATATGTATGTATCGAGTAGGATTTTTTTAGAGGAATGTATCAATATTTAGACTCGAGTATGAAGACAAACTTGAGGACGAATTCTCAGACTAACAAGGAAGCGCTATAAAATCAGTCTCTTGATAGGAAAATATAAAAGAACACCCAGCGATAATAAGCATTAGAAAAGGGCTGAATGAAACATGGCGGGAAAGTCCGAGAACAACTGACTTGACACACAGGGATTTCTTTTAATCAGTTTTAAATTTATTACCGCAGTATTCTGCCCGAATTTACTGCATGATCATGAGTCGATTGACCGACTGATTGACTGACTGTATGACTGACTGATTCTGCAAAACATGAAATTACAAGAGTTCATCAATGAAATTAATAACTGCTAATACAAATGGTGTATATGGTGTATAGACTAATACATGCAACTGCTTCCTAAAATCTACTAGTTTCACAATGATGTTTAAAGAATGCTAAATTCCGATCATATTTTAGACTTAAGACCTTCAGTCGTTTCGTCTACATAAATGGGTATATTTCTATATTTCTTATATGAATATTACTAGATGATAGTTAATTAACAATGATTATTAATTCGATAGTAACTATAACTGAATGTCATGTATACTTAAATGTTCCTTGACCCTTACATCTCAAAGGGTAATGATACGTAAATGATATGCAAACACGTGACAATGTCAATGTTTCGGTAACAAAACACTAGAGAAAATCAAACAGAAATGCAACAAAAGGATGGACACAGCGGATTAAATGTTGGAGATAATAGCACTGTTTACATGATAGTCGTTTTAGACACAGCACTTCTAACCTGAGCACGACACTCCTAACCTGAGCACGGCAGTCCTAACCTGAGTACGGCATGCTTTGCGTGGATAAGAACAACCACGAGTCCTGAAAATATACGGACAGAAATATCTAGACATTTGTCGCAAAAAGGTTTGTAACCGGAAGGGATTACCCTGCTTAAATAAACGTTTAATGTGGGCGTTGACGGGCGTTGATGGGCGGCGGGCGTTCAGGGCTTGTGGGCATCGGGTGTTGTGAGTGTTGTGAGTTTCTAGACTAGATACTTTGTAGTCTAGAACGACTAGAGTAGAAAATAATACAATTTCTAGACTAGATTAGAAAATGATAGCTAAAGTAGAGTTTTTAGACTAGACTAGAAAATGATAGCTGAAGTATAGTTTTTAGACTAGACTAGACTGCCTAGGTCATTAATTTTCCTCTCCTCGGTAAAAACACAACTGTCTGTAGCATTTGTCAACAAGAAAAACATCAATGAAATATAAATCAGTGTAATCTTGTAACACGGTACATTATATCAACCCAAGAACTGAGAAATAAGAAAGTTATGAACTCTGTGAGACTAAGGAAAACAAACTGTCAATAGGTGTTTTTGAAATTGAATAAACTTTGTTTAATTTATCTGGTGGATTTGTTTTTATACGTATGGTAATTATAGTTCAGTTTTAGAGAAGAATTTGCATCTCGAGAGTTTTCCTCAAAACAATAGGGCTATTGTTTCTATCAAACTGTACTGATGGCCCTTCAGTTATCGTTAATCCCTAAGGTCAATAGCAAAGTTGCTCTAATGAGTCATTGTGGATTTACCTTTTAGGTTTATAAATATTCTGATCTCAGAATTACGTTATGAGTGATAGCGAAGTAATCTCGTACCCAGATCTCCCATTCTACTCACGGTCACAGGGAAGGGAGATCTGGAAAAGTTCGAATTCAACACATGCGCAGTAATCGCAAGGCCGAATATACCTTAATTGTTCTCTTATTTGGGGAAAAAAAAGTTCAAGGATTCTTTAAAGAAAGCTCTGGAGTCTAGAAATTCCGCAGTTGAAAAGCAAAACCGAAACAAAAGGAGGCGACAAGAGACAGTTAAGTTGTTAACAGGAAAGAGTCTCTTCCAAAAATCAAAGCTCATTTTATTTATAGTCAGTTATATACTTATAGTGTTTGATTATCGGTTGATAAATGACAGCGTAGTGGAAAAACAGTAGATTTACGACCAATTGTAAATTAACATAAACTTCGTCGCACTGGAGTAAATGCAACGAGTTTCGGACGGATTGGCTAGCAATAGCATTGTCGATGCAGGTTCTTCACAAGACCTCGAGAAGACATCACTCATCAGAATCAGATTATTTATTATATCCCGGGTTATACATGTACATCCTAAAATAGATGCAGCACACTAGAACAAAATTACTGGTTCTCGTGGTCGAAGAGGCTCATGCACAGTGAATGGTAATAATTCAGACTTTTACTTATTATGTAAACAAGGAAATATATTTGTACTGATTATGTAATATGCTTATAAAATTTGTTAAGCCTTATTATACTTTACTTTTAATGAAAGTACAAAACAAACAAGGAAACTGTTAGGCTCTTATAAAGCCAGCAGTAACACATGTGTTTTCTATTCACCCACATTATTGTAATTTTCACATTCAGACCAGATAATATACAAAGCTTGTAGCACTAACATGTGCCATAATTATATATTGCTATGTCACATGCAGCATTGCCAGTAGATCATAAATTATGAAAAGCCTCAACATGAATGACCTTACAATAGTTATTGAAAACCCAAACAGGTCTAACATTTTCTATGATCTAATACAGAGATCTTCATACATGTATGTTAAACAAATTAATTTGGAAGAAGTGCTGTCCCAAATAGCACAACAATAATTGAAGGGCTATGTGGAAAAAGGGTGTAAGTGATTCATGATCACAATCTAAAACCTCCCTTAGCAAACAAAGAAATTTAAGGAAAATTTAGAATGTGATAGTCACTTGTGCCGTTTTTGCACACAGCCCTTCAATTGAAATTAGCATGCCTTTCTGGCCTCTTAAAGACAACGAGAACCAATCACATTGCAGAACAAAAACTGACAAAGTTATTTGAGCCAATCAGTGTTGATTACAAGACAATAGCATTTTGACTTGCTCGAGCTTTAATCCAATAATATAAAAGGCAAATTTGGTCATCATAATGAAGAAAATTGCATGGGATATGCTAGGATATATACTTTTGAATAGTTTTGCAATGTGTTTAGTTCTTGTTGTCCGAGTGGCCCTGGTTTCAGTAGTTGCACTGTAACATTAATTTACTCTTAGCCTTCCTAAAAGGAAGCTCATACCTGTTTAGGCTGTCCCTCAGCACATTACATGTACCTGTATTTTTGTTCTGTTTTGTTTTATATATTAGTCATTAATAACATGATTATTTATCCCTGGATTTATCCCAACTCTGTAATCTGTGTAAAGTGACTATATTAAACTGGGATTTTTTTTCCTGAGACTGATGGCATCCAAAATCCCAAGAAACAGACTTTCATTCTCCACAAATTGAGAAAATGAAGAGTGAAATGATTTTGTCTGAATCTTGTCCAGTGTGTTATTTGCTATCCTGTTGCTTATGGTATGGTACTGAGTTGACTCCTCGTGTATTGAGGAGGTATATTATAATCCATCTTGGAATGCAGGGATGGACAATCCACCACCAATAACGGTGATATTAGGAGCTAACATTGAAGGTATGAAACTGATTACCGGTATACAAAAGGACTGTAGGAGCCCTGAAAAGTAACAATAATTTATTGCACAATACATTTAATATTTCTCAACTGAGTACATGCTCAGTTTTGTCTTTACAGGTTATTGATGAATTGAACACCTCGATGACCTCTATGTGATGGAGAAACTTTATCCAATCTGAAAAGAAGGGCTTGTCTGTCACTAGTATATAAAAAATATTTTACAGAATATTTTTCCAGGACTTTTGATTTCAAGTATGCTTTTCTAGGACAGCAAATATAACTCCATAACATAATTAAAGCCAGAAGCAAAACTTAGATAATTTGTTGTAATAATGTGATCACGTCAAAGAATGAAATTTCAATTTAAATCCATTTGAGATATGCAACTGGATAACTTATTCTGACTCTACAAGGTTATAGTCATCAATTATTCATAGTTACAATATTGACAAAGTAGTAATAAAAATAAAGTACAAAATAGATTATAGATATGCGAGGAAAAAGTCTTACAAGAAGATAGCAATACTAGTGCATTTTTAAAGATGGATGAAAAATTGATATATGAAAGTTTCAAGTGCAATGTGTACATTGTACAATATATGTCTAGTAAAGTCTTGTATAAATTTGTTGCTCAAACATCAATTGAAGGGGTCCGTGCAAGAACAACGTAGGTGACTTCTGATCAAATTCCAAATTCTTCTTGATATTTTTGTTTTCTAAGAAAGCATTTAGAACTTGATTAAAAGTCACTTACGTTGTTCTTGCATGGACCCCTTCAATTTTGAGTAGGCAAAACATTCAAGCTTTCAAAAGCCAGAAGCTGAGAGGGGGCCTGTTTACATAGTAAGTAAGTAATCTTTATTTATACACGGTACGCTCATCAGGGTTTTGTAAAAAGTTTACAATATAAAATTACATTTAAAATTAGCTCAAATAAAAACCTGCTTTCCATGAGTGCCGTGTGCTAATTTAAAATTAAGTTAAGCTAAGATAAGAAAAGAAACTGCTGCAACCAGAGCGAAATCTACTTAGAGTTCTGGCTTGCCGCAACTCAATCGGAAGGCTATTCCATAGGACCGCACCACTATAGCCAAAGCTATTTTTGAGAAAGTTGGTGCGGGGCAGCGGAATAGCAAGTTTGCTCTCAGTGTCTCTTAGAGAATAATTCGTAACGCTGCTGCGGTCAACAAATTTCGAACGAAGATAGTCAGGGGCGAGTCCATTAAGCGATTTATAGACCATAACAGCTTTATGAATTTGGCGTTGAGTTTCAAGTTTTTTCCAGCCAAGTATTTCAAAGAGATAATCAGCATTAGCATCATAGCTGGAAAAGGTTAAAACCCGAGCCGCACGGTTTTGTAATTTTTGGAGTTTGTTAGCAAGGGTTCTATTGCAACTTCCCCACACAACACTACAGTAATCAAAATGTGGTTGCACCAGTGAATTGAAAATAGACTGCAGTGTTTTGCGGGGGACAAATGGTGCAATGCGCTTGAGGGCACCGATGCTAGAGGCAATTTTCTTACACAACTTATCAATGTGTATGTTCCAGGAGTGAGGTGAGGAGTGAAGTGAGGTTGCCCCTAGTACCAGGGCTATCTCCATTGGTTAGTGTATTGTTTATATTTGAAATCTCTTGAGACTGTTTGTATTTCAACAACAAGAAGTGTTGGTCCTAGCATGCACTACATGTACACAGTCTCTAATAAAACTTATAACTGAAGGTTTTTAGATAAAACCATGAGCTCAAAAAAGGGTTACTATGAATCTGCTATAAAGGCTTGGGGGGTTACATTAGTTATGAGAAAACTGCAGCAGTTGATTTTTTAGTCGAAAATGCTAATTGCTATGTACCGGAGATTACTGCAGCCTAGCTGGCCTCTCCACTATTTGGACTTTCACAAGAACTGGAATGTTGGACTCTTGTGTACGACTATATCTTAAGGAATGAATGCATCACTGAACCATGGCTGCTTCTTGGAAATGTTATGCTTGAATACGAGTGGGAGCATTTTATATACCCAGTACAGAGTCCAGTTGGTTCTCTACACATAATTACTGAGAACGTTTTCAACTTGTCATTACATTTTTACACTAAAGATTATCTTCTTCTTGCACACACATGCCTCCAAACCGCAATATCATGTTTTCAAGTTATAAAGACTGAGTTCCCACAATCGGACAAAAAGTCTCATGCAGTGATATATCCATTTGTGCAATTATCTCTCCGTACAATGGCACTTACTCGTGTTCTTTTGGGAAGTATTCCGGCTATTCCAAAATCAGAATACCTCGCAATCTTGCAGGTATTCATCTCCCGAAATGTAGAAAGTATTCGCCACATTTAGTTAATCCTTTGCGTCCTTAGTTTTGATACTATCTGCGATATTCTTCTTTCAGAACACACTTGACTCAATCTTAGGAAACTGGACAACCAATCAAAACAAGTGTTACAATGAGGCTATTGTGTTTCATTGTAGCCAATGAGAGCAAACGTAGTGTCGAACTTTACCAGATCCCACTTCTTTGGATAGGAAAACATGGCGTGGGATCTGGGTACGAGATTAATAGCGAAGGTAATAGCTGTAAGGAAAATAATAAAGACATTTTAGGAGTTCTGTAGGGGTTATGCTGTGCAGCTGAAATTGAAATCCTCCGCCTTCTATGCCGTCATCAGATTCCACCACACTTTATTCATGAGCCCCAGACAAAAGATAATTTATTCACCCCCATTTTATTCATGAGCCCACCACTTTATTCATGAGCCCACCACTTTATTCATGAGCCCACCATTTTATTCATGAGCCCACCACTTTATTCATGAGCCCACCACTTTATTCATGAGCCCACCACTTTATTCATGAGTCCAAGACAATAGAACCGTGACGTCATTGAATTAATGAGAGCTCACCAAAAATTAACATAGCTCACCATAAAAGGGGGTAATTCGGTCAAATATTTCAAATATTTCTCTTCAGGTATGATTATACTTATAGTATCTTGATGTTTGTAGTTTTCGTATCTGTTCAGCGAAAATCACAATCCCAGCAAAGTAATCGCCTCAAGGTTGGAGTGGCTTCGGCTGAAATATTTCGCCTTCGAATCAATCGAGGGGCAGACCGACAAAACAGACCATCTTTGGCTCGATGTAGCTCGGACATCAGGCTTTGTAAACGCTCCAGAAGTGGTATACACTTTCCTCAGGCTTTGTCAAATCGTACTTACGAACGTTTTAAACAACATTGTATTTGATTGGGAAAACAAGACAACTTTCCGAGCACACTAAAACTTCCAACTCCAGTGAGCACGTCGAACTCGCGCGCATTGTGTAGTTATCAGTTTCCCGGCCGAGATAATTTATTCTGAAAGTGTAGCACACCAGCCAGGGCACCAAAATTCTCGATTTCTTTCGCCTGGGAAAGCACAGGTAACCCACACATGACCACAGGGAGTCCAACGCAAGATTAGAATTCTTTCTCCTTCGTCGAACGCAATTACTCAATCTATCAACGCCTTGCTGAAAAGAATAATAAAATCTCTAGCTTATGGTAGGAATAACATCAGCTGAGCCAAATTATAACGTACAATAGCGTAAAAGTGCCTTTTTTGCAGCATATGGAAGAAATAACGCAATCTGAATCATTTTACTGACTTGTATACGAAACATGGTGGCAGCGTGAGTAACGACCCACGACCGTAAAAGAGAAGAATCATGGGAGATCCTGAGCCGGCAGTTGCAGCAGTGCCACAAATTCCAATTCAAGGAATCCTACCACCAGCGCAGTTAGCCATAACCGGGAACATTGCTGAGAACTGGAAGACGTTCAAGCAAATGTGGTCAAACTACACTGTCATAATGAACATCAATACACAGCCTTCACTGATGCGCCTGTTTTAAGATATTACGATCCGAACAGCTAGTTGGAACTCCAGTGCGATGCGAGCCAAAAGGGACTTGGGGCTGCTCTGTTGCAAAACGGAAAACCGATCGCATACGTCAGTCGTGCACTCACAGAAACCGAGCAGCGATATGCTCAAATCGAGAAGGAGATGCCGGCCATAGTGTTCTCTCTTGAGAAGTTTAATCAGTATACATTTGGCCGGCACGTCACAGTTCAGAGCGACCACAAGCCCCTTGAAGCTATCCTAAAGAAACCCCTTGCCTGTGCTCCGCGACGCTTGCAAGACATGATAATGAGGCTTCAAAAGTACAACATTGAAGTACAGTACGAGCGAGGCAAGAACATGCATTTAGCTGACGCACTATCTCGAGCCTTCCTACCAACGACTGCGCACCCGTCGGGAACTGAGTTCGAGAACGTTAATCTGACAAACTTTCTCCCAATCTCGAGCGAGCGGCTACAACAAATTCGGTCCGCGACCGGTAAAGATGAATCGTTACAGCTGCTGAAGGATGTCATTCTGCACGGATGACCTGAGGAAAGGAAGCAATTACCGACACCTGTAACGCCTTATTTCAGTGTACGGGATGAGCTTGCGATGCAGGGCGGAATGATATTCCGAGGGCAAATAATAGTCATTCCAAGCAGCATGCGCCACGAAATGAAGCAGAAGCTACTTTCCTCCCACAAAGAGGAAGAGTCGTGTCTGAGACGAGCGAGAGAAACGCTCTATTGGCCAGGAATGTCCGCCGAAATAAAGGAGCTAGTTGCAGCATGTGAAACGCGCCGAGCGTATGGAACAAGTCCCCAGAAAGAGACTGATGCCTCACGAGACTCCAACCCGTCCGTGGGAACAGGTCGGTGTTGACCTGTTTACGTTTGACAACAAAGAGTTCTTAATCACGGTGGACTATTACAGTAACTTCTGGGAGATAGATAGATTACCGAACACCCGTGCAGCGACAGTCATCTTAAAGCTTAAGAATCATTTTGCCCGATACGGCTGCCCGGATCGTTTAATCAGTGACAATGGCCGACAATTCAGTGCAGAAGAATTTGCGAAGTTTGCCAAGACATGGGACTTTGAACATAACACGAGCAGTCCGGGCAACAGCAAGGCCAATGGCAAGGTGGAATCAGCGGTGAAAACAGCTAAGCAGCTTCTCCGCAAAGCGCTTGAGTCCGGAACAGAGCCCTATCTGGCGATTCTCGACTACCGGAACACGGCAACCCAGGGTTTGGAGTCGAACCCAATCCAGCGCCTAATGAACAGGAGGACGAGGACTCTTCTTCCAACTACAAAAACCTTATTGCAACCCAGAGTTGTGTATCCGGAGAAGGAAATCAAGGAGTTGGATAAGCGACAAAAGAGGCAGGCTAAGTTCTACAATCGTACGACCTGCCAGTGCTGGAGGAAGGCGACGTAGTTTGATTAAAACCATTTCGGTTGGGAGAAAAACCCCGAAAGAAAGCAACCGTGACGGCTAGGCTGGATGAACGGTCATACAGCGTTGAAACACCTGAAGGGGATGTGTACCGGAGAAACCGGTGCCATATGAAGAAATCAGCGGAGAGTCCGGAAGCCATGACAACATCGAAACAGGCTCAGCCAGGTGGAAGCTTGTCGGGGCGAGACCTTCAAGGACAGATCGCACCTGCCTTACAACATTACAACACATCTTCACAGACCAATCCTCCTAACGCGCACACCAATCATCCGAAGGAGCCAGTGCGGCCTCAGCGTTCGAGGAAGGCTCCTGGTTACTTAAAGATTATGTTAACTCCACAATACTCAAAGTTATTAACAAAGGACAACGTGCGTACTACGTCATCTTGTCTTTAGAGTATTGTTATTCTCTTAAAACAAGGAAAATGTTAGAATATGTAATCAGGCACGTGATTGGCCTACATGATTGTTATGTGTATGTGGAGTGTTATTATTGCGTGACACGCTACGGAGTAGAAGTGAATAAATCAGAGATCAGAGCTAGCTTGATTTATGTCTATTCGTCGCTATTCCTGATAGAGCAGAACCTTTTGAAACAGACTGCAAGACTGATCGGACGGATGTACGATATTCTTTATTGTACACTATATTTCGGTACGGCAGAACGAACACTAGCCTGATTTTCAGACGCTACGAGGTCGTCCGCTTACTTCCTCCCCCTCCCCGTCTGATGGACTTCATAGACTTTCATGTTCCTGACGTCATCAACCTTTGTTTTTACAATGAGCCAATACGAACACGCATAAGAATTGAAGCGTGAAGTGTAGAACAGTCGTGCAGTAGCGGCTTTTACTAGTTGGATCTATCAGCTTTCATGCACTGGAAAAAAACATTCTACAGCTTCAAACTTCTGTCGATTTCTCAGAATGTTATCCTGTTTCAGCTGCTGTGGTTCTTTGGAGAGCAGGAACTTTTTAAACGGAAGTTTGCGTGCAGTATTTGCACGACAGTGTTTGAGAATGCATACAAGAAATATCAGACTCGATTCCACGCCGTAAAGTTTATTACTGCGATCTTAGAACTTTTACGCTTTTACTTTTATTTTTAAAACGTTTTGAGGCTTGATATGTATGCCGATTAGTCACACAAGACCCTGGAGTTGTCCTATTGTAGTTTTTGGTAGCAGAGATTGTTTTAACCGGATTTTTTGTGCAATGTTTAGTTGCCACTTACGGAAGTGTGTTCATAATTCTGAAAACAAAAATATTCACCCAAGTGCCATGAAACTTTTTTCCTAACATACTCAGTATGTGTGTTCACTCCTGCAGAAAAATCATAATATTCCATGAAAGATTTGGTCTTCTAAAAGCCAAAAACCTAGGAGAATGTTTCGAATCTATGCATGAGATTTCTATAAGCAGAGGAAGATTAGTGATTTACCAAACCCGTACGTAGATTCACAAACACATCGTTTCAATGAATGAACGATTCCAATGCTTTCTTCTGCTCTGGATATAGCTTCGAAATCCTGAAAACTTTACAACTTCGGTCGACACACTGCTCAAGTTCTTCCCCAACGCCATTTAGAAAAATATGCGGGCACATTCCTTAAATTCCAGACTTTGCCAAAAGTGTAAAGTTCGCTCTGATTGGTTGAACTTATGACGTCAGGAACATGAAAGTCTATGAAGTCCATCAGACGGGGAGGGGGAGGAAGTGAGCGGACGACCTCGTAGCGTCTGAAAATCAGGCTAAACGAACACCTGCTTCAGGGGTTATATGAGCTAAATCCGGCGACATTTTCTGGGTCACGTGACACGGTTTCACGCATTTGATTCAAATTTCTGCTCGAGCGCACATGCCAAATTACAAAGAAAACTGGCCAAAACTCGGCTACATGCCGAAAATATTGTCAATTTTTAGTTAAAACAAAAACTAAAACAAAAAATGTAACAGCGGGATTTTAAAGAAGAGATATTACGCTGTAAATACCGCTAATTTGGAGGTAAATTAAGTGAACTTCTGTGCCATGAAAAACAGGTTGAAGTTTGAGTCTTTTCTGACAGAAATCATATGGAAAGTGTTTTCATTAGCTATTCAACCCTTATTTTCTCGCGAAATCTTAAGTATCCAAAATTTGTAACACCGGGAAAAGATTATTTGATTATGCATCTGTTATCGAGTGTTTTCTTCTCGAAATCGTATAAATATTTCTACCATGAAACTTGAATGTTTTTGCATCAATCAAATCGCCTTCGATGCTTGCATATTTATTAACTTTCAGAACTCCCGCGGGCAATCCTAAGCTCCGCCTCCTGAATTATAACAGAAGATACCGAAACAAAGGACGGCAGTGAAAAGAGTAATTGGGTTCGGCTTTACTGAGGATCAGCTTCTGATCAGTATTATAGTTAAGCGGCACTTTGCCTTTGGTATAAAACCAACGCGCTTTGTGAAATGACAAAATCTAAACGAAGAAAACAAGTTCACAAATCAAGAGCGCATCACAAGCGATTAAACAGACGGATTGTTTATGTCTTAAGTTTTAAAACGATACCTTTCCCACGGTTATGTGTGGCCTAGAATCAGAGTTATCCGAAAATGAATCTTCCGCTTTATTGAGGACCAGCTTCTGATCAGTATTATAGTTAAGCGGCACTTTGCCTTTGGTATAAAACCAACGCGCTTTGTGAAATGACAAAACCTAAACGAGGCTAAGTTCTACAATCGTACGACCTGCCAGTGCTGGAGGAAGGCGACGTAGTACGATTAAAACCATTTCGGTTGGGAGAAAAAGCCTGGAAGAAAGTAACCGCGACGGCTAGGCTGGATGAACGGTCATACAGCGTTGAAACACCTGAAGGTGATGTGTACCGGAGAAACCGGTGCCATATGAAGAAATTAGCGGAGAGTCCGGAAGCCATGACAACATCGAAACAGGCTCAGCCAGGTGAAAGCTCGCCGGGGCAAGACCTTCAAGGACAGATCGCACCTGCCTTACAACATTACAACATGAGCGAACGAACCAGCTTCCTACATCTTTACAGACCAGTCCTCCTAACGCGCACACCAATCATCCGAAGGAGCCAGTGCGGCCTCAGCGTTCGAGGAAGGCTCCTGGTTACTTAAAGATTATGTTTACTCCACAATACTCAAAGTTATTAACAAAGGACAACGTGCGTACTACGTCATCTTGTCTTTAGAGTATTGTTATTCTCTTAAAACAAGGGGGATGTTACAATATGTAATCAGGCACGTGATTGGCTAGCTTGATTTAAGTCTATTCGTCGCTATTCCTGATAGAGCAGAACCTTTTGAAACAGACTGCAAGACTGATCGCACGGATGTACGATATTCTTTATTGTACACTATATTTCGGTACAGCAGAACGAACACCTGCTTCAGGGGTTATATGAGCTAAGTATCTCATATAACCCTTGAAGAAGGTTCGTTCTGTCGAACCGAAATATAGTCAGTTTGGCAGAACAAACACGTGCTTCAGGGGTTATATGAGTTAAGTTATAACCCTTGAAGAAGATTCGTTCTGTTGAACCGAAATATAGTGTACAATAAATAACATCGTACAACCGTCCGATCAGCCTTGCAGTCTTCATAGATTTCATTCCTTCTGCTGATCCTGATCTCCACAGATCCGGCAACACTTTCGCTTGTAACAGTGGTCCTTGCAGCCTTTTTGAAATCCATTTTAACTTGCGCCTTATGATATTCTTAATTTTGTACTTGACGTTCTACTTAATTAGTTTTCCTTAATCTAGACGCGCTGTGCTTTTTTAATTTAAGAGAAATAGACGTGTAATTTCTATTTAGCTTGTTCCAAGTCGTCCATTGGTTCTTGACTTCTATGTAACCGCACCTAATTTCTAGTTAGCTACCAATAATCAAACTTACCAACTATAGAATGCTCGCTCTCAGCTACTACTAGGAGACCACTATGAATTCAACCGATCCGCAAAAAGGCGATCCATCATTTTACTCCGGTTTGGTATTCTTTTGTGTTTGCTGGGCAGTCATGACATGTGTTGGTAGCTTTGTTGTTCTTTTCGCCATTTGCAAAGATCCTCAGAGGAATTTACGAACACCTTCGACGTTGCTCATTGCAAACCTTTCAGTCTCCGACTTCATAAGCGGCTCACTATACGGATGTGTGATTGGGATACAAACTTACCTTCTTTCCAAAAGTCGCCATAATTTCTTGCTCACTGCTACCTGTTATTTTCTTGGGAGCCTTGTCGTGTTTGTTAGCAATTTGACTATCGCTGCGATGTCGTTTGATAGACTGATTGCCGTGCTTCGAGCCCTACGCTACAAGATCTTATATAGTCACAAGTTGAAGAGTCAAGATGGTCATTGCTATAATCTGGTTGCTAGCTTTGTTTATGTGCCTGCTCCCTTTGTTTGGTATCCCATCCACAGTAGTTCTTCTCATCTACAGCCACAGTCATGTTTCTCTTCCACTAGTCCTAATGACTGTGACTTATGTTGTAATTTTTAAGAGGTTAAAACGGCAAAGACAGCAAATCCAGCAGTTAACATGCAATGCTGAAAGAGATGCCGAACAAGCTCAACAAGAGGAGGGAAAAGAAAACAACGCAAGAAGAATTGAGAGAGACAGAAAAATGACAGTCACAATCATTGTAATTGTTGTATTATTTTGGTTAGCGGCACTTCCTTTTTTCATTTCTGTCAACCTTTATTTCGTGAATGTGATGTTTTACGAGGGAACACTTGTGAGTCGTAAAGCCAGTGATTACCTGTGGCAGTTTGCATCCAGGTTCATCATGATAAACTCTGCTATGAATCCTATTCTTCTTGGCCTACGTGTTCCTAAGATAAAAACAGCTTTAAAATCCACTATGCCTTGTAGAGAAAGAGCAAGTTAACCTTCATCAATATTCACATGTGATGGCAATTAAATGGTAACGCTAATATTGCTTTGTGATGAAATCTTCCGAATCATTAAAAGTGGAAAGGCAAAGAAATTGCCAAGTAAAATAAATTCTCACTTGCACAATAAGTAATTTAAACGTATATCATGGTTTTTGTTGTTGATAACATGCATTGGTGTACATTTTAGGTGTATATCAAAACATTGTTCTGGTTGGCAGCCTTGCCTTTACGTATTTCAATTCACTTGAATAACGTTAGCATGAAAACCTATTTCCTACAATTTACATATTTAGTGGGATGTTTTCCATGACATTCGTGCATGACATTGAAATACGTTTTTTGGATCCTACCTTGTTTCCAAAACGAATGCCCAACATTTCTCAAGTTATTAAAGGCACGTTAACTAAAGTTAAACTGATGATCACAAACAGTATGCCCGTTTAAATTGGTCCAGCTGCTACCTGAAACAATTTATGTTTTTCGAGCGCGAGCGGGCGATCTGACTGATTCCAGGGGCGGGCGGCTTTTCCTATCTCTGACCACGGTCACGATAACTAGTGCGCGCTCTTTCAATGAACTAGAGTTTGTACAATGATTCGACTCTCAAATAGAAAGAGAATAGAGGTAAAACATACGTTATTTACCGGATTAGGGTCGGTCTGTATAGAGAAACTGTGCACTCGGTGTTGATATAGTAATGCGGCCTCGGTCAGTACATTACAAGACTTCGTACACAATGTTTCTCTATACGGACCTCTCAGCCGGTAAATAACTCATATGTATGTATCGAGTAGGATTTTTTTAGAGGAATGTATCAATATTTAGACTCGAGTATGAAGACAAACTTGAGGACGAATTCTCAGACTAACAAGCAAGCGCTATAAAATCAGTCTCTTGATAGGAAAATATAAAAGAACACCCAGCGATAATAAGCATTAGAAAAGATGGCGGGAAAGTCCGAGAACAACTGACTTGACACACAGGGATTTCTTTTAATCAGTTTTAAATTTATTACCGCAGTATTCTGCCCGAATTTACTGCATGACCATGAGTCGATTGACTGACTGATTGACTGACTATATGACTGACTGATTCTGCAAAACATGAAATTACAAGAGCTCATCAATGAAATTAATAACTGCTAATACAAATGGTGTATATGGTGTATAGACTAATATATGCAACTGCTTCCTAAAATCTAAATTCCGATCATATTTTAGACTTAAGACCTTCAGTCGTTTCGTCTACATAAATGCGTATATTTCTATATTTCTTATATGAATATTACTAGCTGATAGTTAATTAACAATGATTATTAATTCGATACTAAATATAACTGAATGTCATGTATACTTAAATGTTCCTTGACCCTTATATTATATATATTATATTATATTATATCAACCCAAGAACTGAGAAATAAGAAAGTTATGAAATCTGTGAGACTAAGGAAAACAAACTGTCAATAGGTGTTTTTGAAATTGAATAAACTTTGTTTAATTTATCTGGTGGATTTGTTTTTATTCGTATGGTAATTATAGTTCAGTTTTAGAGAAGAATTTGCATCTCAAGAGTTTTCCTCAAAACAATAGGGCTATTGTTTCTATCAAACTGTACTGATGGCCCTTCAGTTATCGTTAATCCCTAAGGTCAATAGCAAAGTTGCTCTAATGAGTCATTGTGGATTTACCTTTTAGGTTTATAAATATTCTGATCTCAGAATTACGTTACGAGTGATAGCGAAGGTAATAGCTGTAAGGAAAATAATAAAGACATTTTAGGAGTTCTGTAGGGGTTATGCAGTGCAGCTGAAATTGAAATCCTCCGCCTTCTATGCCGTCATCAGATTCCACCACACTTTATTCATGAGCCCCAGACAAAAGATAATATATTCACCCCCATTTTATTCATGAGCCCACCACTTTATTCATTAGCCCAACACTTTATTCATGAGCCTACCACTTTATTCATGAGCCCACCACTTTATTCATGAGCCCACCACTTTATTCATGAGCCCACCACTTTATTCATGAGTCCAAGACAATAGAACCGTGACGTCATTGAATTAATGAGAGCTCACCAAAAATTTACATAGCTCACCAAAAAGGGGGTAATTCGGTCAAATATTTCAAATATTTCTCTTCAGGTATGATTATACTTATAGTATCTTGATGTTTGTAGTTTTCGTATCTGTTCAGCGAAAATCACAATCCCAGCAAAGTAATCGCCTCTAGGTTGGAGTGGCTTCGGCTGAAATCCTTCGCCTTCGAACCAATCGAGGGGCAGACCGACAAAACAGACCATCTTTGGCTCGATGTAGCTCGGACATCAGACTTTGTAAACGCTCCAGAAGTGGTATACACTTTCCTCAGGTTTTGTCAAATCGTACTTACGAACTTTTTAAACAACATTGTATTTGATTGGGAAAACAAGACAACTTTCAGAGCACACTAAAACTTCCAACTCCAGTGAGCACGTCGAACTCACGCGCATTGTGTACTTATCAGTTTCCCGGCCGAGAAAATTTATTCCGAAACTGTAGCACACCAGCCAGGGCACCAAAAATCTCGATTTCTTTCGCCTGGGAAAGCACGCAATTACTCAATCTATCAACGCCTTACTCAAAAGAATAATAAAATCTCTAGCTTATGGTAGGAATAACATCAGCTGAGCCAAATTATAACGTACAATAGCGTAAAAGTGCCTTTTCTGAATCATTTTACTGACGAACTTTCTCCGAATCTCGAGCGAGCGGCTACAACAAATTCGGTCCGCGACCGGTAAAGATGAATCCTTACAGCTGCTGAAGGATGTCATTCTGCACGGATGGCCTGAGGAAAGGAAGCAATTACCGACACCTGTAACGCCCTATTTCAGTGTACGGGATGAGCTTGCGATGCAGGACGGAATGATATTCCGAGGGCAAATAATAGTCATTCCAAGCAGCATGCGCCACGAAATGAAGCAGAAGCTACTTTCCTCCCACCAAGAGGAAGAGTCGTGTCTGAGACGAGCGAGAGAAACGCTCTATTGGCCAGGAATGTCCGCCGAAATAAAGGAGCTAGTTGCAGCATGTGAAACGCGCCGAGCGTATGGAACAAGTCCCCAGAAAGAGACTGATGCCTCACGAGACTCCAACCCGTCCGTGGGAACAGGTCGGTGTTGACCTGTTTACGTTTGACAACAAAGAATTCTTAATCACGGTGGACTATTACAGTAACTTCTGGGAGATAGATAGATTACCGAACACCCGTGCAGCGACAGTCATCTTAAAGCTTAAGAATCATTTTGCCCGATACGGCTGCCCGGATCGTTTAATCAGTGACAATGGCCGACAATTCAGTGCAGAAGAATTTGCGAAGTTTGCCAAGACATGGGACTTTGAACATAACACGAGCAGTCCGGGCAACAGCAAGGCGGAATCAGCGGTGAAAACAGCTAAGCAGCTTCTCCGCAAAGCGCTTGAGTCCGGAACAGAGCCCTATCTGGCGATTCTCGACTACCGGAACACGGCAACCCAGGGTTTGAAGTCGAACCCAACCCAGCGCCTAATGAACAGGAGGACGAGGACTCTTCTTCCAACTACAAAAACTTTATTGCAACCCAGAGTTGTGTATCCGGAGAAGGAAATCAAGGAGTTGGATAAGCGACAAAATAGGCAGGCTACGTTCTACAATCGTACGACCTGCCAGTGCTGGAGGAAGGCGACGTAGTTCGATTAAAACCATTTCGGTTGGGAGAAAAAACCCGAAAGAAAGCAACCGTGACGGCTAGGCTGGAGGAACCGTGATACAGCGTTGAAACACCTGAAGGGGATGTGTACCGGAGAAACCGGTGCCATATGAAGAAATCAGCGGAGAGTCCGGAAGCCATGACAACATCGAAACAGGCTCAGCCGGGTAAAAGCTCGTCGGGGCGAGACCTTCAAGGACAGATCGCACCTGCCTTACAACATTACAACATGAGCGAACGAACCAGCCTCCCACATCTTCACAGACCAGTCCTCCTAACGCGCACACCAATCATCCGAAGGAGCCAGTGCGGCCTCAGCGTTCGAGGAAGGCTCCTGGTTACTTAAAATATTATGTTAACTCCACAATACTCAAAGTTATTAACAAAGGACAACGTGCGTACTACGTCATCTTGTCTTTAGAGTATTGTTATTCTCTTAAAACGAGGAGGATGTTACAATATGTAATCAGGCACGTGATTGGCCTACATGAATGTTATGTTTATGTGGAGTGTTTTTATTGCGTGATACGCTCGGAGTAGAAGTGAATAAACCAGAGGTCAGAGCTAGCTTGATTTAGGTCTATTCGTCGCTATTCCTGATAGAGCAGAACCTTTTGAAACAGACTGCAAGGCTGATCGGACGGATGTACGATATTCTTTATTGTACACTATATTTCGGTACGGCAGAACGAACACCTGCTTCAGGGGTTATATGAGCTAAGTATCTCGTATAACCCTTGAAGAAGGTTCGTTCTGCCGAACCGAAATATAGTGTACAATAAATAACATCGTACAGCCGTCCGATCAGCCTTGCAGTCTTCATAGATTTCATTCCTTCTGCTGATCCTGATCTCCACAGATCCGGCAACACTTTTGCTTGTAACAGTGGTCCTTGCAGCCTTTTTGAAATTCATTTTAACTTGATAATCTTAATTTTGTACTTGACGTTCTACTTAATTAGTTTTCCTTAATCTAGACGTGCTGTGCTTTTTTTAATTTAAGAGAAATAGACGTGTAATTTCTATTTAGCTTTTTCCAAGTCGTCCATTGGTTCTTGACTTCTATGTAACCGCACCTAATTTCTAGTTAGCTACCAACAATCAAACTTACAACTATAGAATGCTCGCTCCCAGCTACTACTACACTGTAAATTCAAAAGAGCTGTTTCAGCCCAAAAAGCCAAATCAGCCCCATAGGCACTAGGGCTGATTTGGCTCTTATAGGGGTCGTTTTGAAAAATGAGGCCAAATCAGCCCCAATAAAAAACAAATTGACCCCATAGATTTCTATTTTGGCCCCTTTATGTCATTTTAGTGCTACAATAAGAGCCAATTTAGCTTTTAAGCAAGGGTCGTATTGACCCCATTATTTCTAATTTGGTTCTTAGGCCATTTTAGTCCTACAATAAGGGTCAATTTAGCTTTCTAGCATGGGTCGTATTGGCCCCATTATTTCTAATTTGGTCCTTAGGCCATTTTAGTCCTACAATAAGGGTCAATTTAGCTTTTTAGCATGGGTCGTATTGACCCCATTATTTCTAATTTGGTCCCTAGGCCATTTTAGTCCTACAATAAGGGTCAATTTAGCTTTTTAGCATGAGTCATATTGACCCTACTCTTTGAAACCACATAGGCATGAAGTCTGGTGTCATGGGCTGATTCCTATACCGTAGACCGCAATGATTGGATATAACATAAAGCCGCAGAGTCCGGAAATTTTCTCAGATGCGAATAACTATTTAAATTGTTTCTACTTTGTGAGGAAGTTAGCATGTACATGTACATTGCTTATGCATTAATAAATGAAAAATAATTCAAAAGTACGAAATAATATTATGAAAATAGTCCAGAAGAGTCCGCAGTTGTTCCGCGAGTCAACCGTGTCTCCTGGTGCGGCAAGTAGAGACTGGTAACTACAGTACTGCAAATTTGTCAGCGGCAACGCTCATGAGTATATCAGGTTTCGAGTACTTCAACGGTCACGATCAACGAAGCAGTTTCTGGTTTTGAGCGGTCTTGTCCTACAACTTTAATGGATTTACAGAAGGTTAGCTAGTTTAAGAGTCTTGGAACCAAGCTAAGAACTTATCAAGACGTCGTTTGGACCATGAATGGCTATTTATGGGCTGGTATCCTTGGAGGAAAACGAAACACTAAAGTCTAAAGACAGTTCGAAGATGATAGATGGTAAGCCTTGCATCATGTCATGATCAGTTTTAAAGTAATTCCTAATTTACCTACAAGTAGATATGTTGATCAGTAGGTCCCTTAATAATACTAACACAAAGTAAATGAGTATTTCATGGACGAACTAACTGTGTAAAAACAGGATGAGCCGGGGTGGCGCAGTGGTCAAGCGCTTCTCCTCTCAGTCTCACCTCTGGATCTGTGGGAAATGGCAAGATGTTGAGGTTTTTTTAGCAAATATCTAGCTTTGTAGAGCCCAGGTTCGATCACCAAAGCGGCGCTATACTGTATGTGAGTTAAGTTTGTTGGTATCTTATATATTACCCTTGCTTCGAGGGTTTTTCTCCGGGTTCTCAGGTTTTCCTCCCTCCATAAAAACCAACACGCTTGTAATTTAGCCAGGTCCTGGCTAAGATCAGCCCCGTGGTGCCATTGCAAATTCAAGGTTATTATTATCTGTCAACATGCATCTCTGTAGGTTTCGCATGGTTTTTGTTTGGATGTACAGGTAAATGTTGAAGACCCAATTTTGTTGGCAGGACTCCTTTGAGGACTTAAGTTGGCAAGCATTGATTACAAAATAATATTCTTGGCTTCATGTTCAGTCCTAATATGTAATAGCTACATGTACAGTATATACATGTAGTGTTTATGTTGGCTTAATATTACCTGCTTGTTTACATTTGTCAATAGGTTGTCTGTCAGTAATTCTTAATTGATTTTGAAAAAGGTTTATCATTTTCATGACAAAGAAACCAGAGAGTAATCCTTAAAAGTTTGGTTTTTGGGATAGATTGCAGAATCCCCCCCACTCAAGTACATTAGGTGTTGATGCCAACATGTCAATGCATTGACATCATACATGTTGCTTCGTTCTACTACTGTGAACAGAGAGACTCGCTCACATCCAGACATATCTCTCTAACGTGTTGACGTATTAACATCATACATGTTGCTTCGTTCTACAAGACTCATTCAAATCCAGACATCTCTTTAGAGATATAACCATATATGGACTAACGCATTGACATGTTGTCGTCTCCACCTAACATACTTGAGCGGGGGTATTCTGTAATTGCTTTGATTTTAGTTTTAATTTCTTAATTAAAATAACATTAGATACTTTCATTGTTAGTGGGGTTTCTAATGGGCACACAGACAACTTGAAAATCAAAAACAATGACTTTAATTCCCAAAATAATGTAAATTAAGTGGCAAGAACACTGCGAACAGTAATGTTGTACATGTACTCTTCTTTTTTTTCCAGCAAACGTGTATGCCAGAAAAGCAAAGATACAATGTACTGTAGAACAGGAGTGGCAGGCATACATGTACATGTACAATATGGAAAGCAACAAGACTGCTGGTTGGCTGAATACACATGGGAGAAGACCACAGATAAGACTTATAAAAGCATAGACTGGGCTATTTTAGGATAGTTACTCATGTTTAAAAAAATACCTGTCCAGTTACGGTATTTCTCAAAATTATGTTTACAACATTTTCTGGAATATTTTCTCCCTCTATATTTTGGTTTAAACTCATCATTTGCCTTTAAATCCTAGGCCAGTGACAACTCGTTGTTTACCTGTGAACCCTAGCTCTATGTGGGTGAGACCTCATTGTTTACCTGGGAACTTATTTATTGACGGTTAGGGTTAGGTTTATGTTACGGGTTAGGGTTTAGTGTTCTTGCGTGCGAACTCTACTTAATTTGTGAGGCTGAAAGTTTCAAAATGGCTGATTAAACGAGTGGGACTCAAAATGATTTGTGGCCGCTTTCCTATCCCATTTTGCAAAACTCACGGTCAATCGAAAGCTGAGATGAGTCTCCTCTATGTACATCAGTGGCCTCCCTTGCATACTTTAGTGACCCTCTACACATACATATGGTGGCCTATTGTGCTTCCTTATAAGGAGGTTGTACGATAGACACTTCTTTTTAGCCTTGCCCGAGTAATAACAAGTGACAGAAGTGAGATTCTTGAAAAGTAAAAATTGTGCCTTGTGCTCATGTTGTTTGACATTCAACAATACCGTAACCCAGTTTTCCCATTAGATAGAATGCACATAACAATTTATTTCACTGTTGTCAAAAATGTTTGCCCTCTATGTTATGAACAAGTAATCACCTGGGTCCTCGTTAAATAAATTATTAAAGGGAAACTTAGCTGAAAACATTGTTTGTTCTCAAGTGTTTGTTTATACTGTAGATGCCTAAATACATTGCTGTGTTCATCTCCAGTCAAGTGTACACTAGATGCAGGTTCTCCCAACATGCATAGTTGGGGGAGAAAAAAATTGAGTACCTTGGGGGAATTTATTTCGAATCCAGGCTTCATCTGTTAAGAGTGGTAAGTAAAAAGAAAACTTGTAGCTGATGTGGTCAAGTTGAGTACACTGGGAAAATCGTCAGTCGCCTAGAAGCTTTGGGAGAACTCTATACAATGTAGATGTCATTTATGCACCGATTTTTCTGACAATAACACTCATTTGAATTTTCTGTGCATCGGCATCTTGGATCACATGACATCACAGTGTTGTCCCTATTGTTACACAACAAAAGTGCTATTGCTTTCTGACAGTAGGGGCAACACTGTGATGTCATGAGATCCAAGATGGTGGCACACAGGAAATTCAAATGAGCCCTATCGATTGGAAAATTGGTGCATAAATTACATCTAGTGTACAATTTACTGGAGACAAATGCAGAAACAGACATGTATGCGTTTAATAATCATTTGAGAGCAAACATTGTTCACTTTTTATGATCAGATTTGTAAAAAAAATGGAGTTATTAAGGGATAACTAGCAAAATAATACTGGGATAAGGGATAACAAACCAGAATTCAAAACAGTAGGGATAAGGGATAACCAAAGTCCATTGGGATAAGAGATAATCAATAACAGCCATCTGCATCTCAGGGATAAGGGATAACTATCCTGAAAAACAGGGATAAACCACACCACCTCCCCTAACCGGGCCTCTAAATTGAAGTATGTATATACATGTAAGTCTCTGTTATTTACTGTATTTATATGTTATATTGACAATTTCATACTTTAAGAAATACATTAGACTCTGTTCTATTGACAATTTATGATTTCATACTGTGCTGTTATTTATTTGAATATTATATTGATAATTTCAAATGTAAAAGAAAGTCATTCATACAATTAAATATGAATAATTGCAAAGCTTACCAACTTTGTTATCTTAATTTGTAAATTCCAGTCTGGGTGAAATACAATTGACACTGATGTGAATCATTTCTGAATTCAGAAAAGTGCATTAAATGCATCCAAAACTGTATATCCATTTTGTTTGGATCCAATCCTTATATGCTGGGTCCAAAATAGCTCTTCAAATGGGTACCAAAATAGCTAATTTTTGGGGCTGTTTCAGCCTCCAAAAAAATCAAATTGATCCCACTGTTTTCCAAATCAGTACTTAGGGTGGGTCAATTTGACCCATAATTAAGGGCCATATCGACCCCTAATTTAGGGCTAAAATACTTACTCAAATGGGTACCAAAACAGCCAATTTCTAGGGCTATTTCAGCCCCCTGAAAAATCAAATTGACCCCATTTTTTTCCAAATCAGCACTTCATGGGGTCGAATCTACCCCTAACAAAGGATCAATTCAGCCCCTAATTTTAGGGCTAAATTAGCCCCGTCAAAATGGGGCCAAAACAGCTTTAAAATATGTGCCAAATTTTACTCACCGTTTTGGCCCCATTTTTGGGGTCAATTCAGCTCTTTTGAATTTACAGTGTAGGAGAACACTATGAATTCAACCGATCCGCAAAAAGCCGATCCATCATTTTACTCCGGTTTGGTATTCTTTTGTGTTTGCTGGGCAGTCATGACATGTGTTGGCAGCTTTGTTGTTCTTTTCGCCATTTACAAAGATCCTCAGAGTAATTTACGAACACCTTCGACGTTGCTCATTGCAAACCTTTCAGTCTCCGACTTCATAACCGGCTCACTATACGGATGTTTGATTGGGATACAAACTTACCTTCTTTCCAAAAATCGCCAGAATTTCTTCCTCACTGCTACAGTTTATCGTCTTGGTAGCCTTGTCGTGTTTGTTAGCAATTTGACTATCGCTGCTATGTCGTTTGATAGACTGATTGCCGTGCTTAGACCTCTACGCTACAAGATCTTAGTCACAAGGCGAAGAGTCAAGATGGTCATTGCTATAATCTGGTTGCTAGCTTTGTTTATGTGCCTGCTCCCTTTGTTTGGTATCCCATCCACAGTACTTCTTCTCATCTATAGCCACAGTCATGTTTCTCTTCCACTAGTTCTAATGACTGTAACTTATGTTGTAATTTTTAAGAGGTTAAAACGGCAGAGACAGCACATCCAGCAGTTAACATGTAATGCTGAAAGAGCTGCCGAACAAGCTCAACAAGAGGAGAGAAAAGGAAACAACGCGAGAAGAATTGAGAGAGACCGAAAAATGACAGTCACAATCATTCTAATTGTTGTGTTATTTTGGTTAGCAGCAGTTCCTTTTTTCATTTCTGTCAACCTTTATTTCGTGAATATGATGTTTTACAAGGGAACACTTGTGAGTCGTAAAGCCAGGGAGTACATGTGGCAGTTTGCATACAGGTTCAGCATGATAAACTCTGCTATGAATCCTGTTCTTCTTGGCCTACGTGTTCCCAAGATAAGAACAGCTTTAAAACCCTCTCTGGCTTGTAGAGAAAGGGCAATTGAGCCTTCATCAATATTCACATCTGATGGCAATTAAATGGTAACGCTAATATTGCTTTGTGATCAAATCTTACAAATCATTAACGGTGGAAAGGCAAAGAAATTGCGAAGTAAAATAAATCCTCACTTGCACGATAATTAATTTAAGCGGATATTGTGGTTTTTGTTGTTGATAACATGCATATATAGGCGGACATTTTAGGTGAATATCAAAACATTATTCTGGTTGGGAGCCTTGCCTTTATGTGTTTCAATTCACTTGAATAACGTTAGCATGAAAACCTATTTCCGACAATTTACATATTTAGTGGGATGTTTTCCATGACATTCGTGACATTGAAATGCGTTTATTGGAACCTACCTTGTTTCCAAAACGAATGCCCAACATTTCTCAATTTATCAAAGACACGTTAACTAAAGTTCAAATGAGGATCACAAACAGTATGCCCGTTGAAATTGGTCCAGCTGCTACTTGAAGAAAAAGAAACATTTTTTTTTCGAGCGCGAGCGGGCGGTAAGCTACAATTTCCTGCGATCTGACTGATTCCGGGTGCGGGTGGCTTTTCCTATCTCTGACCACGGTCACGATAACTAGTGCGCGCTCTTTCAATGAACTGGAGTTTGTACAATGATTCGACTCTCAAATCGAAAGAGAATAGAGGAAAAACATACGTTATTTACCGGATTAGGGTCGGTCTGTATAGAAAAACTGTGCCCTCGGTGTTGATATAGTAATGCGGCCTCGGTCAGTACATTACAAGACTTCGTGCACAATGTTTGTCTATACGGACCTCTCAGCCGGTAAATAACTCATATGTATGTATCGAGTAGGATTATTTTTTTGAGGAATGTATCAGTATTTAGACTCGAGTATGAAGACAGGGGGAGGGATTGCATTCTCGTTTATAACGAAATATCTACGTGCGACGGTACCGGGTACAGGTCTGAACTTAATTTTGATTTCCGGGTCAGGGTTTTACTCTAAAAATAAGAAGCGAAATTCCGGGTTTTTGACGATTCAGAATAACCAACGAGGGAGAAAATCCGGGATTGTTTTCACAATAATTTGGAAATCCAGGTTTTGGAGCCATTTTTTTCTCATGAAACCTGGTCCGATTCTGGACCCCACATGTACACAGACAAAGTCAAAGTTAAGGTCTGAGACGAGACGAGACACGCACCGAACACGCACAGACGTGCCCTTCATCCTCGTCCCCGGATGAGGCCCGTGTTAATTCGTAGGTATCATTTCGGCCTCAAGTAGAATCACCGTCACGAGTTACGTTGTTTTACCTTTACTGTTCAACGTGTTATGACAGGTGTTCTGTATTGAGATCCGGAGAGCGAAGCAAATTAGGTCTATGATTACTCAATCTATCATCGCCTTACTCAAAAGGATAGTAAAATCTTTAGCTTATGCTGGGAATAACATCAGCTGAGCCAAATTATAACGTACAATAGCATAAAAGTGCCTTTCTTGCAGCAGTAATATATGGAACTAATCACTCAATATGAATCATTTTAACTTGTATACGAAGACTGCAAGGCTGATCGGACGATTGTACGATGTTATTTATTGTACACTGTATTTCGGTTGGGCAGAACGAACACCTGCTTCAGGAGTTATATGAGCTAAGTTATAGCCCTTGAAGAAGGTTCGTTCTGTCGAATGGAAATACGTGTACAATACATAACATCGTACAGCCGTCCGATCAGCCTTGCAGTCTTCATAGATTTCATTCCTTCTGCTGATCCTGATCTCCACAGATCCGGCAACACTTTCGCTTGTAACAGTATTCCTTGCAGCCTTTTTGAAATTCATATTAACTTGCGCGTTATGATATTCTTAATTTTGTACTTGACATTCTACTTAATTAGTTTTTCTATCCTCTAAATGCGCTGTGTTTTATTTAATTTTAGGAGGAATAGACGTCTAATTTCTATTTAGCTTTTTCCAAGCCTTCGATTGGTTGTCGACTTCTTTTAACCACAGCTAATTTTTAGTTACGAATAAAAAAAAAAAATTCACTAGGAACAGTCAAACTTACCAACTATAGAATGATCGCTCCCTGCTACTACTAAGAGTAGTAGAACACTATGAATTCAACCGATCCGCAAAAAGCAGATCCATCATTTTACTCCGGTTTGGTATTCTTTTGTGTTTCCTGGGCAGTCGTGACATGTGTTGGCAGCTTTGTTGTTCTTTTCGCCATTTGCAAAGATCCTCAGAGGAATTTACGAACACCTTCGACGTTGCTCATTGCAAACCTGTCAGTCTCCGACTTCATAACCGGCTCACTATACGGATGTGTGATAGGGATACAAACTTACCTTCTTTCCAAAAATCGCCATAATTTCTTGCTCACTGCTACCTGTTACTTTCTTGGGAGCCTTGTCGTGTTTGTTAGCAATTTGACTATCGCTGCGATGTCGTTTGATAGACTGATTGCCGTGCTTCGACCCCTATGTTACAAGATCTTAGTCACAAGTCGAAGAGTCAAGATGGTCATTGCTATAATCTGGGTGCTAGCTTTGTTTATGTGCCTGCTCCCTTTGTTTGGTATCCCATCCACAGTACTTCTTCTCATCTACAGCCACAGTCATGTTTCTCTTCCACTAGTCCTAATGACTGTGACTTATGTTGTAATTTTTAAGAGGTTAAAACGGCAAAGACAGCAAATCCAGCAGTTAATATGCAATGCTGAAAGAGATGCCGAACAAGCTCAACAAGAGGAGGGAAAAGAAAACAACGCAAGAAGAATTGAGAGAGACCGAAAAATGACAGTCACAATCATTCTAATTGTTGTATTATTTTGGTTAGCGGCACTTCCTTTTTTCATTTCTGTCAACCTTTATTTCGTGAATGTGATGTTTTACGAGGGAACACTTGTGAGTCGTAAAGCCAGTGATTACCTGTGGCAGTTTGCATCTAGGTTCATCATGATAAACTCTGCTATGAATCCTGTTCTTCTTGGTCTACGTGTTCCTAAGATAACAACAGCTTTAAAATCCACTATGCCTTGCAGAGTAAGAGCAAGTTAGCCTTCATCAATATTCACATGTGATGGCAATTAAATGGTAACGCTAATATTGCTTTGTGATGAAATCTTCCGAATCATTAAAAGTGGAAAGGCAAAGAAATTGCCAAGTAACATATATCCTGATTTGCACAATAAGTAATTTAAGCGTATATCATGGTTTTTGTTGTTGACAACATGAATAGGTGGATATTTTAGGTGAATATCAAAACATTGTTCTGGTTGGCAGCCTTGCCTTTACGTATTTCAATTCACTTGAATAACGTTAACATGAAAACCTATTTCCTACAATTTACATATTTAGTGGGATGTTTTCCATGACATTCGTGCATGACATTGGAATACGTTTTTTGGATCCTACATTGTTTCCAAAACGAATGCCCAACATTTCTCAATTTATCAAAGACACGTATGCCCGTTGAAATTATTTTTTTTCGAGCGCGAGCGGGCGGTAAGCTACAATTTCCTGCGATATGACTGATTCCAGGGGCGGGCGGCTTTTCCTATCTCTGTCCACGGTCACGATAACTAGTGCGCGCTCTTTCAATGAACTGGAGTTTGTACAATGATTCGATTCTCAAATAGAAAGAGAATAGAGGAAAACATACGTTATTTACCGGTCTGTATAGAAAAACTGTGCACTCGGTGTTAATATAGTAATGCGGCCTCGATCAGTACATTACAAGACTTCGTGCACAATGTTTCTCTATACGGACCTCTCAGCCGGTAAATAACTCATATGTATGTATCGAGTAGGATTTTTTAGAGAAATGAATCAATATTTAAACTCGAGTATGAAGACAAACTTGAGGACGAATTGTCAGACTAACAAGCAAGCGGTACAAAATCAGTCTCTTGATAGGAAAATATAAAAGAACACCCAGCGATAATAAGCATTAAAAAAGAGCTGAATGAAACACTCGAGAAAATCAAACAGAAATGCAACAAAGGGATGGACACAGCGGATTAAATGTTGGAGATAATAGCACGGATTACATGATAGTCGTTTTAGACACAGCAGTCCTAACCTGAGCACGGCATGCTTTGCGTGGATAAAAATAACCACGAGTCCTGAAAAGATACGGCCAGAAATATCTAGACATTTGTCGCAAAACGGTTTGTCACCGGAAGGGATTACCCTGCTTAAATACACGTTTAATTCATTCATTCAAATACAAAACAAAACTTTCTGAAAGCATTAATTCAACCTATTTTATGGCCACTAGCTCGCATATTTAAGTAAAATGAATTTAGATTTGGGGAAACATTTTAATCAGAATACATATCTTTTTCACAACGTGACCGTTTGTATATGTTGAAATGGCCTTGTGAGTTACTGAATCTCGTTCACAAATGCAAATGTGAGACCACGCCTTCTTGGGAGGACCGGGGGCAACGTGGGAGGGGGGGGGGAGGGGAGGGGGGGAGGGATTGCACTCTCGTTTATAACGAAATATCTACCTGAGACGGTACCGGGTCCAGGTCTGAACTTAATTTCGATTTCCGGGTCAGGGTTTTTCTTAAAAAAAGAATAAAAGAAATTCCGGGTTTGACGATTCAGAATAACCAACCAGGGAGAAAATCCGAGTTTGTTTTGACAATAATTTGGAAATCCGGGTTTTGGAGCCATTTTTTCTCATGAAACCGGGTCCGATAGGCCTTTTGCAACAGATGGTCACGTGACTTGCTGGCCCATAGCAACGCCATACTGGGTTGCAAGCTAACCAGCTCTCCCTTGACAACCAACAGAGATTGACTGACCCGTGGTACTCATAGCTGGACTTCGAAGCGTTTTTCTTTCCTTCTTACTAAATTGACCTCGAAATAAGTCTGATAGAGAACAAAAGTAAAGGTTTTTTTTTTACTTTTGATCCAGTATTTCGACAAATATGTTGGGCAAAATAGAGTTTGGACTGAGTTTGCCGAACATGGCGGTCGCTCAACAAGGTAAGTATTCATAATTAAACGAATAGTATTGTAATAGTTGAGCAGATTCATTCTTTATTTGATACTTAAGCAATATAACACGCTTTCCATGTCTTTGCTCTCTTATATAAACACGCGGGATATGTTGGGAGAACAAAGAAAAACTTGAAAATCACGAGCCGCTAGGCGAGACATGGAAATGGAAAGCGTGTTATATTGCTTTTATAAAATAACGAGAGATAAATCTTACGCACGCATGATCAGAAGATCAATTCTCCTAACTGTAACATTCGTCAGAAATCGACCGACGGTGAGTTTGCACAGTGCGGGAAATTCCCCAGGCCAAGGCAGAACTGAGAGAAACGAAGGCATGCTCGATCTGTGTCAGTGTGTGGCTCTATTTTGAAAACATTTGCTTCGACATTCCCCGAAATGAGAATAACTCGGAATTCAAGACATTTCCCACCGGAAATTTAAGGCATAAAGGCATTCAAGGAGTAGAGGACTTGAACTGGTTGTTTTTGTCGCTGAATGTACACGAGGAAACATGATTCCCGATCCCCTGTTGAACGTTTTGATGAATCAATGAATGAACTTTTATTTTCGCCAAACTCAATGGAAAGATCTAGCTGTTGGAACCTTCCTTCCAATGAGGTGAGGCTAAGAGTGCAAGGTAAGAGGAAAAGCTCATTTTGTTCTGTAAAAATTCAACAAGTTGTCATTTGGTTGTTATATCAACCTGAACTGTCGCACGTGAGTTTGCAAAATTCAACCCTGCTAGCAGAGGTTCTTTTCTCTTACCCTCTCCAGCTCGTTAGTGGGGCTGGAGAGAGGGTAAGAGAAAAGAACCTCTGCTAGCAGGGTTGCAAAATTCATGTAGTTGTTCAAAAAACGGCAAGGAAAAAGCTAAAAACCTTATCTGAATTATCTAAGACCAAGCAGGATGAATGATAACAAGTGGCCTTTAGCTTATATGAAGGCTTATTATTTCGTGACTTCGTCGCCGACGAAATGTACTTTTACGGTTTGGGATTAAAACAAGACAGAACAAAAAATGAACATGTTGCCTTGCTTTTCCCTCTATTGTACTCTAGCTCGATTCCTCACTATTGTCTAAAAACTAGACTTGTTAAGCCGTTTATGTCTTTAGTTTTACCGTACAAAATAAGTTCAACGAAAAGTGGTTTTGACTTTTGTTTGTTGGATCCGCGAATAAAATTATCTCGGCCGGGATGGTTAGCAATTTTGTCTTTGATAACTTCGTCGGTTGGTTGTATTTTTGTTAAATATATCTGTCGGTTTTGCTGATTAAAATCATATTGAAAGTCAACATTTGGTGAAGACATTCTTTTTTGTCGTTTGCCATTTTGATTTAATTCACAATCAGCGAATTTCCATGTCTATGGACTCTCATATAAACACGGCTTTCAGCCAATCAGCGCGCGAGTTTCCTCTGGGTTATTTTATAATTAACAAATAGAACAGGGTTTGCTGTGTTCTGTACTCTGACAAAATCACGACTGGAGCTGTAGAACATGAAAAAAGGGTACAGGAATCACGAGCCGCGCAGCGGCGAGTGATTTCTGTATCTTTTTGAATGTTCTACAGCTTCAGGAGTGTTTTTGTCAGAGTACAGAACACAGCAAACCCTGTTCTATTTGCTTTATTTAATAGAATTTTACGAGCCGAAACGTACCGATCAAAATTTTATTTTCCATGCTTGGTTGAGCAGCTGACGTTATTTTGATTACTAGCGTGATTGGCTAAGACGCAATGAAAGACTTACAAGAATGCCTCTGATTGGTTAAAATGTGACAGATGTCCGACTCTTGATACTTAACTGATTCCGATCTAAATAAAGATCAGTTCGAAGAAGTTCGATGACAGTTCTTGAATGAAATGGCTATAAAAAGAAGCAAAATTCGATATAAAAAGCCGACAAATATCAATCTTTACGGACAAAATGTGCAAGCTAAGTCAGTTCAGTGTTTTTAGCGAGAATCTGCCCTGTTGAAGCCACACTGCTGAACGTATACCTGGACTGTGTTTATTGAACACGAGTTGAACAAACTTCCAGACCCTACAAAGCTGGTAGAAAGAGAAGCCACATCCACAGAAAACTTGTAGCTGCAGCTTGACCTGAGGATGGATTCAGACTGGATGTGTGGTGTTCAGGTGGCTCTGAAGCTTGCCCGGTAGCTGATCCCGTTTCGAGAGCATTGGTTAAAATGTTGGAGCACGAGCGAAGCTGTTCAGTGGTAGGACGACGGTTGTAGTTCTTGATGCTTTGCTCATTTCGGTGACCAGATATATTCATTATGTGCCGACTAGGAACTTGTGCATCTGACCAGAGTGTTATTGCTGTGGCTCTGACACAATGGTTTGTGTAGATTTTGGACAAAGCAGCATCTTTGGAAATTTCTTTCATCATGCTTGTCAGCTTGTTGATGCCGAGCGGCTTGTTGTCGTACCAGATGGGATCAGTATTCGACCACTTTTTCTTTGGATACTGAAAAAAGGCATTGCAGATTTCATTTCTCTTTGAAAGATAGAGCTTAAGGCAGCTTACTCCATCAATTCCAGGGTCTCCTGATGTGGTGTACATTCGTCCGTATTTCTCAAAGCTCTCTACGTCTGCCGTACCACCGGGATGGTTTTTGGTGGCTTCATCGTGTGTCATGGTAACATATTCCCGGTCCTCATCATCTCTGTTGAAAGTAAAACTGTCTGCTTTCAGTTCTCTCAATCCTTCACGACCTCTGCGGCACCAGTACAGCATAATGTGGAACCAAACATTCCTTAGGAGCCCAAGAGGAGTGATTCCTCTCATCACATTACTGGACCTCAGTTTCAGTATATCTCCGGACTCGAGAACTGGCTTATGCAAAACATTTTCTTTCCCATCCATTTTTTGCACTTTTATCTTGGAGTTTAACATCTGGTTTGACTGCTGAAAATCAGGATTTTTGGTGAACTTTAGGCCTCTGTTCAGTGGAGGATTGTTTAAGTGGCGCTCGATGCCGTTTCTTATGCTGAGCAAAAACGATCGGCCATAGCACTGGCCATCTTTGGTTCTCGCCTCGGCATAGAATTTGCGAAGCTGACCATCAAGTTCGCTGTTTGCCATTTCGTGGAGCTGTTTTTTGTTTCCTCTGGTAGCACACCAATCTGTAAAAAATGCCCATGTTAAACCAATGGCAAAGGTAGGGAAACGCAGTAGTTTGAAAAAGATGTAAAATGTAACTTAATAATTATTACGTGTAGCGATACATTTGTTGTTGTTGTTAGTTTTAAGCTTGGAGCAGCCGGTTAAACTGCTACTTTGCTGTAGCTAGTCAAACAAATTTGCTTGATTAGTTTTCATCAATACTTAACATATGCAGTGCTAAAGGAAACTCACAAATCCAACCATTACCTTACCTTCAAAAAGTCTTACCGCCCATTTGGTGTTTTGTTTCGTTGACTGTGCCCGAGACTTTTCTACCACAGCGTCAAGCTCCTTGTCACTGAGAACAGCGAATCTGCTTTGTTGATGTTCCTCCTCTTTTTTTATCCCACTCATTCGGCTTGGTTACTTCATCAACTAAGTCTATAAGCTCTTTGTCGATGCCATCTTGGAAAATGTCTTCAAAGTCTAGGGTAAAATTAGGCATTTCCTCCATTTTTACACGAAATGTTTAGCCGAAAACTTTTTCATGTCTCTATAATTTCACAAACCAATCAGATCGCGCGTTACTCCTTTCTATGTCTCTATACTCTCACAAACACGTGGTTTTTGACCAATCAGAGAGCGCGTTAGTAACTATCTATTATATAATATATTATATAAACCAGTAATTACGGAGTTAATTTCTCAATTTTATAACTTCGAAGACTACACGAAACATTGACGAACGGCACCCGGCCAGTGTCAGTGTGTCAGTGATGCAAATATGGTCGATATGACCAAAGGAAGGCCAAGCTCTCTAGAAGAAGAAAATGGAAAATAAATAAAATAGTTAACTTTGAAGAACTTGTCTTGTATTATCATGTGTCTTTAAAGGCCCATTTACACTACACCGAATTTTTGGCACGGCTCGGATAAAATTGATACGTGTACCCAAAAAAGAGTTCGGCTAGGATAAATTTAGCAGTGTAAATGGTTTGCCGCGCCTAATTTTACCCGTGCCGAACCAACAATTTTACTCGTGCCTGGCCCTTCTAAATAGGTAGTCCGAGCACGAGTAAAATTGGTACGGGTACCAAAATATGGGTTCGGCTCGGATAAAATTCGTAGTGTAAACGATCACCCGGACCAAACGCGATGTTATTCTATGGCCTTCGATCGTATTGGCAAGCGGTCACACTCAGAAGTTTACAATTCAAGATGGCGGACAAACGCAGACACAGCCACAGCCAAGAAAATGTGCGGCCATGCTTGGGAAGAAAGCGATGTTAGAGAACTTCTCATAATAATGAAAGAAGAAACCATGAAATGAGCCTTGAAAACGCAAAAATACCGAAGGAGGAGAGATTAGCGTAGCCACTAACCTCATGAACAATCGGAGTCCCGTTTTCTTTCGGCCCTGGTTTCGCTAACGCCTTTTCATACCTTTATCAAGTCTAGAGCTTACGATGATGCTGTTGGCAATAAGGCTTCCAAAATTTCTTTATCCGCCATATTGGATGGACGAACAGCGCATGCGTTCTGAAGTAAATAATCAGTACCAAAATGTCGGCAAAACCCATTTGGTACGGCAAAAAAATGATAGTGTAAACGAGGAGCGAACCCATTTGTTTGTACTCGTACCGCTTTTATCCGAGCCGTGCCAAAATGTCTCTGTAGTGTAAATGGGCCTTAAGTAACCATATCGCAATCTTAGTGCTCTGACACCTGTAATAGTATGTTTTCTAGCTAGCTCCTTTTCTTAATAGAGGGAGTCAGTTTTTCTCAACTATATTTTTTCCTATGTTTGATGTGGTGACATGAAATATTGAGAACTTATTAAACACCTTGTAAGCTTGCTGCAGCAAACATGTCAACTCCAATGTTTCAAAAAGTGACATGCTAGAAAATGATAAAGAACTAAGAATTTGATTTATTTAATTTTTTAAATCTTAGCTTAATATGCTTCCTCTTATTAAATTAATGGATGGAATACTTAGTGTTTTTCTTTAAGTGCAAATCAGGTATCCTTAATCTGGCCTGCTGTGGCCAAACCGGACCGTTACCTTAATACTCAGTATGCAAGAACCTCCCCTTTTTGTGACTCTTTTTTTCAATAGAATATTAAAGCTGCTTAGTCTCTCACTTCCTTCAAATGGCAACTAAAATCATTTTATTTGATGCGCTTACATAATGTTTTTGATGGCAACAATATTAGATCATATAAAGTAATTTAATGTCGCTGCATCAGCCTTGCGTTGGCATGTCCATGTTGAGTAAATCATTAATGAAAGTAATAATTTTCCCTAAGATACCATTCTTCTTTCCTAATATACTGTTGCTTCAATGTAATTATCTATCTTATACAAATTAAGTCTAATTAGGGAAGGTATATTTATTATGGAAAGGGGGATATGAAGATGTTGAGGGGGTTCTGAAAATATTTTAGGGAATGTAGGGGGAGGGTCGAAAAATACTGAAGTTAGTGTTACAAGGGAGATGCTGAAAATATTTAAGTTTCAATTTCAACATCTTCATACCCCCCTTTCCACATTAAATATACCTTCCCTTGTAATAATTGTTATTTAGTATATTTAACTTAGTATTGATTAGTTATCAATGGTGTAATGGGGTTGGATTTTTCGTTCTTATTACTGAGTTTGGCTGGGTATGAAAGCCTTGTAGGGGATTTTGTGTCCTCTTGTTTTCTCACGTCCTCAGCCTTTTGGCGAAACTTGAAATAAATAAAATAATAAATTAATAAATAATAAAATAATTTAGAGGAAAATATTTGGTTGAGAAAAACTGATCAGTTTTATGTAGTTGAGAATGCCTTTATATCACACAAACGAAGCAAAGGAGAAAGATATTCACCTGAATCAAGTTTCTTACAATTCACAAAATAACATCCAACCGTATATATATTTCTTTTAAAAATGAAAATAATTTCCCAGATTTACTAACACTTGGAAAACTTACTGCTCTATTTATAAACTCCCACTCCTATTATCCTTATTACTTCTTATGACATGATAGGTTATGCCATATACAATACAATTTTTTACCTTTTTAACTGTTTTAGTTGTATTTTTGGTTAGGGTGAACAGATTATGGGACCCTTGTCCTTGAGTTAGTCCATTTTTTTTCCTGTCTTGTATTTAGTTTTCTGTGCGTGTCTATCATGACTACTTAAGAGCGACTGCCTGTAAATATCGAGAATCGCGGGACAACGGTGAAATTTCGGAATCCTTCATATTTTGCCAGAACATACCTTTGGGTGAACTGTTTTAGGAAATCATATCAAAACGTTCCAGCGCTTTTTTAATTTGGAGATTTTTACAAAAGATTGAAAATACGGCCCCAGAGCGGTTTTTGGCTTGTCGAAACGACCGAATCATCACGCAACAACAAAGAGCTAGGGAAGTCTTATAAAAACTCCAATGGAATCATACTTCACACACGTATTAAAACAACTCTTTGACCTCAACATCCAGCAAGAATATATTCCGATAGTGTAATTTATTCTTTTTTCTCCGCCTTTTTAAACATGCATATTTTGGATGCCAAAACATAAGACAAAATAATGGCCAAGTTTGACAGCCCTAAGCGACTCCTGGTATATGATTTTTTTAAATAAAAACTACACGGCATGAAAGCTTGGTTATTCTAGTTTAATCTAGCAAAGTGCCAACTTTGGAATCCAAACGCTTCCCCTCGGCAAAATAAAACGACCATGTACTGTAAGAGAGACGATTTAACCTCTAATTTTACAGTGCTTATCATAAACACCCATTCAAAAAATAAACAAACGTCCAAAATCACTTTTCAACTACTCTTAGCTGGTCTTTTAAAGCTCTGAAAGTGAAATGTTACCTTTTGTACCTTTTTATCAGTCGAGATTTTGAGCCTGAGAGCCGTTAATTGAATGGTAGCTATATATAGATTCCCGTGCGAATCCGATCAAACATTGAAACGACAACAGCGTTGTTCCAGTCATCGAATTGGCCGAAATTCACCAGACTGTGCTCATTAAATGCCTACACTTACATCGGAAGTACATTCTAAACGACAAATATATCATATTCTGCAGTTATTTCTGAAGCCAAACGAAGAAATTTTCATTCTCAAAGATCTGACCTGTCACCTATCAGTGACGCTAGCGAAGCGCCGGCTCAACGAATACAACTCTAGTTTACAAGCCATGTTATGAGAACTAAAATAAATTCCTGCACCTTCTTTATAAGCCAATAGAAAGCTTAATTCAGATACATGGAGATAAACTACTGACTCAACTCTGCATGATAACGATTTCCTCTAAACCTGTCTGAAATAGCCCGGTAAGTATAATCATGATACCAAAGAACTGAGCTGAAAATATGCTACTCACCAACAAGAAGGCCCATTTCCACCACTTTTATTTATCCACCCGGACTATCCATTGTGGTGAGGGTCCTAAACGCCAGGCTAAACGATATGCAATAACTTTGTAGTGAGTGATCAAGGTGAACATAACTGATGAAATGTGACACTACTGGAATGTAACGCAACTCGTGCAGCCCCGTTACCCGCATAAATTAAATACTTTCTGTGTGGAGAATAACGTGAACTTCGGATCCTATTATCGTAATTTTTCATGTATGAATTCTAGCCGAAGCAAAAAAAATTTAAACCACAACAAATATTTCAAATTAGTTTTCTGTTTAGGCCATCCCAATAGAATGTTTCATTTCCCATCGCCCGACCGACCCAAGTTTTTTTGGAAAAGTAAAAAAAAAATTCAAAGCTCGACACCGACCCAATTTTTTGGATAAGTAAAAAAAAAAGTATTGAAGCCCCCTTGAAAACCACTAACAATGCATTATAACAGGAGCCCATTACTAGTATTATAAGCATGGCCTAGGAAAAGAAATTTGCGCCGGGCAGAATTGCTGGAAAAAAGTTCATGCACACAGATAGTCTCTAGCCTCCTCCGCAGGTAACTCCTATATGTTTCAGGCTTCGCCGGAAGCCAATCCGAGCGGCGAAGCCGCGAGGGGACATTTGTTTCATCCTCAGACCCTTGCTCGTCTCTCTTATACAACAGGAAGCTCGCCGGTTTCA
Source organism: Actinernus sp. WN-2022 (assembly GCA_030867875.1). NCBI lineage: Eukaryota > Metazoa > Cnidaria > Anthozoa > Actiniaria > Actinernidae > Actinernus > Actinernus sp. WN-2022. Next base: position 5,393,689 of record JAOWCC010000237.1, read on the forward strand.
CATCTTTTTTTTAATTTGGAGTTGCCTGCGGAGGAAGCTAGATAGGCCCAAGTCCCATGGTGGCTCTGTTATGCCCTCAAAATGAAAGAAATAGCATTTCTGAGACATTAAAAAATATTTTTTAGGGACATAGCTGATGGACGTCAAGGTTTCACCACTGTGCCGTATTATGTTTGGTAGGGAGGGGGGTCAGATATTATACTTTGGTTCCATATCCAAATGCTCCGACGACCCCCTACTAGATTCTACCAGGTTTTTCTCAGACTCAATATATTTTCTCAATATATCACCCTACCAGCCATACCCCCAACTGTTCAAATCGTATGCACATATTATCGCATCTACTATGCATTCGATTGTGCCAGCAAGTGCAGGGAAATACGCATCCGAGAACCAGAAATTCAATTTTTTCTCCGGCCCGCCTAGAAACTCGGTCCTCAGCTGGGCGTCGGATGTAGCTACTCCCAGTACTAGGAAAGTGCGAGGGGAATACGTCGAGGTCCAGGGGGAACGAATCTCTCATACATGGGTCTCATGCCAATGGTAATTATACATGAGTCTCATGCCAATGGTAGTTGTTGAAATATATTTGACATTAACAGGACACAGCTTGGTTATTTTAGGAAATACACCCGATTTGTGCTAAGGAGTGCATGTTTTAGTTATATAACGATGATCTGAGGACCCAGAGGATACATACAATGGGTAACAACTAACGAGGGTAGCCTTCCAGATCACGTGTTGTGAAACTAAAAATAGATTTCAAATAGTTATCATGGGGCATGGGGATTCGCTACCTCATCCTCTCTTGGTTCAGGGGATTATATAAGGGTTATCGATCTGGAGCGAGGAGGTATGGGATTTATTCACCGAGGGTTTCGCCCAAGCAAGGGCGACACCCGGGGTGAATCAGCTCCGCTTATTTTTCACGTGGCTCGTTTTTCTTTGTATACCAGTTTCGGGGGATTATATCGCGAAACCCCCGCCCAGTTCCAAAGGCAGAGGGAATCTCGCAACATATTCCCCTGGACATATTCTCCTGGACATATTCCCCCCAACTTTTTCCCCTCACTTTCTTTCATACTAAGTTCTACTTACTCTTTACTTACGGAGAAGTAAATAATTATGTAATGGTGAACATGGCAAACGCGGTATGTGTCCTGAGCGGATCTCTTGGTTTAATACTAGCCTGCTATCCCATCCACTACACCATAAGCTTCATTGGTTGAAAGAACCGAGAGAAAAAAATTGTGATAAGCTCTATTGTGTCAGCTTTGCCATAGTCCTTGGACTTCGTATTCTATGAACGGGAATTTTATGCAAAAATATTTCGTGCAACGAAATGAACCTCGCCATTGTGAGGAATTAGCATTTATCTGCCTTTCACTCGGGGTTATGAGATTATTCACCTCGAGTGCTGCCCTCAAGCGGAACCCTAGGTGAATAAATCAGCCATACCCCTCGATCGAGGCCAATACCCCTTTTACAAACCGATAACCCGAGCTGAAGCCAATAAAATGGCGAGGTTTTGTCCGTTATCAGTTGTACGAAATAACTAAAATTACTGTTCACAAATCTTCTCATTGTTTCTTTTTTCTCGTTGCTTGTAGCGTAGTGGATAGGACTAGTTGTGGATTGACAATAGGCCCTTTGCAGGACCTGGTCACGTGACCTTCTTAGACTGTCAATCAAAAACAAGTTGGCGCTAGAACAACATGAATGCCAGAAATGGAAAGAGCAAGCCAAAATTAGCCAAAAGAGCAAGCCAAAATTAGCCAAAAGCCCAAGTTTTAGGTTCATATCTTTAAAACTGAAGGAATGGCATTGTTTTGAAAACTTTATAATTTAGCTTAATTTAGGCACGGCTTGCCAGTCAGCAAAGATATCCAAAAAATTGCCATTCCTTCAGTTTTAAAGATATGAACCTAAAACTTGTAATTTTTCTAATTTTGGCTTGCTCTTTCCATTTCTGGCATTCATGTTGTTCTTGCGCCATTTTTATTATTGACAGGCTAAAAAGGTCACGTGACCAGGTCCTGCAAAGGGTTTATTTGCATGAGAAAGGCAAGAAACTAATACGTAGAGATCTCGAGCACGGAAAAGAGGTGTAGTTAAAAAAACATCCGGCTTCAATCCTTTTTTTTACTTATCCAAAAAATTGGGTCGGTGTCAAGCTTTTTTTTTTTTTTTTACTTTTCCAAAAAAATTTTGGGTCGGTCGGACGATGGGAAATGAAACATTCTATTGGGATGGCCTAATTTGAAATATTTGTTGTAGTTGTAATTTGTTTTGCTTCGGCTAGAATTGAAACATGAAACACAGAAAGTATTTAATTTATGCGGGTAACGGGGCTGCACGAGTTGCGTTACATTCCAGTAGTATCACATTTAATTATGTTCACCATTTTGAAAAAAATTCGATCAAGTTTAGGACCCTCGGGCAGTTAACTTCTTTTCAAATACTGAGTACCAAATTGGATAGTCCGGGTGGATAAATAAAAGTGGTGGAAATGGGCCTTCTTGTCGGTGAGTAGCATATTTTCAGCTCAGTTCTTTGGTATCATGATTATACTTACCGGGCTATTTCAGACAGGTTTAGAGGAAATCGTTATCATGCAGAGTTGAGTCAGTAGTTTATCTCCATGTATCTGAATTAAGCTTTCTATTGGCTTATAAAGAAGGTGCAGGAATTTATTTTAGTTCTCATAACATGACTTGTAAACTAGAGTTGTATTCGTTGAGCCGGCGCTTCGCTAGCGTCACTGATAGGTGACAGGTCAGATCTTTGAGAATGAAAATTTCTTCGTTTGGCTTCAGAAATAACTGCAGAATATGATATATTTGTCGTTTAGAATGTACTTCCGATGTAAGTGTAGGCATTTAATGAGCACAGTCTGGTGAATTTCGGCCAATTCGATGACTGGAACAACGCTGTTGTTGTTTCAATGTTTGATCGGATTCGCACGGGAATCTATATATAGCTACCATTCAATTAACGGCTCTCAGGCTCAAAATCTCGACTGATAAAAAGGTACAAAAGGTAACATTTCACTTTCAGAGCTTTAAAAGACCAGCTAAGAGTAGTTGAAAAGTGATTTTGGACGTTTGTTTATTTTTTGAATGGGTGTTTATGATAAGCACTGTAAAATTAGAGGTTAAATCGTCTCTCTTACAGTACATGGTCGTTTTATTTTGCCGAGGGGAAGCGTTTGGATTCCAAAGTTGGCACTTTGCTAGATTAAACTAGAATAACCAAGCTTTCATGCCGTGTAGTTTTTATTTAAAAAAATCATATACCAGGAGTCGCTTAGGGCTGTCAAACTTGGCCATTATTTTGTCTTATGTTTTGGCATCCAAAATATGCATGTTTAAAAAGGCGGAGAAAAAAGAATAAATTACACTATCGGAATATATTCTTGCTGGATGTTGAGGTCAAAGAGTTGTTTTAATACGTGTGTGAAGTATGATTCCATTGGAGTTTTTATAAGACTTCCCTAGCTCTTTGTTGTTGCGTGATGATTCGGTCGTTTCGACAAGCCGAAAACCGCTCTGGGGCCGTATTTTCAATCTTTTGTAAAAATCGCCAAATTAAAAAAGCGCTGGAACTTTTTGATATGATTTCCTAAAACAGTTCACCCAAAGGTATGTTCTGGCAAAATATGAAGGATTCCGAAATTTCACCGTTGTCCCGCGATTCTCGATATTTACAGGCAGTCGCTCTTAATCTAGTATATATATTTTACATGGTCTAGTGGATGTCAAAGGGGCACTGTCATTGGAATTGAATAGTCAGGTTTCTTTAAAACAAAACTACAAAAATAACACCCTGAAACCGAAGAGTAATACTATATGAATACCCTGATATGTTTTTTTTTGTCAATAAAGGATGACAAAGTGGATTACAAAAGCTAATTCTATAAACTTGATTTCGGTTACAGTGAACATATTTCAAATATTTATTAAGTCACTCTCAATTTTTCTTAAAAGCAGTATTTTTCATCCACTCAAATCTTTGCCATCCTTTATGAAAATTGTCTCAAATTTTCTCGACCAGTACACTGGTAATCTGAGTAGATATTGTGGTCTTTAGTCATGAGAACGTTTATCATTTTTGGGTTGATAGTGTACCTTTAATGATATTAATTTTATAGTGAGTGATTAATAATGTATGCCTGTTACTGGCTGTAATAGCAAAATCAGAAACAAAATATATAACATTCTCTCCAAGATATAAATCTTATTATAATATAGATACGATAGTACGCGCGCTCTGATTGGCTAAGAAGCCATGTTTTATCAGAGTATATAACATGGTTAGCCCTGTTATATAGTTTTCAACTGGCGGTTTCCTTTCATCGCGCGCGTAAATCTATATTATAAAACAGATAAAGAAGCCTTCGGCTTGTGCCTTAACATTTCTCTCATGTTCTCTAGTATAAAACATGGCTAAGGCTTCTTTATTTGTTAATCAAACCTGATAATTTTCTTTGCTTCAAAACTGGATATGTAAGCTTTAATTACATTACATATAAATGACATGACTGCAGTGATCATTTGCATCTGCTGTACTTTTTGCTTTTTCAACACCCACTGATTCAGTATCATACTAAATTAATATTCTAAGATAATTTCTGCATCTCCACAAGTGTAGTACATGTAGCTAGCCATATCCTGTCCTTTTCTAATAGTTCATGCAACGGAAATTACGAACATTAAAAACAATAATACACCATGTTCCATCATTTATGAATATTTTAGTCAAGCTGGACCTGAATTTAAAGTTAAACAGGATTATTTTAGTACGAGCGCCTAGAGTAAACAATATTCATCCCAATATTCTTTTGAATCCTAAGCAAAAGTTTATTGTATTTGTCTGATTATTCACCAGCATTGAAACAAGCAATCGAAAGAGTTCACCACAGTACTGTTTAGCGGCCGCCATGTTTACGAAATACCCGGCCCTTGCGGCCCGGTCCTTGCAGGCTTTTTGAAATTCACTTGCGCCTTATGATATTCTTAATTTAATACTTGACGTTCCAGTTAATTAGTTTTTCTTAATCTAGACGCGCTGTGCTTTATTTTATTTTAGGAGAAACAGACGTGTAATTTCTGTTTGGCTTTCCCCAAGCCTTCGATTGGTTCTTCTCTTCTATGTAAGCGCACCTAATTTCTAGTTAGCAACAAAAAATATGTTTCACTATCAATAGTCAAACTTACCAACTATAGAATGGTCGCTCCCAGCTACTACTAAAAGAACACTATGAATTCAACCGATCCGCAAAAAGCAGATCCATCATTTTACTCCGGTTTGGTATTCTTTTGTGTATGCTGGGCAGTCATGACATGTGTTGGAAGCTTTGTTGTTCTTTTCGCCATTTACAAAGATCCTCAGAGTAATTTACGAACACCTTCGACGTTGCTCATTGCAAACCTTTCAGTCTCCGACTTCATAACTGGCTCATTATACGTAATGCTAATATTGCTTTGTGATGAAATCTTCCGAATCATTAAAAGTGGAAAGGCAAAGAAATTGCCAAGTAACATATATCCTGATTTGCACAATAAGTAATTTAAGCGTATATCATAGTTTTTGTTGTTGACAACATGAACAAGTGGATATTTTAGGTGAATATCAGTTTGCATCCAGGTTCATCATGATAAACTCTGCTATGAATCCTGTTCTTCTTGGCCTACGTGTTCCTAAGACAAAAACAGCTTTAAAATCCACTCTGGCTTGTAGAGAAAGAGCAATTTAGCCTTCATTAATATTCACATCTGATGGCAATTAAATGGTAACGGTAATATTGCTTTGTGATGAAATCTTCCGAATCATTAAAAGTGGAAAGGCAAAGAAATTGCGAAGTAAAATAAATCCTCAGTTGCACAATAAATAATAATTTAAGCGTATATGATCGTTTTTCTTGTTGATAGCATGCATAGGTGGACATTTTAGGTGAATATCAAAGCAATTATTCTGGTTGGCAGCCTTGCCTTTATGTATTTCAATTCACTTGAATAACGTTAGCATGAAAACCTAAAATTTACATATTTAGTGGGATGTTTTTCATGACATTTGTGAGATTGAAATATGTTTTTTTGGATCCTACCTTGTTTCCAAAACGAATGTCCAACATTTCTTAATTTATTAAAGGCACGTTCACTAAAGTTCAACTGAGGAACACTAACAGTACGCCCGTTTAAATTGCTCCAGCTGCTATCTGAAGAAAAAGTAAACAAATATTTGGAAAAATAATGTTATTTACCGGATTAGGGTCGGATATCATCCCATGCATAGTAATAGAAAATGTGCTTCATAATTTATTTCTTAAATAATGGAACAACAGATTGAAGCTTATGTATATTCAATTTATTAATGCGTCCTTCCAATTGAAAATTCTGAAGCACATGCCGGGGCCATAGGGGCGGGTATTGTAACAGCCAACTGTCCCCCGATGAGCGAGGAAAAGTTCAAAATGTAACACTGTATACATGATACATTCCCCACTATGTCCCGGGTAGGCTTTAGCACATTCAGCTCGAAAAAGGCTATTCTGCTCGAAATTATACTCCAAAAGTACTACTTTGCTCGAATTTATTGATTTATGCTTCTGAAAAATTTGGGTTTCAAGCCGATTATTCTAGTTTTTTTTCATGGATTAGTACGAATTTTACGTTTACGAGCTATAGGTCCGACTTTTTCGGAGCCTGCAATAAAGTTAAGATAAGCATTGGTAGCCAACTGTCTTTCTTGGGTATATACTTCATGGTAGTGTTTCGTTCCATATAGTCTCCCTGCATAATACTGTAAAACAGTAGAGAAAATGATTATGCAGGGAGACTATATGGAACGAAACACTACCATGAAATATATACCCTTTCTTGTCCTTCTTCGTCATGGTCAATGATTTCTGTTTGTTCCGCCGTCATCTTTGTTTTGCTCATACCTAGCTCCCTCTCGTCCCCACTTTTCCTCGTTCCCAGGCCCCAAAATATGCAGAATGGCCTATTCTGCCCGGATTATTCCTCAATTACGTTTTCTGCTCCTGAGGTCCTATTATGCTCCAAATTCTGCCGGCAGAATGTGCTAAAGCCTAGTCCCGGGGGTCGGGGGCCGGAGTTTCGATAGCGTTCTCCCCAGATTCTAAATATAGAAAACTCATAATTGACGCAAAGCATCATGGGATTGAAATGCGGACAAAGACGCCAAGCATGACATGAAGAGAAAAGGTTGCTGGGGGAGATGTAAGAGTGACTCTAGATGTGAAAAAAACTTCATAAATCACTCAAAGTCAAATATATCTCTCGCTCAGAGATGTATATAATTATAGGGGTTTTCTTGGCCTTTTAATTTTCGATGGAGCTTTTCCGTTCCAAAACCTTCACAGGGAATGCAGTGAGAAATGTCAGTGCTGGATAAATGTTTGTACAGAAGACCACGAGACAAGTACAATGAAACGCAAGCGGGAGTTTGTCTGAACTACAAATTACTGTTAAACTCTCACTCCCCGCCAGGAAACATAGCGAGAAGGAACTACAGTTCAACCATAGTTTACTTGAATTTATGGATTCTAATTTTTAAAGCGAAGATGTTTTTGAAGCGAAGACTCATGTACATCTACAATGCTTTATTTTATTTTATGAACGCAAATGAAGTTATAAAATTGCTTTCGGAGTTATCGTGGGGAATGAGTATCTTGTAGGTAATTTGAAAACTCGACAAATGGAAAAACGATATATAATGGCTTGAAAGAGCACACCAAAATAAGTAAGAATGCCGAATTTTAAGGTGCTATCTTTTTTCTTACAAAGGTTAAAGGCGCTGTCTCACGGTACTGCGCATGTAAGTACTGCGGTACTGCGCATAATAGAATTATGTTCTAGCCCGGAACGAAATTCTCAGAGGGGTGAAATACCGATTTTTAAATCGACTTCCATCAGTGTTCTTTTTTAACTCATCCTTGCCTCCTTTGGTCATTTATGAAAATGTAAGATGTGCTTAAATAAGTTTTAATTATTTGTTTATTCGAAATTAGTCGTTGCAGACTGCAACACAACTAACACAAAAAAGCAAAGTGATGCTTACCGGCGGGAGACCGCCACTGAGTACTCTGAATACAACAGCCGAAAAACGCAAGAAATTGGAACCTTTTTGGCATTTCAACCAGAAGCAAAGAGGGTTTGGATGTCCAGTAGAGTTAACGAAACACATGGAAACTTTTCAAGTCATATTATAAATGATATGACAGTTTTCAACAGCGACACAAAGAAATATATATCTAGGGCTTAGAAACGATCGAGGCTGAAATAATATGAACCGACCGGAGTGCAAAGACTGTACGAAAAGTTAGATAAAAAAGCTTTCTTTGCTGGAAAAACAACCTCATGAACTCAAATACGATAGCCTTGTGAGCAATTGACGTACATATGAAGCTAGAGAAGTTTATATTATCGACTACGTGAGAGTCTCCAAACATCGAACTGCTTATGAAACCGCTTGTCAGTATTCGCACTTTCGTGACAAGCGAACATTTCTACTTTCGACACACGGTCGATAAACTGTACGAAATCTCCAAGGATGTATCCCTAATGTCCAAACTAACGGGGAAAACTGAAAGAGGAAATCATTGTGACCAATAGACATACATATCAAGCTGCAGAAGTAATTATTGAATACATGAGAACCCATAGAGCAAACTGATAACAATGAACGCGCTATTCACGGACATGTGTGATAACTGAACTCGCGCTACAGCATAGTTTGAAATACTGTACGAAAACTCCCGTTTAAAAATTTCCTGATGCCGAAAGGACCGTAGCATCTTAAACAAGATATCCTTCTGACCAATCGACATACATATTAAGCTGTGAAAGTAAGTTTCCATTCCATAACAGCCGATAGTGTAAACTAGTAAACTGTCGTGAGTAGTATTAGTAAATTAACTTTGCGTACTTCCGCGAGTACTGAACTTTCTAGCGTCAAATGCATGTGTTACGTTTCCAAACTTTAGGACAATAAATTTTCCATATAATGTTTTTTTACAGCAGAGAACTGTATTATTAAACATGTAGAAATAAAACAATGGTGCGATTTGAAGATTTGAATGTCAAAAGTGCATAACGAAGAAAGATATATCTACGGACACGAGCAGCTCGTTTCACTTTGGTCAAATTCGGATTGTTTACGACTGGAACAGCAAAAAATACAAGCAAGTAATGAAATATAGATACCATTCTTTACTCAATGCTGTTTACCTTGGATGTAGGAAGAATAAAATCCTTGTAAATCTCGCCATATACTGTGTAAAACTACAATCTGTGAATCACGACAGTGTGGCGTTTCCGGCAATTTATTTTGATTGATTCTCATTGGATGTTACACAATACAGCAGTCAATTCAATGTCTGGAGACTGTAACATGCGCAGTACCGTGACACAGGGCCTTTAAATATAATTTGCAAACAAAAATACAGAGAAATGTATGTGGTGGGCACTGGCGAGTGATTTGTCTGTAAAATTTGTCGAACCATAAATTGTTAGCTCGTAATTTTGTCTGTACAGTCTGAATCTAAAATATCTGCTCAAAGCTTTGCAAAGTTGTTAATTTTCTAGCCATGGCATTAGCTTTGGTCTCCAATGAATTTTAAAGAATTTCCAAATTAAGTTACCTGTTGGCTGCATAATGTAGCCCCATTCGCTGGTGATTGTGCACACGGCTACATTTCTCATTCGTCATCTTAGGGAAAAAAACTGACTTTTCAACGTTTACATGAAGTCTTCAGCAATATTTTATGGGAAAATATGAGTTTTGGATTCAGTTAGCTTGACTATATTAAACCGAATAGACCAGTTGAAAACATGGCGCGAAATACAGTGTTTGTATGGGAATCGGATGCCAAATAATTTCCGTAAAATCGAATTTCTGAAATATTCACCGTCTACAAACTTAAGATACCAGGTAAAAGATTAACTGATCGAAATGTGAGGGATGTAGCTGTGCTGGGAAGTGTGCAATCGTGTTTTCAGTTTTCCACACATTGGACTTTGACTTGTCCAGTCGTTGTTACAAGACAAATGCATGGAAAACTTAAAGTGTTTATGAAACCAAATTTTGCATCTTAATTTTATTGCACACTAATAAAGTTCATTATTTTCTGATTATCAAGAGTATATTTATTTTTCAGTTCCGCCTTCGGAAAGGTCTCTTTTTCGCCATTCAAATTGACTATTTTATGCTTAAACTGTCCGGGGGCCTGGAACCGAATCGCCATTACAATGACGTCACTGTGAGGACTCGCAAGTGACAATTCCTAAATATGATCACTGTAGGGCGACACGCATTTCTACAAAAAAAATATATATAATAAAGCACAATATAATTCAATAGAAAAAATGAAATACAGTAGAACGCAACACAATACTTAACAAATAAAAGATGGTTCTCCTTGTTCTATAAAACAAATTGGCACGCCCAAGGTCTAGAAAAACTGCGGATGCACGAGCAGAACGCCGGTACATTTAGTAGCATTTTAAGACCTCGAAAGTACATTATTTTGTTATAGAACCGAGGAGAACCATCTTTTATTTATTTTATAATATAAACTTCAATCTAAACGAAGGAAAGTAAGCTGTCTAATTTTAAGAACCCATGCACATAAAAATCTAACTAAGCAAATAAGCTGCAGCGAAAACTCCATTTTACTGTACTCGACTTGTTTACAACATTTCTCGTCGCTGATTGGTTCAATTCTGACAGCTTGACATTGACGATCTGAAAGCTCGTTTCTTATTGGATGAAATAACCTACTATAAAAAGAACATGTCGATTGATAAAAGTGAAAGACAGAAATTGCAAGACTGCCGACGGCAAATGGGCTGTAAAATTGTCAACTGATCAAAACTGTTGCAGGAAACACAAGTGCTTTCTTTTTACAATATATGGTCAGCACAGGAGAAGTTAATCTGCACATTGTGATAGTGCTGAAAATGCCTGATGGAAAAACATTGATAGAGTAAGCGTTTATAATATAGCGGCATCTGAGACTGAGTTGAGCACTTGAGGTTCCCGACTATATTTTCTACAGCAACTGCATCGTTGTCAGACACTGGCTATTTATTATGTGGTCTGAAGAAGGATATTTTTATTTTCCGAAGGAACAGTGTTTAACTGCTGCTCTGATGGCAGTGAGTTGCATAGCTTTTGAGGGTCGATCAGTTCGACTATACGGCTTTCGAAATTCTGGGTTCTTTGAAGTTTTATCGTCCGTTTTTCATTCACGAACATTCAGGATCCTCTTAAACGAATTTCTACAGGAAACCAGAGAAACCTATTTTGTATTCTTTGCCATTCACTGTTCTGGCTTCAGCATAAAAGTACAGGAGTATTAAAATTATCGTCGAGTTCTTGGTGAGTCATTTCTTGTAGTTGTGTTGTATCAAACTGTGAATGAGTAACACTGTATTTTGGCGTGGGATAAAGTTAAATACGGGAAGAAAACCAAGGCCACCAGCCACACAATATCCGGCTTCCTCTTCCTCGCTTATTTTTAGCTTTCTCTGAAACTTTCTCGCTGGAGTCCGCCATGTTTGTGACAACGAGTCCTCACAGTGACGTCATTGTAATGGCGATTCGGTTCCAGGCCCCCAGACAGTTTTAAGCATAAAGTAGTCAATTTGAATGGAGAAAAAGAGACCTTTCCGAAGACGGAACTGAAAAATAAATATGTAGTTAATGATATGAAATCATGTTTGCCGCGTAGCACTAGTAAGTGTAAATAATGTGATGTAAAGTGGTAAGCTGTAGTGCTATGTGTGCACGCCCTACGAGGGAAAGAGAAAAACTATCTGACCCAAGTGGGACTCGAACCCAACGACCTGCAGGTTGCATGTCTGGCGCTCTACCAACTGAGCTATCAAGTCAGATGAGAGCAATCGTGGGTATTGGTGCGTTTTATGGGGTCACGGCGATTATATATGTATATGTAGTTAATGATATGAAATCATGTTTGCCGCGTAGCACTAGTAAGTGTAAATAATGTGATGTAAAGTGGTAAGCTGTAGTGCTATGTGTGCACGCCCTACGAGGGAAAGAAAAAAAATATACTCTTGATAATTAGAAAAGAATGAACTTTATTATTCTGCAATAAAATAAAGATGCAAAATTTGGTTTCATAAACACTTTAAGGTCTCGATAAAGGTTCAAAATGGAAAAGTTTCGAAAATGCTTTTTATTCGCAAATTCCCTAATCTAGCATCACAAAAAACTCAAACTGAAATAAATTATTCAAAGCCTTGAAAATGCAACTTTCTGATTTCCCGCTAAAAAAGGCGCGAAAAATGATTGACAGCTGCTGTCATTCACTGTGCATGTTATTTCATTCTCGCTATCCTGTGATTTTCTGCGCTACTTTTCGCTCGTAAAGATTTCCTACGTTTATACTGCAATAAGTAGATCTTTCTTGGTGCCATATTTAAAAAAGAAGAAGAAGAAAAAACACAGCGCAATTTAGTTTGTAATAATTGAGTTTGTGATTAAATTTGGAAGCGGGTGTAAATATCTTAGGAGAAACAATGGCTGGAGGGATTATACTCAAGTTCCAAGAACTTAGAATCATCGAAGCCTGAAAGTCCACAACTAAAGAATGAAGCAATATTGTTATCTTCAATCGGCCAAAAATTTAAAGAGAATTCAATGCAGGAAGCTAAGGTTTGCCGGTTTTGTTTCAGTGTGATGAAATTTTTTAGAATGACATAAACAAACAGTCTACCGTGTATGGTGTCCCATCGCCGCCAAAGATCGAAGTTTGCATTCTTCAGTCAACTTTGTGTATTCTTGCCGTGTTTGTGCATTCGACATTCGACTTTGCGCATTCGAATGTTGGTTTTCACTATTCGACTTCGAACTTTCTGTATTCTTGCCGTGTTTGTGCATTCGACATTCGACTTTGCGCATTCGAATGTTGGTTTTTATTATTCGACTTTGAACTTTCTGTATTCTTGCCGTGTTTGTGCATTCGACATGTTTGGTTTTAGCTCGCAACATCCGTTTGTGTTCATTCGATATGCTTATCCCATTGTTCCGAGGTGTAGTAATGTAATATGCGTGATTTGCCTATTCAACATTCATGTTTGCGAATTCGGCTTGCATGAATATCCAACCGCAATCCAGTTAAAAAGCAGTACCGCGGGCTCAATGTTTTTAAACAAAATGGCGATTGTCTTGTTCACTAAATTCACCAGAATTGAAAGGTTTCTTGTGCCGCTGATGCTATTTAAACTAAACGAAGGAATTTTGGAATCCAGTTGATTAGGTATGTCTTTCAATCAAAGAAATCGGACTCGATAATGTCTGTTTTTTAAAAGCTGAAACTGAAAGTATTTGGAGTTTAATTCACTTACCACAAATTATTTAAATTATAAATAAGACCGTAAATCCAGGACTGAACACAAGCTGTACTAAGCTTAGGTATCACATGTGTAAGTAATTGATGAAACGCGAATAAAATATATGATAACCATTATAAATGCTTCTATTAAATTCTATTGTCTTAATTTGCATCAATAAATTATAAAGTAAATGTTCTATCTCATTCTGGATCGCCTTTTTTGCCTCAACTTGAAATCAAATGAATTACCCTATATCATTATGACGTCACGGCTTGTTTACGAGGGGGATAGAATCGACTTGAACAATAGAATTTTGAACTAAATCTGCTCTGCTGAGGAAAATTTAACTTCGAATTGTTTGGTTTCCAGATATCAGCTGTATCAATGTTATCCCACAATATTTACCTTATTTGGTGGCTGTTACCGCTATTCTACGTTCTACAAAATGCATTTGATAGCGATTTCCTTTGTGTTGTGGCTGTTTTGTCCCCCTCCCACGACCGTGATCCTTAGCGTTTAAACAATAGATTGTTTTGATTTGACGTCATAATGATATAGGTCAATTGATGTGAAGAATTATTGCAAGTAGAGGCATTTTCACGGTTGTTGCTTTTCACACCCCCCCCAAACCATAAACAATGAACATTCCCAGGAGCTGATTACATTAGTTGAGATGATTACATTAGTTTGTAGATTGTTGTTGTTAAAATGGTAATTTGGTGATATGCATAGCCTAGGGGGGGGGGGGTGGTGTGGTTTTTAAGCTTAGTACATCTTGTGTTCAGTCCTTGAAGTTGCAGTGAACTGGATTTACGG